>CM076577.1:215338192-215945319 GCA_034641835.2 Pinus albicaulis | reverse complement strand
CTGTTAGTGACCTATAAATATAGGATTCATAATTTTGACTTGACTATTGATAATCTTGTAAATCTATACATACTTTTCCTTTTGCAAGTTGTATTCACTTATTTTTTAAGAAAAAAAAAAAAAAAAAAGAGAGGCAAAAAGTCCTAAAAGAACAATCAAAGGACTTAGAAGAAATAATAGACCCCAAAAATAAAAATATCAATAAAACATGAAAGTGTGCAAGCATAAATGCCACTACTTTTACTTTTTGACTATGGCAGAGTGTCAATAAATTCCATAGTCCGTGATGAGTTGAAAAATTTAATCTTGACTTGTCACTTTTCAATTTCAAATGTTGTAGATAGAGAATAAATAATTGTCATACAGTTTAATCATGACAATTTAGTAGTTAGGTAGAGAAATAAGTGAATCCAATGGTTTAATATGGATTCATGGTTGAAATAAGTATATAATTATATAGTTTTATTGCTTTATGAAAGAATAAATGCTAAAAGGTTGCTAGCTCAAATCAACCTAATAAAAAATGGAAAAAAAAATGTTAGCATGGCAAGTTGGGTAGGTAGAAGGAGGTGAGAAGCATCAATGTAAATATTATTCACCAGGGCTGAAAATAACTAACTTCCCCTTTCCATAGTCATTAAACATTCTAAGCTATAAGTCAGAAAGGCTCAAGGCATTTCTTTGACTTTTGTTGGGACCGGACCCAAGGCTCTATGACTGATTAGTGGAAAATGTTAAATGTAAATATTAATCCCTTAAAATCACATCATTATTCCATTTCATGCATTCATTCGCCTGAATAATCCTAAGTAAAACCTCATTTTTACTTAAAGATACTATAATTCCTATTTGACTAATTTCCTTCATCACATGAGAACATTAAACCCTCAAAATTACATTATATGATAAGTTAAAGTGATGAGATTAATATGATGCAAATTGTCTTTTAAACTTCACTTTACTTGGTTATTTTTATGTATTTTGAGTATACCTTATCGCCTTTTCATATTAATTTTAACTTATCTATTAACTCCCTAGAGAAAAAGCCTTTTCCCATATTATATAACTCCCTTTTATATAATAACCCCAAAAAAAAACCATTAATTAAATTTTAGCCAAAGTTATTAAATCCCACATTTTTAAATAAAATACCCACTTTACAACCCCTTTGGCCAAAATATATCATTATATAATAATCCCACCCCTATGGTAGTTAAATCACTTTGATTTAATTACTATATAATAAAAATATGCAATAAAACCTTTAAACATGTTTAACTATATGTTTAAAACAAAAATTAGTAAAAATATCGAAGTTTTGTTTAAACTAAACTTCAAATAATGTTTTGTATATAAAACTCAATAAAATCCTTTTTCCCATCAGGCTCAATCCTAACCCTCCAAACTTCAAAAGTCATTTAATCCAATGGTTTTCCGTAAACACAATGAGATATCCCCAAACACCTTATCATTCCCCATCGCATGAAATTGTAACTGTCTAATCACCTCATTTAAATCCAACGTCTCTTGTTTAGCGCCATAATTCTATTGCATAAACTTACCCTTCCCATTGCGTTAAATTTCAACCATCGGATCTTCATCAAACCTCAAGATCCGATGGCCGATATCCTATATCGTGCAACTTAAGTACCCGACCGAAGTTTTGTAAAAGTCGGGCGATATGGGTTGTTTTCCCAAAACCGCCCTGTGTTGACGTGTTATGATTTAACTGGATCACGTGCAAAAAGTGATTTTCCACTTACCACCTTAAAGTCGCACAATAAACCGCCCATCCCAATACAAAACCGCTCCCTCCATACCTGCAATTAATGCATTTAAAATATGATTCAACCTTTGGTTTAATATATTAAAACTTATGGTTTTCATCGAATTTTCACCTATTCGCACTTGATAACCGTTGAGAAAATTTGCAGAGCCTCTTGTGACTATTTTCGAAAATACTAGTGACCATTTAAAATGACCATTTTTCTATGAAATTCACTCACAGAGAGCCTCCATAAACTCTGATAGCCTAATTCAGTAGAATTAAAGACTGTAAGCGCACCTGCAACTCCTTTGACTATAATTATACCTTTTTTAAAGGTATTTTTCGTCAATATTGTCCATAAAAACTTCAATTTCAAAGGAAAATCATCATTTTATCAGCCATTTCCTTTAATTAGCCAAATTATCCATATAGAGAATCCAAAAAACATCCAAAATATAGGGGAAACCCTATCAAATTTTCCCCAAAATCCCTCCTTTCCATTTAGCAAGTTTTACCCACTCCCTGATCATTTTTCCTTGCTGAAATTGATCAAAGCCTTCTTCTGAGCATTAAAAATCCTTCTCATTATTCAGAACCCTGCTCAGAGTCCTATTTTACCAGAAAATCCTTCAAAAATCCCTTGTTTCCCAAAAGAAAACTCAGCAAATAGTTTAAACTTGCTTTGTTCAATTAAAAAATGACTAAGAAGCAAGTAACCCCAAAACCAAGAGGCCCAAAGTCTCAGAAGAAAGCCTCTGCCAAAATCCCTTAGCTTGAGCCTTCTAAACTTGATAAACCCACCCATACACTCATTGTCGAGTCCACTAAAGTTGTTAGGCCTGTCCAACCTCCAGTTACTTCACAATAAAATAGTGCTCTTTTTTATCTTGATTACAGAATATTTGACCCTTCAGTTGAGTTCAATTTACTTGATGTCCATAACTGGTGTTTTTGAAAATCTGTTGAAAGAGGAGACAAGGATATACCAGTGTGGGAGTCTAATCTGCCTAAGTATATTGTTCCACTTACTCATGCAGCCCCTAACTTTGTTAGATTGTGTCAAGCATACTATCTTCCTGATCAAAGATGCATTGTCAATAAGGATAGAGAGGTTATATTCTACATTAATGTTGAATCTATAAACTCAATGCTGCAATTAAATCATGATACCAATGCTTCTTCATTATCTATAGAAGATTTAACTCAACCCTACTTGTATTTGAACTTTGCTTCCAGATTTAACATCTTCTAGACTTTTTTCCCCACACAGGTTGATATCCCTAAGGTCAATCCTCCATTTGACACATTTGACTTCCCTGAAGAAACAAAACAGATTGTTTCTATGTTGTCATTAATCCTTGGGTATGATAATGATGAATTCACAGATGTTGCTATCCTAGGTTTTTTGTCTACTTTAAGTCCTGGCCAGCCTCCATCTATTGTATACAATTTTTCCAAGTTCATAGCAAAAACCATGCATTATCAGTTGTCCAGATTGCCTCAAGAAGGATTTTTCAGATATACTTCATATTTGTTTCATCTCTTCTTATATTACCAAGCAGACAAATTCCCCATTGAGTTTCAGAAGCAAGATCCAGAAGGGAATAATATTTCAGCTGTATTTTGGTCATCTATTTTGAGGAAAGGAAACAGGGAATACACATATGCAGACTTAATGACCTGTTTATAGTACCAGCAATGAATTTTCTTAATAAAGAAGAAACCCCTAGAATCAATGAGGAAAGCAAGAGGATCTTACACCTATCAGAGAGTTGTAAAACAGGAGATTGGTAATTGTATAATAACTACACTGAAATCAGAGTCTATGGTGCTCTTTTGGCCCCATATAAACTGCCCAGATTTTTTACCACAAGGATTTTTTCTCTAGAGTACCTAAGAAAACTGTTAAATGCAGATGAGGTAAATTTCATTTCTTCAAAGAAGAAAACTCAGTTTAAATTGAAAAATCAAGTTGGACCATTCATTGTTAATAATAGAGAAGCTGCAAATGAAATCAATATCAAGTTGAAAGAGTAAAAATTCCCATATAATTTTATGTGGAATTATGATCCTCAGGGGATTTTAAGCCAAATCAAACTAAAATGAAAACTGTCTACATTCTTGCATGATGCTAAACCTTATATTGAAAAGTTTGCAAATTAACTTGAGTATGAAGAAAACACTTTATTTGATGATGATTCAATGGGCACATAGGGAAGAAATGAATAGGATAAGTAGGTGGATCAAGCACAAGTTGTTACAGGTAATAAAGATGTTGAGCTTCCTCTTAAGAGAACAGAGAGGAAGGTAGTTTCATAGTAGAGACCATTTTGGATAAGATATTTAGAATTCCATACACTAAGAAGAGTAAATTGACTGATGAGGAAAAGGATAAAGCCATTGATGTTGAGGATAACAATGGCCATCAAAATGATGATGAAGCCACTTTGATTGTGAATGAAACCCTCAAAGAGCTTCAAAATGTCCAACTTGGAGCACAAAAGAAAGACATTGTTATGATTGAAAAGCAGAAAATTGTAGATATTCACTCTTCTTCCAAAGAACATGATAGCATAGAGTCAAATATTCAAGTCAGGTTAAAAAAAGTTAGGGAGAAAAATGAAGAACTCAAGAACGAAGTATTCTCTAATTTTCTCAAGGAGAAGCCCGATAACAAAGATAGGGTTCTATCTACTTTTGACTACTCTTCAAATAAATTGGTGATGTCTTTTCTGAAGCCCACAGTGGCTGAGCCTAAATCAATTGCAGACTATTCCAAAACAGACTTAGAACAAGATGCTGCTGTTGTCCATGAATTGGAACAAATTGAATTTCACAGGAGCAACACAGAAATGCTATATTCCAAGATAGTAAACAAGACTATGAGTTCCATAAAACTTGAGAAGACACTGATAAATATTCAGAATCAAATGAAGTTGGATAAAGCTTCATTACTTGCCAATGGCTTAAGGATCAAAGAACTAGAATATATAGTGATTGAAGTAGGGGCAGACCCAACAAACATTGAAGGAGCAAAGGCCATAATTAGACAGAAGAATGAGGACATAGCAGCTCTTAGGAAACAATTGAAATTTCCTAATACTGAACACCCCTAGGAAAAAGAGATCATCCAGCAGAAAGATGAAAATGTTGAGTTGAGTCAACTTTCTTTGAAAATGACTACACAGCTCCAAGAGATGGAAAAACAAACTCAAGCATTGATAAAAGAGAATGAAGCCTTGAAGAAAAATAAAGAATTAATCCCAACAGTCATTCCCATTGTAAGCACTGTTGTGCCTTCAACTCTTGCAGAGCATCTTGCACCACAAACAAAACTGGTAACTGCAGAATCAGTATCATCCAAAGATGCTTCTATGGCTGATTCTTCTAATACACAGGTACAGGAAAGAGTAGAAATAGGGGCTTCAGACTTGGTCAAAGCCACGGAAGAGATGACATTAAAGAATAATGAAATTAAGAATCTGCAAAAGGCTAATAAAAATTTGGAGTCTCCATACAAAGATGTCATCATCACTTCAAAAGGTCACGAGCAGAGGGTAAAAACATTGGAAGAAAGAATATTGAATCTTCAAAAAGAAGTGAATTTGACTGATCAGGTGGCATATATAAAGAATAATTTATGGGGAAATATAATTGAAGGCATCCATGCTCAATGGCCTTCAATTCAAATAATCTATGAACAAAGAGATCTGTTGCAAGCTGCATTAGAAGAAATTGATAAAACCAAGAAGGAAATTGGGAACAAGCCCACACAAGCTATTCAAATCATTGGATTTCTGAATAGTAAAAACAAAGAGGAACTAGAAGAATTAAAAATTCCTAATATAACTAAGGCAATCCTTCAGGTAAGAAAGGTTCTTACCAAGAGAAATATCATGAATAACCTGGAGGAGAAATGTGAGACTATGCACTTGTCCATTGCCAAATTCAAGACAAAGTATGATCTACTGCTAGAAGCTAGACTGCCTAATATACATGGGTTCAATGAGAAGCTATTGACATAGAAGGATTATGATGATAATATTAGGACCCATGCAAAAGAACAAGAAAAGAAACCATTGCCTCAAGGGTCTCCTAGTGGAAAGGAAAAGAACAGGGAAATCATTGAGAAATCATATTTTTACCTTAGGGTGAAAATTTAGGGTGAAAGTACAGGGTCAAAGTGTAGCAGGTGTAAAGAGTATCAGTGAATGCATATTTTACTACTAGTAATTTTTCAAAGTATAGCAGTAAAACAGTAAAAATCAGAGATAAAGAGTATCAGGATTGAAAGTGAAAAGAAGGAGTGCTCAAAAAGCCACCTTCCACGAGATAATGCATCTAATGCCAGCAATGCTACCAGCTTATCATAAAATAAGTTTGATTAGGATAGAAAATGCTATCTTTTCTTATAGAAGAGGAAAGCTAGAAAACTGTTTTACTGTTGTCCGTCTTCTCATGTTGTATTTCCTATTTTTCTTTGAAACATTATCTCAAATTTGGAGATATTTTGTAAACAATTCGAATGTATAAATACTTCATATTTTGAAGTATTCAGTGTGGAATAAAATTTATCAAGACTACTATAGTCATTTTGATGGATATATTGAAGTTGGTGTGAGTCAATCAGTAAAGCATCAGACTGGAATTGAGATTAAAGACATCATAACTCAGGATTCTTGTGCTGACCAGATAAGTCTAGTCTTTTTCCTATTTTCATTGTTTTTCTTTCAAAAGTTTCCATACATTTATTTTACTATGTTTCTATCTTTAATTATCAACTAGGATAATTTAGAGAGGATTAGTGATAAAAAGTTCCCTGTTTTTTACTAGTTGGCATTATTATGTTTTCTGCTTGATAACCGGACTATAGAATTCTTAAATGCTCTAGGTCCTTGTTTGATCCCCTCCTTCAATCTTCATTTCTATAGCTTAAGGATTCTTAAGTGCCCTTTTGTTCAAATTTCACCCATTCCATTAAAAAATCCTATTCAAAGCCTTTGAAGGTCATCTACCCTACCCTTAGTACATTTACATCTTTTAGTCTTATTTCCTAGCGCTTCTTGCCTAGAAAGTTGACTCCATAGCTCAATGTTCTGGTAGATCCCTCTAGTTTACCTTGAAACACTTTTTATTCCCACCACACTTTCAAAACAAGTCCCACTGTCCACTCATAGCTAGCCTAAAACCTAATAATAAAACAAAGTTAAATATTTAGGAGAGATACCTCTCTGGAACTCAGGAAGGTTAGATCCTGAATTCTAAAAGTGGTTTTTGGTTACCCCTAGCTTTCTTAACTACAAAAATCCTCATCCCACAACCTGAAAATTACTAGGGTGATAACAGATCCGACCCGAACTCGTTTCATCAGGCACCCTCCCAAGGCGCGACGCCCTCTGCCCAACCGAACAAACGCACAAGGGAAAAAATGGCAAACGGCTTGTACGAACGTGTACAAGGCACCTGTGTGAATACAACTTAGCAAACCTTATCCGAGCACCCTCCAACGAAACGACCCGACCCGAACTCATTTCATCGGGCGCCCTCCCAAGGCATGATGCCCTCCGCCCGACCGAATGAACACACAAGGTAAAAAATGGAAAACGGCTCGCACAAATGTGCACAAGGCACCCGTGCGGTCACAACTTAGCAAACCTTATACGAGCGCCCTCAAATGAAATGACCCGACCTGAAATCATTTCATCTGGCACCCTCCCAAGGCGCGATGCCCTTCACCCGACCGAACGAACGCACAAGGGAAAAAATAGCAAATGGCTCACATGAATGTGCAAAAGGCACCCATGCGGTCATAACTTAGCAAACCTTATACGGGTGCCTTGAAACAAAATGACTCGACCTGAACTCGTTTCATCGGGTGCCCTCCCAAGGCACGATGCCCTCCGCCCAACCTAATGAACGCACAAGGGAGAAAATAACAAATGGCTCACATGAACGTGCACAAGGCACCTGTGCGGACACAACTTAGCAAACATTATATGAGTGCCCTCAAACAAAATGACCCGATCCGAACTCGTTTCATCGAGCGCCCTCCCAAGGCGTGATGCCCTCGGCCTGACCAAACGAACGCACAAGTGAAAAAATGGCAAACGGCTCGCACGAACGTGCACAAGGAATCCATGCGGTCACAACTTAGCAAACCTTATACGAGCGCTCTCAAGCAAAACGACCCGACCCGAGCGGTTCATTGGGTGCCCTCCCAAGGCGCGACGCCCTCCGCCCGATCGAACGAACACACAAGGTAAAAAATGGCAAACGACTCGCATGAACATGCACAAGGCACCTGTGTGGAGACAACTTAGCAAACCTTATACGAGCGCACTCAAACGAAATGACCCGACCCGAACTCGTTTCATCGGGTGCCCTCCCAAGGCGCAAAGCCCTCCGCCCGTCCAAACGAATGCACAAGGGAAAAAATGGCAAACGGATCGCACGAATGTGCACAAGGCACCTGTGCAGTCACAACTTAGCAAACCTTATACGGACGCCCTCAAGAAAAATGACCCGACCCGAACTCGTTTCATCGGGTGCCCTCCCAAGGCGCGACGCCCTCCGCCCGACCAAACGAACACATAAGGGAAAAAATGGGAAATGTCTCGCATGAATGTGCACAAGGCACCTGTGTGGACACAACTTAGCAAAACTTATACGGGCACCCTTAAATGAAACGACCCGACTCAAACTCATTTCATTAGGCGCCCTCCCAAGGCGCTACGCCCTCCGCCCAACCGAACGAACACATAAGGGGAAAAATGGGAAATGGCTCACACAAACGTGCACAGGGCACTCGTGCAGTCATAAATTATCAAACCTTATACGAGTGCCCTCAAATGAAACGACCCAACCCAAACTCATTTCATCGAGCACCCTCCCAAGGTGCGACGCCCTCCGCCCGACCGAACGAATGCATAAGGGAAAAAACGGCAAACGGCTTACACGAATGTGCACAAGGAACCTGTGTGGACACAACTTAGCAAACCTCATCCAAGCACCCTCAAACGAAATGACCCGACCCAAACTTGTTTCATCAGGTGGCCTCCCAAGGGGTGACGCCCTCCACTTGACCGAACGAACGCACAAGGGAAAAAACGGTAAACGACTCGCATGAACATGCACAAGGCATCCGTGCAGTCACAACTTAGCAAACCTTATACGAGCACCTTCAAACGAAACGACCCAACCCAAACTCGTTTCATCGGGTGCCCTCCCAAGGCGTGATGCCCTTCGCCCGACCGAACAAACGCACAGGGGAAAAAACTGCAAACAGATTGCACGAACATGCACAAGGCACCCGTGCGGTCACAACTTAGAAAACCTTATACGAGTGCCCCCAAACGAAATGACCCAACCCGAACTCATTTCATCGGGTGGCCTCCTAAGGCGCGACACCCTCCGCCCAACCGAACAAACGCACAAGGAAAAAAATGGCAAATAGCTCGCATGAACATGCACAAGGCACCTGTGCGGACACAACTTAGCAAACCTTATATGAGCGCCCTCAAATGAAACGACCTGACCCGAACTTGTTTCATCGGGTGCCCTCCCAAGGCGCGACACCCTCAGCTTGATCGAATGAATGCACAAGGGAAAAAATGGCAAATGACTCGCACGAACGTGCACAAGGCACCTGTGCAGTCACAACTTAGCAAACCTTATACGGGCGCCCTCAAACGAAACGACTCGACCCAAACTCGTTTCATCGGGTGCCCTCCCAAGGCGCGACACCCTCCGCCCGACCAAATGAATGCACAAGAGAAAAAATGGAAAATGGCTCGCACGAACGTGCACAAGGAACCTATGTGGACACAACTTATCAAAACTTATACGAGCGCCCTCAAACGAAACGACCAGACCCGAACTTGTTTCATCGAGCGCCCTCCGAAGGCGCGATGCCCTCTGCCCGTCTAAACGAACGCACAAGGGAAAAAACAGCAAACGACTCACATGAACGTGCACAAGTCACCTGTGCGGTCACAACTTAGCAAACCTTATACGGGCGCCCTCAAACGAAACGACCCGACCCGAACTCATTTTATCAGGCGCCCTCCCAAGGTGCGATGCCCTCCTCCCAACCGAACGAATGCACAAGGAAAAAAACGGCAAATATCTCACACGAACGTGCACAGGGCACCTGTGTGGACACAACTTAGCAAACCTTATATGAGCACCCTCAAACGAAACGACCTGACCTGAACTCGTTTCATCAGGCGCCCTCCCAAGGTGCGACGACCTCCACCTGACCGAATGAACGTACAAGGGAAAAAACGGTGAATGGCTCACACGAACGTGCACAAGGCACTCATGTGGTCACAACTTAGCAAACCTTATATGGCCGCCCTCAAATGAAATGACCCAACCCGAACTCTTTTCATCAGGCGCCCTCCCAAGGCGCAAAGCCCTCCGCCCGACCGAATGAATGCACAAGGGAAAAAACAACAAACGGCTTGCACGAACGTGCACAAGGTACCTGTGCAGACACAACTTAGCAAACCTTATACGAGTGCCCTCAAATGAAATGACCTGACCTGAACTCATTTCATCGAGCACCCTCCCAAGGCGTGATGCCCTCTGCCCAACCGAACGAATGCACAAGTGAAAAAACGGGAATTAGGGTTTAAGGGGTTATAGGCTTAGGGTTTAGGGGGTTAAATGGGTTAGGGTTGGCTTAGAGGTTTATGGGGTTTGAGGGATTTAGCAGTTAAGGATTTTAGGGGTTAGGCGTTAGGGGTTAATGGGGTTAAATGGGTTAGTTTTTTAGGGGTTTAGGGTGTTGAATTGGTTAGGGGTTGGGAATTAGGGTTTAAGGGGTTAGGGGTTAAGGGTTTATAGCTTTAGGGTTTAAGGGGTTAAATGGGTTATATGTTTAGAGGTTTAGGGGGTTAGGGGATTTAGCAGTGAAGGATTTTAGGGGTTAGGGGTTAGGGTTTTGGGGGTTAAATGGAATCCACTCTTAAATGGGTTAGGTTTTTAGTGGTTTATAGTGTTGAATTGGTTAGGGGTTTTGGGTTTTAGGGGCTTAAATGGGTTAGGGGTTAACGGGTTAGGGGTAGGGGTTAAGGGTTTAGAGGTTTAGGGTTTAGGGGTTAAATGGGTTAGGGGTTTAGAGGTTTAGTGGGGGTAAATGGGTTAGGGGTTAAGGGTTTAGAGGTTTAGGGTTTAGGGGGTTTAATGGGTTAGGGGTTAGGAATTAGTGTTTAAGGGGTCAAGGGTTAATGGGTTAGAGGTTTAGGTGTTTAAGGGGTTATAGGTTTAGGGTTTACGGGGTTAAATGGGTTAGGGTTGGTTTAGAGGTTTAGGGGGTTGGGGGATTTAGCAGTTAAGGATTTTGGGGGTTAGGATTTAGGGGTTAATGGGGTTAAATGGGTTAGGTTTTTATGGTTTTAGGGTGTTGAATTGGTTAGGGGTTGGGAATTATGGTTTAAGGGGTTAGGGGTTAAAGGTTTAGGGGGTTAAATGGGTTACATGTTTAGAGGTTTAGGGGGTTAGGGGATTTAGTAGTGAAGGATTTTAGGGGTTAGGGGTTAGGGGTTTGGGGGTTAAATGGAATCCACACTTAAATGGGTTAGGTTTTTAGGGGTTTAGGGTGTTGAATTGGTTAGGTGTTTTGGGGTTTAGGGGCTTAAATGGGTTAGGGGTTAACGAGTTAGGGGTAGGGGTTAAGGGTTTAGGGGTTAAATGGGTTAGCGGTTTAGAGGTTTAGTGGGGGTAAATGCATTAGGGGTTAAGGGTTTAGAGGTTTAGGGTTTAGGGGGTTAAGGGTTTAGGGGTTAGGAATTAGGGTTTAAGGGGTCAAGGGTTATGGGTTGGGAATTAGGGTTTAAGGGGTTATATTTTTAGGGTTTAGGGGGTTAAATGGGTTAGGGTTAGTTTAGAGGTTTAGGGGGTTAGGGGATTTAGAAGTTAAGGATTTTAGGGGTTAGGATTTAGGGGTTAATGGGGTTAAGTGGGTTAGGTTTTTAGGGGTTTAGGGTGTTTAATTGGTTAGGGGTTGGGAATTAGGGTTTAAGGGGTTAGGGGTTAAGGGTTTAGAGGTTTAGGGTTAAGGGGGTTAAATGGGTTACAGGTTTAGAGGTTTGGGGGGTTAGGGGATTTAGCAGTGAAGGATTTTAGAGGTTAGGGGTTAGGGTTTTGGGGGTTAAATGGAATCCACACTTAAATGGGTTATGTTTTTAGGGGTTTAGGGTGTTGAATTGGTTAGGGGTTGGGAATTAGGGTTTAAGGGGATAAGGGTTTAGGGGTTAGGAATTAAGGTTTAAGGGGTCAAGGGTTAAGGGGTTAGAGGTTTGGGTGTTTAAGGGGTTAAATGGGTTATGTGTTGGGAAATAGGGTTTAAGGGGTTATAGGTTTACGGTTTAGGGGGTTAAATGGGTTAGGGTTGGTTTAGAGGTTTAGGGGGTTAGGGGATTTAGCAGTTAAGGATTTTAGGGGTTAATGGGGTTAAATGGGTTAGGTTTTTAGGGGTTTAGGGTGTTGAATTGGTTAGGGGTTGGGAATTAGGGTTTTAGGGGTTAGGGGTTAAGGGTTTAGAGGTTTAGGGTTTAGGGGGTTAAATGGGTTACAGGTTTAGAGGTTTAGGGGGTTAGGGGATTTAGCAGTGAAGGATTTTAGGGGTTAGGGGTTAGGATTTTGGGGGTTAAATGGAATCCATACTTAAATGGGTTAGGTTTTTAGGGGTTTAGGGTGTTGAATTTGTTAGGGGTTGGGAATTAGGGTTTAAGGGGTTATGGGTTAAGTGTTTAGAGGTTTATGGTTTAAGGGGTTAAATGGGTTACAGGTTTAGAGCTTTAGGGGGTTAGAATATTTAGCAGTGAAGGATTTTAGTGGTTAGGGATTAGGGTTTTGGGGGTTAAATGGAATCCACACTTATAGGAATTTTCTCTCCTCCCCATCTACAAATCTAAAGTCATTACCAAAAATACAATCCACACTTATACACTTAGTTTTCTGCAATAACAGAATTCTCCAATCCCATACACTTCTGCTTGGAATGTCACACTTAACATTCCTTTCCTTTCCAAATAATATTCTTTATCACCTTACATCCATACCTGAGAAAATAGACTTCATTTCAATTTAATCTTGTGAAACTAAAGTGGAAGATAAGAGGACCCATTCCAAGAAGGGCATCTCACTCAATGTTAAAATAATATTGTTTATCCCCTTACATCCATACCTAGGAAAATAGACTTCCTTTCATGTTAATCGTGTGAAACTGAAATGGAAGATAAAGTGACCCATTCCAAGAAGCTCGTGTCACTTCAAAAAGTTCTTGAGATTTCCAAGAATTTATAACGATATTAAGGTGCTTTGCATTGTCTCCTTTATCACCTCATTTCATTTAGTCAACTGTTTTTTAATTTAAATTTATTCATTAATTTCAAAAAAAATATTATATATATATATAGTTGTTTTTATTTTGATTTATGTTTTAGAATTTTATTTTATTTATTAATATATCAACTATTTTTATATAAAATATTTTTAGTTTTTTTATATAATATTGATATTAAAAAATATTGTAACAAATTTTATTTAATTAAATATTCATGTATTTTTTATCATTAATAATAATAAAATAATTTAAATTAAAATTACAATTTTATTATTTTTTATTATTTTTTAATTTTAATAAAGTACTATATGTCTTGAAATGTCTTAAAGTATGTCTTTTAATACATAATATGTCTTGAAATGTGTCTTTTAATACTTAATATGACTTAATAGCTATACAAATTCACCAATCTAATTTATATTATTACACGAATATAATATGCTTACTCTTTAACTATATAAATTTTATTTTATTTTTTTTAAAGATTGCCCAATTTTAGTCGATCATGTCCAAAGCTGTCGGGCTTGTTTATATGTTTTAAAAAACAACTTAATAACCAATTCTAACAACTTAATAATTTTGGGTTTTTATTATAAGAATAAAACTCTCGGACGAGAGTTGAAAAAACTCTCAGACGAGAGTTAAAAAACTCTCATCCCAGAGTTTTTTTAACTCTCGTCCGAAGGTCTTCCTGAGAGTTTACGTCAATAAAACTCTTGGATGAGAAAATGCATAAGTCTCACCCGAGAGAATTTTAACTTTGGTTAAACCCAATCAAACTCTCGGGCGAAATATTTAAAATCTCTTGGACGAGAGTTTTTAAAACTCTCGGTCGAGAAATAGAGTTGACTATTTTCTCGGATGAGAAATTAAAAATTTCTCCCAAATTCTAACCATCCGCCAAAAATTGTTTCCCAACTTCGGGATTTCACCCTTGTATATTTACTATTTTCATGTGTTTGTTGTACTAGAATTCCTTTTTTCTTATTCCAATGATTGCAATTCTAACATAGTGTGTTACTAGTTACAAATAAATAGTTTGTTAAATTCATCACGTGAGGAAGATTATTATGCTATTTAGATCATTTTCGGAACTATTCAAATCGATTTATCTTCGTTAATTTCAAACTGGGAATCTGATGCTTTAAACATCCCATCCAATCATGATTTTGTCTCTGATGACTGTCATTCATCTTACTATTTTCCCATCAGCACATCCACTAATTGTTGTCTTACACCCTTTAATTTTTATGGTTTAACATATCACTATCTGGGTACTTGGAAATTAGTTGAGGAACTTCCACACTCACTAATGATTATGTCAAATCCCTGTTGTCTTTACATGCTTGCTAAATATGATCAGATGTACTTTCCCTCACAAAATTTTCATTGTAATCCCCTACCTCTAATTCAAAATTCATTTTTTCAAGGATTTTGGGGTTTTCAAGAGGATTGTTTCGCGTTTCACAATCCAATCTATCATTTACTCGAAGAATAAAACTTAGGGAGCCCTTTTTCTAATAATAAGTTTTGGTCTTTTCTCATGCTTGCTAAAGGGGGTGACATAGATGAAGCTGCACTCACAAAAAAATTCCAAGTTTTATTTAGCTATGATTTTCAATGGAAAGGTAATAATGTGAATAGGTTAAAAGTAGTAACTATGACGTATCTTTCTGCTAATAGGAAATAACTTCAATTTTTTGTGCAATTTATACAAGCTCTTATCTTTTCCATTACACATTGTTTTATATTTGTTTTAATCGGTAAAATATTTATGATTGCATGTCGAGAACAATTACGGTGGATACATTGGAAATTCCATTATACATGACCCCGACCCAACGACCTTATAGTTGGTTAGGTTAGGAGTAGTTCTGGTTTCATTTTAGTTTACCTACACATTCATCCTGCATTCAATTCCTGTGGTTTGTCTGTGATTTTTAGTTTTGGTTAACATCATGTTTTGTTTAGCCACTTTCTTTCTTGTCTTTTGGTTTTGTTTCTTGTTGTGTGTTGTATTTCCTTTAATTTTATCAAACCTTGCATTAATATGCTCTTTTGGCTCATAAGAGAATGTGGAAAAATAGAAAAGGGCTTTGTGAATTTGGCTAACTCTCTGTCCCTCTTCCTTTTATTGGTTACATATTTTCGTCAATGATGTTCCGATGGAAAATATGATCAATGTATTAGGAAATACTAGTGTCGAACCATGATCTCCATGTCTATTCTGGAAACATCATGCCTACACTTGGGTTTTTATGTTTTAGTGTTTTTCAGCTGATCCAATCAAGTAGAGAAGGACAAGGAGAAAATATGAAAGAGAAAAAAAATATCAGAGGCCTGATATATGCTTCTCTAAAGGGAAAAACTCTCATGCTCTTAATAATTTTGGATCCCTCTTCTGCCCATGAAATAAATAAGTGTTGATGCACAACCCTATATAAAATAAATAAATAAATGTGAATGAAGTTAAAGGCTTCCTGCATAGAGAGGTGAAGAAAGAAAATTTGTTGGGGTATTTTCTTGTTCTCCTAGCAATGGTGAAATTTTTGTGTCCCTGAAGTGACTTTGTCGGGGTACTATCCAGGCTTGCTGGCAGTATCACAACACCAGATATGAAAACTATACTCTAAAAATATAAAGCTCATGAACATCAATACCATTTCCTGATTCTAAACATTTTTTGGACGCTAATATTATGCTTTTGTTTAACCGAGTAAAGGAATGAAGGGGACTGTGTTTATGCACGGGTAACTGGGGAATCCATGGTAATCTCAATGATGAATCAATTCTTCCTAAAGAAATAGACCCTGCATGAAATTATTGACCAAGGAAGAGAAGCCAAAGTTATACCAGTGTGTCACCAAGTGTTTTCGTTGCGACAAACACCTTAAAAATATTTGTGTACACTTGAATTTTGGATCCTATTATGGATCTTGTGATTGGTCATTCCATAGTCACTTCTTGGTCAACTGATGCTTTTTGAGCTCACTCCTTGGATTAGAAGTGTCGAAGTCACTTGCTCACATATGCTTAGTCTGAAATAAGTCCATATGCACATTATTTTATGCAAGCTTGAAAAAGCATAGAAAAATACATCAAGACTGTTCATGTACAATGTCCAATCCATGTCGATAGTTAGTGCACATTGACATTGACAGTTCCTCACTTTTTTTGTGATCGTACCTCTATTTTGGTTATTTTCTCCAACTATATATTTTGTTCACTTTTACCATCACAAGTATCATTTTTATGTTTACTATTGTTGCTTTCACTTTATTTTCACTTAATTTGTGTCATTTTTATGTTATCTTTGATCTGACATGTGTTGTTTCATTCGTATATTGCAACTATCATTTGTACTTTTGTTTCCATATAGCAATTGTCATATTTTCACCTGGGAATTAACACTCATCATATAAAATGGAGTTTTGGTTTTTTTCAAGGGGAAATATTTGTGATAATGAATTTTTCTCATCATTTAGGCATGTTTCTCACTCATTTCCAAAGTTTCATGCATTGTTGCACAAGTGTTGTCATTGACATCGTAAAGTGTTTCTTTAGTTTCACACTTGTTGTAGTTGTTGAAAAGGTTTTCACACTAAAGGGAGTATGTGTTCATGTGTTATGGATAATCTATTTTGTGTCGTCAAGTTTATAAGTGCATGATCACAATCAAATCCTATCACTGTTCACATCAGTTTCACTGATCCACTTAGCTAAATTTTGGAAAATTCCCAGCAACATAGCCTCATTCAGCCTTCCTGAATCGCGTATTGCATATTACTGACCCTCAAGATGAAACCTTTCCTCTTGAAACTCATAAATTCACAGTTCCTTCCTCCAAGGATTGTGCAATGCGTAGTTTCAGTGTTCAAACCCGAGCATTGGCCTCCAAAATTGTGCAATTCATCCCTCCATCCTGGCCCCAACTGCGCATTGTGCAATGTTTTAGCTCAAGATCAATCCCTGAGCTCTTTAACTATGTAACTGCGTAATTACCAATCCTGATTTTCCTCCTAGAACTATGTATTTGGATTAAATAGTGAAAAATCCCTCAGCCTGGCTAAGTGACTCCAAAATTGTGCAATTTCTCTCTCCTTCCTAGTCAATACTACACATTGCGCAGTCTCAAGGCTCAAGCCTCAACCTTGAGCTCTTGAAATATTCAATTGTGCTATCTATTAGGACCCTCTGTCCTCTAGAACTGTGAAATAGGTTGATCCAGTGCTCATTCGCTCAACCTAGCACACTAAGTTCCCAAATTGCACAATTTTCTTCTTCGGTCTATTATGAATTGTGCATTGTGTAGTCTTAAGGCTCAAGCTTCACCCATGACTACTTGATTTTTTCAATTGTGCATTAACTAACCCTCTTTCCCATCCTATCACCCCATTCCAGCATAGTTAGTGGATCAATAAGAACCATATTAGAATATGGGTTTATCGAACTAATGTCTTCTTTTGATGAGTGGATTGCAGATGCAGGAACTCTATCATGTTATGACAAGATGATAAAGAAGGAGATGAAGCAGGAGGACATTCTAGAAGAGACCTAAGGAGCTGAGGAGACAAGATTATAATCAAGCAATAATATGAAGGAACATCATAATATAATAGAATATGAAATATAAAGACCACCTGGAATAATTATTATCTTCAAGTCATAAGGAGGAGGAATAAGAAGAACATGCACCATATTTCAAGAAGACACAAATAAAGAAATGATAAAATGTGACTTGATATTGCCATGTCATCATGCAATCCATGTCAGTAATTTCATGTCATGATTCATCATGTGCCACATAATTATTGTGGATTATGTAATTATCTATTCAAAATGTATTGTAAAGTGGAAGTCCAAAGGACACATAAAGAATATGAAGAGTCATGTAAATTTGAAAATTCATAGAAAATAAAACAATCATGAAGTTAGTCAAAGAGTCACAAGGAGGTGAATAATCACCTCTTGGTTATATATACACCCTCATTGTACGAGTAAAGGAATTTTCACCTTGGCTCCTCCTGCAAGGCAATAGCGAGATAAGCTAGTTCTTTTGAGGAGCAATGAGTGGATCCAACAGTCCACTACTAGAGCTAGTGGTGTTTATTGTATACATTTGTCTTGGAACTTTTACTTAGTAACAAATGCCTTCGTGTCCTATACATTCTTCATGCATGGATTATGAATATTTGTAAGACTATTTTGAATTTTTTAATATTTCATGTTTTCTTTCATATGTGCTAAAATAGTTGTACTATTTTGATATTTTAATACTTATCATATTGAGAATGTGTTTTAATGGTTTCTATTGTTTTCCCATCCTTGTGGACTATTCCGCAAGATACTAGACATATCTTTCTTGTTGATTGGTTGTAATTATTGTCGCATATTCTATGGACTATTATGTTGGATGTTAGATGGATACATCTTGGTTGTGTGTCTCTCTACTAGGGTGGTAATGTTAGCTCTCTCTTAGAGGCTCACTTATTTCTCTCCCTCCACAGTGGAAGAAACTTGACACACCTACAACCGAACATTCACTGGGCACACTTTTTTTTCTGAAGGCACATTTTCATTCCTCTTTCTTGCTAATAGTTAGAGCCAAGGGAAATATTCAAGAACATATGGAAGTTGAGCCAATATCCCAGATGGGGCTCTTATTCCAAATGGTGTGAGGTATAATTAGGACTTCACATCAGGGAGACCCCCTTGTTTGACAGATTTCCATCACCGTCAACACCAAGAAAAGGAAAATTCAAATTTTCCTTTACGGAAAAATCCCTCCTCCAAAATTTCCACCCTGGTATTAACAACCTTTCTAATATTGATATTATGTATGTTTTCCTATGATTTAGGGAAAAAAATTATGGTCCATATTTTTTAAATCGGTGATAAAAATAATCCCTAAAATTATAAGTCCAACACGATTAGCTATCTTATAACTAATTTGTATGAAAAAATTAACTAAGAATATTGGCCTGTGGATAGAAAACCATGATGAGAGAGCTCAAGAATCAGATTAGTCTATAAATCCATAATTAAATCATTTAATTATTCTTAGGATTATATTTGAAGATGCCAAAACAATTATAAAAATCTCCTATGTTTTATTTGTTGTCCTTAAAAATTATTTCGATATAATCCCTCAAAATAATATTTAGATGAGACTTGAGGATATTGGGGTCCCCTATGCACTGAGAGGTGATGTGATAAGGTTATATAAGAGTCATTTCCAATTTTATAAGTAATGTGGGCTGGGTCAAAATAAAGTAATTGTAATATAAGGATGAAGGAAGGGTGTTCTTTTTCCCTTAATGTTACACCAAGTTTTGGTCATCTAACCTATTACTATTAGATAGACCAAAGTACACCATGTAAGACCAATTTTACCCTAGTCAAATTTCTTTCACTATGAAAAATAACTTAGTAATCCATAATTTATTAAATTTTTTATGGTCTAAACAGGAAACCCTATGAGGAAATATTGAATAGATCCTTATTTGTTTGAGTTTCCTCAAGGGGTAATTAATTAAACAACAATTTAATTAATATTATTGGTCATATTTAACCCAAAACAGGAAAGTTAATTAGATAAATCATTATTTATCTTATTATTTCCTAGGAATAATTATTTAAAACATTATTTAAATAATATTCCTTGTTAAATTTGACTAAATCATTTATAAATAATTGAATAAATCATTATTTGTTTAATTATTACTCAACCATATTCCTAAAAATAAATCATTTATTTATTTATTATTTACAAATAAAGGGATTTGACCAAATCCAAATTCCTTTTCCCTCCAACAAAAATAATAAAATATTCCATAAAAGTTGGATCTAGATTTGGTTAATAATATTTTAATTATGCACCAATGTCTAGACTAACTCAATATTTTGTTATAAATAGATGGGTTTGTCCATTCATTCACTAACTTTTTTTGCCTAAATATCACTCTGGATATATGCTTTTGGTCTGACTTTGATCCTCTGTCATTGTCATATTTTTCTACCTTTTTGCTTGTGAGCTCCCTTTGAGTTCCATTTTTTTCTAGGTTTTCTACACCATCAAGAGAGAGAAATCTTAGATCTGAAGCACTAAGGACATACAAGAACCCATCCCATTGAGGGGTATTGGTAACATCTTTCTATGTTCCCTTCCCAGGTGTCATAAATACAAAATTCTTTAAAAATATTATTGTCTTGTGTATTGGATGCATGGAGCAACTCTTGTTTTTATTTTATTTTTAATGTCTTTTAAATACATAGATCTAGATTTTGTAGCATTTATTCTGATCAACTAACTACATATCTAAGGAAATTGACAACCATCCTTGATGTTAGGTATGTTTGTTATGCACAACTAAAGTGAGTTTTTTTCCGTACGCTTGCGATTAGCATTTAGACTAACAAATGGCGACTCCACAAGGGTTCATAATTACAACCGTTGTCGTTTTCCAGATACCTGCATGGCTAGCTGCTTCAACCCCTAGGGTTTTTCTTCAGATTCTTGTTTCGATTTTCTTGATGTTGTTTTTAACCCTTAAACCCTAAAACAGTAAAAATTCTAACTTCCATGTGTTTTTGGGCGTATTGCGCAGGTGACAATTATCAATCACAGTTGAGACGACACTTCATTTTGAAAACTGCTTCTGAGATGGCTGAAAGTGTAGGTCACAATTTTTGGGCCAAAACCTGCAACCTCAGCTCTTAGGTAGGGGAAAACTGCAAAAAAATTGCGACGTCTGCGGAAAACAGGTCAGAAATGACGACCTAAAATTTTTGCGGGAATTTTTCTATGATTTTTCTGGGTTTGTATGGCTACTGTTCAGGGTTTTTTGATCTCCCTCTCCACTCAACTTGGACCTATAATTTCTCTTTTTTACTCGTTGAAGTAGGAACCAAACCCCTTAGGGATTCAATACACTTACACCTTTTTAGGAGAAGTTTAGCTGAAGCAGGTCATCTGAGCTTTCAGCATGATCAACCATTATTCATATCTGATCTTGTACTTTTAGTTCCATTTCAGATTTTTTATTCATCCATCCAAAGCACCTCTTTTTAGTTTTGTTTGGCCCTCCTCTAGGGTCCCCTCCATTTCCCTTCAGGCTGTAGCCTTTCGCCACCTCATTTGCAACACTTTTCCCTTTGGATTGTTTATGTTTTCTGCACCTATTTCAAGTAGATCTGACCTTTATATCCTTGTCCTTCCCAAATTTAGATCCATTGGCCATTTTTTGTGTTTTGAATATATTTTACCCACTCATAGACTAGTTTTGGGGAAGCCCTCCTCCTTAGGTTTAAGTTGATACATATTTAGCTATTTATTTTCTGTCATATTTCAGTTTACTTTACTGTTATTTTCAGATTTAATTACATTTATACAACACGTTTATGTTTAATTAAAATTAACACACTTATCACATAAATGCACACCCTAAGTGAAAGCACCTGGTTTAAACTGCCAAGCCAGTACTATAACATTGTAATCTATTGATCTTGCCCCTCCCTACCCTTGTTTCAACATTGTAATCATTTGATCCTACACCTCCTTACCCTTGTTGGTCTATCTTCCTTCTATGATCCATGTCTGTTTTCCATCATTGCGCCCCCAAGGCGTTTATACCGGAGACTTCTTGGCCTTCATCCTCAGTTTCCGCTAAGAATACTTACTCCTCCACATAGGGTTCAAGTTAGTCCTCCACCAAGTCCCCATTCTGACTCTGCTTCTAGTTCATTGGGTTCCCCTTCTAGTTCTATCCCTGGTTCTCCTCCCGTCACCTTCACAATGTCTAGTTCAGGACCTAACGGTGGTGGTAACCCAAACCCTAATGCTGGGAATACTACTAGTGGGACCGCAACAGGAACTATCCTGACTGCTCCCTTGCTCCCTTATATAGTAGGCCTCAGTCTTCCCAATTTTAACCAATTGATCAATGACCCCATACACCATGATCCTGGTTGGCCTACTATGCTGACCACGCTCCCTTCAAACATCTCCAAGTTTTAAGGTATTGCTGGAGAGGATCCTACCAACCATGTTCGTTCTTTCCACATGCATTGTTCGTCTAACTCCATCACCGATGACTTTGTCTGTCTTCGGTTGTTCCAGCATACGCTTACCGAAGAAGCTTCCAAGTGGTATGTCGACCAGGCCTCCTCCTCTCATACTACTTTTGCGACTCTTGCCAAGGCTTTTCAGTCTTACTTCTAGCTTCCCCTTCATTATGAAACGGGTACCAAAATTTTGAACTCTTTCCGTCAATCATCAGATATCCGCCTATCCAATCATGTCTAAGAATGGCAGAGAAGAAAGAGCCTATGCCGAGGCCCTACCTTCGAATACCATTACATCGACTGGTTTCTCAGATCCCTTTTGCCTGCTATTGAAAAATATGTCGCATCTCGTTTCCCTCACACTGAAGAAGCTTCCCTCCAGATTGTGTTGAAATATGAATTGGTCTATGCACAGTCTGGTTATGTTTATACCGTCTTACCTGATCTCCCTAGATCCGGTGGTGCCAACACATGTTGTGTAACCAGCTCCAAAAAGAGAAGAAAAGAGATATGAACGCCTTAGAAATTATCCACTTTGAGGGGGCAACCTCCAATACATTACATAAATGAACAATTCTTGGATGATACAATTTACAAAACCTCCTTTCTATATATAGGATTCCATGGGGCCATAATGTAATCCTAGTGGGCCACAATGTAATCCTAGCCGACCTAACAATAATAATTTAAGGGCACAATAAGAACAATATGGGGGTTATAGGGGTACAATAATAACAATAAGAGGGGCTACACTAACATAATAAGGGGCTATACTATTAATATAGGGACTTAACATGCCCCTCTCCTTCAAACAAGTGTTGTCCTCAACGCTTGATTATTTCTTGATGCTTCTGTATAAAATTCTCATCCTCCCATGTGAAATATTTTACAGGAAAGTTATTCCACTTGCTGAGATACTCTAAAATTGATCGTACTTGTCGAGTTCTTGTTTCTATGACTTCTTCATAACTTCTTTCGATGTGATGTTGATCTTCCTGTTGTTTCATTAGATTCTGCACCAAAGTTGGGTTATCCTTTGAGAGTTGGAGAACTTGTTGTTGATGCTCGATGTGATATTCCATTAATTTATCATCCATATTTTCTATTATTTGATCCTTCAAACCATCCCACTTAGCCTCCATTTCTGCTTTTAAACCATCTATTTCATCTTCAATTGCTCTTCGTAAGATTGAAACTTGTTGCACTTGGTACCGTAATTTTGATATCTCATACTGCAACTCTTCCTCTTCATGCGTCATAGTATATATTTTTGAGGGATTAATGGGTGTTGAATTATTTTTTGGATGCATAATAGAACCCATTACTGATAAAAAAATTTCAATATGCCCTTGGGATCAATTTAACTTGATTATTCAAACAAGACTTGTGCAATTTGAAAAAAATACACACCTTTTTCTTGCTTTGAGGAGCTCGATATTGAAATTGTATTATCTCTGTGATTACAGATCTTCAATATTTAAAATTCAGCCCTGTAGTAGCCCTCTGAAGCTTCTTTCAAATGCCACAGGTCTGACCTGATTTTGATTCTCCAAGACAAAGTTGTGTCCAATCTCCCACAATGACCTAATTCTGGACTGGTTCAGTAGAGCGAACTTGTACGACTTGCCATGTGTCACTGTTTTGTCCTTTGTCTCTGAAATTGATAGCGAAGAAACTACAGGCCGTGTACTGGTGACCACTTTTGACGGCACTCCAATCCAATCTTCAGAGAGAGAGTTATTAAAATTTTCCCACGATCACCTCTTTGAGATGA
The DNA here is from genome assembly GCA_034641835.2 of Pinus albicaulis. NCBI lineage: Eukaryota > Viridiplantae > Streptophyta > Pinopsida > Pinales > Pinaceae > Pinus > Pinus albicaulis. Next base: position 215,921,364 of record CM076577.1, on the reverse strand, counting down.
AATTCAGGAGCCTGAAAAAGCACTACCTTCCACAGATCATATCTCCAAAAATATTGCGAACCAAGCTCTGAAATTTTTTGATGAATTTCATCAGGATTTCAGCTTCACACCATATGAATTTCAGATTCTGAACCTTCGTAGAAAAAACTTTATAGCGAAAATTCCACGATGACCTGTTTAGGAGCTTGAAAAAATACCTAACTTCCACAGATGATATCTCCGAAAATATTGCGAACCAAGCTCTGAAAATTTTAGAAAATCTTCCTCAGGATTGCAGCTTCGTACCCTAAAAATTTCAGCTTCTGAAACTTCGTAGAAAAAAAGTTATAGCGAAAATGCCACGATGACCTGTTTGGAGCAGCGAAACCCTAGAATCCAAAGCTCCGATACCAAATGTTGTGTAACCAGCTCCAAAAATAGAATAAAAGGGATATGAACGTCTTATAAATAAGCTACTTCGAGGGGGAAACCTCCAATACATTACATAAATGAACAATTCTTGGATGATACAATTTACAAAACCTCCTTTCTATATATAGGAGTCCATGGGGCCATAATGTAATCCTAGTGGGCCACAATGTAATCCTAGCTGACCTAACAATAATAATTTAAGGGCACAATAAGAACAATATGAGGGTTATAGGGGTACAATAATAACAATAAGAGGGGCTACACTAACATAATAAGGGGCTATACTATTAATATAGGGACTTAACAATGAATGATGAAGATCAGCCGAATCCCATATGGAGGTTCAGGGATCGGGGGATGTTCACGGTATTTAAATATAATCTTAAATCTCCATACATATGTGTACATATGGAATTGATTTTTTCTTAACTTTGTGAGTTAAATTAGTTGTTAATAAGTTTCATATTTTAATTTTTAGGAGGTAAGAGGAAAAGGGTTTCTACTCCATCCATGGAGCGTGGCGAAGGTTCAACCGGTCAAGGTATGAGTGGTAACAGGTTGCGGGAAGGGGGTGATATTTATTCCCCCGAAGGCCAATCAACGGCTGCTGGTTCTCAACAGGGTCATTGTGGGTCTGGTTCTCAGCAGCGTCATTCTGGGTCTAGTTCTCAGCAGGGTCATGTTGGAGAATATGTTAACCAACAACATCAAGGTTGCCATCAATTTCAATATTTTTTCATTAAATTTGTACAAATTTTTTTACACGTGTTTTTTCTAATATACGAAATTTTATATATATTGATGCAAAGGCCAAAAATGTTCGATCTAGTGGTCAAAATAGACGCAGGGCAGCTCACTACATTCAACAAGAAGGCTGTCAACCCAACACAACTTATCCAGCCGAGATTACTGATATACCATGGGAAACCAACATGGTGGAATGCACCTTAAAAAGGTGTGAAATCGTTCATGAAAAATTGCAAAGAGATCTCGTGGCTTTATCTCTACCTACTGAGAGTCGACAAAGCCTTGAAATAGTTACACATTCATTGGGTGAAATGGTAAACGTGTACAGAAATCTTGGGCCAATGACTAATTCATTTGTAGAACTGATGAGAAAGAGAAAAGAAACAGTGATGGGTCCCGATAAATGGGAGGAAATTAAACAAAAAGTTACAAGAGAAGTGGCCAAGTCAATGTTTAATTATAAGGAAGGGCCAAAAATAAAAATGTTGAAGGTGCAGTATTTCAAGCACCCAGACATAGTTGTTATATGTATGATCGACATCTTGCGGCCTTTGGAAGGCTTCCATGGAACGATGAGATTCTTGTTTATTTTGCACAAATGTTTTATGCAGAATTTTTTTTGGGTATGAAACCCAACTACAATGACCTTCCTTCAGAATTTTTTGGCCCGGGGAAAGGTCGATTATATGACCGTAAGGGCGCTAAGCGAGATGTGGAGTTTCCTCGCCCTGAGCCGCCATTGGTGAGTCGACCGTTTCAAGTTGAAACTCTGCGATCAGAGATGGCTGCAACTTCTCAAATAAGTCGAGAAGCAAGGGATGTTATGATCAACAATGTTCATAGCGGATTTAGTGGAGTCGATCTTTGCTTAAATCGACAAAGAGCACGTGAAAATGCACGTGCCAATTTTGTTTATTGTACAGATGAGGAGATTTACAACATGAATGTTGAATATCTCCAAACATATGCAATAAATTTTCGCAATGGTTTGCAAGAGCCAATTTTTCATGAAGAAGAGGGCACCAAAACGGTATGTGTTAGTGACCTTAGGGTTTGAAATTATTTTTACATATACATGTGTACAATTTGTAATAAATACATGTGTATGTACATGTATACATTTATTTGTATGTGTACATTAATCTAAAAAAAATGTATGATTATATGTTAAAACACCATTTGCAGTTCTCAGGCATGATGCGTGATGAAAATGTTAATATTACGTTCGGGACCTCCGGTTCAAACAATGCAGATGGGTTTGACCATCATAATATGTTGGCAAATGTTAGTGTTTTTTAAGTGACTCTAAAATAAATAATTGTTGCCACACATGTACATGTATGTATATATATAATTTGATAAAATGTTTTAACAGGTACCGATTCCGTCTGATGTTTTTGGGATGGCAGTACCTTCTTCTTCCTTAGGAGATGTACCTTCTACTTCATTGGGAGATGAGCCACGAGTATGGACAATTTTTCACAAGTTTAAAATTTATGTTTAAAAGTTATATATATATATATATATATATATATATTCTACCTCAAAAAGTTCCATTAAAAATTGAGATATATATATATATATATATATATAGAGAGAGAGAGAGAGAGAGAGATCTATATTTTGAGTTATTTAAAAATTTTTGAATTTAGGTTCCTATAGAAGATTTCTTTAATCCGCGGACTCTAGCGATGGAGATAGGAACATCCACAGCATTTGAACAAGTTGTCTTTAGTTCCTTTTTTTAATATTATTGAAAATAAGTTTATATATTTACACGTGCATTTTCATTTGAAAGTTTTTAATATATATATATATATATATATATATATATATATATATAACTGTACATGTATATTGTACAGTTTACCACTGCAGATGTTCCTATGGGAGAACCTGTTCATCAAATGGAGAGGGAACCTTACGAGGTATTGCATGATTTTTTTGTTATATTTTGTTTTTTACATGAAGTTCTAGATATATATATTCTCATTCATTTTTAAAACATCAAATTTTAATTTTCAAGTACATGTGCATTGTGTATGTAGGTTTCCCATTCACAGGATAGGGCGCGGACTGAGACCCTAGTAGTGAAGTCGCTAGATCCTCCATTTGATGGACATGATTTACAGTAGATTTGATTTCAAAATTTAGATGGTTTTAAAATTTGTTAAACTTGATACAGTTTGATACTTGTGAGATTTACAATTTTTGGACATATTTTATTACATTGTTATTATATAATTTTTTTTATTTAATTTTTGGATGGTTTTAGTACTTTTGGCATGTGAATGTGAAATAATGTTGTCATCTATAAATTAATGTTGGCATTTGAACTACATTTGGCATGTTATGTAATGACATGTGTTATAATTTGTTTTGTTTTTAAAATTTAAGTGTTGGATGCTTGGAGTACATTTGGCATGTGATATTTAATGTTAAATGTTTTTGTTGGATAGTTGAATTATAATTGGCATGGCATGTGAAGTTTTTAAAACTCAAGTTTTGGATGGTTTCAATCTAAATTTTGCATGTGATATTTAATGAACTTTAAATGTTTAATGTTTTAATGTTGCACAATATATAATCAAAAGGTTTTTAAAACTTAAAGTTTTGGATGGTTTCAATCTACAACTTAAATTTTTGGATGGTTTCAATCTACATTTGCACATGTGGTATATAATGTTAAATGTTTCTATTGGATCTAGTTGAACTATAATTGGCATGGCATGTGAAGTAACAATCTATATATAATTTAAAGTTTTTTAAACTCAATTTTTGAATGGTTTCAATCTACATTTCGCATGTGATGTTTAATGTTTTAATGTTGCACAATGTATTATCAAAAAATTTTAAAATTTTAAAGTTTTGGATGGTTTCAATCTACATTTGGCACATGTGGTATATAATGTTAAATGTTTCTATTGGATAGTTGTTCACTGTTGGGAAAAATACTGAGAGGGGGGGGGCGAATCAGTATTTACTGCATAATCAAATCTTTTTACTTTTTCATTCCTTAAAACCCATACGCTACTTTCCTTCAGTAGCTTCTCGCGTGTATCGGATCCCTTTGTAGGCTTAGCGTATGCACGGATCTAGATGCGATAATTAAATCTTCACTTATATTATTCCATCATTCATTCATCGGATGTTCAGCAGATATAAGCATACGTGGAAACGAGAATAAACCATCACATGAACACCAGGATTTTTAGGTGGAAACCCAAATCGGGAGAAAACCACCGCTGCAGTTGCTCAGCCTTCAATATTTTATTATAGAGAAAAAATCTTACAACATATGTGCTGGCGCAGACTTGACCAGCACGCAGGCACCCACCTACGCTCGTTTACCAGCCTCTCCTGGAAGGGAGCTCCAACCCCCTGACTCGTTTACCAGCCTCTCCTGGAAGGGAGCTACGACCCCCCGATCTCGTTTACCAGCCTCACCTGGAAGGGAGCTGCAGATCAAAACCAACACACTCTGCCCCTTTGACATCAAGGGCAACGGGCGGATCAAAACCAACACACTCTCCCCCTTTGACATCAAGGGCAACGGGCGGAGAAAAACCAACACACTCACCCCTTTTCTCCTCATGTAGAAGAAGCGTTCTGTAGAACTGATATATACATAAGTGACCAAGCTCCCCCTGAGATCATGTTGAATCTTCAAACATGTTTTTCAATGAAGTACATGACTCTATGAACATCCTATCACCAAAGACTCATACTTACATCAAATATCCAACCAAGTGGATTTACATATGAGACTCAACTACCCAACCAAGTGGGTTTACAAATTTGACTCAGCTACCCAACCAAGTGGGTTTACAAATTTGACTCAGCTGCCCAACCAAGTGGGTTTACAAAATTTGACAAGTCCTTTACATGACTGAAATTTACAATTTTACATCATGGGTCTCAACATGACCTTTTCATCAAAATTACAAAAATGACCATTTAAGACCAACACCAGAAAGTCCTCACGAAAGAGAACATATTTCAGAACCATCATAATGCCAACAATGCATTATACTCAGCAATGCTAATGCTCCCCCTGAATCTGTGCATCCAAGCATTCTTTTCGTATGACTAAGGCTCCCCCTTAGTTTGTGCATCCTGAACACTTTCATCAACAAATCATCAAGGCATCTTCATTAAATAATTAGAAAAAGAATTATGAGAACTGGAACACCACCAGAGATACCAAACAGCATTGCAGCTGTGCTGAAGAGAGCTGACTTCCAACCAAAAATTGTCAGCAATCAGACATACGCGGTTTTCTTCGCAGGAACTAGCGTATATACGCGACTGTGTTTCAGGAAACCCGCGTATCCCAAGCCATCTTCTAAATTTCAACTAGATCTGATTCTCTGTGAGGCAAAGACAGTGTTCAGCTTCTTTCTGAGATATTTGTATGCTTTCCTGGACTACAGATAGATAGAATAGTGTAGTGGTGTCTTCAAGCGTCATCCAATGGTTGTAGCATCAGCACAATAGTAACCAAGCCTTCAGATTCTTTGCAGCATCAATACAATCTTTCGAAGAGAGATTCTTATATCGAAACAACGTCTTCACATAGGTGTCAAGCAATCATTCATGTGGTCCATCATCACCAAGATCTTCAAGATTTAACATGAAGTAACATATGTGGGCAAAAGATCTCAACCGTAGTAACCAACTCTGCATGATCTATTCTTATTTCTGAATCAAACGACATCCAACTCATCCATGTGTGAGCACAAAAGATACTTATCAGCAACCAGGCCTCAAAATCTCATCATAATAATCCATGTACCAAGTCATCATCATTTGAGCATGAGTATCACAAAGACCAAGGAATAAGCAATCATATTGCCAACAATGCAATCATTAGTATTCAACCTGCTGCTCCCCCTAAACCAGTGCTCTTCCTTAACTTGTGCAATCTGAAACACCTTCAACAGTAAGTTATCAGCAACAATCTCTACATGATTTGTCCTCATTTCTGAATTATAAGACTTTCATCTCAACAACGAATGCTCTTCATCATAAAGCAACCAGGCTTCATCCATAATATTCAACACAAGAACCCATGTATCATTTCATTATCATGAGTATAACGAGAATAATGCTAACAGTGCAATCATCAGCAGTCAGACTGATGCTCCCCCTAAACCTCTGCTCCAGATCTTCAGCTATCAAATAAATTTTCTCATCATCAATGCATACGCGTCTGTATCAGCTGGAACTCGCGTGTATACGCGACTTTGTTTCATAGAACCCGCGTATGGAAAGTGAAATATAGAAAATTTCACACCTTCATCTCCTCCTGCAAATTTACCTTTTGTTCCTGTCTTTTCTTCACACCAGATGCTCTGTCAGAGATACATATAACCAGAATAATCAAACCAACCATGAGAGACATCATACATTGCTCCCCTTGTGACGATACATTACTAGATCTCATAATGTATCTCACATCATTCCTGCAGTCAATCAGAGAAGTAAGCTTCAGAAGCGGATGACTGCAATAGGATCAGAATTCCCTACGTTTCTGGTCGGTCCTCCATCTTTTTCCAGATTTGTTTGAACTTTCTATTTGTGTGCTGGAAGTTATCCAATTTCTCATGTCTGTTCAACCTGCATTCCTTATCTACATGTCCATACTTGTTACAAGAATAACACCTCATGTGACCAGAGAAATAAGCATAAGAATCATAATGAGTATTTCTAATCTTCCTCCTTTTACAATCAGCTGCTTTATGTCCATACATGTTACATGAAAAACAATATCCCTTGAAGAAACTAGAGTACCTTTCTATGTAGGAACTGTTTGATTGAGGCTGAAATGATCTGCTCCTGCAATTTGCTGCAACATGCCCATAATTATGACATTTAAAACATTCAACGTTCTTGAATGAATTCCTTTGAGAATTCATGATTGTTGGTACATCAAGTTTTGCATTGACATCCTCTGAATTTTTGGCACTTCCTTGTGAGCTAGATTCTCCTTTAACAATTTCATGGAAACCAAGACCATGTTTGATAGTAGGAGACCTTTGATTACTCAGAATATTGTCCAAAATATTAGTACTATCATGAAACCTCAACAGTTTTACCTTTTCTTCTAATTTGCCTTTGAGAATGTTTACCTCAACCTCCAAGGCTTGACATTGCTTTGTCATGCTTTCTTCTTTCCTTCTTCCATCTTCTACTTGATCCTTCAGATTTAGAATCTCTTCTTTCAACCAATTTTTGTTTTCTTCACATGTTTGTTGCAGCTCTTCATTCCTCTTATTTGATTTTTCCAGATCTTCTTTGAGAGAGATGATTTCTACTTCAAGGCCTTCCTTTTCAAATGTTTGTAGAGGTTCCTCAATCTTCTTACTTGATGCTTCAAGATCTGTTTGTAGAGAGATGACTGCAGCTTCAAGTCCTTCATTCTTCTTGTTTGATTTTTCGAGATCTGCATTTAGATCGTTGATTTCTACTTCTATTTCTTTAATTCGATTGGATGCATAAGTATGAAACCTTTGATACTTGTCCACCTGTCCATTTATCATTTCTATTTGATCTTTCATTTGAGAGATCATCTCATTGTAGATAGCTTCGCTTTTATTAAATGATCTTTGTTGATCTTCAATTTTCTTGATAGCTTCCTTTAGATCCAAAGCTTTACTTTTACTATCTTCACCATTGCATGCACAGGAAAGTGCATCACAAGAACAACAATCAATACTTGTTTCATCTTCTTCATTTTCTGTTGCACATGTTTTCTGAGATATCTCTTTTTCAGTAGCCTTCTTCTTTTGCTTCTTAGCCATGAGCACTTTCAGATCTTGGTCAGAATCTTCTTCATCTTCACTGGACACTTCATCATCATCTTCTTTTGCATAATAACTCTTTCTCTTCTTAAATTGTTTCCCTTTACCATGCTTTTCTCTATAAGGACATTTAGTAGCATAATGACCAACTTTTCCACACTCAAAACATTTGAAGGGAAGCTTACCTTTGAATCTTCCAGTACCTAGTTGGAGCTTTCTCACGAAATTTGCTTCTTCTTCATCGGATATATAGCTGGATTCTTTGACAACTTCCTTTTCCTTTCCTTTTGTAGATGCCTTAAAAACGGCTTCTCTTATTTGAGAAGGACCTCCCTGTCTCATTTCAAAAGCAGTCAGAGTACCATGTAATTGAACAATAGTAAGCGTTTGCAGATCTTGCCTTTCTTCAATAGCTGAAACTTTAGAGTCAAATTTTGAAGTCAATGATCTTAAGACCTTTTCCACCAGAGTAGTATCAGTTATGGTTTCACCCAAATTTCTCATTCGATTCACAATATCATCCAGACGAAGAAAGAAACTAGCAACACTCTCATCACTATGCATCTTCAAATTTTCGTATTCAATTCTAAGAGTTTGGAGTTTTGCACTTTTTACCTTTGTGTCTCCTTCATAGCTCAGAATGATTTTGTCCCATATTTCTTTTGCTGAATGTAGCTGCATCACTTTAGCAAATTCTGATTCAGACATGCTTCCTAGCAAGACATTTACTGCTTTGGCATTGGTTTCATACTTCTTCCTTTCTGCTGCATCGGTAGGAATACTTGCCGGGTATTGATAACCTTCTTCCACGATTGCCCATACATCTGCACCAAGACTTTACAGATATGCTTTTGTACGTACCTTCCAGAATATCAGATTGCTTCCATTGAATAGAGGTGGCTTTATAGACATTACTCCTTCTTGACTTCCCATTGCGACGGATCTCCTTTAAGTGATCAAGCTTCTGCACAAGGACCTGCTCTGATACCAATTGTTGGGAAAAATACTGAGAGGGGGGGGGTGAATCAGTATTTACTGCATAATCAAATCTTTTTAATTTTTCATTCCTTAAAACCCATACGCTACTTTCCTTCAGTAAACTAGCGTATATACGCGGATCCCCTTTATGAAACTAGCGTATACACAGAGATTTAGATCTGTCATTAAATCTTCACTTATATTATTCCATCATTCATTCATCGGATGTTCAATAAACAGTAAACATGTGCAGTAAGAACAAAATAAACCATCACACAAAGCATCACACATGAACACCAGGATTTTTAGGTGGAAACCCAAATCGGGAGAAAACCACCGCTGCAGTTGCTCAGCCTTCAATATTTTATTATAGAGAAAACATCTTACAACATATGTGCCGGCGCAGACTTGACCAGCACGCAGGCACCCACCTGCGCTCGTTTACCAGCCTCTCCTGGAAGGGAGCTCCAACCCCCTGACTCGTTTACCAGCCTCTCCTGGAAGGGAGCTACGACCCCCCGATCTCGTTTACCAGCCTCACCTGGAAGGGAGCTACGACCCCCTGACTGAAGGCTACAACCCTCAACACCACCTTGGACCACGTTTCATCAATTTTCACACTGGATCCACAACTTCAATAGAACAACACTTGCAGGCCACGTTTCATCATATTTTCAGACTGGACCCATTCCATACTTTTAAGCTCAAACATACATCACCAACAGATACATACCAATTCGGACAACCCAGATCAGATAGCAGTAATACAGCAGAACAGATCAGATGTTCCATACCTCATGCTTCAGCAAGCCCTAGTTTGCATACGCGCCTTTATTTCACTGATGTCGCGTATATATGCGCTTCCGTCCACACAAACCAATGTATACCTCTGTACATATTATAGAACCAATTTAATTGCGCATACGCGCTTTTCCTTCAGAGAAGCCGCGTATATACGCGCTTCCTCTACAGCGAAGTAGCGTATAGATCTTCAATCATTATAGAGCAGCATACTTCTTCAGATCAGATATTCAGTTCAGATTTACCCTTTCATTTCAGACAGATGTTCACCTCATTTCAGATCTAAGTCTTCCATAAACAAATCTAGCAAATACAAGTACCTTTCAGATCTAGATCCCCTTCTTCATAATTGGTGCATCATACATTCAGATTTATCTTCAAGTGTAACCCTTTCCATTCGGATCTACTTCACAGAGAAGTATTCATTCAAGCTCAGACATCTTGCACCCACACTTCTAATTTGCACAATGAATTTCTTCTCCTTATATAGGTTTATCCTTTTTCAATACCACGGGTCAAAGCAATACCATGAGCCTTCAATACCACGGGCCAAAGCAATACCATGAGCCTTCAATACCACGAGCCAAATCAATACCATGAGTCTTCAATACCACGAGCCAAATCAATACCACGAGTCTTCAATACCACGGGCCCCTGGATTTGCACTTTTTGAGCGCTTTTGCCCATACGCGACTTGGAACGTTCTTTTCCGCGTGCATACGCGACTTGCCTTAGACAGATCCGCGTATTCATAGAGACATACTCTTTTCATCATACTTTGAGCACATTCTGAATTCTTTTCTTCATTGCCTTCTGTACATACTGTAGATACATCATATTTTCTTCATCAAGAACATATTCTATCAAGCACAACTTCATCAAGTAAGTTGCCATCTTCTTCATCAAGTGAGTTTCCATTTAATGACAACACTTAGCATCATATTGCTAACTAACATCATATCACATCAGACACTCAGCATCATATTGCTAACAAACATCATATCACATCAGATTTACATCGTTTACCAAGTCCATCAAGTCAAGAATAACTTCATCAGGTGTATTTCCATCAAGGACAACACATGTCAACTGTCACATGTCTTCATCTTCATTCAGTGGGTTGCCATCAAGGACAACACTTTGCATCATATTTCCAACATTCACTATAATTGGCATGGCATGTCAAGTAATGTTGCACAAATCCCTTTTGGATGGTTGAAGTACATTTGGAATTTTAAGATTGCTTTTGATCTCTCCATGTAGTTTTGTTTGAATGAAAAAAATTCCAATAGGAAGAACATAGCTTTTCAATGCAACTAACCATCTATAAATTGAGCTCTAATTGAAAATAGAGTTTAAAGAAGTAGATATATGTACAAATTATCCCTTTAATTTTGATTAGAAATATAAGTCTCTAGAACATATATATGTTTGTTGAATTTGAGTCAATGTCGTTAATGCACTCAAATAGGTAGCCTTGTCGATTTATTTACATTGTTGAAACTTTTTACCAAAAAATCCAACTAGTTTTTTATCAATGCACATAGAAAAACTACTTGGAACAATTAATTGTGCATTCTAGAACATATCTATCCAGGACAAGTAACATTTTTCATCAATGCACATTGAACATATCCGACCATTGGACAAGCAGATTTTGTACTAGATTTTCAATCAGGATTAGATATGTGGGTCAAATCCCACCAAAAGTCGGAGAAGTGCTTCGAGTCTCTTGTCTGAAAGGAATTTTCGTACAAAACTATACTGCAGATGATTTATTTACATTGTGTCCATACTTTTTACCAGAAAATCCAACTAGTTTTTCATTAATGCACATAGAAAAACTAGTTCCAGTTAATTGCATTCTAAAACATATATATTGAGTACGTAAATAATTTTTCATCAATGAACATAGTAAAAATAGAATAATCAATTTCATTCTAGAACATATATATATATAACATTTTTCATCAATGCACATGTATAGAAAAACTACTTTCAGTTGATACTAGAGCACGTGCTTGTACCCAAACAATTTGTACATGTGAAAACACTTGCACAAATAACATAAGCAACTCAATTTTTAGTTGAGTACTAGAAGTTCTAAAACATATTTAATCCAAAGATAATAAATTGTTGGACAATTCACTCAAAAAAATTATAACGGAATTCCATCCTCAATAATCCGTTCATGATCGGATTTTGACATTTTCCATCTCTTAATTTTTTATTTTTTCTTTGATTGAACTTCTATCAACTTTATGCGCGCTTCACACACCAAGTGACTATATTGACAACTTATGGAATCAAATTCATAGTCTTCAAAGTAAAAAAAGTCTCCACTTTGATGAGTTTGTCTGAAAAAATAACCTTTCAGTATAATAGACCCTCTGTTATACTGAAATCCGTGATCATTATAGTTTTGTAATAATTTCATTTTTCGTTCAATGTAATGCATCAAATAATACTTCACATTTTTGTCATTGTCAATAGGTGCAATTGCAGCAAAAACATCTCCTGCACAATAAAATGAATTTAACAAAATTATGCATATTTAAATTTATTTCTAGATCTTTAAATCATTAGAAAGTAATTCAAATGTTACCTTCTCTAACAAGATCAGAAACTCGATCACCATCGGATGATATTGTAGTTTCCTCTAATTGCATTTCTTCAAACATTGCAATAGACATTTTTCCCTTTGTATTTAGCTCTGTATGTTTCCAATCGTTCACATACATTTTGTTTTCACAAACGTCATTGGATTTTGTGTTGTCTATGCAGACATCACAAAAACAAGAATATTTTCTTTTATCCAATGCAAACACATTTCTGGACGACTTTGTTTGAATTGAATGCAATTTTCGAGTCCCTTTTTTGGTTTCAACGTCATTTCCAATTGATCTATCTACGTCTTCGATTCCAATATGCCAGAAAAACCTTTATATGGAAAATTAGAAGAAGAATTTGTAAATATTTTATCAAAATACAATCAAAGATAATCATTGCATGATAAATGTACAATGTTTAAAATTAGATTTCTAATATAAATTAAATTGAATGTACCTTCGCACTTCTCTTGATGGGTTTATCTCATGGCTTAGAGTAGCGATGCACCATTGAACAACTTCTTCAGCATTCACAAGTCGGCTTGCAGAGTGGTTCATTTGGTATCTTCGAAGTACTCGTTTTATGCATGCTCCTGCACCGTCATGTTCTCTTTTTCCATGGCCAATTTCAAAGAAATTCCAACAATGTTTAATGCAGGTTTTCTTATGAAGAAAACACAACCAAAAGAATGATCGTGCAGATTTGAATTGACCTGCACATCCATCTGACCATATCCAACGTTCGTTGAATGTTATTCCATTATTTTTCAATGAATCATAAATTTTTCCAAAACAATGTTGTACAAAACATGTATCATGTGTACGATCGTCACTGATATAAAAGTGATATTCTTTAATGATATCTCGATTTTCACTCGTGCTTTCTATATGATCGACATTTTGTTCAACATGTCTATATAGAATATGAACGAGCATGGAGACTTGGTCAGAATGTTATTATTCACTCTGAATTTCTTTTTGTGGAACAAATGTGTAGTTTTCTGCAAAATCAATCACTGACAAAATGGTCCCTGGTGGAAAAAATTCACGAGATTTTTTGAATTGCAAGTCTTTCCATCAAGCTCTATGGGAATGCTTGGTATATTTGTAAATTTCTGCCTCAAACTTTCTCAAAAAGTCTATCAGAAAAATTTCGTCTTCTAGTAATTCAATTCTTTTAACACTATTTGCACCTTGAATCGATGTATCGATATTTTCATATCTCTTCCATTTCACTTTCATGTTGGACAATGATTGATCATTTATATCAATACGATATTTTTTTTGAAATTTAGTCAAATGTCCACAGTCATCGCATTTTTTACCACTAACACATTTCTTTTTGTAAAATAGTTCATCGCTTTCTCTTTCACATAGAATTTGAGATATGAAATCACGGATAATGGAAGGAGGAGGTGAATCCTTCCATAATGTTCTACCGAAATCAAGGAATGTGTCATAATATAACTCAAATTCCACATGATAATGGCAACAACAAGTGTCGCGTACGGTGATAGGTTTTACATACCATGGTTTTTGTTGAACAAAAGCACTAAATGAAACATGAATTTGACGATTGTCTTCTTTGAACTTGTTGAATAACTCTATCTGAGTGGTTTCCAAGAGATGTTTTTCATGTTCTTCGTACTGATTTCATGCTATTCTTCTTCGCATCACATACCTTGCAGTTGGTGAAACACGCGAATTTTTCTTCCAATATTCATATATTATTTTTTTAACATTTTCTCCAAGTCTATCTTTGTATGGTTGCCTACAAATATCTCTCCAACAAGCGAGTTCATCATTTACATCTATTTGCAACTAAAATTTCCGAAATTTCCGATATTTATGCAAATTTTTTCGCGAGGTTCCCAGTGCTCGTGCCATAGATGTTACCAAACGATTCTCTTGAGTACTTGAGGAAACCATTGCCATCTATATTCCTCTACGTACAATTGAAACATCTTTCTCTCTAGATCTCTTAATTGACTTTATAACACTATTCATATTTTTTATCACTTCTTCCTTCATTTTTTTATCTTTGGTTGATTTTCGAATACCCAATAGTGTCGTAGCTTCTTTTAATTTCCTTAATTATAGGAGACTTTTCAACATTTGAGCCTGAACTGTCACCCGCTCATTTATGAAATACTTTTCAAAAATGCAGTTAACACGATATTGTATAACATGGTCAGCTTTTTATCTCCATATGTGTGAGTGTCAACATTTTCTATCTCATTATCGATAGTGATTTCATCTGTACATATTCAAAAAAATAGTACATATTCAATAAATAACTAAATTAATAAATATATCTAAAATTTCAAATATTTTTCAAATTAGTTCATCAAATAAAAATTAAGCTTCACATTTTACATTAGGAAAATTTTAAATATATCAATAGATCGTAATATTTACATTTACATACCTGCTTCAATTTCTACTTGAGGTTGATTTTCTTCTTCAATATTTTGAGGAATATATCTGTTTGTTTACATTAAACAAAATATTTTTCAAACTAGTTCATCAAATAAAAAATTAAGTTCACATTTTACATTAGGAAAATTTTAAATATATCAATAGATCATAATATTTACATTTACATACCTGGTTCAATTTCTTCTTGAGGTTGATTTTGTTATTCAATATTTTGAGGAATATCTCTGTCTGTTTACATTAAACAAAATATTTTTCAAACTAGTTCATCAAATAAAAATTAAGCTTCACATTTTACATAAGGAAAATTTTAAATATATCAATAAATCATAATATTTACATTTACATACCTGCTTCAATTTCTGCTTGAGGTTTATTTTCTTCTTCAATATTTTGAGGAATATTTCTGTCTGTTTACATTAAACAAAATATTTTTCAAATTAGTTCATCAAATAAAAATTAAGCTTCACATTTTACATAAGGAAAATTTTAAATATATCAATAGATCATAATATTTACATTTACATACCTGCTTCAATTTTTGCTTGAGGTTGATTTTCCTCTTCAATATTTGAGAGGGCTTCTAACTTTCTTTTGCGAGATTGTCTTGTCTCTTCTCTACGTTTCTCAGGGTCTATTTTTCGATCATATTTTCTCGCACAAGTTCTTCGATTTCCCATGATAATAGGGTATGAAGTTCAAAAATTTTCCTTCAAAAAATTAGACAATAACTCAATTACAAAAAATATCACAAAAGATTTAATTTAAAAAAATTCAGTGTAAATTTTTTGCAAAAAATACAAACTCCAATCCAAAACACTTTAAAAAATTCGAGAGAAAAATGTCTTATAAAAATGAAACGAAGCTCAAAAGATTTACTTCAACTCAAAACACGTACATACCTCCAAGAAATGTCTTTTGAATGTACGTCCAAGAAATCTTTTTAAGTTCAAAACAATTTTTGCCAAAATCAGGCCGCCTCCAAGAAATGTCTTCCAAAAAAATTCTTTGTAAAATGAATTTGCTTCCAAGAAATGCTCTTAAACCCAAACTTTGAAGATAAGTTTTTGAACCCAAACCAAGATCTTTATAAAATGAGATGAAATGTGTGAAATGTGCGAAAATTGTGAATTATTTCGCGGCAATTTATATTGCCGCGAAATGTGTTTTAGTAGGGGCTCCACAAAACTTTCCGACCGACGGAAAGTTATCCAATAGTTCGGCTGAACTATTAAGACGTTAGATTTAACGAGCCTTCGGCGGAAAACATAGTTCGGCCGAACTTAGATTAAAATTTCAGCCGAACTAACGCATCACCAATTACGCAAAAACCAAGTTCAGAATACGGTTCTACAACTTTGCACTGATTAAACTCCATGAAAGGTTGTTAATTATCTGTCGAAACAAAGACAAGAATTTTCAAAATTGAATCTACTTTTAGGAAATATAACTTTTATGGAATTTCATAAAATTTTATTAATTTTAATTATTTTTCTAATAAAATGGGTGCAAACAATTTCTGAGGGTCATTGTGCTTCAGTGAAATCAAAATTTTGTATCTCCCAAAATACATTGTAAAAAAAATTGAAAAAATGATGGGGCATTACATTGGTCCGTCATCTCTAATGGGTATCTTTTAGATTTTTAGTTTATAACTTATATGTTAAGAAATTTCTTGCTACGCGAAACATATCCAAAATACGCAGTTTTTCATATTGGACCAGTTCAAAAAATTCTAGTAATTATGATATGCATCCATTGGCTTTGTAAATATGATGAAAACAAAGTAGACTCTGTCTATATTGTTGTAACACATTTTGTTTTTTCAAAAACACAAATTTTCAATGAATACAACATTGCATCATAACATCACTTCTTATGAATCCTTTGATTGTTAAGAAACACACACTCAAAGAAATGCTAAGTTGACATATCAAATCTACATATAAAAATTTCAAAAAATAAGTAATAGAAAGATAACAAAATTTCCCACAACTTTTATTTTTATCGCAAAATGAAATTCTACACAAAAAAATTGTTATAGTTTGTAGAATGTTGAAGAACCAAAAAAAATGAAATTTTTTTCTCAAAAAAGGGCAAAAAGTGTAACCCAGCTTCACATTTTCACCCATCATGCTCAGAGATTGACATGTGCCAATTGGTAAAAGTTGTATACAATTGGCATGCTCAAACAACGAGGTGATGCAGGAATGACATGAGGGAGAAAATATCATAAATGCCCCAAATCTGGAGAACTAAAGCTCATCACCAACCTGAGATTGACAACTTTACATGATGTAACCTATGAAATCGTAAATGGAGAAATCATAGTAGCAATAAAGTAACCTATGTAACAATAAATTCGAATTCATCCTGGGAGTTGTAATGGGAGAAATCATAGTGAACAACAGGAAACATGTAGAGTTGCTTACAATCAAATAGATGAAAAAACACATATAAAAAACCTAGATAATAATCATGAACAAGCTTAATATTGAATTATGAACTGTAAAGGAACTTACAAAATGTGACATTACGAACCTGGTCAAGCGCACAAGAAAAAATATCCTAGACATGACCCTGGTTGACAAGTTGTATTGCTCATGATGCAAGAGGATTTGTACCTGCACTGCCAAGTCAATCAAAAACCATCATTATCTATACAATAAATACAAGTAATGTAGTATTTTTTAATCTAAGATGCATTCTTATGATAATGTTAGAACATATGTTGAAAATGTCAAAACATACCTGAATAAGCTCCTCTTTGTTTCAAGAACAATTTATTGGAGTCGCATGAACTTGGAACAAGCCTCCCATGATTTGAAAGAGTAGCAACTAAGTCAACAGTGACTTTTTTGTTGCTACGCTGGATCGAGGGAGGTTTGCTCCAAGATTAAATCGCTCCAATAAATTATTCTCTACTAAACAGGGCCAACCATGTGAAGGTGGAAGCTCTTATGGCCTCTTTCCACCCCCTCCCCCCTCACATCACTCTCAATTCCCCATTACCCAATCTATTTCATTTTTTACTTTCATGAGCATAAAAAAAAAAATTCAATAAATAATAAAAAAAACAATTCAACAAAAAGTACGCAAGGAAACATTGCAATTAATGCTTGACATAAAAATAGTATGATAAATGAGTTTTTTATATAACGCAAAAAACATTCCAAGTATGGTAATGTTTGTCTTATAATAATACAATATTTTACATTATCAAAATTTCTTTTTCTTCTTCCTATTTATAAAGCTCCTAATTACATCATCAATATCGTCGTGCTATGCTCCTGTTTCGTGCCTTTCGACCCGCACTGCTGACCTAGTTTCGTAGTCACGATGTCTGGTCTCATTTAGTGACGGGGAATCACCTACAAAAACAGATAATATTAAATTTTAATTGTCAGTTTTTAAATATTATTGAACTAGTTCAGTAATATTAATAAAAAAAATTGCAATGAGATTATTTACCTGGTGCACCAGTTGTCGCCGCTGACCTAGTTGCGTAGTCACGATGTCTAGTCTCATCCAGTGACGGGGGATCACCTACAAAAATAGATAATATTAAATTTTAATTGTAAATTTTTAAATATCATTGAACTAGTTCGGTAATATTAATAAAAAAAATTGCAATGAAATTATTTACCTGGTGCACCAGTTGTCGTCGCTGACCTAGTTGCATAGTCACGATGTTTGGTCTCATCCAGTGATGGGGCATCGCCTATAAAAACAGATTATATTAAATTTTAATTATCAGTTTTTAAATATCATTGAACTAGTTTGGTAATATTAATAAAAAAAAATTGCAATGAGATTATTTACCTAGTGCACTAGTTGTCGTCGTTGGGCCTATTGCCCTATCTTCCTCTCTGGTGGTAAGATCCTCAAGGGAAACATTCTCTGTCATTTAAACAAAAAATGTTATAAGGAAAACTATCAAGGTATAATTAGAAAAAATTATAAGTGGAAATTAATTACCGTCACGACCCTCACTGATAGTAGCATTGTCGACGTGGTCCTCACTACAATGATCAGGTTGCATGTGAGGATCATTTACATCTGGCTCTAAAACTGGGTTATTTGCCTCATCGGTAGTGCTACTCCCCTGATTTAAACAAAATTGTTAGACATTAAATCTATGGACGAAAACAAACATATTGAAAGGTTAATGTTTTACCTTATCAGGCATTCTGGATCTTGGGACCTGCCCCAAGCTTCTGCGACGTTCAACTACGGCTTGATAGCCGAAATGGAAAGCGATAATTTTATCTTTCTCTATAGTTTCTGTTCTGAAGTCATCACCCTACATTACATATGATTGTGTATTTTTAATCATATTTGATAGGATTACAAAAACTTTGGAAGGTGATACAATTAATTATAAGATGTTTAGCTACTTAATTACAATTCTTGCAGCTAATTTCAAGTAGCCGCCCTGGCCTAGCCTGTGATGGCCCTTTTTTTCAATCCTAGCTTTGGTTGCCTTTGAGGTGTTAGGCAACCTAGCATCAAAAAATTGAAGTCAGATATGACGTAGCACACTTTTATTTTAGACATAGATAAAATTAAAGCTATTGAATTAAAGTTGTAATTTACCTTGCGGGTCCAGTTGGCATTTTTCCTTCTTTCTTTGCCCTTTTCTCTTTTTGACATGGATGAGTGCTCTCCATTCACTCTCTGGAACTGTGAGAGGACGCTCGTATCTAGGGTTAAATTGAAATTTCGTCCTATAGGTGTCCCTGGTATATTTCAAATATTTGCTGGCTACCCAAGCCACCGCTGTTCTGTCAAATGTGCCGACCCCAAAAAGGGCTTCTAGATAATCTAGAAGTTCTTTTTTCAGGTTGGAATTCTGAGAATTCCACCCTGTGCGTATGGTTGGGCCAAAAATTAGCAACGCATGGCTCTCCAAAAACCTGTAGAAATCATTGTTTCCTACACAGAAAAAAAGAAGATATTATCATTAATTTAAAAATAAAAATCATGATAAATATTTTTTTAAATAAAGTACATGAAATAGTTAAAATATTAAAATTTACCTGGGAGTTGTACGTGCTTTATATGGACACCTTCATCGTTCACCAACAACGTGCTATTAATGGTCCCTGTGGAGCTGGCACGTGTAGCTCCAGGAAACGCAATAATGTAGTTGGCCATATCAGCCTCATCACTGCCAACACATTCAACAGTTGGCTAGGTGTCTGCTTGGGCAGGGTGTGTTTCTTGGCTGGCACCTAAAGGAGTAGAAGGTGTATGAGAGGGTTGCTGGGAAATCTATTGCCCTTGTGTCCCACTACCACCAACACCGGGTTCAGCAAGTGCCAAAAAACACTACATACAAAAGAACTTTTTGTTAGTTTAGTCAATGTAAAATTTAAAAATCAAACTATCACAATTCATCTCATGCAGAAAAAAAAATATATCCTTTTGACTTTTTATTATTACCTAATATGTTTCTAGCTGGCTCATAAGTTGTTCTATCCTCTCTTCTGTTTCAGGTGTTTGAGGTGCATCTATCAAAGTATTAAATTCCGACCTTGCATCTTGTGCCTTTTTTCGCAACAAGAACACTGGAGATAGGGATGAAGAAAGCTCTTCCTCAAAGAGGGAATCATCAGGCGTACCATGGCTAGGTGTCTGCATATTTGAACAAATTTAATATTATTTAAATTATGTAAATAACTAAAATACCTGAAGATAGAGCAATGCTGGCACTTTACATGTTCTTCCGCTGGCCTCTTTCCGCGATCATCTCATCTCGGGGTTGTTCCTGTACTGCCCTGATCAGTCTGTCACATTGCAATAAAATTATAAATGTAAAAACTTGAAAACAATATCTAACTTGAAAACACAAAATGAAAACTGAAATAATTTCTAATAAGACATCGAAAGACAGAGTTAGAGTTTCAAATATGCCTTTCATTGAATTCAGTCCTCGAAACATGTCATTGCACATTAAGGCACCCAAAAAAGAGACGAGTTGACAATGAAGACCTTATTGAATATATTGTTGGAGCAACTTCTAGTAAACTTGTTGTGAAGACCTTGAGGACATTTTTGGAGCAACATTGTTGAAGCTGATGGTATAGCATTGTTGGAGACGATATTGAAGGGCCTTGAAGTGAAGCTTTTGGAGCAACTATTGAAAAATCCTTAAAGCATTTAAGTAAGGCACTTTCTATCTTCCATCACCTTTTTCCTTTCAATATCCTTTAAACAATTTTGTTGATATTTATTATGAAATCACGTTATAATTCCTTGATTATATGTGTTTGGGGACTTTCCCTTTGAAATTATCCAAAAATACCCTGGCAATTTTATCTTCAGGATGCATGTCTGACCCTATTGTTCAATATTTTGATTGATAGTAGTAAACATAGAGAGTTAGGGGTCTCTTGACTTGGTTTGGTTGGGCCATTAGATCCCTAAAATCTACTAGGGAGAACCCCCCTTGAGTTGGAGGAGAGCTAGCCCGAAGTGAAAAGAGGTTGGTGAGGTGACAATGGGGCTATTGAATTACACATGGTATCACACTTTAGCTTTAGGACTTTATCTTGAGAAGTGTGAGATTTTGCTATATCAATTCTCAAATTGTTTACAACACCATTGTTAAGAACTAATAAGAAGTGATTTTGAGGGGTTTTTGGGTATAAGAAACAATACCATTTAAAAACTAGGGTTCTCAATCCTTGGCATTCCTTCACCTGGGCCTAGGGGCACACTAGAATAATTTCACACTAAACCATGCAAAATTAAAAGTAACTTAACAAATCCATAAAGTAATAATAATCATAATTCCTAATTTCCTATTGTACGATATGATGCAAATTATTCAAACATGAAGCAATGAAGACATGCAATGTCTTAATTTCAAGATTGATGAACCAATACAAGAAGTTAGAAACTACAACTTTGATTCAATACTCTGTGTCCTAACTCTAGGAAGGAATCTAGTTTGTAGTACATAACATGCATCGTGTATTATCAATTCTTAATTGACAACAACTAAAGGTCATCTACCTCATCAATTCCTTCCCATTTTGTGTTTTTATGTTATATTCCTTATAAAAGTGTCAATTTTCTCTCAAAGTAAGCAACCACTGAATAAAATAAAAAATAGTTGAGATATGATTGAGAAATGGTCATTTATTTCTTGAAAGGATCTTTACAATTTCTTTGGTTGTTTTTCATCTCAAGAAACAAGAAATGACCTAAGAAACTATCGTGATGTAATATAAGAAACAACACGGTGCAATGGCCATTTTCAAAGCTAAATGATGTCCATTGAGTACATGGCCTTTATTTGGTTCTTGTTTCATAGGAGTTTCGGGTAGAAATGGAACTTTGTTGTACCATTTCCAGTAGTAAAAAGGGAAAACCTTCTTTTTCCATGGGAAATAATTTACCTTTCCTTTTTCAAGATAATCTAAATCACAAAAAATATGAACTACACTGCACACATTCTTGGATAATGTGAAAGTGGAAAAGGAATACCCTACACAAGTGATGTACACATGTACATTTGAACACTAATAGATTTTTGTAGTTGAAATGCAATGCTTGTTTTCATTTAAATGTAGGGTTTTTAAAGCAGGGAGAAATAATGGCTGACAAATTAATAAGCGTTTCTTTGGGAAAAATTTAAATCTTGTATTGGGTGATGAAGATAATAGAGGGTATTGAATCTTGATTCTTGACATTGTGTTTAACTTGAATAACTCAAATGATTATAAATATCAGTGGATCAATTCTTTTTTCAATTATGTCACTCAAAACTCTTATGTCAAAGAATTGTATGATGGCTATCATTTGCTTGTTTCCCTTTCTTCAGTTCAATGTAAAATGTATATTAATATATTAGAGCATGGATGATAACTACAATTGTTTGCTCTGCAGTATATCCAGCCCCAAGATTATGAAATTTTTTCTCAAGTGGAGCTATTGGTTATTGATGAAGCAGCTGCAATTCCATTGCCTGTTGTAAAGGCTCTGCTCGGGCCATATTTAGTGTTTCTGTGCTCTACTGTAAATGGGTAATAATTATAAATGAGCCAACCACAATCACAGATTTTGTAACCATTCGGTTTCCATGGATAGTGATAATGATATTAACCCTATATATCAGTGACCTATATCTATATGACAATGATCTCAACATTGACCTTGATATGGTTGTATGGATGTGACCTTTGGTATGTCATCAGAAAATCCCCAAATATCAGAAAATCCCCAAATCTGGAGAACTAAAGCTCATCACTTTCGATCTGGAGTACTACCCTTGTGATAAAGTTGATGACTTTCGATCTCCCATTCTCTACCACTTTGCACTTCACCTTCAATATAGATAAGACCAAGGGCAATTCGTTACTGGGTGTTGAGATGGATGAGTTTTTCAAACTAAAATCCATAGCTTAAACTTCATGAAACTGGTGGATTCAAATTCATGCAAGAACAAACACATCTTACACATCCTCTTTGAAACTCATCCAAAAGAACATTGGAAGAAATCTAGAGAGAACCCTACAGCCTAACACAATCCAATGGAATTGACCAAAAAAACCCAAATAGAGTCAACCCTAATATAGGAGGAAGGGCCTGTAGTAAGAACTTACCATTTTGCAAGAGATGAGGGCGAATGTTGTTCTGCAAGAGCTGAGGGTGAACGCTGAGGGCGAATGTTGTTCTGCAAGAGCTGAGGGTAAACGCTGAGGGCGAATGCAGGGCGAATGTTGTTCTGTAAGAGCTCAGGGAAAATGTTCTTCTGCAAGAGCTCAGGGTGAATGCTGAGGGCGAATGATCTTCTGCAAGAGCTCAGGGCGAAGGCTGAGGGCGAATGCTGTTCTGCAAGAGCTTAGGGCGAATGTTGAGGGCGGTTGTTGTTCAGCAAGAGCTGAGGGCGAATGCTGAGGGTGAATTCTATTCTACAAGAGTTGAGGACGAGTGTTGAGGGAAAATGCTGTTCTGCAAGAGCTGAGGGCCAATGCTGAGGGCGAATGTTGTCCTGCAAGAGCAGAGGGCGAATGCACACGTGATATCAGACGTTAATGTAGTTTTTAATAAAATCATTTTTATGTAGCGCGCATATAAGTTTCGTATTTTTATGTAGCGCGCATATAAATGTCATTATACCGACGGTGGAAAAAGCGTAGCTATTGCGACGGATGCCTCCAAACGTCGCAATTGCGACACTTAGACATTGTGTCGCACTTGCGATGTTTGGAGGCAGCTGTCGCAATAGAAACGCTTTGGGGCATATTGTCGCAATTGCAACGTCTTCCTCCAAACGTCACAATTGCGACACTTTGTCTAAGTGTAGGTATTGCGACACTTTTCTCTAAACGTCGGTATAGCGACGGTTTCAGGCGAGATTGAAAAAAATTGGGGAAATTTTCGGCATTTGGTCAAAAGCATCGGAACCAAATGTCGGAATTTCCCCCAAATTTACTAGTGTTTTAGGAGAATTCGTATTCGAGTATATTGAGTAAACTATATATATGAAAATAAATGTAACACTCATTCTAATTATACATACTGATAAAATAAATGTATTAAAAACGAGAGATTCATAGTCATTGTTAAAGATGATGAAATTGTGGAAAATAAAGTAAACTGAAGTTTCCCTTTAAAATTTTTAAAGAACCATAGTATATCTCCATCAAACAGAAATTGAGGTAAAAAAATTCTAAATTCATGAATAATTTTGTTAATGGGAAATAACATAAGTCTTACCAATAAAAAGGTAATTACAAGCGTTGGTGGCGTATGAAGTCGAGGTAGGCTCGTATCACCAAACCCTCTCTGTCAATGCAATTATAATTTCAAACGTATATATATACAACAAATCGATAACATAAAATTAACATCTTGGTGAAATTTGAAATTATAGCTATTCATTTTATGATACATCGAACTGAATTAATTGTGGAAAATAGATTGAGAAACTCCAAATGTAGAGGAGAAATTAACACTATGTCGTTATAAGTCCAGGGGAATCGAAAATTGGGCTCTTTAAATTCCTTTCAAATTTGTTGTGAAAACTGCAACTAAATGTAAATAAACTATAAATAAACGATTCTGCAAAACTAAATTAAACCAGATGGAAATTCCCCGACTCAAAAACGTTGTAATCACAAATAGTATGAATACGGTGGAATCACCAAAACTAGAGAAACAAATTCGTCAGGGCCGAATATATTTAAATTGGGGGAAAATCTAATTTAACTATCTGAATTGAAGAAATGGAATTTAATGAAATGTAATAACCAGTGAAACTCAGAATCCAATAAAATGCAATAAGAAAAATACAAATAGGGTTGAAACCCTATCTTAAAATGTACAAAAATTCAATTCGGGAATAAGTACGAAAAATGGGAATGGAAAACCAAAATAGTTATAAATTCAATTGCAATTCATACATTTACGAAATGGGGAATTTCATATGTTATGAATATTAAATTAAACTACTGAGAAAATTACGAACTAGGTGATATTTGATGTTTGAAGGTATGTAATCTAGTTTAGGAGTAAGAGCGTAAGGAAGGTAGAGTCTTACCTCTTCTCAGGCCATATAGTTGTTGGAGGCATAAACAGTAACATGGCCATAAACTAAATGGTAACCCGGCCATAAAAAAACCTGCAAACAATACAAGAATTGTTAACAAGGACAGTATAGAACTGATATTATGCATAACTAACTATTGTGACCAAGAGACGAAATAAAATACACAAATGATAATCAAATAAAACAAAGATAGGTCTAAATGGATTTTACCTAAAAGATGAAGATAAACCACAGACGGTGAAGACAAATGTTCATTGAAAAATCCAGTAAGTCACGTAGGAGTGAAAACGTATGGGGAAAAGGTAAGAATACCTATCTCGAATGGATTCTCTGAAATTCATCATAAATCACCGGGAAACATTCTCTGTGTGCGTATCGCACCAGAGATAACTTGACGAAATGAATCAACAAAAAATGAAAAATGAATACAAAACCCTGAAGTCATTCAAAGTAATGATAAATGTGAATTGATCGTCATCGTTGAAGCTGAGGGAGATAAACCCTACACGCGTCCTAGAAGGTACGCATCCATGTGACAATTAGGTGAGATGGTAGGGTCATTAAATTGGTTGAAATTCCAAAACGATAAGAAATGAATGTCGCATGGTGGAAATCCCACCAACCATAAATTAATAAGATCTCAAGTCTGAAACACATTTACTTAACACCATAATAACATTTCAAATCGTATAAGGGGGATATATATATATCCAACCTTACCTTAATTATAAGTGTGATTAGGAAGGTATGCGTAAAAATATGGACCCTAATAACTTACCTCTATATATATATATATATATTATAACTTCTATATATATAGAGAAGTTATAATATATATATATATATCATGAGGTTGCAAAATATATATAGGATGTACTAATATGTAAATATATATATATATATATATATATATATATATATATATATATATATATATATATATATATATATATATATATATATATAAGACTAAGTATACTCCAAGAAAATAATTAACATAAATTATGATCCTATGAGGATAGGAATTAAGAATAGTAAAGTATAAATTAATTAAACTTTCATGGAATGAAAATGTATACAAGACAAAGGAAGATTGTTCTTTGTTAATAAATAAAGGAACAAATAGAGGTAATGATAGAAAACAAATTAAGCAATGAAAAATCGGTAAGGTTGTACTGTTGTGACAATATTAAATGACGAAAGTGTCGGAAAAGAATTTTGGGTAATACCAGAATTACTATAAATAGATTTTTTTTTTAAGGTAAGTCGAGTTGTTACAAATGGTATCAGATCCCATGTTGAAAACAATGGGCCTATGTGTCCCAACACATAAAACATTTCTGTTGTGACAAACAAGTAGATAATTTTTTTTCTCTAATGTAATTCTATGTACAGTGATTGAAGTGCAGCAACATATACAAATGGTGTTATGAATAACGAAGAAGAGTTGTACGTGGAATTGGGGGGTGCGAGAGACCCACCAGATCAAAATTCTCAAATGTTGGACATGATAAGGAATATGCAACATGAAATTATTCAGATAAGGACCAACAAAGAACAATTGTTGCAGGGAAGTAATGAACAAGAGAGGTTGATAAGGAAAATAACCTCCCGGTCTAGTCACGAAAGTGAAGGCCATGCAAAAAAGAGAAAAGAAACTGAACCCAACTCAGAAGGGTCTGAGAGTGGGGAAGAATCTAGATCTAAATCCATAAATCAAAAGGAGTTGCAAGGGGAATTCCGCAAAACCAAACCTCCAACCTTTGATGGGGAAAAGGTGGAGGATGTGAAAGCTTGGCTCCTGAACATGGTCAAATACTTCTAGGTATATGATTATAGAAGTAATTCAAAATCTAGATTGATAATTTACCAACTATAGGGTAAAGCCACGCTTTGGTGGGAGGAGAAAAAAATTGTACATTTCTTGAATGACAAAACTACTACATGGGAAGAATTTCAAGCGAAGTTCAAATCTAGATACCTAAATGAGAGGTATTATGATGATAAAGCGAAATAATTTCATGAGATGAGACTAGGAAAAGAAATTTTATTCTACCAATAGTTTAAAGGCAGAAATGATTAGCTGAAAAACTGGAAAAATAAAGAGAAATGGAAAGGGGAGTCAAGAATAAAAATATCTGAACTAGCCTATCTAAAAAAATTTGGGAAAAAACACCAGAGAAAGAAATTTAACAAGAGTGGGGAAAACCAAACAATATAATCCCACACTAGTTCCAAACCAATGGAAATCAACAACAAAAGAGAAGGCATGGTAAAGGTGAAAGAACCATTAAAGTGATAGGGTTGTGGAGAGCCTCACATGTTACACGACTACCCACACAACACAAGAACAATCCAAAACATTCAAGCAATACGAGAGGCAACTACAGTAAATGGCATTGCTCGCAACATTCCTAGGTTCAATGCTGCATTAGAAGATTGACAGGTTGAACACCAATCAACCATGATATAAATCGAAGATATGATTAATGACCAACCTATTTATGTTTTAATAGATCCAGGAGAAAATTGAAGTTATATCAACCCTTAGATAGTGGAAAAGTGTAAGCTAAAATAAAAAATATTTCATCAAGCATGGTTAGTGCAGTTAGCTAAAAGAACACAGAGAAAAGTGACACATAAACTTCCCAAAACCGTTGTAAATTTAGATGGATATCAAATTGAACTCCATTTAAACATTTTTCTCTAGGATCCTATGATAGGTTAGTAGGAATGGACTGGCTAGAAAAACATAAAGAAACAATAAATTTCTTAGACAAAACAATACTTTGCATATATGAGGTAGGAAAATATGTAATAGTTAAAGGAAAACCAAAACCAACATTTGTTAGAAATATTTCTTCATTACAATTAAAAAGAACAGCAAGAAAAGGATGTCAAGTGTATGTTGTACAAGTGGAAGAATTGGGACAGTTAACAAAAAAAGAGGTTGTAGAAAACTTACCAGTGATCAGAGAATTCATAGATGTATTCCTAGAAGAAATCCCCCATCTACCCCCAAAAAATGACATTGATTTTTCAATTGAATTAGTACCAAGAGTTGTCCCTGTTTCCAGGACACCCTATAGAATGAGTATTCCTAAACTACTAGAATTGAAAATTCAATTGCAATAATTTTTAGACAGAGGGTACATAAGACCAAGTGTGTCTCCTTGGGGAGCACCATTATTTAAAAAAAAAATAAGGATGGCGCTTTCAGGATGTATATAGATTACAAACAACTGAATAAGTTAACTATCAAGAACATATATCCTCTTCCAAGGATAGACGATCTATTTGATCAAGTAAGAGAAGCCACCATATTCTCAAAAATTGATTTGAGAACTAGATATCACCAACTCCAGATTACAGATGAAGACATCAAAAAAACAACATTCAAAACTAGATATGGACACTATGAATTTGTAGTCCTACCCTTTGGACTTACAAATGCCCCAGCTACATTCATGTGTTTAGTGAATAGTGTTCTACATAAATATCTAGACAAGTTTGTATTAGTGTTCATAGATGACATTTTGGTATACTCCAAAAAAGAATAAGAACACCAAGAACATCTCAGAATGGTACTACAAACCCTTATAGAACATCAATTATATGAAAAACTCAACAAATGTGAATTTTACAAAAACAAAATTCAATATTTGGGTCATGTGAGTTCTAAGGATGAGCTAGCGATAGATCTAGAAAAGGTGCAAGAAATCATGAATTCTCCTGTACCCACAAATGTACTAGAAATACGATCATTCATGGGTATTTTTGGATACTACAATAGATTTGTAGAAGAGTTTTCTGCATTATCCTATCCCGTTACTTCATTGCAGAAAAAAGGAGTAAAGTTTGAATGGGTAGCAAAGTGTCAAAGTAGTTTTGAGTAATTAAAACTGAAATTAACTACTGCACCTATAATAAAATTGTTGATCCAAAAAAGAAATTTTTTGTGTGAACAAATGCTTGTATAGAAGAGTTAGGAGGAGTATTACTGCAAGATAATTTAGTAATAGCTTATGAGTCACGAAAAATAAATAAACATGAACATAATTATGTAGTATATGATTTACAACTAGCTGTTGTTATACATGTATTAAAAATGTGGACACATTATTTGTTGGGAAAGAAATTCATAATAATGACTGATCACATCAGTTTTAAATACTTCTTTACCCAACTCGATTTAAATGCTAGACAAGCCCGATGGTTAGCTTTCCTTAGCGAACTTGATATGGAAATCAAACACATTAAAGGAAAGGAAAACAAAATTATTGATGCTTTGGGTAGAAATACTCATTAAATATTGACATATGCAGGGAGTAGTGTGAAGTTTGATGTGGAAGAACAAATTCAGGGAGTGTTGATGAAAGATCAACAATATGTAAAATCTCAAGAGAAATTACAACAAACTGAAGTTGCAGGATATACCATAAATAAATAAGGACTGATTTATTTTAAGAAAATATTTTATATTCCTAACGTAACATTGTTAAAACATGAAATATTAGATGAATAACATAAGAGACCTTATGCAGGTGATCCTGGTTATCAAAAATTGATTTCAGTATTGAGGAAGAACATGCTTTGGCCAGGAATGAAAAAAGATGTAGTTGATTATTTGGCAAGGTGTTTGGAATGTCAATAGGTAAAAGTAGAACATCAACATCCTGCAGGATTACTGAATCCTCTCCCTAAAGTGGGAAGTGGTTTCAATAAACTTTGTTTTCAGATTTCCAAGAAATAAGTATCAACATGACTCTATAATGGTGGTAGTGGACACTTTAACTAAAGCAACACACTTCTTACCAGTGCAATCTACTTTTAGCACAACTCAAGTGGCCAATGTGGTCATGAAAGAAATTTTTAAACTACATGGAATTCAAAAAATGATTATATCTTATAGAGATGCCAAATTCACTTCAGCATTTTGGAAAACTATGTTTAGAGGAATTGGTACCAAACTGAACTTTAGTACCGCTTACCATCCTCAAACAAATGGACAGATTGAAAGAACCAATTAGATTTTGGAAGACATGTTGACATGTATGTGATGGACAGACCCACAAGGTGGGAAGATTTTCTGCATTTGGCAGAGTTTTCTTATAATAATAGTTATCAAGCTTATATTAGGATGAGTCCCTTTGAAGCATTGCATCGCAAAAAATGCCAAACTCCACTTAGCTGGAGTCAACCAGAAGACAATTTAATCCTTGGACCAGATGCACTACAGGAAATGGAACAAACTGTGAAGAAAATTTAGAAAAAAAATTAAGTAGCTCAAGATCATCAAAAGAGCTATGTAGACAAGAAAATAATTCACAAAGAATTCAAAGTGGGAGACCATGTTTATTTGAGGATTAAGCCTTGTAAAAGTAAATTATATGTTGCTAGCTATGCTAAGTTAGCAACATGCTACTATGGACCATTTGAAATTTTAGAAAGAGTGGGGCCAGTAGCTTACATATTGGCTCTACCTAGTCATATTAAGGTTCATAATTTTTTTCATGTTTACTTATTTAAAAAGTATATACCTGATCCTACTCATGTAATTGATTGGACTATGATACAGGTGGAAACTGAAAGGGAATTTATTCTAGATTCCATTCATATACTGGAGAGAGAAGAAATCAAGCACCAAAATAGAACAGTAGCTAGGGTGAAAGTGTAGTGGAGGCACTTTACACTTGAGGAAGCTACTTGGGAGCGAGAAGATGGGATGAAAGAGAAATATCCATGACTATTTGAGGAGTAAAATAGAAATACTTGCAACACTGAGGAGGATGTTTTGTTTTATAGGGGGAATATGTAATATCCCTATTTTTCTGCTTTTATATATAGACAATTAATAATACTAAAGGTTAAGTGGACCGAATGGAAAAATATATGTGGACATATTATTCTTGAAATAAATAAATGTGAAATTTTATTATTGTGCAAAGACTAGAGTAAATTGGAGACCGGGATTACAAATCCATGAGGATAGAATAAAATCCTAAGACTTTCCAAAAATTGTCCAAAAATCTTTGGAGAAAAATAAAAATATTAGATGGGAGAAAATAATCTAATAAAATTCCTCAGTAAAATGGAAAGTTACTGAGATGAGGTGAGAATAAAACTAGAAAGAGGAAAATCTAGTTTTAAAGAAGCTTTTGTCAAAAAAATAAAAGTAAAGCCTAGGCTAAGGGAAACAACATCCGAAATTTACTGGACGCATTTATGGAAATATGCTCAGGCAGATCAAGCTTAAATAAGCTATTCCTAGATAGACAAGAGGTTTTCTACATTGAGGAAGAATTGGTCTCTAGTGCTCAAGGGGAGTTGTGGATTAAGCTCAAGGTTGGGAGGCAAATAATATTTATCAGATTGGTATGCACATTCTGTGAAGTTATGAGTTATATTCATGCTATATTTTATGCAATTATGATGTAGTTATATATGATTATATTTTAGGGATTGTGGCTGAAAGTTTTGTACATTTAATTTATAAATTATGTGTAATAATATGTTGAGTTCAGAAATAATTATTTTTCATATGTATTTAACATAAATTTAAGGGTATAGTTAAATTTTTTTTATGGTTACATAGACTAAACTGAATATTAGGACCAATATACAAAATCTCTAAACCCTGGGTAAGGGTCTAAATCTGTTGTTAGGTCCATCTGAATAATTTCAGTACAAGTACTAATAAACAATATAATTCAGCCATAACCAGAGCAATAAATTATTGAAAATATAGGAAAGTATAAATAAAATATAGTTTAGATAACTAGCATAAAAATAAACATATATCTGAATGATGCATATACAATTCTGATGTAAATAAATAAATAGAAGAGAAAAATTGTTGTCAATTTGAAATTGTCTTCTAATTATGCTTCGTAATGTTTCATTAGATAGAAGTAAACATGTAATAAATAAAATATATCAAACTTTGAAATTACATGTAATAGTCTCTGTTATGAAAATTCCCCTTGTGGAGATGAGGATAACAATACCTTACAAATCAATCAAAATTAACAATTACAATAATTTAATTACAATTTGACTTAAGTCATCCATTAAAATTCAACTACAAAGTATGTAGTTGAAATTGGTAAATAGTATATAGAGGTTGCGGAACCCTCTATGTTTGGATGACTGACCTGTAAGAAGGTGAAATGTGTCATAAGATCATTTGACCTTGGTAAGTAGTTAATTGTAAGGGAAAATTAATGAATTATGACACACCTGCAAGGAAGCAAGTTGTTAGGTCCCTATATTACTAGTTTAGTCCCTTATTGTTATTAGTGTAGCCCCCTTATTATTATTGTTGTACCCCTGTAACCCCAATGTTGTTATTATTGTGCCCTTAAATTATTATTGTTAGGTCGGCTAGGATTATATTGTGGCCCCATGGACTCCTATATATAGAAGGAGGTTTTGGTCATTTGTAACATCTAAGAATTGTTCATTTATGTAATGTATTGGAGGTTTCCCCCTCGAAGTGGCTGATTTATAAGGCGTTGATCTCTCTTTTCTTATATTTTTGGAGTTGGTTTCACAGCATTTGGTATCAAAGATTTGGATTCTAGGGTTTCACTGCTCCAAACAGGTCATCATGGCATTTTCGCTATCACGTTTTTTTTTTCAAAGTTTCAGAAGATTAAATTTTTAGAGCATGAAGCCAAAATCCCGAGGAACATCGCACAAAATTTCAGAGCTTGGTTCGCAATATTTTCAGAGATATGATATGTGGAAGTGTTGTGGTAAAACAAAACCCCCCGCCCCCCCCAATTTTTGACTTGTCCACTTCAAATAATGGGGACCATTTCTATAAATTTTTGGCTAAACGCCTTTTAGGATTTTTATTTTTCCCACGCGATTGTTAATTTTTCATTTTCTTTGGATTCTTGTTTCGATTGCTTTGTTAGAATCAATTTTTTATAAGCTTCCCATTGATATTTGTTTCACCTTATTTGGTCAACTGGTTTGAAAATGGTACTCCTTTGAAGTCCCATCATTTATCTAGTCTGGGTTAAAAATATTTTTTTTATTCTTTTTATTTATTTTTGGAATAGTTGTAATCTAGATAGACAAATTAGTTTAGAAAATTTCATAACTAAACTAAACATCATTAAAATAAAACCAAAATAAATAAAAAATTTGATATTTAATATTAAATTTTGAGATTAATTAAATTAATTATTATAATTAAATATAATTAATTTAATTAAAATTAAAACTTAATATTAATATATATATAAATAAAAATAAAAAATAAAAATAAAAATTACATCGCATATTGGCATATCGCAATATTAGGATTCATCGCAATTTTTATAACATGCATTTGAAAATCCCTGATCGTCGATATGCGATGACTAAATAAGCTAACATGGCATTAACCAAAGGAGCATTATGTTAGGTTTCATGTAAGTTTTGTTTTATTTAATACTCATACGTATGAGTATAATGAGAGGTCCAATGTGTTGATTTAAGTTAAAAGATAATTACTAGTAGTGGAGCTTTAGTGTAGGTAGGTTAGTTTATATATTTTTTTTAAAATAATATTTAGTATTTAATGTAATTAATATATAATATTTAATTAATTAAATTAAATTTAAATTTAAATATTATTTATATTAATTAGTTTATAAATAATTAATAATTTAGTTAGTTAGATATTAATTAATACATAATTTATTAATTAATTAGTTTAGTTCATAATTAATAATTAAATTAGAATTAATTATTAGTTAATTAGAATTTTAATTTAGGATTAATTTTTTAATTGAAATTCTGATTTTTAGCCCAGCAATAGAAGTTCTAGAATTATGCTAGTTTTGACTTGTCAACTTTGGAGGCTCATAGATTGAGTTTTACTTGGCCAAATGAGGCACAGGACGGCTCATTGGAAAGATAAAATCAAGGAGAACATTTCTTAGGAGGTTCCACTAATAGATTTGGTAATTAATTGGGTCAAAAATCATGCAGAAGATCAAGCTCCGAATTTCTAAAACAAAATCAATTTTCTGATTTATTTTCTGCATTTTCATTTTTCCAAGCCTTTTCTAATTGCAGATTCATTTGTCAATAATATCCTTGGCTAATTAAAACATCTCAGGCATCAATAGAGAGTTTATATTTTATTTTCAATGATTTATTTAAATTAAATTTGATTGTATTTGTTTTAATGCCAGAAATGGTATTTTGATTTTATTATTACATTTCAAATCATTTTGATTTCTTTTTGTAGGAAAACAGTAGAAGATATATGGAGAAAAAGACCTCAATCAATGAGAATGCTCCAGCAATTAAAGATGAGAATTTTGAGCAAATAAAATTGGATTGGGCAGATTTCTTTTCAACAAACTTTCATCTCAAGGATTCCTTTGCAAAAATTATAAATAGCAGATTGCAAAATGTAATAAGGGCTGCTCTCCTCTGCAATTCCAAACTTCTAAAAGCATTTCTGTAATAGGAATTTAGAATTGTAGATGGAGAGAGAAAAATTCAGATCTGAACATTATTGAGGGTTTTTCTTTATGTCTTGGATTATGCATGATGGGCAGAGTTTGCATTTCTGCAGCTCTAGTCTTGAAAGCAGAAATTCAAGTAATGTAAAGTACTGTTAGAGACCAGGATCAGAGAAACAGATTCAATTAACTGGTATTTTTGGCATTTCTGTATCAAACACTAGTTTCGTTTTTATTTTAATAAAATTGTTGTTTCATTTTATTCATGTTTTGGCATTTCTGTTGATATGGATAATTTGTCTCAAATTGTTAAGTATCTCTGCTCTTATGAATTAAAATCTGATTTCTGAGTAACCATTACTCATAAATCTATCTTATAACACTGATTTATTAAATAGTAATTTGTTGTGAATTTCTTCCACATGTTATTGTTTAATTATTAGTTGATTGATATGATAATCAATATCATTTTTGTGAATTTCTTCCGGAGTGTTGTTGATTTATTATTTTAGTCAAATGGTCTCAATAGAATGTGTTTTGGTACTCACAAATGTGAGCTAATTGAATTTCTTTGTTAGCTTAACATTAATTTAAAACCAGACATATTTTAATTATCATTATTTAATTATCTTGCTCTTAGTTGGGTTAGATTTATATCTACCTAGTTGAGATAGGATTTAGATTAGTTTCTTTTGCTTGCATTATAGAATAAAGTTTGCATTTAGATTAAGTTTACATTCTTTTAAGCCCTCTTCTCGAAAAGGAAAAAATCTTAGTTGTGGTTTGGCTGAACCCAAATCAGCTTAAGGGTCATTCTCTTGCCTAATCAGCAAGAAGAATTGATCTGATATCCTTGTCTATTGGTAGTTAATGATACATTGTAAACCAATAGCGATAAGGAAAAGGTAACTGGACCTAGTTAAACCAGTCGGAGCCACTGTCATAAACGGAAAAGGAGTTGTATTAATGTCCGGACCAGGTGGTTATCCCCCAATGTTGTAGTAGCGATTTTCGAGGCTTCAACATTTTTGGCGCTAGAAGGAGGGCATGAACCTCTGTGTCTGTTGGAGTCTTTTCAATTTTAACATTTTATTTAATCACGAAGGCTCCTCTTAAACTTCCAATTTGGAGTTGTATCCATGGACGTGCATCTTCCAATACTCCACCCGAAGTGGTAAGACTCTTGTCTCAGGTAAAATTCAATGGTAAGAGAAATTCTTCCGCTTTTAATCATGTCCTTCAATTTATTCAAAATGTTTCAAATTATTATTTTCAAGGAATTGATGAAGGCATCTTATGCAGAATTTTTACTCTCACATTTGCGGCAAAAGCCAGAAACTGGTGTAGAACTCTTCCGGTTGCCTCAATTCACAGTTGGGATCAATTTGTTACAATTTTCATTTGTAAATTTGACTGCTATGATTATGATTAGGTATGTGATGAAATTGAATATCTACGGAAAGAAAATGAATATGTTAGAGATTTTAATATTCAATTTCATTTGAATTGTTTAAAATTTAATGTCAAAGATGAACCTATAAAAGAAGAATCACTAGATAGGTTTGAACATAATTATTTCCTTCCCCCTAGTCCCGATCCAAATGAAATTAGTTCAAGCTTTGTTCCACCCCCTTCTAACATAAATGAGAATTCCAATTTGGGTGTGCAAATAAATTGTGATGAAGAGGTTTCACAAAGCTTGGAAAATATTTCTAATCAAATGCAAGAAGACAACAACAGCAATTTTGGAGAAATACCTGCATTGGAATCTGAAAGTTTCTCTGCATTAAATTCAGAAAATCAGATTGCAAATCAGCAAGTGCAAGCAACAATCAAAGTAAGTAATAGCATGCAAACTGTTGTACACATTTCTGAATCTTTTCATGATGAAAAAACACTGAAATCAGAGCAGCAAAGCAGCCTTCTTCAAGAAAGCATGAGCACACAAAGGAATGATTTAGAATCTGAAATTTACAATGGGCTTAATGCACAAGACTTCCCAAACAGGGACATTTTTAAATGCATTATTTCAGATTCACATTTTTCCCTTTATCCTGATATTTTTAATGATGGTAATTTTTCTCCTCTTGTTATTAATGATATTTCAGAAATTAAAGAGGATAATTTAAATGAAATATCATTAAATTTTTATCAAGATAGAGAAGCAATTAATGATCATTCTTTTGCCATTAATAAACATGAAATTCTTGTTCCTCCTTGTTTCGATATATTGGATGAGATTGAAGGGAATTCTAAAGAATCTTGTGAAGTCATTTATGATAATTACTCTGACATAGAAGATGTTGATTTCTATTTTTCTCAAGAGAATTCTCATAAGAAAATTCAAATAACATCTAGGAATGAGGAACATTTCAATTTAGAAATTATTTCAACTAATCCTCACTTTAAAGCAGATAATCATCTTCATGATTTCACTATTCAAGAAAATATTCCAATCTATGATTCATATCATGATCAAGCTTTCATTCCTGTTCATAATCATAAATCTCTTTCTAATTCACAAGTTGGAATTCGAAATTACTCAAATTCCATAATTCTGGCCAATCCTTGTGAAAAAAAATTATTTCAAAACAATCCCAATTGTGCTGTAACATTAGTTGTAACAATAGTGATTTCCTTTTATTTTTGTTTCCTCACTTATTTTGTATTAAATCAGATTTATTTTCAGATTTTATTTTTCAGATTTTTGATACATTACACTGGCATATTGCGCACTTTACTGTCAAACATTCAATTGATGCATTGCCCTCTTGGAAAATCGAAATTTTATATTATAATCAAGAGCATCAAAAGCTATTTCAATTTCAATTTCAATCAATGTTAATGTTTTATCAAAAGCTTCTATCTTCTCAGAGGAAATATCAACAAGAGAATATATTTTTAGAAATATGCCAGCAATCCAATTTAATTAATAATTTTCCATTTCATTTGAAAGATTTCCATCCATTTTTGTTTGATTCATTTGAAAAATATTTGGAAATTTTTCCTTCATGGAATATTGTCTATAGCTTAACATTTACACATAACACTAACAGTTTCTTCCAGGCCTTTGAATCTAAAAGCTCACATCTACAATCTGGCCTATTATCTCTTTCTTTGAATATTTCCCAATCCTTAAAAGAAATTCATCCGGATTTCTATGATCCAATTGGTATTCAATTGGAAAGAAAATTTCATGAAAACGAGATTTTAGATAAGCTTCTAACAATAGTTGTACATTCTTATTTCAGGTTTAATTTTCTTAGTTCAATTAGATTTGTATTTTTATTACTAACATTTGAATTGTACATACATGCACAGATTAAAATGAGAAAATGGTTACACTGGAAATATGACTATATCTAGTCATTTTTCAAGTATATGGTTAGAATAAAAGTAGAGTTAATGTAGTTAATTTATTTTCAACAGTTCTGTAGATTTAAAATAAAACAAAGCAATCAGCCATTTTCATACATGTTCAGTGAAAACATTTTCTTCCAATCAGAAAATTTTAATTCTTGCTTTCCTTTTTAAATTTCTTATAAGAAATACCTTTACTCTGTCTATTTTGAATAATGTCTTGATTAAATTCAATTAAGGTCGCACTTTGCATCTATCCCATGAAATTTATGAATGTCTATGATAAGCTTAATACTAACTCAATCAATATTATTCAGTCTAACCTTTCATGGTAATTATATGAAGTTCATATTATCCTCCTTGAAATTTGCTAAGCTGACCTTAAGGATGCCCATTTTGCTGTTTGCACACATTCAAATCTGTTTTGATAGTTTTCCACAATTAGTGGCTTTATCCCATTGGAACCTTTAGTTTATTATCTGATGTTGTAATACGCATCATATTTATTTACTAAAGGCATTATTGAACAGTCACTGTAATAATACAGATTTTTTTTCAAGTTAATTCGGAATGAGCAGAGGTAATAAATTGTTGTTTCAATTCAAAAGGGAAGACTATTTTCATATTTATTTATGGTAAATTTTTATATTTCCTGAACACGAATAAACATATTTTATTTAGGCTAATTTCCCACTCCAATTTAGAATAAATAATGAGATGATTTTGAACAAAGTCAGAATTTTGATAAATCGAAGGAAGAATTTGAAGATTTATGAGTTAAAATCTACAGACAATTTCCTTCCAGGTATGCATTTACAAGTTCATTTTCATCTATTATTAGTTTATCTTTTCTTTAGTTTATTTTGTATTCTTTTTCTGTTTTAATTGCAGGTTGTTGGCAATATGATGCAGAGTGTTGTCCTTGATGGCAACCCACTGAATGAAGATGAAGACATGTGACTGTTGACATGTGTTGTCCTTGATGGCAATTCACCTGATGAAGTTATTCTTGATTTGATGGACTTGGTAAATGATGTTGGTTAGAAATATGATGTTGAGTGTTGTCCTTGAAAGGCAACCCACTTGATGAAGATAATGACAACTTACTGGATGAAGTTGTGCTTGATAGAATATGTCTTGTACAGAAGGCAATGAAGAAAGGAATTCAACATGTGCTAGATCTATGATGAAAAGAGTATGTCTCAAGGCATACGCGGATCTATCTAAGGGAAGTCGCGTATGCACGCGGGAAACAACGTTCCAAGTCGCATATGGGCAAAAGCGCTCATAAAGTGGGAAATCAGGGGTAACCACCATGGTATTGACCCATTGTATTGGGTAATGATTCGTCTATGTGACCCCGTCCAGGAATACCATCGGAAGTAATGTAGTTTTGGGCTCATGGTATTGTTTTGGCTCATGGTATTGAAAAAGGGTCCCGTGGTATTGAAGGCTCATGGTATTGTTTTGGCTCATGGTATTGAAAAATGGGCCCATGGTATTGAAGGCTCATGGTATTGTTTTGGCTCATGGTATTGAAAAAGGGGCCCGTGGTATTGAAAAAAAAGATAAACCTATATAAGGAGAAGAAATTCATTGTGCAAATCATGAGTGTGGGTGCAAGATGTCTAAGCTTGAATGAATACTTCTCTATGAAGTATATCTGTATGGAAAGGGTAAAGGTTTGATAATAGATCTGAATCTATGATGCACCTATGAAGAAATGATGAAGCGAAATATCTAGATCTGGAATGTATTTGTATCTGCTAGATCTGTTTATGGAAGGCTTAGATTTGAGATGAGGCGAACATCTGTCTGAAGTAAAAGGGTAAATCTGAACTGAATATCTGATCTGAAGAAGTATGCTGCTCTATAATGGTTGAAGATCTATACGCTAGTTCGCTGCATAGGAAGCGCGTATATACGCGGCTTCGCTGAAGAGAAAGCGCGTATGCGCAATAAAATGAACTCTATAATATGTACAGAGGTATACGCTGGTTTGTGTGAACGGAAGCGCGTATATACGCGACATCAGTAAAAGGAAAGCGCGTATGCAAACTAGGGTTTGCTGAAGTCTGTGGTAAGAAATGTCTGATATGTTCTGCTAGTTTACTGATATCTGTCAGTGAGTTATATGTATCTGTTTCATGGTTGATTGTGCTTAAAAGTATGGAAAGGGTCCAGTCTGAAAATATGATGAAACGTGGCCTGCAAGTTGTGTTCTATTGAAGTTGTTGGATCCAGTGTGAAAATTGATGAAACGTGGTCCAAGGTGGTGCTGAGGGTTGTAGCGTTCAGTCAGGGGTTCGTAGCTCCCTTCCAGGTGAGGCTGGTAAACGAGATCAGGGGGTTGGAGCTCCCTTCCAGGAGAGGCTGGTAAACGAGCGCAGGTGGGTGCCTGCGTGCTGGTAGAGTCTGCACCAGCACATATGTTGTAAGATGTTTTCTCTATAATAAAATATTGAAGGCCGAGCAACTGCAGCGGTGGTTTTCTCCCGACTTGGGTTTCCACCTAAAAATCCTGGTGTTCATGTGTGATGCTTTGTGTGATGGTTTATTCTGTTCTTACTGCACATGTTTACTTTTTATAGAACATCTAATAAATGAATGATGGAATTATGTAAGTGAAGAAATAATGGCATAATTAGATCTCTGGGTATACGCAAGTTTCATGAAGGATATCCGCGTGTATACGCTAGTTGGCTTCAACAAAGTAGCGTATGGGTTTTAGAGCATGAAAAAGTAAAAAGTTTGAATATGTTGTAACACTGACACCACCCCCCCCCCCCCCCCTCTCAAAGATTTTTCCCAACAATTGGTAATTTGTTGTGTCCTTGTGCGTAAGCTTGAGATCATTGAAGGAGATCCGTCGCAATGGGAAAGAAGCAAAAGAAGAAGGCTATTCAAAGCAAGGAGATGTCTCAGAAAACATGTATAGCAGAGAATGGAGAAAATGAAACAGGTATTGAATATTATTCGTATGATTCGCTTTCTTGTGTATGAAATGATGAAGAGAGTGAAAGTAATGTCATGAATCTAGAAGAAGCTATCAAGATCAAAGTTGAAGATCAACTTACATCATATGAAGAAAAGGATTCTATCAACAAAGAGTTAATCTCTAGAATGAAAGAACAGATGAACAAGTATCAAAGGTTGTATGACAATGTAACCAATCAATGTAAAGGGCTTGAAGTAGAAAACGTTTCTCTAAAAACAGATCTGGAAAAATCAAAAAGGAAGAATGAAGGTCTTAAAGCTGGAATCATCTCTCTACAAGCAGAATTTGAAGCCGCTCTGCAAGCAGATCTTGAAGCATCAAATAAGAAGAATGCAGTGCTTGAAGCAGAAAACATATCTCTGAAAGAAAATCTTGAAGTATCGAAGAAGAAGAATGAAGAGCTGCAACAAACATGTGAAGAAAAAGAAAATTGGCTGAAAGAAGAGATTCTAAATCTGAAGGATCAAGTAGAAGATGGAAGAAGAAAAGAAGAAAGCATGACAAAGCAATGCCAAGCCTTGGAGGTTGAGGTAAACATTCTCAAAGGTAAATTAGAAGAAAAGGTTAAACTTTTGAGGTTTCAAGATAGTACTAATATTTTGGACAATATTCTGAGTAATCAAAGGTCTCCTGCTATCAAACTTGGTCTTGGTTTCCATGAAACTATTAAAGGAGAATCTAGCTCACAAGGAAGTGCTAAAAATTCAGAGGATGACAATACTAAACCTGAAGTGTTGAAAGAAACAAAAGATCAACCAACAATGATGAAATCTCAAAGGAAATCAGTCAAAAATGTTGAATGCTTTAAATGTCATAATTATGGGCATTTTGCAGCAAATTGCAGGAGCAGATCATTTCAGCCTCAAACAAACAGATTCTACTCAGAAAGGTACTCTGGTTTATTCAAGGGATATTGTTTTTCATGTAACAAGTATGGACATAAAGCAGCTGATTGTAAAAGGAGGAAGAATAGAAATACTCATTATGATTCTTATGTTTATTTCTCTGGCCACATGAGATGTTATGCTTGTAATAAGTATGGACATGTAGAAAAAGAATGCAGGATGAACAAATCTGGGAAAGTGGACAATTTTCAGCACACTGTTGGAAAGCTCAAGAAAATTTGGAAAAAGAAGGAGGACCGATCAGAAACGTAGGGAATTCAGACCCTACTGCAGTCATCCGCTTCTGGAAGCTTACTTCTCTGATTGACTGCAGGAATGATGTGGGATACATTATGAGATTTAGTAATGTATCATCACAGGGGGAGCAATGCATGATGACTCTCATGGTTGATTTGATTATTCTGGTTATGTTTACTTCTGACAGCGCATCTGATGTGGAAAGGACAGGTACAGGAAGTACAAACTCAGGAGGAAATGAAGGAAGATGAAAATTTTCTATGCTTCACTTTCCATACGCGGGTTATATTAACAAAATTTGTGTATACACACGAGTTTCATCAGACACAGTCGCGTATGCATTGATAATAAGAGAATCTATATGCTAGCTGAAGATCTGGAGCAGAGGCTCAGGGGGAGTAACAGTCTGATTGTTAATAACTGTATTATTGACTCTATATCAGCTTAATTTCTCTTTTTTAAATAATGATGACATGATACTTGGTTACTTATGTTGAAGATTATGGATGAGCCCTGGTTGCTTGATGATGAAGAGTATTCGTTGCTGAGATGAAAGGCTTATAAATCAGAGATAAGGACATATCATGCAGAGATTGTTGCTGATGACTTGCTGATAAAGGTATTCAGGTTGCACTAGTTAAAGGGGAGCAGCAGGTTGAATACTAATGATTGCATTGTTGGCAATATGACTGCTTATTCTTGGTTATTGTGATACTCATGCTTAATGATGTCTTGGTACATGGTTTATTATGATGAGATTTTGATCCCGGTTTACTGAAAAGTATCTTTTGTGTTCACACATGGATGAGTTGGAAGTCGT
Source organism: Pinus albicaulis (assembly GCA_034641835.2). Lineage (NCBI taxonomy): Eukaryota > Viridiplantae > Streptophyta > Pinopsida > Pinales > Pinaceae > Pinus > Pinus albicaulis. Next base: position 215,878,231 of record CM076577.1, on the reverse strand, counting down.
TTGATTCAGAAATAAATCATGCAGAGCTTTGCTACTATGGTTGAGATATTTTGCCTACATATGTTACTTCATGTTAAATCTTGAAGATCTTGATGATATTGGACCACATGGATGATTGCTTGACACATATTTGAAGATGTTGTTTTGGTATGATAATCTCTCTTGGAAAGATTGTATTGATGCTGCAAAGAATATAACGGCTTGGTTACTAATGTGTTTATGCTACAACCGTTGGATGACGCTTGAAGACACAACTACACTGTTATATCTATCTGTAGTCCAGGGAAGCATTCAAAAGAAGCTGAACACTATCTTTTTCTCACAGAGGATTAAATCTGGTTAAAATTTAGAAGATGGAATTGGATACGCGGGTTTCCTGAAACACAGTCGCGTATATACGCGAGTTCATGCACAGAAAACCACGTATGTCTGATTGCTGACAAATTTTGATTGGAGTCAGCTCTCTTCAGCACAGTTGCAGTGCTGTTTGATGTCTCTGATACTGTTTGATATCTCTGGTGGTGTTCCAGTTCTTATAATATTGTTTCGATCTGTGATGTTTTGATAAAGATGCCTTGATGATTTGTTGGTGAAAGTGTTCAGGATGCACAAACTAAGGGGGAGCCTTAGTCATATGAAAAGGATGCTTGGATGCACATATTCAGGGGGAGCATTAGCTTTGCTGAGTATAATGCATTGTTGGCATTATGGTGGTTCTGATATATGATCTCTCTTGAGGTCTTTCTGGTGTTGGTCTTAAAGTCATATTTGTAATTTGATGAAAAGTTCTTGTTAAGACCCATGATGTAAAATTGTAATATTCAGTCATGTGAGGACTTGTCAAATTTTGTAAACCCACCTGGTTGGGTAGCTGAGTCAAATTTGTAAACCCACTTGGTTGGGTAGTTGAGTCTCATATGTAAATCCACTTGGTTGGATATGTGATGTAAGTATGAGTCATTGGTGATAGGAACTTCCTAGAGTCATGTACTTCATTGGAAAATATGTTTGAAGATTCAACATGAACTCAAGGGGAGCTTGGTCACTTCAGTATATATCAGATCTGCAGAACGCTTATTCCACATGTGGAGAACAGGGGGAGAGTATGTTGGTTTTGATCCGCCCTTTGCCCTTGATGTCAAAGGGGGAGAGTGATATGGTGTTTGAATGAAGAGAAAGAATGGTGTCAAAAATGGAGAGAGTGACATGGTGTCCTTGTATTCTTAATGTACCTATTTGTTGTGGTAACCAAACACCATCGTGGTTGCCATCAAGTCCAAAGGGGGAGATTGTTGGCAATATGATGCAGAGTGTTGTCCTTGATGGCAACCCACTGAATGAAGATGAAGACATGTGACTGTTGACATGTGTTGTCCTTGATGGCAATTCACCTGATGAAGTTATTCTTGACTTGATGGACTTGGTAAATGATGTTTGTTAGCAATATGATGTTGAGTGTTTTCCTTGAAAGGCAACCCACTTGATGAAGATAATGGCAAATTACTGGATGAAGTTGTGCTTGATAGAATATGTCTTGTACAGAAGGCAATGAAGAAAGGAATTCAGCATGTGCTAGATCTATGATGAAAAGAGTATGTCTCAAGGCATACGTGGATCTGTCTAAGGGAAGTCGCGTATGCACGCGGGAAACAACGTTCCAAGTCGCGTATGGGCAAAAGCGCTCATAAAGTGCAAAACCAGGGGTAACCACCATGGTATTGACCCATTGTATTGGGTAATAATTCGTCTAAATGACCCCGTCCAGGAATACCATCGGAAGTAATGTAGTTTTGGGCTCATGGTATTGTTTTGGCTCATGGTATTGAAAAAGGGGCTCATGGTATTGAAAAAGGGTAAACCTATATAAAGAGAAGAAATTCATTGTGCAAATGATAAGCATGGGAGCAAGATGTCTGAGCTTGAATGAATATTTCTCTGTGAAGTATATCTGTATGGAAAGGGTAAAGGTTTTATAATAGATCTGAATCTATGATGCACCTATGAAGAAATGATGAAGCGAAATATCTAGATCTGGAATGTATTTGTATCTGCTAGATCTGTTTATGGAAGGCTTAGATCTGAGATGAGGCGAACATCTGTCTGAAGTAAAAGGGTAAATCTGAACTGAATATCTGATCTGAAGAAATATGCTGCTCTATAATAATTGAAGATCTATACGCTAGTTCGCCGCAGAGGAAGCGCGTATATACGCGGCTTCGCTGAAGAGAAAGCGCGTATGCACAATGAAATATGTACAGAGGTATACGCTGGTTTATGTGAACGGAAGCGCGTATATACGCGACATCAGTGAAAGGAAAGCGCGTATGCAAACTAGGGTTTGCTGAAGTCTGTGGTAAGAAATGTCTGATCTGTTCTGCTGGTTTACTGATATCTGTCAGTGAGTTATATGTATATGTTTCATGGTTGACTGTGCTTAAAAGTATGGAAAGGGTCCAGTCTGAAAATATGATGAAACATGGCCTGCAAGTTGTGTTCTATTGAAGCTGTTGGATCCAGTGTGAAAATTGATGAAACGTGGTCCATAGAGGAGCTGAGGTTTGTAGCCTTCAGTCAAGGGGTCGTAGCTCCCTTCCAGGTGAGGCTGGTAAACGAGATCAGGGGGTCGTAGCTCCCTTCCAGGAGAGGCTGGTAAACGAGTCAGGGGGTTGGAGCTCCCTTCCAGGAGAGGCTTGGTATCGTAGCGCAGGGTGCTCACGTGTTTATAGGGAGTCCACCAAAGACATGTTGTAAGATGTTTTTCTTTATAATAAAATATTGAAGGCTGAGCAACTGCAGCGGTGGTTTTCTCCCGACTTGGGTTTCCACCTAAAAATCCTGGTGTTCATGTGTGATGCTTATGTGTGATGGTTTATTCTGTTCTTACTGCACATGTTTACTATTTATAGAACATCTAATAAATTAATGATGGAATTATGTAAGTGAAGAACTAATGGCATAATTAGATCTCTGGGTATATCCGAGTTTCATGAAGGATATCCGTGTGTATACGCTAGTTGGCTTCAGCAAAGTAGCGTATGGGCTTTAGAGCATGAAAAAGTAAAAGTTTGAATATGTTGTAAATACTGATTCACCCCTCTCAAAAGATTTTTTCCCCACCCACTGTGTTTTCATTTGTTTTCAAAACTTGAATTAAGTAGCAAACCCAGTTCTTATTGGTAATAGGTTCAGAAAATTTTATTTGAGATTCATTAGAATTTGAACATTCTTTAACTTTGTTTTTATTCATTTGGGAAACCCAATCGAAATTAAAAAACAATATCATAATATTTCATCGGAAGTAGCTCTCAGCATTTTTGATAACAAATTGTTTAATAAAAGATCTCCGATGTGTTACCTCGCTCATATGCCATATCACATTTCGCATATCGGAGGTTTGCAGTTGAAGTATACTTCCATTATCGTGAATTGCCTTTACCAATATTGCAACAACCACATAAGTCCGGACCCGATATGAGATTCAAATTAAGTTTATAAAATATCGTGTCCATTCAATCGCAAATAATGGTAGGAGCATAAATTTAAAAGGGTCGATGTCTCATATCCGATATGTTATTAAATTTTCATCATAAAGTTATTGGGTCCACTCTTCATCGCATATCGGCGTATCGAAAATTGTTATATCATGTGCTTAAGTTTTCCGATCGCGATCGCCAGTTAACCATGTCATTCATCGCATATCGGCATCGCAAGAATCATATTGTATTACATTAGGTACCAAACATTCACCAATCGCCGATTAGAAATCGCCGATATCGTAATTGATTCATCGCATTTTTATTTATGCTCACATTACAATTCAGAATATGTGATGTGCGTTGTGCGATGTGGGAAGCACAATGTAAATATTCCCCGATCCCTGATATAATATTTCTTCAATGATGCGATCGCTCCATCACGTCGCACATTTTTTCAACGCATGTTTTCATATCGACAATTTTCCATTTTCAATCTCTGATGTGATAGCTTCCAATGCATACCTCTGAGCCATTAACATTTAATCGATATATGGCATAGCAACAAAGGTGAAGTCTTGCAAATTAAACTCGAAGCATGGTGAAGAAACATGTGATGCGAATCATCCAATAAGACGATGTGTTATTTTAAAAGCGAGCTTGGGTAACCACTATGGTAAGAAAGCAGCTGATGATAAATTTGCGGCATATTCAAATCCTTCCGATTTCTCATATATTTTAGTTTTAAATATATAATTCCATAATTAAATATGGAATTCAAGACATTTCTATTTTCATATTTAAATTTTATTATTTTGGATTTGGTCTTGATTCTGGACAATTTATAAAATCATGGAGTTTATATGAAACTTATAATATTTTGAGAAACATTCATTACTACAAATTCTCATTCTCATTTCTGATGCATTTTTTTAATTTCAATTCCCTTGAGCACTAAACATTCCATTTTTACATTTTATTGCTTGATTTAGTTTAGATAAAATAAATAATGATTTTGGGTTATAGGATTTTGGTTAGTTTGACTTCTTCATGTTTTTTATGTTAATTAAAATAAGAAGTTAGCTAGTTTGGGGAAACTGATACCTTTCAGGTAAGATCAAAAGCAATCATCCAATGGTAAGATTCATGTACCCACTTTCATTAATTTCCATTTCATTACTTTAATTTTCAGTTTTCTGATATATAAATCTATTTTGCAGCTCTTCACAAAAGCTTCAAATCCTCCACCAGATCATATTTTCGAAGTCCATACTCTTACCCTGGCTTTATTTCAATAAGCAGCGATAATCTTCGTTGAAACAGCTACGCTAGGAAGTTTCTGAACCTTTAATCTATTTCTTTAAGCATTCCTTTTTATTAGAAAATGATTAAGATGATGCTTGGAAACAAAAAGATTGAAATCAGACAGAAAGTTTTCATTGTGGCTGAATTTTATCATCACTGCTATCTAAAAAGCCTAAAACACTTACAACTCTGCAAGGTATGATTTTTCTAAAATCTCGACATAAGAAGGATTGATTACACGATTATTTTATTTCTTCATATTATTGAGACATTGGTATAAACATTCTTGTTTGATTTTATCTTGCAAAACTTGGATTTTCCTTTCCATTTTAAAAATTTCTTCATTTTTATTTTTTGGTGATTTCTTTCTCATTTTAGCATAAGAATTATTTTTCCTTTGGTTTTCAGTTTTGATTTTGGTGACTTTGCCATGATTTATATGGAAGACCTTCTTGTTACCTAACTATGGTTGACATACACGGAGAAAAAATTGTTAATAGTCATCTATTAACTTTTTCTTTAATCTCTTAGTAAAGTTTGACTTTCTTATTATAAAGGTAGATATACTTAAGGAAGAGATTACCAATTTAGAGAAGTTGACAAAGTATCATAAAATCTGGAGAAATTTCTTTTTCATCAAAATTGTAATCATTTTGAGATTTCAATATTTTATTAAGATCTTTCAAATTTATATTATCAGTCAAGAAAAGTTATTTTTAACCAAGTAAAAACACTTTACAGCAAAGCACCTTTTAACTCTGTAATTTTCATTCTTAACTCTTAAGGAGTCAATGATTCTCCCTGTCCCGAAGATTCTTATTTTTCTAGAGTATAATCCAGAGATATATTTAAACTTAAAATATAAGAGGTCTCATCATGGGCCTTCTTACCATGATCATAGGGGAAAAATAGGCTGACATTACCAACACTGTTAAACAAACCAGGGTAATGGCATATGTTGCAAACAATTATAAGACAAGGGGTCTCATCACGAGCTAGCTTGTTCAGTCCAATTATAACCAGTGAATGTCATTGTCAACTATCTGACTACCAAACCAGGACAATGGCTTTTAAGATTAATAAAAAATAAAAAATAAAAAAATAAAAAATAAAAATAAAAATAAACATATATAAATGGATTTATCTCTAGGTCAATAATTCTTAAAGAGATGGGATTCTAAATCATTGGTGATTAAAAGGTAACCCTGTCGAGACTATAGATGTTTGTTGGCAACAGTGGCTCTACCTGTGACAAATGAGTATATTTTATAAGCTAAGTTGTAAAGTGACCCCTGCTTTATCTCTACAACTAATTAAAGACTAATATAGAGTTTTGAAATATTTTTAATTTATGAAGAATTTTAAGAAAAATTATAGTTAGATGATTCTTGCTTTTATTCAGACTAATGAACCTAGTTAAGCATTTTAAGCATAATTCTCTTTTCTTTAATTATTTTTACTTGAATTTTAGGAAAACCTCATTCATATCAAACAAAGATAACTGGTTCTTCTCCCGTGTGTCGCCATTGTTGTGGTAAAACACAACCCCCTCTATTTTTGACTTGTTCACTTCAAATAATGGGGACCCTTTCTATAAATTTTTGGCTAAACGTCTTTTAGGATTTTTATTTTTCCCACGCGATTGTTAATTTTTCATTTTCGTTGGATTCTTGTTTCAATTGCTTTGTTAGAATCGATTTTTTTATAAGCTTCCCATTGACGCTTGTTTCGCCTTATTTGGTCAACTAGTTTGAAAATGGTACTCCTTTGAAGTCCCATCATTTATTTAGTCTGGGTTAAAAATACTTTTTTTATTCTTTTTATTTATTTTCGGAATATTTGTAGTCTAGATAGACAAATTAGTTTAGAAAATTTCATAACTAAACTAAACATCATTAAAATAAAACCAAAATAAACAAAAAAAACTGATATTTAATATTAAATTTTGAGATTAATTAAATTAATTATTATAATTAAATATAATTAATTTAATTAAAATTAAAACTTGATATATATATATATATATATATATATATATATATATATATATATAAAACTTACATCGCATATCGGCATATCGCAATATCGCAATATTAGGATTCATCGCAATTTTTATAACATGCATTTGAAAATCCCCGATCGTCGATATGCGATGACTAAATAAGCTAACATGGCATTAACCAAAGGAGCATTATGTTAGGTTTCATGTAAGTTTTGTTTTATTTAATACTCATACGTATGAGTATAATGAGAGGTCCAATGTGTTGATTTAAGTTAAAAGATAATTACTGGTAGTGGAGCTTTAGTGTAGGTAGGTTAGTTTATATATATATTTTTTAAATAATATTTAGTATTTAATGTAATTAATATATAATATTTAATTAATTTAATTAAATTTAAATTTAAATATTATTTATATTAATTAGTTTATAAATAATTAATATTTTAGTTAGTTAGATATTAATTAATACATAGTTTATTAATTAATTAGTTTAGTTCATAATTAAAAATTAAATTAGAATTAATTATTAGTTAATTAGAATTTTAATTTATGATTAATTTTTTAATTTAAATTCTGATTTTTAGCCCAGCAATAGAATTTCCATAATTATGCTAGTTTTGACTTGTCAACTTTGGAGGCTCATAGATTGAGTTTTACTTGGCCAAATGAGGCACAGGACGGCTCATTGGAAAGATAAAATCAAGGAGAACATTTTTGAGGAGGTTCCACTAATAGATTTTGTCATTAATTGGGTCAAAAATCATGCAGAAGATCAAGCTCCGAATTTCTAAAACAAAATCAATTTTCTGATTTATTTTCTGCATTTTCATTTGTCCAAGCCTCTTCTAATTGCAGATTCATTTGTCAATAATATCCTTGGCTAATTAAAACATCCCAGGCATCAATAGAGAGTTTATATTTTATTTTCAATGATTTATTTGAATTAAATTTGATTGTATTTGTTTTAATGCTAGAAATGGTATTTTGATTTTATTATTACATTTCAAATCATTTTGATTTCTTTTTGCAGGAAAACAGTAGAAGATATATGGAGAAAAAGACCTCAATCAATGAGAATGCTCCAGCAATTAAAGATGAGAATTTTGAGCAAATAAAATTGGATTGGGCAAATTTCTCTTCAACAAACTTTCATCTCAAGGATTCCTTTTCAAAAATTATAAATAGCAGATTGCAAAGTGTAATAAGGGTTGCTCTCCTTTGCAATTCCAAACTTCTAAAAGCATTTCTGTAATAGGAATCTAGAATTGTAGATGGGGAGGAGAGAAAAATTTAGATCTGAACATTATTGAGGGTTTTTCTTTATGTCTTGGATTATGCATGATGGGCAGAGTTTGCATTTCTGCAGCTCTAGTCTTGAAAGCAGAAATTCAAGTAATGTAAAGTACTGTTAGAGACCAGGATCAGAGAAGCAGATTCAATTAACTGGTATTTTTGGCATTTCTGTATCAAATACCAGTTTCATTTTTATTTTAATAAAATTGTTGTTTCATTTTATTCATGTTTTGGCATTTATGTTGATATGGATAATTTGTCTCAAATTGTTAAGTATCTCTGCTCTTATGAATTAAACTCTGATTTCTGAGTAACCATTACTCAGAAATCTGTCTTATAACACTGATTTATTAAATAGTAATGTGTTGTGAATTTCTTCCACATGTTATTGTTTAATTATTAGTTTGATTAATATGATAATCGATATCATTTTTGTGAATTTCTTCCGGAGTGTTATTGATTTATTATTTTAGTCAAATGGTCTCAATAGAATATGTTTTGGTACTCACAAATGTGAGCTAATTGAATTTCTTCGTTAGCTTAACATTAATTTAAAACTAGACATATTTTAATTCTCATTATTTAATTATCTTGCTCTTAGTTGGGTTAGATTTATATCTACCTAATTGAGATAGGATTTAGATTAGTTTCTTTTGCTTGCATTATAGAATAAAGTTTGCATTTAGATTAAATTTACATTCTTTTAAGCCCTCTTCTCGAAGAGGCAAAATCTTAGTTGTGGTTTGGCTGAACCCAAATCAGCTTAAGGGTCGTTCTCTTGCCTGATCAGCAAGAAGAATTGATCTGATATCCCTGTCTATTGGTAGTTAACGATACATCGTAAACCAATAGCGATAGGGAAGAGGTAACTGGACCTAGTTAAACCAGTCGGAGCCACTATAATAAACGGAAAAGGAGCTGTATTAAGGTCTGGACCGGGTGGTTATCCCCCAATGTTGTAGTAGTGATTTTCGAGGCTTCAACAGGAAGTTAGGGATTTTTTCAAGCTCCTAAATTTAACCTAAACAGGTTATCGTGGAATTTTTGCTATAATTTTTTTTCTACGAGGGTTCATAAGCGTAAATTTTCACAAAGTGAAGTCGAAATCTCAAGGAACTTCTTGGAAAAATTTTAGAGATTGATACACATTATTTTTGGAGGTAGGATCTATGGAAGTTAGGGCTTTTTCAGGCTCTCGAATTTCATCTCAAAGAGGTGATCGTGGGAAAATATTCATAACTCTCCCTCTGAGCATCAGATTGGAATTATGTAAAGAGCGGCTGCAAGTACACAAACTTTGGTTTCCTGTCTATCAATTTTAGAGTTGAAGGAGGAAACAGTGACATGTGGAAAGTCGTACAAGTTCGCTCTAGTGAACCAGTCCATAATTAGGTCATTGTGGGAGATTGGACATAACTTTGCCTTGAAGAATCCAAATCAGGTCGGAATTGTGGCATTCGAAAGAGAATTCAGAGGGCTACCACAGGGCCAAATTTTAGGTATTAAAGATCCAAATCACAGAGAAAATTTAGTTTGAATATCGATCTCCTCAAAAGCAATAAAAAGGTGTGTATTTTTTTTTTGGAATTGCATAAGTCTTGTGTAAAAAATTAGTTTGAAGTGATTCCAAGGGCCTATTGAGAATATATTTCAGTATTGGGTTCTAAAATGCCTCATAAAAATAATTCAACACCCATTAATCCCTTAGAATACTCTACTATGACTCATGAAGATGAAGAATTGCAACATGATCTATCAAAATTACAAGAGTAAGTGAACCAAATTTTTCTCTCGCAAAGAGCAACAAAAAATGAAATGGAAGTTTTGAAGAAAGGAGTGGAAGCTAATATGGATGGCGTGGAAGCTAATATGTAGGACATGGAAGAAAAAATGAAAGACAACATGGAAAACATGAAGAATGATCTAAAAGCAGACATGGAAGGTTTGATAAAGTTGATACAAGAAATTATTCCTAATGGTGAAAAGATAGTAGAAGAAACTCATGATGAGAACAAAATAGATGTTAATCGTGATTTCATAAACTCTAATGTTGGATGGAAGAACCACCATATTCCAAAGATGGATATAAGGAAGTTTGATGGCAAGGATCCCATAACATGGATACTATAGATGGAAAAATATTTTGATCTCAATAATGTGTAAAACACACAAAAGGTACACATTGCAACTTTACATTTAGAACAAAATACATTTGTATGGTATCAATGGCTTTGATCCCATAAAAAAAATTTCACTTGGTCAATTTTTACGGAGGAAATGATAGCACATTATGAGGATACAAAAAGCAACACCTTCTTTAGCCAATTGATAAATCTCAAACAAAAGGGTTCAGTGGTGGAGCACATCGAGGACTTCCAAAAATTGAATATAAGGGTAACTAATATCTGGAGGAACACAGGATTGATGTCTTCATAGGGACTTTAAAGGATAACATCCAACATGAAGTTCGCATTTGGGAACCTGATTCATTGGAGAAGGCATATAGGTTGGCAAGAAAAATTGAATGTAAATTATGGCAACAAGGAAGCCTACCACTCACATCTATAAATATGGAAGTGTTCCTACTCCTAGAATTCCACAACCTACAAGGTTAGCACCACAAAAATTGGAAGAAAAAAGAGAAAAAGGGCTTTGCTACAGTTGTGATAGAAAATACACTAAAGGTCATAAATGCGTTGAGAAGAAATTATTTTACATAGATTGTGAAGAGAAAGAAGAAAATGAACAAGAATATTCAAAAGAAGATGATATACACCAACAAACAAACCTAGAAGAGGAAGATATGAGTCCGACCATATTGTGTAATGCATTGGTAGGACTTACCACTCCTCAAACTCTCAATATAGAAGGACATATCAATAAGAAAAAGGTAATAGATTTGATTGATTCGGGTAGTACCCATAATTTTATTTATTGTAAGGTAGCCAAGGAATTGAATTGTTTCCTATACTCAGCACCAGAATGTCAAGTGATGGTTGCAAATGGAGGAACTATAAATTTCTCTGGAAAATGCCATAATATCAACCTAAATATTGGGGATATTTATTGAATAGCCCAATTCTTTCCATTCAAATGGGAGGCACTGATGTTGTACTATGGGTACAATGGTTACAATTTTTGGGGACGGTAGCTTTTAATTTTCAATAACTTTTCTTGAAATTTTTTTCAGAAGGAAAGGAAGTCGAATTACGAGATATCACAGGGAAGTCAGGAAAGATAATAAGATATAATGTCATGAAAAAGCTTATGAAGAAAGAACAATGAGGCATAATTTCACAATTATGCTCACTATAAGTTCCAACATCAAATTCATTTATTTCTGCAGATCTCCAAAAATTCTTAGACAATCATTACAAGGTGTTTGAAACTCCCAAAGGACTCCCACCTATTCGTGATCATGATCATGCTATTCATTTGATTCCACGATGTGTTCCTCCAAACATCAGGCCTTATAGATATCCTTATGTCCAAAAGAGTGAAATTGAACCTATGATTGTAGAAATGTTAGAGGCTGAAATAATTCAACCTAGTCAAAGTTATTTCTCTGCTTTAGTAGTATTGGTGCACAAGAAGGATGGATCATGGCACATGTGTACAGATTATAGGGAGCTCAATAAGCTCACTATTAAAGATAAATTTCCCATTCCTGTGATTGATGAATTATTGGATGAATTACATGGAGAAATTTATTTTACCAAGTTGGATCTTCGTTCGTGATATCATCAAATTAGAATGAAGGCTGAAGATATTCCAAAAACAACATTTCAAACTCATGAGGGTCATTATGAATTTTTGGTCATGCCTTTTGGCATTACCAATGCACCTTCTACATTTCAAGGGTTTATGAATTCCATTGTCAAGCCCTTCCTTAGAAAATTTGTGTTAGTATTTTTTGATGATATATTAATCTACAGCAGGTCTTGGAAGGATCATGTTCAACATGTTGATAGGGTGCTCAAACTATTGCAGGACAAACAATTATATGCAAAAGCATCCAAATGTTTCTTTGGAGTACAAGAGGTGGAATATCTAAGTCATATTGTATCTCACGAGGGTGTTAAGGTAGACCCTAACAAAAGTAAAGCCATTAATGAATGGAAATTCCCCACAACTATAAATTAGTTGCGAGGATTTATGAGGTTAACAGGGTATTATCGCAGGTTTGTTAAGAATTATGGGACAATAGTAGAAACTCTAACAAAATTATTTAATAAAGATGCATTTTCATGGACTCTTGAAGCAACTAAGGCCTTTGAACATCTTAAAGAGGCAATGTTCCTAGCACCGGTCTTAGCTACACCAGATTTCACAAAAACCTTTATTGTGGAATTTGATGCCTCGGGAAATGGAATTGGTGCTATTTTAATGCAAGAAAGAAGACCCATTTCTTTTGAAAGTCGTCCAATCAAAGGAAAGTATTTACATAAATCTATTTATGAGAAGGAAATGTTAGCAATACTACATGCACTAAAGAAATGGTGACCTTACCTAATGGAAAGACACTTCAAGGTAAAAATTGATCATGATAGTCTTAAACACATTCTGGAACCAAGACTATCTTCATAAGAGCAGAAAAAATGGGTCACAAAGATATTGGGTTATGACTTTGAAATAATATACAAAAAAGGGAAGCTAAATGTTGTTGCAGATGCACTCTCAAGAGAGAATGAAGAGGTTGAAGCATTGCTTTGTGCCATTTCTATTATCCAACCAGATTGGATAACCGAAGCAAGGGATGAATGGAAGAAGGACGAAGAAGTGTGGACACTCATTCAAAAGTTTCAGCAAAATCCTAGTACATCTGATACATTTAGTTGGAAAAATGATTCCTTATGGTACAAATATCGCTTATATCTTTGTAAGATTTCCCAAATAAAACAAAAGATTATTTTGGAATTGCACACTTCTCCTTTAGGGGGTCACTTAGGATTTTTAAAAACTTACCACAGGGTGAACAAGGAATTTTTTGTGATGGCAGAATTTTTGGTTTTCCAGCAAAATAAAGTTGAGACAATTAAGACCCAAGGTCTTCTACAACCTTTATCCATTCCAAGTCAAAGTTGGGAGGAGATTTCAATGGATTTTATCACAGGTTTACCCAAGTCCGAAGGAAAGAGTGTCATCATGGTGGTAGTTGATAGACTTACCAAGTATGCACACTTTTGTGCATTATCTCATCCATTTAAAGCAAGTTCAATTGCACCTACATTTATGAACACAATTCAAAAGCTACATGGAAACCCAAAGATTATTGTGAGTGACAGAGATCCCATTTTTACTGGAAATTTTTGGACGGAGTTATTTTCTTGTTTGGGTACTCAACTAGCTCATAGCTCTTCTTATCATCCTCAATCCGATGGTCAAACTGAGATAGTGAATAAATGTTTGGAAGGATATCTTCGTTTTTTTGTATCTAATAAACAAACAAAATGGGTCAAGTGGTTACCTCTCGCTGAATGGTGGTCTAACACTTCCTTCCATACTGCAACAAAAATGACCCCATTTGTGGAATTTTATGGATATCATCCATCGTCCATCACATCATATTTAAGAGAAAACTCTAAGATTCAAGCAGTGGAAGATCACATTGAGAATGAACAAGAAGTTCTCTAACTCTTAAAGGATAACCTAAATTTGGCACAAAATCGAATGAGACAACAGGCAGATCAACATCGCAGCGAGAGAAGTTTTGATGTAGGAGACTGGGTATTTTTACGGCTACAACCATACAAACAAATGTCCCTCATGCAAGCTAAGAAGGATAATAAATTATTGCCAAAGTACTATGGTCCTTACAAGGTGTTGCAAAATATTGGTACTATGGCATACAAATTGGAGCTTCCTACTTCTTCGCGAGTGCATCCAGTTTTCCATGTTTCATGCTTAAAAAAGGTTATATTTGAAAATATTCTAGTTCAAACAATATTTCCAGAACTTTATGAAGAAGTAAAAATCATATTGGAACCTGAAGCGGTCATGGAAACAAGAACTTGAAAACTATGAAATCGATCAATTTCAGAGTATCTCATCAAGTGGAAGAACTTACCCATTGAATATTCTACGTGGGAGGACAAGAATTTTATATAGAAGCACCCAGAGCTACTGAAGCATTGAGGACAACACTTTTTTGAAAGAGAGGGGCATGTTAGGTCCCTACATTACTAGTTTAGTCCCTTATTTTTATTGTTGTACCCCTGTAACCCCAATATTGTTATTATTGTGCCCTTAAATTATTATTGTTAGGTCGGCTAGGATTATATTGTGGCCCAATGGACTCATATATATAGAAGGAGGTTTTGGTCATTTGTAGCATCCAATAATTGTTCATTTATGTAATGTATTGGAGGTTGCCCCTTCAAAGTGGCTGATTTCTAAGGCGTTGATCTCTCTTTTCTTCTATTTTTGGAGCTGGTTTCATAACACGAATACATAAATGTTAGGATAATATTAACTATTGAGGAAATGAAAATATGAGAAGACAGAGAGTGGCATAATTAATTAATAATGAAAATAATACCTGTATAAAGGTCATTGAAGTGGAAAACTCTCCTGTACATTACAGAAATAAATTTTTAAGTACAGGAATATAAAAAGGACAGATTAAGTTAGAGCACTGTAATTAATTATAAAACAGAGAAAAAAAATTAATTACCTCAGAGAATAGTTGTAGTCCTATATAACAGAAATTGGTATTGTTGCGAGAACTAAGCACATTTAGAAAAAGTAGTTTTTTCAGGATTAGATACAGAAGGAAGGATTTTAATAATTAATTATAAGAAGGATTAAAAATTCAATAACTCAAACTGATTTGAGTATAAAATGAATTTAAAAGCTAGTTTTGAGCTTGTAAGTATGATTAAATTCAATTTAGAAATTTCATCCTTTTAGGAGAGTTCATATTCGAGTATATTAAGTAAATTTTATATATGAAAGAAATGTAAGACTCAGTCTAATTATACAAACTGACAAAATAAATGTATTAAAAATGAGAGATTCACAGTCATTGTTAAAGACAATGAAATTGTGGAAAATAAAGTAAATTGAAGTTTCCCTTTAAAATTTTTAAAGAACCATAGTATATCTTTGTCAAACAGAAATGGAGGTAAAAAAATTCTAAATTCCTGAAGAAGTTTGATAATGGGAAATAATAGAAGTGATACCAATACAGAGGCAATTACAAGCATTGGTGGGCTATGAAGCCGAGGTAGGCTCGTATCACCAAACCCTCTCTGTCAATGCAATTATAATTTCAAACATATATATTGAAAGAAAATCGATAACATAAAAGTAACATCTCGGTGAAAGTTGGAATTATAGCTATCCATTTTATGATACATCGAACTAAATTAATTGCGAAAAACAGATTGAGAAACTCCAAACACAGAGTGGAAACTAACACTCTGTCATTATAAGTCCAGGGGAATTGAAAATTGGGATCTTTACATTCATTTCAAATTTGATGTGAAAATTGTAACTAAACGTAAATCAAATATAAATAAATGACTCTAGTAAACTAAACAAAACCAAGGGATTTATGGAAATTCCCCAACTCAAAAAAGTTGTAATCACAAACGGTATGGAGACGATGGAATCACGGAAACCAGAGAAACAAATTCGTCATGGCCGAATGTATTTAAATTGGGGGGAAATCCAATTTAACCATCTGAATTGAAAAACTGGAATCTAATGAAATGTAATAACCAGTGAAACTCATAATCCAATCAAATTCAATAAGGAAAATACAAATAGGGTTGAAACCCTGTCTTAAAATGCACAAAAAATAAATTCGGGAATAAGTACAAAAAATGAGAATGAATAGCAAAATTCATTATAAATTCAGTTGCAATTCATACATTTACGAAATCGGGAATTTCATATGTTATTAATATTAAATTAAACTACTGAGAAAATTACGAACTGAGTGATATCCGATATTTGAAGGAATGTAATCCAAATTAGGAGTAAGAGCATAAGGAAGGTAGATTATTACCTCTTCTCGGGCAGTAGGGTTGTTGGAGGCATAAACGATAACGCATCCATAACCTGAATGGTAACTCAACCATAAACAAACCTACAAACAATACAAGAATTGTTAACAAGGGCAGTATAAAAACGTTATTCTACATAGCTAAACTATTGTGACTAAAATACACAAATAATAATAAAATGAAATAGATATAGGTTGAAATGGATTTTACCTAAAAGATGAAGATAAACCACAAACGGTGAAGACAAATGTTCATTGAGAACTCTAGTAAGTCACATAGGAACGAAGATGTATGGGGATTAGGTAAGAATACCTGTCTGGAATGGATTGTCTGAAATTCATCATAAATCCCTAGAAAGGTTCTCTGTGTGTGGCACGCACCAGAGATAACTTGACGAAATGAATCAACAACAAATGGTCAATGAATTCAACATCCTAAGTCATTCAAAGTAGTGATAACTATGAATTGATTGTCACCGTTGAAGCTGGGGGAGATCGACCCCACACACGTCATAGAAGGTACGCAACCATGTGACAATCAAGTGAGATGGTAGGGTCATTAAATTGGTAGAAATTCCAAAATGATAAGAAATGAACGTCGTATGATGGAAATCCAGTCAACCATAAATCAATAAGATCTGAAGTCAGAAACTCATTTACTTAACACCATAATCATTGTCAAATTTTATAACCGGGAATAAATGATAGGTTTATAGTGTATCAAATAAAAAATGCAACCTTCGTAAAGTTTATAGGGAGAACATACGTGTCATAAAAATGAAGGTTGTTATCACATTCATTATATATATATATATATATATATATATATATATATATATATATATATATCAAACCTTACCTTAATTATAAGTGTGACTAAGAAGGTGTGCATAAAAATATGGACCCTAATAACTTACCTCTGTGGTATTATATATACATATATATATATATATATATATATATATATATATTCAGATGACATATAGTTAGTCTGTATATATATATATATATATATATATATATATATATATATATATATATATAAGGCTAAAGTATAGTCCAAGAAAATAATTAACATAAATCCTGATCCTATGATGATAGGAATTAAGAATAGTAAATTATACATTGATTAAACTTTCATGGAATGAAAATATATGAAAGACAAAGGAATATTGGTCTTTGTTAAATAAAGGTAATAGATCACCTTAAAAATGTTCATGGTAATGAATGTAGTTTATTAAGATATAAATGAACAGATAGATGTAATGATAGAAAACAAATTAAGGAGTGAAAAATCAGTACGATTGTACGGTTGTGAAAATATTAAATGACAAAAGTGTCGGAAAATAATTATGGGTAATACCAGAATTACTATAAATAGATTTTTTTTATAGGGAAGTGGATTTGTTACAAATGGTATCAAAGCCCATGTTGAAAACACTGGGCCTATGTGTCCCATCATAGAAAAAAAAATCTATGATAAAAAAGTAAATAAATTTTATTTTCTAACTTATTTCTGTGTATATTGATTGAAGTGCAGCAAAAGATATAGTTGTTGTTATGAATAATGAAGAAGAGTTGTACGCGGAACTGGGGGCTGCGGGAGACCCACCAAATCAAAATTCTCAAATACTGGACATGATAAGGAATATGCATTGGTAATCATGATTGCCATTAGACCAAAACCCGCAGGTGTTAGTGAACGATCACATCACCAGAGATAAGGATCCACAAGAGGCGGTTAGTCCATGTCGCAAAACACACCGGGAGCGTTGGTTTATCCAATATCCAACAATCTCCCCCCCAACGCGAGCCGAGTGTGGATCGAACTCGTGACCTATGCTCTGATACCACTTTTTGGGAATCATGATTGCCGTTAGACCAAAACCCGCATGTGTTAGTCAACGATCTCATCGCCAGAGATAAGGATCCATGAGAGGCAGTTATTCCATGTCGCAAAACACACAGGGAGCGTTGGTTTATCCAATATCCAACAATATGAAACATTAAATGATTCAGCTAAGGACTAGTAACGAATGATTTTTGCAGACCAATAAATGAGTAAGAGAGTTTGATAAGGGAATTAACCTCCCATTCTAGTCACAAAAGCAAAGACCATGCAAGAAAGTGAAAATAAACTGAACCCAACTCAGAAGGGTCTTAGAGTGGGGAAGAATCTGGATCTAAATCCAGAAATAAAAAGGAGTTGCAAGGGGAATTCCACAAAATCAAACCTCCAACCTTTAATGGGGAAAAGGAGGAGGATGCGGAAGCTTGGCTTCTAAACATGGTCAAATACTTCTAGGTATATGAATACATAAGTAATTTGAAATCCAGATTGGAAATTTACCAACTACAAGGTAAAGCCATGCTTTGGTGGGAGGAGACAAAAATTGTACATGTGCTACATGAAATTTTTTTTACATGGGAATAATTTCAAGCGAAGTTCAAATATAGATACCTAAATGAGAGGTATTATGATGATAAAGTGAAATAATTTCATGAGATGAGACAAGGACAACTCATTATTGATGAATTTGTTACCAAATTTACAAATTTACTTCGCTATGTGGCTTACATCGTGGAAGATAAGGCTAAAGTACAAATATTTTTAAATTTTCTACCTAACATATACAAATGAAGAATTGAATTTGATAATCCAAAAACAATGGATGAAGTTGTTCGAAAAGAAATATTATTCTACCAACAGTTTAAAGGTAGAAATTACCAACTGAAAATTTGGAAAAATAAAGAGAAAGGGAAAGGGGAGTCAAGCATAAAAAGATCTAAACCAGCCTATCTGAAAAACTTTGGGAAAAACCACCATAGTAAGAAATTTAAAAAGAGTGGGTAAAACCAAATAACACAATCCCACACTGGTTCCAAACCAGTGGAAATCAACAACAAAAAATAAAAGTGACACATAAACTTCCCAAAATTGTTGTAAATTTAAAGGGATATCAAAATGAAATCCATTTAAACATTCTTCCTCTAGGATCCTATGATATGTTAGTAGGAATGGACTGGCTAGAAAAATAGAAAGCAATAGTAAATTGCTTAGAAAAAATAGTACATTTCATAGACGAGGTAGGAAAATCTATAATAGTTAAAGGAAAACCAAAACCAATACCTGTTAGACAGATTTATGCATTATAATTAAAAAGAAAAACAAGAAAAGGTTGTCAAGTGTATGTTGTACAAGTGGAAGAATTGAGACAACAAATAGAAAAAGAGGCTGTAGAAAACTTACCAATGATCAGAGAATTCAGAGATGTACTCCCAGAAGAAATCCCCCATCTACCCCCAAAAAGGGACATTGATTTTTCAATTGAACTAGTACCAGGAGTTGTCCCCATTTCCAAGGCACCCTATAGAATGAGTATTATTGAACTAATAGAACTAAAACTTCAATTGCAAGAATTTTTTGACAAAGAAGGGTACATAAGACCAAATGTGTTTCCCTGGGGAGAACCAGTATTGTTTGTTAAAAATAAAGGTGACACTTTCAGGATATGTATAGATTACAAACAACTGAATAAGTTAACTATCAAGAATATATATCCTCTGCCAAGGATAGATGATCTATTTGATCAAGTAAGAGGAGCCAACATATTCTCAAAAATCGATTTGAAAACTTGATATCACCAAATCTGGATTAAGGATGAAGACATCAAAAAAACAACATTCAAAACGAGATATGGACACTATGAATTTGTAGTCCTACCATTTGGACTTACAAATTCCCCTACTACAATCATATGTTTAATGAATAGAGTTCTCCATAAATATCTAGAAAATTTTGTATTAGTGTTCATAGATGACATTTTGGTATACTCCAAAAATGAAGAAGAACACCAAGAACATGTCAGAATAGTACTGCAAACCCTTAAAGAAAATCAGTTATATGAAAAACTCAGGAAATGTGAATTTTACAAAAAAAAAATTAATATCTGGGTCATGTGATTTCTAAGGATGGATTAGCGGTAGATCCAGAAAAGCTGCAAGCAATCATGAATTGGACTGTACCCACAGATGCACCAGCAATGCAATCATTCATGGGTATTTTTGGATACTACCATAGATTTGTGGAAGGGTTTTCTCGCATTAGCCTATCCTATTACTTCATTGTAGAAAAAGGAGTAAATTTTGAATGGACAACAAACTGTCAAAGTAGTTTTGAGAAATAAAAATTGAAATTAACTACTGCACCTATACTAAAAATTACTGAGCCAAACAAGGAATTTGTTGTATGCATAGATGCTTGTATAGCAGGGCTAGGAGGAGTATTACTGCAAGATAATTCAGTGATATCTTATGAGTCATGAAAACTAAAGAAACATGAACATAATTATGCAGTATATGATTTAGAACTAGCTTTCATTATACATGAATTAAATATGTGGAGACATTATTTGTTGGGAAATAAATTCATATTAATGGCTGATTACATCAGTTTGAAATAAAATTTCAAGAGAAATTATATCAAATTGAAGTTGCAGGATATACCATAAATCAATGTGACATCCTTAAAACATGAAATCTTAGCTGAATACCATAAGAGACCTTATACAGGTCATTCTAGTTAACAAAAACTTATTTCATCATTGAGGAAGAACATTTTTTGGCCAAACATGAAAAAATGTGATGTTGATTATTTGGAAAGGTGTTTGCCAAATGTCAATAGGTAAAAGTAGAACATCAACATCCTGCATGACTACTGAATCCTCTCCCTATTCCAGAATGGAAGTAGGAAGTGGTTTCAATAGACTTCATTACCAGATTGTAAAGAACTAAGTATCAACATGACTCTATAATGGTGGTAGTGGACACTCTAACAAAAGCAAGACACCTTTTACCAGTGAAATCTACTTTTGGCACAGTTCAAGTGGCCAATGTGTTAATGAAATAAATTGTTAACCTACATGGAATTCCAAAAATCATTATATCTGATAGAGATGCCAAATTCACTTCGGAATTTTGGGAAAATATATTTGGAGGAATTGGTACCAAACTAAACTTTAGTACTGCTTACCATACTCAAACAGATGGATAGACTGAAAGAACCAATTAGATTTCAGAAGACATGTTGCGCATGTATGTGATGGACATATCCACAAGGTGGGAATATTTTTTGCAATTGGTAGAGTTTTCTTATAATAATATTTATCAAGCTTTTATTAAGATGAGTCCCATTAAAGCGTTTTATGACAGAAAATGAAAAACTCCATTCAGTTGGATCCAACCAGAGGACAAGTATATACTTGGACCAGATGAACTATAGGAAATGGAACAAACTGTGAAGAAAATTCAGCAAAATATTAAAGTAGCTCAAGATCGTCGAAAGAGCTATGCAAACAAGAAAAGAATTCACAGATAATTCAAAGTGGGAGACCATTTTTATTTGAGGATTAAGCCTCACAAAAATACATTATATGTTGGTATTTGTGCTAATTTAGCACCACACTACTATGTATCATTTTAAATTTTAGAAAGAGTGGGGCCAGTAGCTTACAGATTGGCTCTACCTAGTCATATTAAGGTTCATAATGTTTTTCATGTTTTCTTATTGAAAAATTATATACATGATCCTACTCATGCAATTAATTGGACTATGATATAGGTGGAAACATAAGGATAATTTCTTCCAGGGCCCCTTCGTATATTGGAGCGGGAAGAAATCGTGCTTCGAAATAGAACAATAGCTAGGGTGAAGGTGCAGTGGAGGCACTTTACCCCTGAGGAAGATACTTGGGAGTGAGAATATGAGATGAAAGAGAAATATCCATCACTGTTTGAGGAGTAAAATAGAAATAATTTCAACACCGAGGATGGTGTTTTGTTTTATAGGGGGAATATGTAATATCCCTAATTTTTTTGTTTTATATATAGGTAGTTAATAATCCTAAAGGTTAAGTGGACCGAAGGGAAAACTATATGTGGACATATTATTCTTTAAATAAATAAATGTGAAATTTTATTATTGTGCAAAGACTTGAGTAAATTGGAGACCAGGATTTCAAATCCATGAGGATGGAATAAAATCCTAAGACTTTCCCAAAATTCTCCAAAAATCCTTGGAGAAAAATAAATAAAAATAAAAAAATTAGATGGGAGATAAGAATATAATAAAATGCCTTTGTAAAGTAGAAAGTTACTGAGATGAGGTGAGAATAAAACCAAAACGAGGAAAATCTAGTTTTAAAGAAGCTTTTGTGGAAAAAATAAAAGTAAAGCCTAGGCTAAGGGAAACAACATCCCAAATTAACTGGACGCAGTTATGGAAACATGTTGAGGGAAAGCAATCTTAAATAAGTTATTCCTAGTTAGACAAGAGGTTGTCTACACTGAGGAAGAATTCATCTCTGCTCAGGGGGAGCTGTGGATTAAGATCAAGGTTGGGAGAAAAATAGTCTTTACAATGTTAGTATGCACATTCTATGAAATTATGTCTTATATTGCTGTTATATTTTATGTAATTCTTATGTAGTTAGATATGATTATATTTTAGGAATCGTGGCTAAAATTTTTGTACATTTAATTTATAAATTATGTGTAATAATCTATTGAGTTCAACAATAATTAGTTGTCATATGTATTTAACAGAAATATAACCATAGATGGGTATAGTTAAATTTTTTGTATGGTTACATAGACTAAACCGAATACTAGGAACAACATACAAAATCTCAAAACCCTAGGTAAGGGTATAAATCTGTTGTTAGGTCGATCTAAATAATTTCAGTACAAGTACTAATAAACAATATAATTCAAACATAACCAGAGTAGTAAATTATTGAAAATATGGGAAAGTCTAAACAAAATATAGTTTAGATAACTAGCATAAACATAAACATATATCTGAATGATGCATATACAATTCAGATGTAAATAAACAAATAGAAAATAAAAATTGTTGTCAACTTGAAATTGTATTCTAATTATGCATGTTAATGTTTCATTAGATAGAAGTAAACATGTAATAAATAAAAATATATTAAACTTTGGAATTACATGTAATAGTCTCTGTTATGAAAATTCCCCTTGTGGAGATGAGGATAACAATACCTTACAAATCAGTCAAAAATAACAATTCCAATAGTTTAATTACAATTTGACTTAAGTCATCCATTAAAATTCAACTAAAAAGTATGGAGTTGAAATTGGTAAATAATATATAGAGGTTGCGGAACCCTCTATGTTCGGATGACCAACCTGTAAGAAGGTGAAATGTGTCGTTAGATAATCTGACCTTGGAAAGTAATTAATTGTAAGGGAAAATTAATGAATTCTAAAACATCTCTAAGGAAGCAAGTACAGAAATGTTAGAATAATATTAACTATTGAGGAAAGGAAAATATGAGAAGACAGAGAGTGGTATAATTAATTAATAATGAGAATAATACATGTATGAAGGTCATCGAAGTGGAAAACTCTCTTGTACATAACATAAATAAGCTATAATTACAGAAATACAAAAATGACAGATTAATTTAGAGCATTGTAATTAATTATAAAATAGAGAAAACAAATTAATTACCGGAGAGAATAGTTGTAGTTCCGTACAACATAAATTGGTATTATTGCGGGAAATAAGCACATCTGGAAAAAGTGGTTTTCCGGGATTAGATACAGAAGGAAGGATTTTAATACTTAATTATAAGAAGAATTTAAAATTCAACAACTCAAACTGATTTGAGTATAAAATGAATTTAAAATCTAGTTTTGAGCTTGTAAGTATGATTAAATTCAATTCAGAAATTTCATCCTTTTAGGATAATTCATATTCAATTATAGTGAGTAAATTGTATATATAAAAGCAATGTAACACTCAATCTAATTATAAAGACTAGTAGAATAAACATATTAAAAATGAGAGATTCGCAGTCATTGTTAAAGACAATGAAATTGTGGAAAATAAAGTAAACTGAAGTTTCCCTTTAAAAATTTAAAGAACCATAGTATATCTCTGTTAAACAGAAATTGATGTAAACAAATTATAAATTCCTGAAGAAGTTCGATAATGGGAAATAAAATAAGTCTTACCAATACATAGGCAATTACAAGAATTGGTGGGGTATGAAGCCAAGGCAGGCTCGTATCACCAAACCCTCTCTTTCAATGCAATTATAATTTCAAATATCTATATATATATATATATATATATATATATATATATATATATATATATATATATATATACAGTAAATCAATAACATAAAAGTAACATCTCAGTGAAAATCAGAATTATATTTATCCATTTTATGATACATTGAATTGAATTAATTTTGGAAAACAGATTGAGAAACTCCAAACATAGAGGAGCAATTAACACTCTGTCATTATAAGTCCAGGGGAATTGAAAATTGGGATCCTTACATTCATTTCAAATTTGATGTGAAAATCATAACTAAACGTAAATCAACTATAAATAAACGATTCTGGGAAACTTAACAAAACCAAGGGAGTTATGGAAAATCCTCGACTCAAAACCATTGTAATCACAAACGGTATGAAGATGATGGAATCACCGAAACCATAGAAACAAATTAGTTAGGGCTGAATGGATTTAAATTGGGGAAAAATCCAATTTAACCATCCGAATTGAAAAACTGGAATTTTACAAAATGTAATAACCAATGAAACTCATAATCCAATCAAATGTAATAAGGAAAATATGAATAGGGTTGAAACCTTGTCTTAAAATGCACAAAAATTCAATTCGGGAATAAGTACAAAAAATGGGAATGGAAAACCAAACTCATTGTAAATTTAGTTGCAATTCATACATTTACGAAATGGGGAATCATATGTTATGAATATTAAATTAAACTACTAAGAAAATTATGAACTGGTCGATATCAGGTGTTGTTTGAAGGAATTTAATCTATTTTTGGAGTAAGAGTGTAAGCAAGGTATATTTTTACCTCTTCTCAGGCATTAGGGTTGCTGGAGGCATAAACGGTAACACGTCCATAACCTAAATTATAACTCGGCCATAAACAAACCTAAAAACAATACAAGAATTGTTAACAAGGACAATATAAAAATGCTATTCTACATAGCTAAAATATTTTGGCAGAGAGACAAAATAAAATACACAAATAAGTATCAAATTAAACAGAGATATGTCGAAATGGATTTTACCTAAAAGACGAAGATAAACCATAGGCGGTGAAGACAAACATTCATTGAGAACTCCAGTAAGTCATGCAGGAGTGAAGATGTATGGGGACAAAGTAAGAATACCTGTCTCCAATGGATTCTCTTAAATTCATCATACATCACCAGGAAAGGTTCTTTGTGTGTAGTGCACACTAGAAATAACTCAACGAAATGGATAAACAACAAATTATCAACGAATGGAAAACCCTAAGTCATTCAAAGTAGTGATAAATTTTAATTGATCATCACTATTGAAGCTGAGGGAGATCAACCCTACATGCGTCCTAGAAGGTACGTAGCCATATGACAATCAAGTGAGACGGCAGGGTCATTAAATGGATTGAAATTCCAAGATGATAAGAAATGAATGTCTAATGGTGGAAATCTCGTCAACCATAAATCAATAAGATCTCAAGTCTGAAACGCATTTACTTAACACCATAATACATTGTCAAATTGTATAAAGGGGAATAAATGATAAGGTTATGGTATATCAAGTAAACAATGCAAGATTCATAAAGTTTATAGGGAGAACATACGTGTCATAAAAGTGAAGACTGTTAACACATTGTATATATATATATATATCAAACCTTACCTTAATTATAAGTGTGACTAGGAAGGTATGCGTAAAAATATGGACCCTAATAACCTACCTATGTGGCATTATATCTATATGTCAAGATCAAGAGTTAGAGATATATAATGAGGTTGAAAAAAAAAAAAAATATATATATATATATATATATATATATATATATACAAGACTAAAGTATATTCCAAGAAAATAACTAGCATAAATTTAAATCCTATGAGGATAGGAATTAAGAATAGTAAAGTATACATTAATTAAACTTTCATGGAATGAAAATGTATACAAGACAAAGGAATATTGTTTGTTGTTAAATAAAGTTAATAGATCACCTTAAAAACTCATGGTAATGAATTTAGTTTATTAAGAAATAAATTAACAGATAGAGGTAATTCCAGAAAATAAATTAAACAGTGAAAAATCGGTAAGGTTGTATCATTGTGACAATATTAAATGACGAAAGTGTCAGAAAAGTATTATGGGTAATACTAGAATTACTATAAATAATTTTTTTTTTAGGTAAGTGGATTTGTTACAAATGGTATGAGAGCCCTTGTTGAAAACACTGGGCCTATGTGTCCCAACACAAAAAAAAAATTGTTGTGACAAACAAGTAAATATTTTTTTTTTCTAAATTAATCTTATGTACAGTGATTGAAGTGCAAAAACAGATACAACTGATGTTATGAATAACGAATAAGATTTTTATGTGGAACTGGGGGGTGCAAGAGACCCACCAGATCAAAACCCTCAAATAATGGACATGTTAAGGAATATGCAACATGAAATGATTCAGCTAAGGGCCAACAACGAACGATTGTTGCAGGCCAATAATGAGAAAGAGAGGTTGATAATGGAATTAACCTCCCAGTCTAGTCACAAAAGTGAAGACCATGAAAAAATGAGAAAATGGACTGAACCCAACTCAGAAGGGTCTGAGAGTGGGGAAGAATCTGGATCTAAATCCAGAAAGAAAAAGGAGTTGCAATGGGAATTCCTCAAAATAAAACCTCCAACCTTTTATGGGGAAAATGAGGAGGATGTCGAAGCTTGGCTCCTGAACATGGTCAAATACTTCCAGGTATATGAATACGGAAGTAATTTGAAAGCCAGATTGGAAATTTACCAACTGCAGGGTAAAGCCACGCTTTGGTGGGAAGAGACAAAAATTATACAACTATTGGATGAAAAAACTATTACATGGGAAGAATTTCAAACGAAGTTCAAATATAGATACCTGAATAATAGGTATTATGATGATAAAGCAAAATAATTTCATGAGTTGAGACTAGGACAACTCACTATTGATGAATTTGTTACCAAATTTACTTCGCTATGTGCCTTACATCAGGGAAGAGAAGGCTAAAGTATAAAGATTTTTAAATTGTCTACCTACCATATACAAAGAAAGAATTGAATTTGATAATCCAAAAACAATGGATGAAGTTGTTTGAAAAGAAATATTATGATACCAATAGTTTAAAAGAAAAAAATTACCAGTTGAAAAACTGGAAAAATAAAGAGAAAGGGAAAGGAGATTCAAGCATAAAAAGATCTAAACCAACCTATCTGAAAAAATTTAGGAAAAACCATCACAGAAATAAATTTAGCAAGAGTAGGGAAAACCAAATAACACAATCCCACACTGGTTCCAAACCAATGGAAATCAACAGAAAAGAGAAAAGTGACACATAAACTTTCCAAAACTATTGTAAATTTAAATGGATATCAAACTGAAATCCATTTAAACATTATTCTTTTAGGATTCTATGATATGTTAGTAGGAATGGACTGGTTGGAAAAATAGAAATCAATAGTAAATTTTTTAGAAAAAACAGTACATTGCATATATGAGGTAGGAAAATGTGTCATAGTTAAAAGAAAACCAAAACCAATATTTTCTAGACAGATTTCTGCATTACAATTAAAAAGAACAACAAGAAAAATGTGTCAAGTGTATGATGTACAAGTGGAAGAATTGAGACAAAAAACAAAAAAATAGGTTGTATAAAACTTACCAGCTATCAGAGAATTCAAAGATGTATTCCCAGAATAAATCCCCCATCTACCCCAAAAAAGGGACATTGATTTTTCAATTGAACTAGTACCGGGAGCTATCCCTGTTTCCATGGCATCCTATAGAATGAGTATTCCTAAACTAATAGAACTGAAACTTCAATTGCAAGAATTGTTACACAGAGGGTACATAAGACTAAGTGTTTCTCCTTGGGGAGCACCAGTATTGTTTGTTAAAAATAAAGATGACACTTTTAGAATATGTATAGATTACAGATAGCTGAATAAGTTAACTATCAAGAACATATATCCTCTTCCAAGGATAGACGATCTATTTGATCAAGTAAGAGGAGCCACCATATTCTCAAAATTTGATTTGACAACTACATATCACCAACTCTGAATTAAGGATGAAGACATCAACAAAACATCATTCAGAACTAGATATGGACACTATGAATTTGTAGTCCTACCCTTTGGACTTACAAATGCTCCTACTACATTCATGTGTTTAATGAATAGTGTTCTACATAAATATCTAGACAAGTTTGTATTAGTGTTCATAGATGAAATTTTGGTATACTCCAAAAATGAAGAAGTACCCCAAGAACATCTCAGAATAGTACTACAAACACTTAGAGAACATTCGTTATATGAAAAACTCAACAAATGTGAATTTAAAAAAAAAAAAAAAATTCAATATCTAGGTTATGTGATTTCTAAGCATGGATTAGCGGTAGATCCAGAAAAGGTGCAAGCAATAATTAATTTCTCTGTACCCACAGATGTACTAGTAATATGATCATTCATAGGTATTGTTGGATACTACCGTAGATTTTTGGAAGGGTTTTCTACATTATCCTATCATATTACTTCGTTGCAGAGAAAATGAGTAAAGTTTGAATGGACAAAAAAGTGTCAAAGTAGTTTTGAGCAATTAAAACTGAAATTAACTATTGCACCTATACTGAAAATTGTTGAGCCAAACAAGAAATTTGTTGTATGCACAGATGCTTGTATAGAAGGGCTAGGAGGAGTATTACTGCAAGATAATTCTATAATACCTTATGAGTCACGAAAACTAAAGAAACATGAACATAATTATGCAGTATATGATTTAGAACTACTTGATGTTATACATGAATTAAACATGTGGAGACATTATTTGTCAGGAAAGAAATTCATATTAATGATTGATTACATCAGTTTGAAATACTTCTTTACCCAACTCAATTTAAATGTTAGACAAGCTTAGTGGTTAGCTTTCCTTAGTGAGTTTGATATGGAA
Organism: Pinus albicaulis; assembly: GCA_034641835.2. Classification (NCBI taxonomy): domain Eukaryota; kingdom Viridiplantae; phylum Streptophyta; class Pinopsida; order Pinales; family Pinaceae; genus Pinus; species Pinus albicaulis. The sequence continues at coordinate 215,849,092 of CM076577.1, read as the reverse complement.
ATCAAACACATTAAAGGGAAGGAAAACAAAATTGTTGATTCTTTGAGTAGAAATCCTCATCAAATATTGACATATGCAGGGAGTAGTGTGAATTTTTATGTGGAAGAATATATTAGAGGAGTGTTGATGCAAGATAGAAACATGTAAAATTGCAAGAGAAATTATAGCAAACTGAAGTTGCATGATATACCATAAATCAGAAAGGAGTGGTTTATTTTAAGCAAAGACTGTATATTCCTAACGTAACATCCTTAAAACATGAAATCTTAGATGAATACCATAAGAGACCTTATGTAGGTCATCCTCATTATCAATAACTGATTCCAGCATTGAGGAAGAACATGTTTTGGCCAAACATGAAAAAGATATAGTTGATTATTTGGCAAGGTGTTTAGAATGTCAGCAAATAAAAGTAGAACATCAGCATCCTACAGGACTACTGAATCCTCTCCCTATTCCAAAATGGAAGTGGAAAGTGGTTTCAATAGACTTCATTACTGGATTGCCAAGAAATAAGTATCAACATGACTCTATAATGGTGGTAGTGGAAACTCTAACTAAAGCATCACACTTTTTACCAGTGCAATCTACTTTTGGCACAACTCAAGTGACCAATGTGTTCATGAAATAAATTGTTAAACTACATCGAATTCCAAAAATGATTATATCTGCTAGAGATGCCAAATTCATTTCAGCATTTTGGAAAAATCTGTTTGGAGAAATGGGTACCAAACTAAAATTTAGTACCGCTTACCATCCTCAAATAGATGGACAAACTGAAAGAACTAATTATATTTTGGAAGACATGTTGTGCATGTATGTGATGGATAGACCTACGAGGTGGGAATATTTTCTTCATTTGGCATAGTTTGCTTATAATAATAGTTATAAATCTTCTATTAAGATGAGTCCCTTTGAAGCATTTTATGGCAAAAAATGCCACAATCCACGCAGCTGGAGTCAACTAGAGGACAAGTTAATCCTTGGACCAGATGCACTGCAAAATGGAACAAAATATGAAGAAAATTCTGCAAAATATTGAAGTAGCTCAAGATTGTCAAAAGAGCTATGCATACAAGAAAATAATTCACAAATAATTCAAAGTGGGAGACCATGTTTATTTTAGGGTTAAGCCTCGCAAATGTACATTATATTCTAGTATCTGTGCTAAGTTAGCACCATGCTATTGTGGACCATTTGAAATTTTAGAAAGAGTGGGGCCAGTAGCTTACAGATTGGCTCTACCTAATCATATTAAGGTTCATAATGTTTTTCATGTTTCTTTATTGAAAAAGTATATACATAATCCTAGTCATGTAATTGATTATATTGTGATACAGGTGGAAACAAAAGGGGAATTTCTTCCAGAGCCCCTTCGTATACTGGAGCTATAAGAAATCGTGCAATGGAATAGAATAGTAGTTAGGGTGAAAGTGTAGTGGAGGCACTTTGCACTTGAGGAAGCTACTTGGGAGCAAGAAGATGAAATGAAAGAGAAATATCCATCACTGTTTTAGGAGTAAAAAATAAATACTTGCAACACCGAGGACAATGTTTTTTTTAGAGGGGAAATATGTAATATTCCTATTTTTATGATTATATATATAGACCATTAATAATCCTAAAGGTTAAGTGCACCTAAGGGAAAACTATATGTGGACACATTTTCTTTAAATAAATAAATGTGAAATTTTATTATTGTGCAAAGAATAGAGTAAATTGGAGACCAGGATTTCAAATCCATGAGGATGGAATAAAATCCTAGGACTTTCCCAAAACTCTCCAAAAATCCTTGGAGAAAAATAAAATAAAATAAAAATATTAGATGGGAGATAGGAATCTAAGAAAATGCCTCAGTAAAGTGGAAAGTTATTGAGATGAGGTGAGAATAAAACTAGAAATAGGAAAATCTAGTTTTAAAGAAGCTTTTGTGGAAAAAACAAAAGTAAAGCCTAGGCTAAGCGAAACAACATCTAAAATTAACTGGACGCAGTTATGGAAACACGCTGAGGGAAATCAAGCTTAAATAAGCTATTCCTAGTTAGACAAGAGCTTTTCTACACTAAGGAAGAATTTGTCTCTGCTCATGGGGAGTTGTGGATTAATCTGAAGGTTGGGAGGAAAATAGTCTTTACGAGATCGGTATGCACATTTTGTGAAGTTATGTCTTATATTGCTGTTATATTTTATGTAATTTTGATGTAATTAGATATGATTATATTTTAGGAACTGTGGGTGAAAGTTTTGTACATTTAATTTATGAATTATGTGTAATAATATGTTGAGCTAATAAATAATTAGTTGTCATATGTATTTAACATAAATTTAACCATAGTTGGGTATAGTTAAATTTTATGTATGGTTACATAGACTAAACTGAATATTAGGACCAACATACAGAATCTCAAAACCCCTGGGTAAGGGTCTAAATTTGTTGTTAGGTCCATCTAAATAATTTAAGTACAAATACTAATAAACAATATAATTCATCCATAACCAGATAAATAAATTATTGAAAAGGTGGGAAAGTATAAAAAAAATATATTTTAGATAACTAGCATAAACATAAACATATATCTGAATGATGCATATACAATTCATATGTAAAGAAATAAATAGAAGAACAAAATTGTTGTCAATTTGAAATTTTCTTCTAATTATGCATGGTAATGTTTCATTAGACATAAGTAAACATGTAATAAATAAAAATATATTAAACTTTGGAATTACGTGTAATAGTATCTGTTATGAAAATTCCCCTTATGGAGATGAGGATAACAATACCTTACAAAACAGTCAAAAATAACAATTCCAATAGTTTAATTACAAGTTGACTTAAGTCATCCATTAAAATTCAACACAAATTATGGAGTTGAAATTGGTAAATAGTATATATAGTTTTCGAAACACTCTATGTTCTGATGATTGACCTGTAAGAAGGTGAATTGTGTCATCAAACTGTCTGACCTTGGAAAGTAATTAATTTAAGGGAAAACTAATGAATTATGACACACCTACAAGGAATCACGTACATAAATGTTAGAATAATATTAGCTATTGAGGAAGGGAAAATATGAGAAGACAGAGAGTGGTATAATTAATTAATAATGAATTTTTTTTTATAAATGTCATCAAAGTGGAAAAATCTTCTGTACGTAACAAAAATAAATTTGTAAGTACAAGAATAAAAAAAGGACAGATTAATTTAGAGCATTGTAATCATTTATAAAATAGAGAAAAGAAATTAATTACATGAGAGAATAGTTGTAGTCCCTGTAGAAATTATACAAAAAATATGTACATCATGGATTCAATCTTGTTGGGCCAGAATTGTGAATTACGGATAAAACACGCTTCCCTAGACAGATGACAATCTAGAAAAATATATTAAAGACTATATGACTACCTTTTCTAACTCAGAGCAGACACACATAAAGGATTAGAGGCTTAATTGTAATCCAAGCGCTTCTAAATGGCTCCTTCTGTCGCTTCCGTTGTAGCTTCAAATTCAAGAAATTTGTAGGCAAAATGCTTCCTGCAAGAAAGAACACTAAAAAAATAGAAGATAGCAATAATACAGATGTATATTCAAGTTAGTTAGCTAAATCAGTAAAACATATACAATATACATCAACTAAGATCTTACAATATGGAAAATCAAAGCCAATACAGATGCATATAGGGAAAAGTAAGTTGTATTCTTTATTGATGATAGAAGGATAGGTTACAACTAAATGACTGATTTGAAGTGACCCTTACAGCAATGATCCTCAGCCCCATCACAGCAGAAATCTCTCCAACAGTTGTTACAAAAATATAACTCTCAATTGAAAATCCTCCAGCATTTCTCTACTCAAATTCTTCCTTCTCAAACACTCAGATTTGTGCTCAATTTATAGATGAATTGAAGGTTTTTTTGCAATCAATGACTTTCCAATAATAGGCAATAATTTTTCCTAGTCATGTAGATGTCAAATGGACACTTGAATTCGAATCTTGACACATGTGAACTCTTCTATAAGGCACTGGCCAAGTGGAGATTCCAAAACAATGAGAATTTCGATCCCAATGTGACCAACGCGATGTCTGGAAGTGCTTTGCAGAGCAACATTGCATGGGGCTACCTGCATATGCAACGCACTTAGTCCCCTTAGAGGCAGCGTTGGTGAGCTCCCACATGCTATATAATAAACTTCAAACCTTGGAAACCTTTTCTTGATGAAAGTCATGCTTGATTTGTCTTGTTCTTGCCTTAGGGCATGTAGCAACTCGAAATGATAGGGAATGATAGACCCTTAGTCATTGGTCCTGGAGATGATGCCCAGTTAACCAGGTCATTGGGAATGATGCCTAAATTCACCTATAACAATTTCCCCCTAAAGCATAAGGTCAAAATAATAAAAACATTTGATTGAGATGCTTTACACTGTGATGGTCTACAGATGAAGCGGAGTGGTCACCTGCATCAATCTTACAATACATTACATCATGATATATCCTCTTTGATCATAATTGCTGAGGGTATTCATTCCCATGTTCAACACATAAACAATCTAATAACTTGTACATAATTCAGAAAGTCATCGACACTGGAATGTTTCCCAATGCAGACATGCCTACAGATATAGTCCCATGTTCGGATGACAATCTGTATGTAAGGTCACCGTACAAATGATCTATACAACAATCCTAAAATCATAGCCTAGATGGATAAAACTAGATCTGGGGTCTTCTTATCTCGTTCACTTGATAATTCGGGTACAAGTCTAGCCATGCGAATATATGATTTGTCGTCGAACATGGAAAGACATCATTTGATTACCAGCCAATGACGTAAGCTGTTAAAAAACACGAGAGAACCATCATTAATGAAAATGGCCCTCAAGTTACTGCATTACATTTCGCAAGGCGTGAATAGATGATTTTATTTCGAACACCAAACAAAATCTTTCGGTCAAAGGTCCGGAAGCGAGGATCTTGTCGATGTTGTAACAAGCCTCATGGTACTGGAATCTGATGTTTCTAAGTGAACAACCTGGATATTGATTTGTTGTCGACAAGAAGTCACCCTATTGTGAAATGGTATTTACTGATTTCGGAGACAAGGGTATGACTAGATATAGCAATTTTCAGGGATGATGATCATGAGAATAAAGGTTTACGAGTATTGCAGAAGGATGATTTTATTCACTAGATGACTTCTCTTGAACATATCGGTGACACTGTGATGATTTAGTAGCATTGACCCAAAACTAAAGTGAAGGTATGATGAACCATAGGTGTGAATGAACCTTCAAGATGATTACCCAACCCAAACAGTCACGAACATGGAGTGAATGAAGTGTCATGTTCAAGAGAGACTTGCTACCATAAAGAAAATTTACTCACTTTTCCCAAATTTTCCCCGATCATTTGTTGACCAGTACCTCTTTTTTTTTTAACAAGCTTGAGGAGGATAACATTTGCTTATCTATAATTCAGCCCTTCAGATGAATAAATTATCGCTATTTAATAATTTAATGAGCCTAGCAATGAATGAAACTCAATTCTTGCCATGATCGACAAGTCGGTCGCTATTTTATGTTTTAATGAGCTTAACGACGGTGATAGCCCGATCCTTTTTCATATTTAGAGATTTTGAAAAAGTGGACGAAAGAAAACTCCATAAGTACTTTTCATAAATTTGTCACTCAGATCCGAAAAAGTGTAAAATAATATCTGAGAGAACCTCTTTGGTCATGTTTAACCAAGGTATTACTTTTTCGTAAATAATTTATCTCAGTCCAGAAAAGGGTTAAACTTATACTGAGTGGATATCAATTCATTTACTTTTACAAGCTCGAAAATACAAGTGCTCGACAATATTTTCACATTATCAGAGTCTGAAAAGAGCTGAAAGAAGAATTCAAGGGTTCCTTTTTTGCTGTTATTGAAGCTCAAAAAAGAGAAAAAGTGCACTTCAAATCCTTTTTCGTTTTTAACAAAGCTCGAAAAATAAGGATAAAAAGTATGCTTGTGGTCAAGACATTCTTTGAAATAAATTTTCACGACTAATCTATTCATCAGTTGTATTTCATGTTCAGAACAACATCAAATGGATTAAAAATACCTATTTCATGATAAAAACATAATAAAACTATAGTCATAGCAATAAATTTAACTTGCAAATAATTAAATGACTATTTAAAAGTAGTTCCACCATTCATTTTTACCATTCCATAGTTACCATTTGTATTTTGGAGCTCTGAACCTGATTTTTCCCCCGAACTTCAGCTGCTGATTGTGATTGTTTTTTTGTACGTATTTCTTCCTCTTTTGATCCATGTTAGTGCTATGAACCTCCTCTTCCCTTTCGTATTCATTTCATTTCCAATTTCTGCAAATTTTTAGGGTTTTAAGGCCCCTAGGGTAAATTCTGCCAAAAATGAGGGCAACGCACCCCTGAATGTCGAAACCTACGTTGCATAGTAGGTACAGTGAAGTGTACTTGCATGTGCAATGCACTATCTCTTTTCAGAGAGTGCGTTGGGTGCAATTTAAGTTTTTGATTTTCTTACTATGCCCAAAATTGACCTAGTTTTTTGCAATAAATGGAATCTAATGGATCTTATGGTTGTGTTTCAGGTTTCCATCGGATTATAATGATGATTACATGGAGGGAAAGAGAACATGAAGAACAGGATATGATTGCCTTGAATGATCTGGGTACTATAAGAGCCCTAAGAGATTGCAGACTTCTTAAGTACTTCAAATTGTCCGAGATGAGGCAACAAATAGAAATCTTGGAGTTCTTAGTTAGAGCATGGGATCCAATGATAGAGGCATTTCATATTAAGAACCAAATGGTTCCTATAACAGTTGAGGATGTGTATTTTCTCACAGGTTTTTCGAGGAGAGGTTTGTCCATTTCACTCTCAGGGTATACCGTTAGAGGAGAGAAAGTGAGGGATTATATTCTGTAGTTTTTCTATCCAAGGGAAGAACCTAGTAAATATGGAAAAATAAACATCCAGGATGTCAGATATTTTCCTTTGAGAACTATCCTTTTCACAATCGCTAAACTTGCCAGCACCATTACACTACATGTAGTGAACATATCATATATGCAATATGCGCTAGAGTGTATGGAGCCAACAGTCTTCAACTGGTATGAAGATGTTCTATCTCAGATAAAGGAACAATTGAAAAAACCAAAGGGAGGAAGGAAGAAGAATTTTAGTTATGGTTCTATCCTCATATCCTTCGCCTTGGAACAGATTCCACTAATGCAGCCACAACATGTGACACTGGATATAGCTAGTCCTAGAGATCCCTGAATACAAAGATGGGTAGAACTCATGGGTCGACATGATAGCCAATTGACTATTGTGTTCTCTACTGCATTCTTTTCCTGGTTCCGGTGACAGATTGTCTCCATCGATGAGTATGCATATCCAGGCATCAATTTTTGAGGAGATCCAGATTTAGCACTACCAGAAGGCGCTCAGTGGGGTGTGTTAGCCCCCTATAAATTTTTTAACAAGAAAACAGGGGGCTAAATTGTTTGTGAGCCTTCAAGGAATGCATTTCCCTCTGAAACACATCATCCTTGAAGCCTCCTTATGCCCTTGTCCTTTGATAAATCCCTACTGCTGTTTCCAGTTATAAAGCCTCTCTGTTTGTGAAGAAATGCCCAAAAGGCCTCCTTTTTCCCCTTATATCATCCCTTCTAAGCCTTTTTTTTTAATCTTTGTCTTCCCCTTCTAAATTCCCCACTTACCCTCTAAATCCTCCCAAAATTCCCTTTAAATCCTACAAGTTCCCCTTGTTTGGCCTGATTTCCCCTTTTTCCCCTTACTGTTACCCTTTCCTAACCTCAAAATGCATTAAAAGGGGAAAAATCCCACTTTTCACTTTATATTAAGGCCTAGCCCCTTTCAGCCTAGCCCTTAACCACTTCCCCACATGCCCAGGCACTGGAACCAGGCGCTAAGGTCTTAAGCACTTATCGAAATCGCAACCATCGGGCGAGCGCATCTCTATGTGTTAACTTAAACTTCCGATGCGATTGGAGTTTTTTTCGATCAGCTCCCGCTGCGATCCGAGTCGTCGATCTATAATGGATCCGACGGCCCAGCACTAATCGCTGTGCACTCGCCGCCTTTCCCTTCCACCCCTCCAATTACATTTGGACCGTAGATCTCCCACCAGATCCGACAACTGGTGCTCCATCGCATCGCGCTAGTCGCATCGCACCCCCCCCCCCCCCCACTCTGCACCTTGCGATTGCAATTCCCCGATCCAATCTCGACCGTTTGTTCCTTTTGATCCAATGGCCTAGATCCCTTCACTACCCTCCCATTGCTCCTCTCGTTTCTCCCCACCGATTGCTTCTCCACCATTGATTTATCACCTGAATCCGACGGCTGGCACTCAATCACATTTCCTACTCCAATCACAATCGCAATTGTCAATCGTTGCCACTTTCCGCCCTCTACGATTGTGATCTCCCGATTACAATCTCCACCGTTGATCCATAATTTGATCCAACAGCCCAGCGCTCGTCACCCTTTCCCTTCCACTACTCCAATTATTTTTGAGCTGTCGATCTTCCACCAGATAGACAACCCACATCGCATCTCGCATACATTCGTCTTTCATCATCGGGTTATCACGGGGCTCCATCGCTTAACCTCCATCGTCGATCTCCTCCTGAGATCCGACGGTCCTAAATGAATCACCCTCCACCCACGCCGAGTCCCACCATCTAAAGGCTCCGCTTCATTGTTTTTCCATGTTTCCCTTTGTAATTCACCCAAGCATTGATCTTTGGGATTTACAGTAATGATCATGTCTTCCGCCACTCTTCACTATTTCCAATGTTCTCCACTGCTCTGCCACCATTTCTCCGGCCTCCACAACAAATCTTCTGCCATCGTCCTCGGATTTTATAATTGATTCAATTTATTGCGCATGGGTCACAAAGTGGCCATTTCAGCATCAGCCAGTGCTATAGCAGTAGAGATTTAAAGGTTGATTAAAGCCCGTAATGGAATACTTAACGCTTTAATCATGACTCAAAGGATAAAGATCTAGTTTGAAGACCTAAGCCATTGTCAAGTCCTATCAGTGCTTCCAGCGTCAGCAGAAAATTTTTCTCCAGATGGACGCCTTCGGACAATGTTCTCCATTCCTCCTCGAGCCTATAAATAGATGAAATACACTGGCAGAAGTTTCCATGACTGTCAGGAAGCAGTTATGAAGCATGGGGAAACCTGTGGACTTTCCATCCAGGTCATTTATTCCGGAAGGCTAGCACAAAGTTCCAAACAGCCAGAAGGACTTCACGAAACATTCGAGGTCAATCTCGACCTAACAAAGACTTCCAAACTAGGCTACAGAGTACATACATCATTGCAGATCCATTAAGCAGTATGGGCATGAATGTTGCCACCATTCTGTCTTTATGAAACAAATTAAATGTACATCTACTCTTTCTATTATTCTTTCCTCCTATAAGAATTCCCGAGAACCTATTGTAAAGGTTGTTGTTCGATTGTTGTCATTGCTGTTAGAGGGATTCATTTTGACTGTTAGAACAGTGTTGGGAGGGAATAACAGAGTAGTTATTAAGTAGTAGGCTGGGAGGAGAAAGTCTTGACTGTATTAGCTATTGAGCTCAGTGTATGTGACTAGTTTTGCATCAATTAATCAAGCACATTTCACAGGATCCTGGTCTATTACTATTGGTGATGTTTTTCTAACACTGTTTATCACATTTTCATACTGTGTCATTTTCTGCTGGCTTGCATCATAAATCTGGCATAGGATTTACCCTTGTTAGGTACCCTATGTCTCTGCTCTCCTTGCCTTCAATTTTTTCTGTTGTATGTGTTATCTAAGAGTAAATTCAGCTATTTAACCAATGTAGCGGTTCCATATGCTGCTAGCTTATGTATGAATTATGCGTTCGCTGCTTGGATATTCTTGTTGATGTCAAGGCATTGAAGGTTCAAAGTCCTTCTCTGATCTACAGACCCTGGCTCTGTTAAGCTTATATTTTTTTTCCTTTGGAGCATGCTAAAGCTGACCTGGAGTTAAATGACCTATGGTCCGATCTATAAGCTGCCCCTTTGTCTCTCCTTTGAGAGTTTCCTATAAGTATGTCCAAGCAGGTATGGAGTTGAATCACCTCTGACCTGATCTATAGACAAAAATTGGGTTGCTTTCCTTCTCTCACTTTCTTTCCTTAATGTTCCATTCCACCATCTATCTAAAAAGATCCTTTAGTGTAGATGACTTGCCCTTTGAAAGCCTTGGCTATTTGTTTGCATGTAATTACCTTTCATGACTCCATAGCCAAATGGATGGCACATCCTTAACCTATCCTCTTTGCTGAAACATCCTACTCTTCTCCTTTCCTTCCATTACTTTCTCAGTTTATGATCTCATGACCAACCCAACAACCAACCAACCAAATCATTTTAAAACCCCCTTTGTGCTTCATAACTAGCCTAACATCTCATTTGAGCTTTCAAAGATATATCATTCTTTTTTTCATTGGAGATATCCCTCTATGGGTCCAGGAGGGCTAGATCCTAGGGCCCCAAAGTGGTTTTGATGTTTTCTTATCTTTTGGTATTGCCCAATCTGCCAAAACATAGGAACACCAACATAATGGTGACTCCGCTGGGGAAGAGACCAATCAGCCTGATTTGGTAAATCACTATGGTGGACGGTAAAATCTTAAATCCTCCACCTGGCGACTCCACAGTTCCTAAATGATTAAAAGACTCCACTGGGGATCAGTAGGCCACTGATTATCTGTGTGTTCACAAGACTCCATTGGGAGACCATGTCGCAGTACAACATCATCCATGCTAAAGACCAAGTCACTTCACTAATGGAAGACTTTGAGCAGTTTGTGAAAATGCATCCAAGTTTTATAGCAGAGTTTCGTAGTATAATGTCAAGTGACTTGGCAGAGCTAGAGGTGGAGGACCTTCCAGGGGCCGTTCTTCTTAGCTCAAAGTTCAAACCCCTTCTTAGGAAAATTTTCTTAGAATTGGTGGTTGAAATATATGAAGCTGAGATTGAATTTCTAAACTTGCAAGAGAAATCATACCAGTTCAGAGACCCGAGAGCCTTTTTAGAAAGTCTTCCTCCTCCTAAAAAAGAAGAAATTCCACTGATTTTTAATGTGCAAGAAGAAGGTGATCAGGCTTTCAAGAGCCACTTTGAGGATGTAGTGGAAGAAGCGATAGTCAGAGCTGCCTAGGATACAGACAGCCTACCAGTCATGGAAGGCCTGAAAGAAGAAAGTGTACATCATCTGTTCATTGATCCTGTGGTAGAATACATGGAGGCCCTGATTAGCTCAAATTCTCCAGCATTGGTCCTTCGCCAGGGCCAGATTCATCAGGATTGGTCACTACTGATGGTGACCTCAGTTTTGAAGAGCCACATGCAGAGCACCCTGTGGTTATCTCTAACAGGCAGTCAGGGCTCATATCCTTCCTTGTTACTACTTGACTGGCTGCATTGGCATTATTATATCACGCTAGAACATCAGAGATTTCTAGGTTAGAGTATGGTAGGTAGGAATTCTGAAATAAATCTCAGCCTATAAGCATGTAGTTAGTTGTTTTAATTTCTACAAAGTCCAGCAAGCCAGACAGTATAATCCTGGCCTGACTGTTTTCAATTTCTGTCTTAGAATGTAGAGAAGAAGTTTGCTAGACAGTTTAATCCTAACAGATATTAGTGTAGGTAGAGAAACTATGAGACCAACAGTCTAATCTGGTCTCATGGATTAATAAGGGTAGAAGTAGAATAGGTTTATTTTCTTGCTTATAAAAAATTGATTGTGTAAAGTGTCTGCAAGTCCAAATGCATCCAGAAGAAAAATTTTAGGACTATAGTCTGGGTCCGTAGTTGTTTGGGAGAATGTTTAATGTTGATTTGATGTCTTCATGATTTGTGGCATCTGATCCAAGAAAATAATGGATGTGTCAAGTACCAAGCATCTGGCCTACACCGAAGATTTATTTTCTGAATTCTTGACTCCTTCAAGAAGAAGCCATCCCCATGTGGAGCCACTGTCAGCCCCCTATAAATTTTTTGACAAGAAAAAATGGGGCTAAATTATTTGTGAGCCTTCAAGGAATGCATTTCCCTCTGAAACACATCATCCTTGAAGCCTCCTTATGCCCTTGTCCTTTGATAAATCCCTACTGCTGTTTCCGGTTATAAAGCCTGTCTGTTTGTGAAGAAAGGCCCAAAAAGCCTCCTTTTTCCCCTTATATCATCCCTTCTAAGCCTTTGTTTTCATCTTTGTCTTCCCCTTCTAAATTCCCCACTTACCCTCTAAATCCTCCCAAAATTCCCTTTAAATCCTACAAGTTCCCCTTGTTTGGCCCAATTTCCCCATTTTCCCCTTACCGTTACCCTTTCCTAACCTCAAAATGCATTAAAAGGGGCAAAAACCCACTTTTCACTTTATATTAAGGCCTAGCCCCTTTCAACCTAGCCCCTTAACCACTTCCCCACATGCCCAGGCACCGAAACCAGGCGCTAAGGTCTTAAGCGATTATCGCAATCGCAACCATCGGGCGAGCGCATCTCTATGTGTTAACTTAAACTTCTGATGCGATTGGAGTTTTTTTCGATTGGCTCCCGCTGCGATCCGAGCCATTGATCTATAATGGATCCGACAGCCCAGCACTAATCGCTGCGCGCTCACCGCCTTTCCCTTCCGCCCCTCCGATTACAGTTGGATTGTCGATCTCCCCCCAGATCCGACGGCTAGCGCTCCATCACATCACGCCAATCACATCGCACCCCCCCCCCTGCGCCTTGCGATTGTGATTCCCTTATCCGATCCCGACTGTTCATTCCTTTTGATCCAACAGCCCAGATCCCTTCGTTCCCCTCCCATTTCTCCTCTCGTTTCTCCCCGCTGATTGCTTCTCCACCGTTGATCTATCACCCGGATCCAACGGTTGGTGCTCAATCGCATTTCCCACTCCGATCGCAATCGCAATTGTCAATCACTGCCACTTTCCACCTTCGGAAATCACAATCTCCCGATTACAATCTCTGTTGTTGATCCATAATTTGATCCAACGGCCTAGCGCTAATCGTTGCGCGCTCGTCGCCCTTTCCCTTCCACTACTCCAATTATTTTTGAACAGTTGATCTCCAGCCAGATCGACGGCCCACATCGCATCTCTCATACATTCATTTTTCCTCATCGGGTTTTCAGGGGGCTCCATCGCTTAACATATGACGTCAATCTCCTCCTGAGATCTGACGATCCTAAATGAATCGCCCTCCACCCACACCGGGTCCCACCATCTAAAGGCCTCGCTTCATTTTTTTTCTGTGTTTCCCTTTGTAATTCACCCAAGCATTGATCTTTGGGCTTTACAGTAATGATCATGTCTTCCACCACTCTTCACTGTTTCCACTGTTCTCCACTACTCCGCCACCATTCCTCCGGCCTACACAGCAAATCTTCCGCCATCATCCTCGGATTTTATAATTGATTCAACTTATTGTGCAGGGGTCACAAAAAGGCCATTTCAGCATCGACCAGCGCTACAGCAACAGAGATTTAAAGGTTGATTAAAGCCCGTAATGGAATACTTAACGCTTTAATCCTGACTCAAAGGATAACGATCCAGTTTGAAGACCTAAGCCATTGTCAAGTCCTATCAGTGCTTCCAGCATCAGTAGAACATTTTTCTCCAGACGGATGCCTTTAGACGGTGTTCTCCATGCCTTTTTGAGCCTGTAAACAGATGAAATACACTGGCAGAAGTTTCCACGATTGTCAAGCAGCAGTTATGAAGCATGGGGAAAATTGCGGACTCTCCATCCAGGTCATTTATTCTGGAAGGCTAGCATAGAGTTCCAAACAGCTAGAAGGAATTCACGAAACATCCGAGGTCAATCTTGACCTGACAAAGACTCCTGAACCAAGCTACAGAGTAAATACAACATTGCAGAGCCATTAAGCAGTATGGGCGTGAACGCTTCCGCCATTCTGTCTTTATGAAACAAATTAAATGTACATCTACTCCTGCTATTATTCTTTCCTCCTATAAGAATTCCCGAGAACCTATTGTAAAGGTTGTTGTTCGGTTGCTACCGTTGCTGTTAGAGGGATTCATTTTGACTGTTAGAACATTCTTGGGAGGGAGTAACAGAGTAGTTTTTATGTAGTAGGGTGGGAGGATAAAGTCTCGACTGTGTTAGCCATTGAGCTCAATGTATGTGACTGGTTTTGCATCAATTAATCAAGCACATTTCACGGGATCCTGGTCTATTACTATTGGTGATGTTTTTCTAACACTGTTTATCACATTTTCATACTGTGTCATTTTCTGTTGGCTTGCATCAGAAATCTGGCATAGGATTTACCCTTGTTAGGTACCCTATGTCTCTACTCTCCTTGCCTTCAATTTTTTCTGCTGTATGTGTTATCTAAGAGTAAATTCAGCTATTTAACCAGTGTAGTGGTTCCCTATGCTGCTAGCCGATGTATGAATTAGGGGTTTGTTGCTTGGATGTTCTTGCTGGTGTCAAAGCATTAAAGGTTCAAATTCCTTCTCTGATCTACATACCCTGGCTCTGTTAAGCTTATCTCTGTTTTCCTTTGGAGCATGCTAAAGCTGACCTGGAGTTAAATAACCTCTGGTCTGATCTATAAGCTGCCGCTTTTTCCCTCCTTTGAGAGTTTCCTATGATTATGTCCAAGCAGATCTGGAGTTAAATGACCTCTGACCTGATCTATATACAGAAATTGGGTTTCTTTCCTTCTCTCACTTTCTTTCCTTAATGTTCCATTCCACCATCTATCTAAAAATATCCTTTAGTGTAGATGACTTGCCCTTTGAAAGCCTTGGCTAGTTGTTTGCATGTAATTACCTATCATGACTCCATAGCCTAATGGATGGCACAGCCTTAACCTATCCTCTTTGTTGAAACATCTTGCTCTGCTCCTTTCCTTCCATTACTTTCTCAGTTTATGATCTCATGACCAACCCAACAACCAACCAACCAAATCATTTTCAAACCCCCTTTGTGCTTCATAACTAGCCTAACATCTCATTTGAGCTTTCAAAGATATATCATTCTTTGTTTCATTAGAGAGATCCCTCTTCAGGTCCAGGAGGGCTAGATCCTAGGGCCCCTAAGTGGTTTTGATGTTTTCTTATCTTTTGGTATTGCCAAATATGCCAGAACATAGGAACACCAACATAATGGCGACTCCGCTTGGGAAGAGACCAATCAGCCTAATTTGGTAAATCACTTAGGTGGATAGTAAAATCTTAAATCCTCCACCTGGTGACTCCACAGTTCCTAAATGATTAAAAGACTCCACTGGTGATCAGTAGGCCACGGATTATTTGTGTGTTCACAAGACTCCACTGGGAGACCATGTCACAGTACAACATCAGCCATGCTAAAGACCAAGTCACTTCACTAATGGAAGAATCTGAGCAGTTCTTGAAAATGCATCCAAGTTTTATAGCAGAGTGTCGTAGTATAATGTCAAGTAAATTGGCAGAGCTAGAGGTGGAGGACCTTCCAGCGGCCGTTCTTCTCAGCTCAAAGTTCAAACCCCTTCTCAGGAAAATTTTATTAGAATTGGTGGTTGAAAGATATGGATCTCAGATCAAATTTCTGAACTCGCAAGAGAAATCATACCAGTTCAGAGACCCGATAGCCTTTTTAGAAAGTCTTCCTCCTCCTAAAAAAGAAGAAATTCCACTACTTTTTTATGTGCAAGAAGAAGGTGATCAGGCTTTCAAGAGCCACTTTGAGGATACAGTGGAAGAAGAGATAGTCAAAACTGCCCAGGATACAGACAGCCTACCAGTCATGGCAGGCCTGAAAGAAGAAAGTGTACATCATCTGTTCATTGATCCTGTGGTAGAATACATAGAGGCCCTGATTAGCTCAAATTCTCCAGCATTGATCCTTCGCCAGGGCCAGATTCATCAGGAGTGGTCACTAATGATGTTGACCTTAGTTTTGATGAGCCACATGCAGAGCACCCTGTTGTTATCTCTAACGGGCAGTCAGGGCTCATATCCTTCCTTGTTACTACTTGACTGGCTGCATTGGCATTATTGTATCACCTAGAACATCAGAGATTTCTAGGTTAGAGTAGGGTAGGTAGGAAGTCTGAAATAAATCTTAGCCTATGAGCATGTAGTTAGTTGTTTTAATTTCTACAAAGTCCAGCAAGCCAGAGAGTCTAATCTTGGCTTGACTGTTTTCAATTTCTGTCTTAGAATGTAGAGAAGAAGTCTGCTAGACAGTTTAATCCTAGCAGATATTAGTTTAGGTAGAGAAACTATGAGACCAACAATATAATCTGGTCTCATGGAGTAATAAGGGTAGAATTAGAATAGGTTTATTTTCCTGATTGTAAAAAATTGATGATGTAAAGGGTCTACAAGTCCAAATGCATCCAAAAGAAAAATGTTAGGACTATAGTTTGGGTAGGTAGTTGTCTGGGAGAATGTTTACTGCTAATATGATGTCTTCATGATTTGTGGCAGCTGATCCAAGAAAAGAATGGATGTGTCAAGTACCATGCATCTAGCCTACACCAAAGATTTATTTTTTGAATTCTTGACTCTTTCAAGAAGAATCCATCTCCATGTGGAGCCACTGTTAGCCCCCTATAAATTTTTTGACAAGTAAACAGGGGGGCTAAATTGTTTGTGACCCTTCAAGGAATGCATTTCCCACTGAAACAAATCATCCTTGAAGCCTCCTTATGCCCTTGTCCTTTGATAAATCCCTACTGCTGTTTCTAGTTATAAAGCCTCTCTGTTTGTGAAGAAATGCCCAAAAGGCCTCCTTTTTCCCCTTATATCATCCCTTCTATGCCTTTTTTTTCGTCTTTGTCTTCCCCTTATAAATTCCCCACTTACCCTCTAAATCCTCCCAAAATTCCCTTTAAATCCTACAAGTTCCCCTTGTTTGGCCCGATTTCCCCTTTTTCCCCTTACCGTTACCCTTTCCTAACCTCAAAATTCATTAAAAGGGGAAAAAACCCACTTTTCACTTTATATTAAGGCCTAGCCCCCTTCAACCTAGCCCCTTAACCACTTCCCCACATGCCCAGGCACCTAAACCAGGCGCTAAGGTCTTAAGCACTTATCGCAATCGCAACCATCGGGCAAGCACATCTGTATGTGTTAACTTAAACTTCCGATGCGATTGGAGTTTTTTTCGATCGGCTCCTGCTGCGATCCGAGCCATCGATATATAATGGATCTGTTGGCCCAACACTAATATCTACGCGCTCACCACCTTTCCCTTCGACCCCTCCGATTACATTTGGACCGTCGATCTCCCCCCAGATCCGACAGCTGGCGCTCCATCGCATCACGCCAGTTGCATCGCACCCCCCCTTTGCGCCTTGCGATTGTGATTCCCCGATCCGATCCCAACCATTCGTTCCTTTTGATCCAATGGCCCAGATCCCTTCGCTCCCCTCCCATTTCTCCTCTCATTTCTCCCTGCTGATTGCTTCTCCACCGTTGATCTGTCACCTGGATCCGACGGTTGGCGCTCAATCGCATTTCCTGCTCCGATCGCAATCGCAATTTTCAATCGCTGCCACTTTCTGCCCTCTGCGATCGCGATCTACCGATTACAATTTCCGTCGTTGATCCATAATTTGATCCAACGGCCCAGCGCTAATCGCTGCACGCTCCTCGCCCTTTCCCTTCCACTAATCCGATTATTTTTGAACCGTCGATCTCCCGCCAAATCAACGGCCCACATCGCATCTTGCATACATTTGTTTTTCCTCATCAGGTTATCACGAGGCTCCATCGCTTAACCTCTGCCGTCGATCTCCTCCTGAGATCCGACGGTCCTAAATGAATCGCCCTCCACCCACGCTAGGTCCCACCATCTAAAGGCTCTACTTCATTGTTTTTCTATGTTTCCCTTTGTAATTCGCCCAAGCATTGATCTTTGGGCTTTACACTAATGATCATGTCTTCCACCACTCTTCACTATTTCCACTGTTCTCCACTACTCTGCCACCATTCCTCCAACCTCCATAGAAAATATTCCGCCACTGTCCTCGGATTTTATAATTGATTCAATTTATTGTGCAGGGGTCGCAAAGAGGCCATTTCAGCATCAGCTAGTGCTACAGTAGCAGAGATTTAAAGGTTGATTAAAGCCCGTAATGGAATACTTAACGCTTGAATCCTGACTCAAAGGATAAAGATCCAGTTTGAAGACCTAAGCCACTGTCAAGTCCTATCAGTGCTTCCAGCGTCAGCAGAACGTTTTTCTCCAGACGAACACCTTCGGACAGTGTTCTCCATGCCTCCTCGAGCCTGTAAATAGATGAAATACACTGTCAAAAGTTTCCATGACTGTCAAGCAGCAGTTATGAAGCATGGGGAAACTTGCGGACTTTCCATCTAGGTCATTTATTCCGGAAAGCTAGCACAGAGTTCCAAATAGCTAGAAGGACTTCATGAAACATCTGAGGTCAATCTCAACCTGAAAAAGACTCCCAAACTAGGCTACAGAGTACATACAGCATTGCAGAGCCATTAAGTAGTATGGGCGTGAACGCTGCCGCCATTCTGTCTTTATGAAACAAATTAAATGTACATCTACTCCTGCTATTATTCTTTTTTCCTATAAGAATTCCCGAGAACCTATTGTAAAGGTTGTTGTTCAGTTGTTGTCGTTGTTGATAGAGGGATTCATTTTGAATTTTAGAACAGTCTTGGGAGGGAGTAACAGAGTCATTGTTATGTAGTAGGCTGGGAGGAGAAAGTCTCGACTATATGAGCCATTGAGCTCAATGTATGTGACTAGTTTTGCATCAATTAATCAAGCACATTTCACAGGATCCTGGTCTATTACTATTGGTGATGTTTTTCTAACACTGTTTATCACATTTTCATAATATGTCATTTTCTATTGGTTTGCATCAGAAATCTGGCATAGGATTTACCCTTGTTAGGTGCCCTATGTCTCTGCTCTCCTTGCCTTCAATTTTTTCTGTTGTATGTGTTATCTAAGAGTAAATTCAACTATTTAAATGGTGTAGCGGTTCCATATGCTACTAGCTGATGTATGAATTAGGGGTTTGCTTCTTGGATATTCTTGCTGGTGTCAAAGCATTGAAGGTTCAAATTCCTTCTCTGATCTACAGACCCCGGCTCTGTTAAGCTTATCTTTGTTTTCCTTTGGAGCATGCTAAAGTTGACCTGGAGTTAAATGACCTCTGGTCTGATCTATAAGCTGCCTCTTTTTCCCTCCTTTGAGAGTTGCCTATGAGTATGTCCAAGAAGGTCTGGAGTTAAATGACCTCTGACCTGATCTATAGACATAAATTTTGTTTCTTTCCTTCTCTCACTTTCTTTCCTTAATGTTCCATTCCACCATCTACCTAAAAATATCCTTTAGTGTAGATGACTTCCCCTTTGAAAGCCTTGGATAGTTTTTTTCATGTAATTACCTTTCATGACTCCATAGCCCAATGAATGGCACAGCCTTAACCTATCCTCTTTTTTGAAACATCCTGCTCTTCTCCTTTCCTTCCATTACTTTCTCAGTTTATGATCTCATGACCAACCCAGCAACCAACCAACCAAATCATTTTAAAACCCCCTTTGTGCTTCATAACTAGCCTAACATCTCATTTGAGCATTCAAAGATATATCATTCTTTGTTTCATTGGAGATATCCCTCTCCGGGTCTAGGAGGGCTAGATCCTAGGGCCCCAAAGTGGTTTTGATGTTGTCTTATCTTTTGGTATTGTCAAATATGCCAAAACATAGGAACACCAACATAATGGCAACTCCACTGGGGAAGAGACCAATCAGCCTAATTTGGTAAATCACTGTGGTGGACGGTAAAATCTTAAATCCTCCACCTGGCGACTCCACAGTTCCTAAATGATTAAAAGACTCCACTGGTGATCAGTAGGCCACTGATTATTTGTGTGTTCATAAGACTCCACTGCGAGACCATGTCCCAGTACAACATCAGCCATGCTATAGACCAAGTCACTTCACTAATGGAAGACTCTGAGAAGTTCATGAAAATGCATCCAAGTTTTATAGCAAAGTTTCGTAGTATAATGTCAAGTGACTTGGTAGAGCTGGAGGTGGAGGACCTTCCAGGGGCCGTACTTCTCAGCTAAAAGTTCAAACCCCTTCTCAGGAAAATTTTCTTAGAATTGGTGGTTGAAATATATGAAGCTAAGATCAAATTTCTGAACTCGCAAGAGAAATCATACCAATTCAGAAACCCGAGAGCCTTTTTAGAAAGTCTTCCTCCTCCTAAAAAAGAAGAAATTCCACTGCTTTTTGATGTGCAAGAAGAAGGTGATCAGGCTTTCAAGAGCCACTTTGAGGATGCAGTGGAAGAAGCGATAGTCAGAGCTGCCCAAGATATAGACAGCCTACCAGTCATGGCAGGCCCAAAAGAAGAAAGTGTACATCATCTGTTCATTGATCCTGTGGTAGAATACATGGAAGCCATGATTAGCTCAAATTCTCCAGCATTGATCCTTCGCCAGGGCTAGATTCATCAAGAGTGGTCACTATTGATGGTGAGCTCAGTTTTGAAGAGCCACATGCACAGGACCCTATAGTTATCTCTGACGGGCAGTCAGGGCTCATATCCTTCCTTGTTACTACTTGACTGGCTGCATTGGCATTATTGTATCACCTATAACATTAGAGATTTCCATGTTAGAGTAGGGTAGGTAGGAAGTCTGAAATAAAGCTCAGCCTATGAGCATGCAGTTATTTGTTTTAATTTCTGCAAAGTCCAGCAAGCCAGACATTCTAATCCTGGCTTGACTGTTTTCAATTTCTGTCTTAGAATGTAGAGAAGAAGTCTGCTAGACAGTTTAATCCTAGTAGATATTAGTTTAGGTAGAGAAACCATGAGACCAACAGTCTAATCTGGTCTCATGGAGTAATAAGGGTAGAAATAGAATAGGTTTATTTTCCTGCTTGTAAAAAATTGATGATGTAAAGGGTCCGCAAGTCCAAATGCATCCAGAAGAAAAATGTTAGGACTATAGTTTGGGTAGGTAGTTGTTTGGGAGATTGTTTACTATTGATATGATGTCTTCATGATTTGTGGTAGTTGATCCAAGAAAATAATGGATGTGTCAAGTACCAGGCATCTAGCCTACACCAAAGATTTATTTTTTGAATTCTTGACTCCTTCAAGAAGAAGCCATCCCCATGTGGAGCCACTATTAGCCCCCTATAAAATTTTTGACAAGAAAAAAGGGGGCTAAATTATTTGTGAGCCTTCAAGGAATGCATTTCCCTCTTAAACACATCATCCTTGAAGCCTCCTTATGCCCTTGTCCTTTGATAAATCCCTACTGTTGTTTCCAGTTATAAAGCCTCCCTGTTTGTGAAGAAATGCCCAAAAGGCCTTATTTTTCCCCTTATATCATCCCTTCTAAGCCTTTGTTTTCATATTTTTCTTCCCCTTCTAAATTCCCCACTTACCCTCTAAATCCTCCCAAAATTCCCTTTAAATCCTACAATTTCCCCTTGTTTTGCCTAATTTCCCCTTTTTCCCCTTACCGTTACCCTTTCCTAAACTCAAAATGCATTAAAAGGGGCAAAAACCCACTTTTCACTTTATATTAAAGCCTAGCCCCTTTCTTCCTAGCCCCTTAACCACTTCCCCACATGCTTAGGCACCAGAACCAGGCACTAAGGTCTTAAGCGCTTATCGCAATCGCAACCATTGGGCGAGCGCATCTCTATGTGTTAACTTAAACTTCCGATGCGATTGGAGTTTTGTTTGATCGACTCCCGCTACGATCCAAGTCGTCAATATATAATGGATCCGACGGCCCAACACTAATCATTGTGTGCTCTTTTCCTTTCCCTCCCGCCCCTCTGATTACATTTGGACCGTTGATCTCCCGCCAGATCCGATGGCTAGCGCTCCATCGCATCGCGCCAGTCGCATCGCACCCACCCCTCTGCGCCTTGCGATTGTGATTCCCCGATACGATCCCGACCGTTCGTTCCTTTTGATCCAACTGCCCAGATCCCTTTGCTCCCCTCCCATCACTCCTCTCGTTTCTCCCCACTGATTGCTTCTCCATCGTTGATATGTCACCCGGATCCGACGGCTGGTGCTCAATCGCATTTCCCGCTCCGATCGCAATCGTAATTGTCAATCGCTGCCACTTTCCGCCCTTTGCGATCGTGATCTCTCTATTACAATCTCCACCATTGATCCATAATTTGATCCAGCGGCCCAGCGCTAATCGCTGCACGCTCGTCTCCCTTTCCCTTCCACTACTCCGATTATTTTTGAACCGTCAATCTCCCACCAGATCGACGGCCCACATCGCATCTCGCATACATTCGTTTTTCCTCATCGGGTTATCACGGGGCTCCATCACTTAACCTCTGCCATCGATCTCCTCCTGAGATCCGACGGTCCTAAATGAATCGCCCTCCACCCACGCTGGGTCCCACCATCTAAAGGCTTTGCTTCATTTTTTTCCGTGTTTCCCTTTGTAATTCGCCCAAGCATTGATCTTTGGGCTTTACACTAATGATCATTTATTCCACCACTCTTCACTATTTCCACTGTTCTCCACTGCTCCGCCACCATTCCTCCAGCCTCCACAGCAAATCTTTCGCCACCGTCCTCGAATTTTATAATTGATTCAATTTATTTTGCAGGGGTCGCAAAGAGGCCATTTCAGCATCGACCAGTGCTACAGCAACAGAGATTTAAATTCTGATTAAATTCCGTAATGGAATACTTAACGCTTTAATCTTGACTCAAAGGATAAAGATCCAGTTTGAGGACCTAAGCCACTGTCAAGTCCTATCAGTGCTTCTAGCGTCAGTAGAACATTTTTCTCCAGATGGACGCCTTCGAACAGTGTTCTCCATGCCTCCTCGAGCCTGTAAACAGATGAAATACATTAGCATAAGTTTACATGACTATCAGGCAGTAGTTATGAAGCATGGGGAAACCTGCGGACTTTCCATCCAGGTCATTTATTCCAGAAGGCTAGCGTAGAGTTCCAAACATCTAGAAGGACTTCACGAAACATCTGAGGTCAATCTCGACCTGACAAAGACTCCTGAACTATGCTACAGAGTACATACAGCATTGCAGAGCCATTAAGCAGTATGGGCATGAACGCTGCCGCCATTCTTTCTTTATGAAACAAATTAAATGTACATCTACTCTTGCTATTATTCTTTCCTCCTAAAAGAATTCCCGAGAACCTATTGTAAAGGTTGTTGTTCGGTTGTTTCTGTTGCTGTTAGAGGGATTCATTTTGATTGTTAGAACAGTCTTGAGAGGGAGTAACAGAGTAGTTGCTATGTAGTAGGCTGGGAGGAGAAATTCTCGACTGTATTAGCCATTGAGCTCAGTGTATGTGACTGGCTTTGCATTAATTAATCAAGCACATTTCACAGGATCTTGGTCTATTACTATTGGTGATGTTTTTCTAACACTGTTTATCACATTTTCATACTGTGTCATTTTATGTTGGCTTGCATCAGAAATCTGGCATAGGATTTACCCTTGTTAGGTACCCTATGTCTTTGCTCTCCTTGCCTTCAATGTTTTCTGTTGTATGTGTTATATAAGAGTAAATTTAGCTATTTAACCAGTGTAGCAGTTCCATATGCTGCTTGGATATTCTTGCTGGTGTCAAAGCATTGAAGGCTCAAATTCATTCTCTGATCTATAGACCCTGGCTCTGTTAATCTTATCTTTGTTTTCCTTTGGAGCATGCTAAAGCTGACCTGGAGTTAAATGACCTCTGGTCTGATCTATAAGTTGCCCTTTGTCCCTCCTTTGAAAGTTGCCTATGAGTATGTCCAAGCAGGTCTGGAGTTAAATGACCTCTGACCTGATCTATAGACAGAAATTGGGCTTCTTTCCTTCTCTCACTTTCTTTCCTTAATATTCCATTCCACCATCTATCTAAAAATATCCTTTAGTGTAGATGACTTGCCCTTTGAAATCCTTGGCTAGTTGTTTTCATGTAATTACCTTTCATGACTCCATAGCCTAATGGATGGCACAACCTTAACCTATTCTCTTTGATGAAACATCCTGCTCTGCTCCTTTCCTTCCATTACTTTCTCAGTTTATGATCTCATGACCAACCCAACAACCAACCAACCAAATCATTTTAAAACCCCCTTTGTGCTTCATAACTAGCCTAACATCTCATTTGAGCTTTCAAAGATATATCATTCTTTGTTTCATTGGAGAGATCCCTCTCCGGGTCCAAGAGGGCTAGATCCTAGGGCCCCAAAGTGGTTTTGATGTTGTCTTATCTTTTGGTATTGCCAAATCTTCCAAAACATAGGAACACCAACAGGGTGCAATAGGTAAGAGTGTTTTGACCATGTTCTTTTATTTTCTAAGGTTTATACAATGTTTTTGTGTTTTTATTTCTTTCCAAGACTAAAGTAAATGTTTGATGTAATGCAGATGTTGGTCGTGTTCAACCAGTAGTGGAACTGAAGCGCGAAGCAGATATGCCAGCAGAGAGGGCTGTTGGGAGAGAAGTCCTTCAGGATCTTAATCTGGCTGAGACTCTGACTAAGTTTCAGCAGCACATAGAATTCTTGACCTTTGGGATTCCAAATTGCTGGATCGAAGAGCTTCCTATGCGACTGCAGTGACACATTATTGGGGTTCCTAACCATTGGATGTGATTACTTCGTAGGATAGCTAGATCTATAGCATGTTACCATGAGCACCACTAGTTTACTTATGACATTTTTCATACATTTTGAGGTCATATGACCAATGTGTCTTGGGCACAAATTTTGTAAAAACCTATAACTATCTATCTATATGATTTCAAATTTTTTCCTATGTTTGATGCATAATCCTATTCAATGATATGAATGTTTTCTTTACATATGTTGCAAATGTCTGTCTAAAAATTGATTAGATAATGAATCAATCAATGTGTTCAAATTTCTAAAAATGTGTTGACATTGAATAAATTCAAAATGTCTTTCCAAAAGTTGAACTCTTAGGAACAATCTAAGAAGTGTTGGATTTCTAACAGTATAAACACTAGTAAGTTGTAATACCACAAGTTGTGAGTCTAACCTTATGATTATCCGGTTAATACCAAATGAAATGGCATCAGAGAGAAGTTTGATCAACGTGCTATACTCAGTGATATTGTTTGTCAATCTACCAATACAAATCCCTTGAAAACTCATTAACTCATCGTTCGGAGTGAAAATGGCCCACGCTACATAGGATAGATTCTGCGTACTACGACTAGCACCATCAGCATATCCAAAAAATGTTTTCGAAGATTCAGACATATGCAATGAAATGTAAAGCGAATTACTAACGTCAATAAAACTCTAAAAAAAAATTAAGATAGTGAATGCAAATCAAAAACATATATACAATATAATACAAAAAATTACTACGCTCATGATTAAGCATAGTAACATTTCAAATACAACACATTTCTTGGCTACGCCAATGGAATTCCATCGTAATCAAATAAATCATAGGCACCCTTAGCAAGAAATATTTTGAAAATATAGGGGCCATGCCATAATGGCTCAAATTTCTCTGTACATATTACATCAGCTTCTTGATTGTAGAGAAGGACCAAGTTGCCATCTGAGAAAATGTGAGGCTAGACATTTTTGTCGTATTGCGCCTTTATATGTCTCTTATGCGCTTCATTGGCCAATTGGGCTTCACGACGTGTTTCATCAATATGGATGAGGTTAAGGAGACGTGCTTCTTCTTCTGAGGTGTCAGGTAACAAGTCTATTTTGAGTTTTAACGATGATATTTCACATTGGATTGGTAAGATATCTTCCAGACCATACACCAATTGAAAGGGAGTAAATTCGGTTGCATTTCTCACCGAGGTTTGATACGCCCACAAGGCAGAGATTCGGTTACATTTCTCACCGAGGTTCGATATGCCCACAAGGCAGTGTACAAGATCAAATTCCAGTTTCTTTTACAAACTCCTATCATTCATTGAAGCATCCATTTAAGAATTTTTTTAATAGCCTCAACTTGTCCATTTGATTGTAGATAATAACGAGTAGAATTATCATGTGAGAATCCTAACTTGCCAGTCAATTCAGACATCATGTGTTTGCAAAAATGTTTCCCATGATCTGTAACTATAGCCTTTGGGACCCCAAACCGTGCAATAACATGGTTAAATAAAAACAATGTAGTTTTTTATCCTGTGTCATTGAATGTAGGCATCACTTTGGCCCCTTTGGTAAAATAGTCGACTACAACAATAACATAGCCATGCCCCCTAGACGAAGGAGGGTTACAGGTCATGAAGTCAATACCCAATTTTGTAAATGGTCTAGCAGAGACAACATGATGCATTGGCATTGGTGGTTTGCAGATTTTACGATAAAAAAATCTAGCATGCATGACAACTTCTGACCGAGAGGAAGTAGTCTCGAAAAATAGTAGGCCAAAAGTAACCGATGCGGAGTATCTTCTGCGCGGTATCATATCCAGATAAATGTCCACCACAAGCCCCAGCATGACAATCATTTAACACTTTTTTGGCCTCCTCATGAGTGGGGCACCTCCTTAAAATGGTATCGACACCACGACGATAAAGTGTATCACCAACGATCATAAAAGTATTGAATATGTCGTTGTTTAGAGCGAGAGGTATTCGGTAGAAAATTTTGGGTTTGGAGATAAATGATAAAATCCCCATAACCGACACAGAGTATCTTCTGTGTGGTAGCATATCCAAATAAATGTCCACCACAAGGCCCAACATGACAATCATTTAACACTTTTTCGGCCTCCTCATGAATGAGGCACCTCCTTAAAATGGTATCGACACCATGACGATAAAATGTATTGCCGACGATTAGATAATCTTTGGCATGGTATCGAATACGTCGATGTTCAGAGTGAGAGGTATTAGGTCGAAAAGTTTGGTTTTGAAGATAAATTATGAAATCCCCATACCAAGGATCAGATGATCCAATCAAAAACAGAGAATCGTCTGGAATTGATGGTTCTGACGTAGTTTCAGTACTATCAGAGTGAAGGTCACATAGAAGCTCAGCCAAAACTAAATATTTCTTTGACTTGGATTTGATAAATTCCAAATCAAATTTCTTCAAAATGACAATCCATTTTGAATATTTCCCCCCCAGCAATTGATGTGATAAGATGTAAGTCATGAGGTTGCAATATTAAACTATTGTTGTTTTTCGGAGCAGGATATAATGACGAAATCTTTGGACAGCTTGAACAGCTGCCAAGGCAAGATTTTCCACGTATGAGTACTTAACTTCCATATCATTGAGATTGCGACTCAAATAATAGATCGGATGTTCAATTCCATCTTCTACTTCGACCAATACCATATCAATGGTCGTTTCAACCGCGACGATATATAGGAAATAATCGTTTTGATAACTAGGAGGATACATTAATGACGCTCGAACAAGAGTGTCCTTGACAGCATCAAAAGAAGCTTTGGAAACTTGGTCCCAATGGAAAGGAACTCCCTTTTTCAATAGTCGAGTAAATCCTTTATCCATTTTGGCATAATTTGGAATGAATGTTCTTAGGAATTTAGCCTTTCCTTGAAGTTTTTTTATCTGAAGTAAGTTTGACGGCGCAGGCAAATCAAGAATGGCCTGAACCTTCAAAGGGTCAATTTGAATCCCTTCTTTTGAGACTATGAATCCAAGAAAATGACCAGAACCAACACAAAACACACATTGATGTGGATTGAGGCATATTTTGTAGTGTCGAAAGTGTAAGAAAACATCTCTCAAATGCATCGGGTGATCAGTCTGATTTTGTGAATGCATTGGTAAATCATCTAGATATGGTTGAAAAATGTGCTTGATTTCATTGAAAGCATAATCCATTGCTCTCTAAAAAGTTTCCCCAGCATTCTTTAAACCAAACGGAAGTTTCCTATAAGTGAAAGTGCCCCAGGGATAGATGAACGTTGTCTTATGTAGATCATCTAGGCAGATATTGATTTGGTTGTAACTAGAAAATCCATCCATGAATGAAAATATTTCACATCCAGCACAATCGTCAATAATTTGGTCGATAAAGGGAGTAGGATAGTTATCTTTTGGACAAACATGATTAACATCCTGCTAATCGACACACACTCTAATATTTCCTTGTTTTTTCATGACAGGAACAATATTGGAAACCCACTTAGTTAGCAGAACATGGTAAATGGAACCAACACGCAAATTTTTTTCTTCAGATGTATAGGACGAAGTCGTTGATGCACCGGTTTGACATCAGGATACATATTAATAGTGTGTTCAACTATACTAGTATCTATGCCTGGCATTTCCTCGTAATACCAAGAAAATACTTCACGAAATTCACGAAAAAGAGAGCGATATGATTCAGGTTCTGATGGAGAAGAAGATACACCAACATGAATATTCTCTACAACACCAGGTTTGGTCGAAATATTGATAGAAATCGTTTCTTCAATATTTGACAGTTTTCGCTCAGAATCAATTGCATTAATGGGAAAATAATTCGAAAGGAAAGTTTTGATGAATGGGTGATATAGTTCACTAAGATTATTTTGTTCATAATTAGGAAGATGGGAACGATGATGATAATCTTCCCATGGTTCTCCTTCTGACATCATAACTTCCAAAATATTCTCATCTTCAAAAATGTTGAGGAAGATGGATCAGATGGGGTACCAAAATCTAATGAACGATCAACCCAAACACTCGGCGACGTTGATTTTAGATTTGCCACCCAAGCGAGATAGATTGATTGCCATGCCAACTCAATAGGGATGGGTGACAGAAACTCCTCCAGCGTAGAAATATCAGAATCACCCGTACTCTTCCTTAAGCCAGATAGAGTGGAAGAGATCATGTAGCAGGTCTCTATGCTTGCAATTTCTTTCGACATCGCTGGTGGTGGTAATACAAAGGTTCCCATTAAAGTGGAATCCTTTAAGAGTCCTACACCAATGTTCTGAAGTTCTATTTGGGGTATGTGAATGAACGAAATGCTTCCAGTTACCTGTGAATCAGAGGCAAAGAAGGATAGTTGATTAATGACTGTAATTGTACCTTTATGTGGAAAGGAAATCATTTTAAAATATGTAGAAACAATAGCAGTCATTACATATACCCATGGCCTTCCAAGTAAAATATTATAGTCAAGGGGTCCATCAACAACCTCAACATCAATATTCATTGTTTTTCCCTCTATTTGAACATGCAGGTTATTAATAATACCACAAGGTTTATATGTACGTCCATAAAATTCCTTCAACGTCGTTGATGATTGTGATAAGCATGGCAAGCCAAGTGACTTCCAAAAGTTTAGAGACATAATTCATGTAGATGCTCCCTCATCAATAATAGTACGATGAACAAGGTAATTGAGAACATTTACCTATATGGAGAATTCCAATTCTATTGGTAGTTGTAGCACATAGCCTGTATGATTAAAGACGACAAGATTAGAATCAGTCGGATAAATTCCACCAATAGTTGACAATAAAGCCTATTTTTGGGAGGGATAATTTTGTAATACCTCAAGAGCAGATATAGCTGAAGGGGATTGAGCCAAATATTCAACTATATTATAATTTTGTGTAGCTCTTTCTCGAGGATTATATGTTGATTTATGAATTACTCCCTTTGATGGTTTGATTGTCAATTCAAGAATAGCAGTAGGTGGTACTGATTCTGTAGATGAATTCATTGTTGAGGTAGTAGGTTGATCAGTGGTCGGACTAACATAATATTTATTTCATGTCGACACCAAAATATTTTTTGAAGGTTTTGTGATGGATAACATTAACACTTGGGATCTAGGAGCTGGATCCGTAGCAACCATATTTGTGTCCGGATTTGGAAATGGGTCTGTCAACACAGCTGACACATTGGAAGTCTTAATTATTTTTGAGACTTCAGCGTGGTGAGGAAAATCCCTAACAAAGTGTTCCTCATTACAGATTATGCATAGATAAAGAGGTTTTCGAGTTCTATATGGTTGATCATATGATCTTTCCTGTGGGTTAGAAGTTTGTTTTTTCTTTGATTTCCCATTTTTCTTACTTCCTGGTTGCTTGTCACCTTTGTCTTTGTCAAATGACACGGCATTAATTTCAGAAGTAGGAGCAGGATCAAATGCAGTAGTGTGGTGTGTGTTTGCAATGCCTATCAAGCCATCTCAGGCATGAGAGTCCTTTAATTGAGGAGGAACATTGAAATTAGATCTCAGCGCATTAGGGATTTTTTCATAGAGCATGCAAGACTGAGTGTAAATCAAGTCTAAATATTGTGCATGAGCAGTAACTTCATCTTCTGTGATGACGCCACCCTTAGCCACATCCTTAGTTATAGATGGTAACAGGTACCTAATGAACCATTAAGCAAGCAACTGATCTGGAACAAATTTCTTAGCCATTCGTCAATGATGATGCCACTCATGAATATGATAAAAAATGTGAGTAGCATTAGTCTGTTTGAAATTGGTAAAGATTTCTGTTCCAGTTTCATATCTAATGGGTAACTAGAAATGAGTCAAAAAGACAGTAGCTAGGGCTATGAAATTTTCAAAAGAAGCTCTAGGTAATTCAATGTACCATTTTGCAACCATACCTATGAGAGTATGCTGAAAAAGACGTAGTCGAACAGAATAATAATTTAGGGAATTCGATGAACACCATAAATGAAAAGTCATAAAATGAGTAGATGGATCTT
The DNA here is from genome assembly GCA_034641835.2 of Pinus albicaulis. Classification (NCBI taxonomy): domain Eukaryota; kingdom Viridiplantae; phylum Streptophyta; class Pinopsida; order Pinales; family Pinaceae; genus Pinus; species Pinus albicaulis. The sequence continues at coordinate 215,818,319 of CM076577.1, read as the reverse complement.
CTCCAAGGTTTCCATTTAACTTAGGAATATCTGAGGGTAATCTATGAGGTATCACCAGCCACCAAGGAGCATAGTTGATTGGATCATTGGTTAACCGATTTAAATCTAGTAACTCTAAAGTTGCAACAAAGGGAAACTATCTATTAAGGTCAGGTTGAGCATAGCTAGGGTAAGATGGAATTGCTTGAGAAACAGGCCTTTGAGCACCAGCATAAGGAATCTGTTGCTGGTAACCCAAATAGGGGTTTTTTTTCATAGTAAACGCTTGAGGATTCTGTTGACCAAAATTGGATATGATACTTGTTGAAAAGAGGTTTGAGGCATTTGTGCCTAAGGCTGCCAAGGGGTCTGTCCACCAATGTTATAACCCAAATTAGGATAACTTGGATTCGATTGATATGTATAACTCAGTTGTGGTTATGACATCCCATAAAATGGTAAACCAGCTTTTAAATCCTGGTACATGTTGTTATAAATTAACCAAAGTATTTGGAGTTTGTGGACCCAACATTTCATGATATTGAGTTGAAGGAACCGCTTGATAAGGTTGATGTACAATATTTTTATTCTGTAACAGGGGTATAGATGTATTAACAAGTGGTAATGAAGTGGGTGTAACAAGTTGAACCGGTTGATACGAGTGTACAACCATTTGTTGTTGGATAGGTGTTATAGCATCATTTTTCACCCTCATGTGATTCATGATTTTCTTTTTGGCCTTGGGCACCCATTCCCACAGACTTGAATAAAGTTCATAAAAAACAGTGTTTAAAATACCATACGTGGGTATGCCCAAAATTTTCCGCATGTATACGCGAGTCGATAGATACTTTTCTATGTATGCCATTAAAATCATTAAAAATATATATATAAATCTCTATTTTCGAGGCTGGGTTGATGGTTATTCCCGTAATTCAACCACCCCAGCCCGTGGCCAACCATTTCCAACAGATTGAAACTACTTTTAGGGAGTATAAAAGCCCCTCATGTGTATGGCCTAAGGGAGGGAGAAAATTATAGACATTATACTCTGTTGGAGCCCCAATTCAAGTCTGATTTCCCGTGCCTCCTGCACTTCCCAGATTTTTACAGGAAACCCTTGTTTCCTGGAGATGTTCATCAGCTTATATGTCATCTCGTGTGCACAGGTCTTGAAAGTATCATATCGAGGCAAGGGCAGGACGGATCCAGACGACGGTCTGTTTGAATATCGTGGAAGGATTCAGGTGATCTCTCCACCTTTCTATTATTGTACATGTTGTTCGTAATGAAGAAGAACCATATTGTTCCCGAATCCATGTGTTAATATCTTCTTGCATATGTGAAAAGATTGTTAATTAAGCATTTATTATTTTTTATATGTTGTTTCACATGGATTACACTAACATATAGGAGAGATATATGCTGTACAACTAGATTTCTGTGCATGTTCTTTCTTGATTTCTAGGTTGAAGAGGAAGAAGGGTTGATGGGGGTTTGGACCCCGTGAGATCTACATCAAACGTAGGATCTACGGTTGAGTTCTACAATCGATGTTATCTAGTTTTTAGCATACAAGTTTGGTTGTGTGAGTCCTTCTTGAATAGCATGCCCTGATCTATGGAGGTTTTTGACCCAATGACCTCTAGGGAGTTATTTCCCGAAACAATAGGCAGAGTGGGCTGCCATTGAAAAAAATTCTTTTCAACATTAGATTGACCAGAAATTGATGGATTATTGTTATATTGGGTGACCAAAGATTTCCCCCCAGCATGAGGATGGTAATAAGACTGAAAATATTTCTCTCCAAATGCTGGGAGTCCAGTTGATATGGTACTTGAAGGAATAGTACTAGAAGGACCGGCTTGATATTGCCCTGATGATGTGTATAATGAATCAAGTCGTTCAGTACTTACGATAGGATTTCCAGTTAAAATACCAGAAGATGACATTGGTAAAGACCATGGATTTGAAGATGCACCAAAAAAAATTCTAGATAATGATTTGTAACCTGATGGGACCATAGGGCCACCATGAAAATATGACTCTGGTGAATTTGTAAACATCGATGGAGTAGCGAGAGTAGACACTGACGTAATTGGAATAGTAGGCCCAATCGAAGATGTTGGTTCAGACATGGTTGTTTGACCAAATGTATACCCTTTTGAATTAACGGGAATTTGAAAAGGAGGAAGATCAACAAAAGAAGAGGGTGTCAATTGAGAAAAATACTCGTACAGGTAAATTTCCTCCCCAAAATGGGTTGGAGTTAAAGGTGTATCGTCTTGTGGGATTTCTTCAATCGCAATTAAACCGGGTGGAGGTATTTCACCATCAGGCCCAAAGTATATTTTAGGTGGTTTACTGTGTGATATAGGAGTTTCAATGGCTACACAACTTTGTGGGATGACCAAGGTAGGAACAACTTCCAGCTGTTCGACTTCATGATTTAGATGTTCTGGCAAAGAAGGGACAGGATCTGGATCAATTTGTGGTTGAACAATGTCGATTCCAGGAGGTATGGTCTCACTTATTGGATGTATCGTGACCACGGGTAGCTATGAAGACTCTATTTCGACAACAGTAGATGAAATAGAATGTGTAGAAACAAATTGAGCTAACTCTGGTTTATGGGAAAATAATGTTTCACCAAAAGTACAAATTGTACTTGATTCGACAGATCAGGATCGCCTTTACCTACTAGAAGTAACTTCTAGTGTTAAAGATGGTTTTAAAGCTAATCTACGTGAACGACGGGGGAAAGGATTTTGTTCTTCCACAATTACTGATTAATTTTAACCAAAAAATAAATAATCAAAATAAAAGGGTAATGCTAGGAAAAAGGGTTTACCAAGAAACTATGAACTTCAGAATACGTCCTGGAAAACCAAGAAGTACGGGCAGGCAATCTCCCCGAATTCTATGTTCGATGTATCACAATTTACAAGGCGGTTGACTCAGTTCACTATGGATGGATAACACCTAAAAGTTGTCCTCCAAAATATACCCGAAGGTACGTGGAGGCCCAATTCTGTATTAGCATTGTTTGATGCGAAACCGCACAGTGAGAGCACCCCATTATACTTATCATACTGTAACACCGCCCAATATACCCAAAAGTATGTGGATGAGCTATGATATACTTACATACGTGGAGTGAGGTATCACACTCAGAATGTATCGCAGACAAGTTAATGACAACTGCCATGTTTTACGATGCTGGAACACATCTCTAGCCTAGACCTTCTAAATGTTATCGTTATGGTTCCAATTATTTGTTAGGTAAATTGAGATTAATTTTATGTTGATCTTGCTTACAATTTTTCTTTCAAAGGTTCACCATGATGATGTATTGGAAAATTCTTAAAATGAAACTAAAAATGATAAGAAATCTTTCACTTTCAATTTCTTCAATGAAAAACCTAGCTACTAAGGGAAGAGAGAAAATAATTTGTGAGCAAACAAATCAATGAGAAAAACAAATCAATGATCACAACCTAAATGCAAATTTCCTAATGTTCCTTTTTGCAAAACACACAAAATCCCTACATGAAAATGCAAGTTTTTCTTTTCAGTTTCCTTAATGTTATGAATGTCGAAAAGAAACTAGGTGCACTAAATCAAAAATTCAAATGCCTTTTACTTTCGAGAGATGAAGAATACAAACAACAATTTCTCTTTTGAAGGAAAAATGAGGATTTCAACAAAAATTTCTCCTATCAAGGAAATGAAGATTTTACGACAATTTCTTATTTCGAAAGCAAATGATTCTTAATGCGACCATAAAAAATACTTTGAAATTAACCTGTCAATGATAAAGAAAAACTTTTTTAAACAAACATTAAACAAATTTTCAGTCAAAGGAGGAAGAAGTATATAGAGCTACTGGTAAATATGAGGATCAAACTTTTCAAAACATAGCAGAAAACAAACTGAAGAAAATTGAAAAGGAAAATTCAAAGGAATCTGGGTGGTTTTAGGAGTCAACGCAGTCTCCAAGGGGATACAGTGCTCTGCAATGCAGGCCTAAAAGGGAGACAGTGCTATGCAAAGCAGTGTGTCCTATGTAAGGGTGTGTTGGGCACAATGTATAAGGAAAAATATGACTATTTAACTCACTATCTTTTCAAATTAGGCGTTGAAAAAGTTTAATCTTTGTGTGTAACAACTACTAAGTGGATAACCAAAGCAAATCAGAGGCTAAGTAACCTAGATCTAAGAGAAATTATCCCCAGTGGGGTCACCGATTTTTTGGGCCAAAATTTTGAATTACGGATAAAACACGTTTCCCTAGACAGATGACACTATAGAAAAATAGATTAAAGACTATACGACTACCTTTCCTAACTCAGAGCAGACACACAGAAATGATTAGATGCTTACTTTCAATCCAAGTGCTTCTAAATGACTCCTTCTGTCGCTTCCATTGTAGCTTCGAATTCAAGCGGTTTGTAGGCAAAATGCTTCCTGCAAGAAAGAACACTAGAACAACAAAAGATAGCAATAATACAGATGTATATTCAAGTTAGTTAGCTAAATCAATAAAGCATAAACAATATACATCAACTAAGATCTTGCAATATGGAAAATCAAAGCCAATACAAATGCATATAGGGAAAAGTAAGTTGTATTATTTATTGATGATAGAAGGAGAGGTTACAACCAAATGATTGATTTGAAGTGACCCTTCCAACAACAATCCTCAACCCCATCATAGTATAAATCTCTCTAGTAGTTGTTACACAAATATAACTCTCAATTGAAAATCCTCCAACATTTCTCTACTCAAATTCTTCCTTCTCAAACACACAGATTTGTGCTCAATTTATAGATGAACTAAAGGTTTTTTTTCAATCAATGACTTTCCAATAATAGGAAATACATGTTCTTAGTCATGTAGATTGTTGAGCCTCAAAATTGTGCTTTCTTTCATCTTACTTTACCTCATTTTCCTTTGTCCATTGCTATCCTAGACCCAATTGATCAATGAATTTAGTTAAAATTACTTTTAGAATGATTTACATGACTGACTTGCTAAGTTTTGTGATTTTTTGCCATTGTAAAGCATTTTAACCGAAACTAGCTGCAGAATGCAAAAATTCTGTAGCTAACCGGCGATTCTGTAACTGTCTTCACGTTTGGGTATGTTCCAGGTGGCCTCTCAAGAAAACCGCATATGGGCATATTCCACGTCATGTCTACATGGTTCGTTGCTCACCATGAAGGAAGAAACAAATTCTGTGTATGGTTTTGGTACGTGGGAACACATTTAAGAAGACAGACTTCTAATAGGACTGTCTTAGTCCAGATGTCCATTTCCTTGTTACGCAACCACTTCAAGAGTCCTAATGTGATTCCGATAAGGAAAGACAATGTTCCTGAAATTGTTGCAAGTCTTGTTATTTACATTTGTTATATAAACACTTGGGAAACCGAGAGCTAGGCTAGATTTTGTTCTAGATTTTTCTTAGATTTTGTGCTACATTTCTGAAGACGCAGAGTGCTCTGTTCAAGTTATTTTACTTTTAATGAAGCAGACAGTGTTGTTTTGAAAGCGTTGATTTGATTTGGAGTTATATTCCGTTAGGTGGTAGAGGGCCGCTGCCTCTTGCACGGATTTATTTGCGTAATTTAGATAATTATTCTAGCTGCCTTTACGTTTTTGAATTTGAATCAGTAGTTGTTTTCATTAGCTACTATGGTTATACTCATTCTAAAAACTCTTCCAAAAGAAGAAGCTCTTCTAAAAGATTATAATGATGAATGGGAAATGGCTATAGTATTGTAGGGTTTAATTGTAGTCTCTTTTATTCACCATCACAATTATACTTATGATAAGCACTCTTCCACAAGAAGAAACTCTTCCAAGAAATATTTACACTGTCTTAAGCATGATTTTGATCTTGAACGTTTTAGTTGTGTGTTTTCACTAAGTACCATAGTTTTTCTTGCTCTTAAACGCTTGTCAAAAATATCATAATGATGGGTAGGAGATGGCTATGATATCTTAGTTGTTCATTGCTTTCAGTCTTTATGTTTGCATTTGCACTCAATTACACAGTCAGGATTGTTCTAAAAACTCTTCCAAAAGAAGGAACTCTTCCAAAATACCAATCATGATAGACAAACAGACTGTATAATTCCATAGAATAATGCATGATAGCTTAGTTAGGATGCTCCGAAGTTTAATTGCACTTAACTCATGTTCAGTTGTTTTGCTTTAAGTTTGATAATGACTTGTAGTTTAACATTGTTTTAGGCTAGTGACATTTTAGGTTTGGTTGTAGTTCAACTCATTGCATTTGCACTCCATATTCAGTTGTCATTCACTGCATACTAGATTACTTCAGTTGTTAAATTTAACAAAACAACCTTCATTATTCACAAATCTCTTCTTGTTCTAAAATCCATAATTGATTCATAACCATATGAACAGAATACCATATCATTTTAAGGCCTGAAGTACTTCTGCAACTTCCTTATCATCTTACAAACAAACATTTTCCTCAATAGACTATTTCAAAAATCTATAACCTTTGAGTGAAGTGTAGTGCTATAAAACTGAGTTGCAGAATAGAGTTAGGAACTAGATTTAGAGTAGAAGATCTTATGATGGTATCAATGTTTTACTCCAAACATACTTCAACAAATCTCTAATCAAGGATAAAATGTTGCATCATTATAAGTTAGTTGTTTAAACTGTTTAGTTAGGAAGATTTGCATACTTTCATCAAATGCCTTTGATGAAAGAATTTGACAAGTTAAGTTTGTGTTTTGAACCATTTGCTTAAAAGTCATTATCAAGCTTTCCTTTTTCTTATTCATAGTTTAGTTTTAATTCTGTTTTTAGTATTGCATTTGCATCAACCAATTAGGTTTCACCCTATTTTTAATCGTTAGCTTCCTTCCATTAGCTTTCTAGTCATTTTCCTTATGAACATAAAACCACCAAAAGATCAAAAACATCATAAATCATCACAAAAAAACCAAAAACATCATAAAATACTACACACAACGCATTAAGAAACAAACACCTAGGTACATACAGTACACTTCACTTCAGCAGTTTACCAACCCTGGTTGACAATTAAATGAGCTCAATTTAGGAGACTAGATTGAGACCAAACATAGATGTCAAATGGACACTTGTATTTGAAGCTTGACACTTTTGAACTCTTCTAGAAGGCACTGGCCAAGTGGAGATTCTAGAACAATGAGAATTTCGCTCCCAATGTGATAGTGAACCCATAGATGTCGGGAAGTTCTTTGCAGAGCAGCCTTGCATGGGGCTACCTACATATTCAACACACTTAGTCCCCTTAGAGGTAGCATTGGTGAGCTCCCACATGATATATAATAAACTTCAAACCTTGGAAGCCTTTGCTTGATGAAAGTCATGCTTGATTTGTCTTGTTCTTGCCTTAGGGCATGTAGCAACTTGAAATGATAGGGAATGATAGAACCTTAGTCATTTATCCTAGAGATGGTGCCCAGTTAACCAGTCATTGGGAATGATGCCCAAATTGACCTATAACAAATCTGATCTAACAATGTACTAAATATAGATACTAAATCTCTTCTACAAATCAATTACGGAAATTAATCACAATTGTTAATCACATGAAGCAAAGAAGAATCAATCAAGCCACATCAGAGATAATTTCCTGGGGAAACCTTACTACTCAATACCCCTCTATCATATATTATATATTCCACAAGGAATCATGAAACAATTACAATGCACTCTTCTCACAAGAGTCTCCTACAATATGTTTATCATCTCACACTGATCCAGACAAAATCGAGCCAACACTTAGCCAATTTTCAGCATGTCTTCAGCCAACCTTGCTCATGCAATACCTGATGAATGAAATCCCTATTATTTAGGAATTTCATCCTTCCTCAACTACGTTGAGTATCATGGGCATCCTGTGGTGTTTTAACTACATATTGATAGTCTATTAATATCACAACAGATATTTAACTTCCATTTAGCCTTTGTCTCAACTGTGTCTCCACTGGAACTAACATGCATGCATCTATTAATAGTAATCATCAGTTGCATGGAAGATCAATGATTGTGAATTAAATAATATTTAATTCACTTGATCTCTCACTAGTGAAAAAAATAGTTACAACTAGCACAACTGAATTTAACTCACTTAATTGAGTTAACTAATTACACATGCATTAAACTAATGCACCAACTACACTTCGTACTCTGTTACAACTATAATTATTCTACATGCCTCACCAACTACCCTCAACTTGAAATGCATGAACTAATTGAGTTTATCATACTCAGTTAACTATTACAAGTGATTATGAGATAATATTACATTTTATTGTCCATTTTAATTAAGGGAAATTTAAAATAGACACTGCACCAAATTTAGCCCACACCAATGTAGGTGCTGCTAAGACATGTTGGTCCCACACTAGTGTAGGTGTTTCTTGGACCTCCTAGTCCCACACTAGTGTAGGAGTTGTCATGTTGTTTCTGGATGCTAATTTAACTATTTCTTGTTGCAAATTTCCACACTCCCTCTCAACAAGGGAGGAATCAATCTGTCCCGATCCAGTACCTTGGAATTTCCTTGCATGCACACATGCACCTCTTGCATGCAGTGCTTCTCTAGTGTTTTTCGTAAATATTATCACTGGAAAATCGGACAAGCAAAGATGACATTATTAAATGTCAAGAAGAAGGATTTATAGGGTTAAGGGACATTAGAGAATCTAAAGTATTTAAAAAATATTTAAGGTCTAAGAGGAAAATCAAATTGGGCACTGAAGGAACCAACCAAGTGTGCCTTTGCACGCACTTTTCTTCGATAAGCATGCCTTTTCCTGGCTTTCCCTAAAAAAAATTTGCGGTCCTGAGAGTGGCGGAAGTCACTTTGTGGGACCATAAGGCACACTCCAGGACATTGATCCCACACTTGAGGTTTCCTAAGGATAGCTGCCCAAGCCTCCTTAGGACCTCAGGGGAGTAGAAAATGGAATAAATGTGTCACACAATGGAATCACCCTCCTCTCTTGGGTCACCATCCATCAATGTACCAAGAGAGGGAATGAGAGTTTGAATTCTCCTATAAAACTCAACCAAGAGATAAAAATAGGAGAACACATTTTTATGCTAGATAGATGTGCCCCAAGCAATCCAGGAGTGTGTGATCCGGAGCAGAGATAAAGGGGACTTATTTTTTGGACATCCAACAACTCCAATCCACTAGAGTAGAGAGAGGGAGACTTTGCACCAAGGTAGCTTGGAAGTAAAGACGTCCTTGCATTGGGACTTAGAACTCCCTAGTTCTAAGGGCCCCTTGGAAAGTGGGTAAAATTTTCATCCTTCATTCCTACCATCACCCAATAAGAGGGGACATAAGCACCACCGTTTGAATTATTGAAGTTGTTTGACTCTATTTAGGTATTTTGTATATTTTTTTTAGTTTTGTTCTAAGGTTTGAATATGCATGCTATTTCATTATTTAGTATGTTTATGTCTTAGCACGTTCCCTAACTTTCTTGCATCCCTTTATTTTCTGCCTGTGACCAAGAACTTAAGAGGGAAAAACCACTCCTCTTAAGTAGGTTTTATTTGGTACATTTGTGCACCAAACACATACACACAAGATTGGGAACTCCACTTTTTTTTATTTCCAATTTTATGTGGTTGTGCCTTTTTGCAGAGACCTCTTTCTTTGTTGTGGATTTGGGCTAGAACGTCCCCCTTTCTCTCCTTCACTGCCTGATTCATCCTCAGTGATAGCCTAAAGCTGAAGAGCTCCCAAAAATTACTTTGCGGGAAAATTGTGTGGATTTTTTACAGATAGACGCGCCCCAATGCACGTGTTCAGTGGTAATCTATGCTCAGCCTTCGCGCTTGTCTTATCCTTTTGCACACGGAAACCAGAAATATTATTTTTCTACTATTTCCCTTTATTTCTTTCTTGTAAAGTGACTAGCAGCCCATAATAAATCTTCCAGCACTGGTTGAGGTTTCCCGCAACTTGTTAAAGCTCACTTTTAGTTGTGTTTTAGTAGTTTAGGTGTTAGTTTTATTTCAATTTTATTTTTTCAAATTTAACACATTGTTTAAGTAAGAGGAAAATTATATTTCATTCCAAAATAATTTATGTTTTTTGAATTTAGGCACAAAAAAAAACACATAGTTAATTAGCCAAAGTAAGTGGCCCAATTCCAAGCATGCTTAGCTAAAAAAATTTCATTTTTCTAGTGTAAAAGTCATTAATCCAGTTCAATTTTTTGCACTAGGTTTCGGGACCAGGATCGAATTGTATGTAGAAATCAAGTAATCTCTATTGCCTTTGCACCTTCGGTGATCCTAGGCAAGCATATGAACACCCTCTATTGATAACTCACCATCTCCCTATAGTTGATCATTTAGATTAAGTAGGAAAAATTGGAAGTGGCCCACATCCACACATGTTTTTCTTTTGAGCAAGGAACAACCAAAAATATTTTAAATAGGGGATTTTGAAAAGGATCATCACATATCCACACGTTCAAACTATGTGCTTGTTCACCTTTTGTTCACACACATTCACACACTAAGTAAATTAAAGACACCTAAAACTAACTTAACCAAACTACCACAAGAGAATTTATAGTTTAAGTTAGGACCAAGGGGGTAGGCATCCTTGGTCAATATACATCTTGAAACATATAAGTTCACTATTTAGGGAACTTTCAAATCTGTCTATCTACCCACGGCAAAGAAAACTCGAGCACAATAGACATGTGATTTGGGGGGCTAGGCTTAGGCCCAGTGCATGCGGTATTATTCGAGGCTACCTGACTTGTCTAATACTCGATACTGGTAGATAAAATACCAAGAAGCCCAAGACTCGAATGCTCATGTGGGAAAACAGTGCTTAGTGGCCAAAATTAGGGCATCCTTCCCTATAAGTGATGGTGCAGGTAGCACTAAATCCTCTACCCTTACCTGGGTTGATTTTCTTCAGTTGAGTGGGGGCATCGCCAGTTCTTTCGGGACATTGTGTGAGAATTTTCAATATATATTCTCAAGGCCCAGTAACATTTGAGAATGTGAGGATGATTAGGTCTTCTAGGATTTGAGTATCATACGCAAACAACAAAAAACCATATTTTTTATTGATTGATCACATAGGATTAATCTAAAGGGAAAATTTATCTTTTATTTTTACTTTTTTTTATGTATGTGATTGGATTTTTTATTTTATTATAATCTCTATCCTATCCAATATTTCTAAAACCATACCTATTCGACACTAGAACAGACCCAATGGGACCTCATTGATCTAGATGTCTTTTGGACCTCCCCCCTTACCAATAGGGGTTCCAGGTCTTTCGCCATTTAGGTGTCAAAGACGGAACACTGACACCCTTAATGGTTCATCCTTTAATGGGGCATAATTAGTTGGGAACCCTAGTCAGACTCCCAATGCGGTGAACACCCCCCACAGGGTCGTCGTACACCACTCCTCCCACAACCCTTAGTGGGCAGAGGAGTGCTACCCATTCGGGAAGCTGGGTGAATGCACAGTAGGGTACGTCGCAAAAAAACCCTATTCCTAACCAAAACATTTTGTTTTCACAAGTTTCAATGACTACAAAATCACAGTCACCTTTTCTAGCTTCATTAAATCTACCAGATTTAACCAAGTTGATAAACAACCCCATTGCACACAACCCCACATGACCTCCCATGCCCATAAAGCTCCCTTCAGACGTTATAAATTTCAAAGGAAAGCAAGCAAAAGACCCCAGAAACCACGTAATGAATTTCCAGGTCTTGTGGTGTTTGTCAAATCACATCGTTGATGATACTATTCGACTAATACTATTTCAATGTACCCTAACCGGATTAGCTGCGAAATGGTATTTTTAACATCCCTCTACTACACATGGAACCTTTAGCACCCTCACTACTAAGTTCCTAACCTATTTTCAGGTACCCATTCACCACGATACCAGAATGGAATTACTAACCCACTTTAGGCAAACACCCATCGTCCATATCTCAGACCATATCCACGAATGGTAGCGGTGTCGTATTTTATGCAAATCTAAACTCGACAATCGATTTCTATTAGACCTATTCCTGAAAACTCTCACTGCTGAGATTTTAAAGGATATGGCGCAACAAAATCCCATATATGAAGCAGATGCCATCAGTAAGGCCCAACAGCTCAAGTTGATCTATATGCAGTCAAGGTATATTTACAATATCCTACCTAACATCTAGCACCTGCAAACTTATAAAGAATTTCCAGCCGCGTTGAACTCCACAGATGGTTTAATTTCTTCATTGACACAAAATCACCTAAGCAGAAGTGTTCCATGCCCCAGTTACGCATATGATTCTACCCAGAACATACCACAACTTGGCTACTAAAGTCATCCTGTGCCTCTGCAAAATTTGACTAGTAGGGCGTAATTGTACCACCATCATCATGGAGGACCCTATCCTCTAGCTTAGGGGACCCAATATGCAGCTATACATGTTGATGGAAGAGCTTCCCCCTAAAAATAATTTATAAAATAGGGGCAAGGACCGCAATATACCCAGTCCCCAGCACAAAACCCACCCATGTAGAATAATGCACAGGTGAAATTTGTTCAACCTTCCCAAGCCCAACCATGCCAACCATACAATCAGGAGAATCCAAATTATCCTCCTAACACAGCTAAGAAAAAATGAAACAACAAGCCTAAAGAAAATCCTGGACAGGGGGCCAACAATAAACAATGCCCTCTGCAATCTCAGGCTGGAGGCAACTCCAACCAAAATCAAAACCAGGAACCAAGAAACCTCCAAAGGTAGAACAAGAGGGAAAATATTCGGATGAACCACTCTTGTTTGATCAGTGGTGAGTATAGCCATTACATGCACCAATTTCCCAACCTCCCTGAGCTGAAGAAGTTATAGAGTAACCATGGACAAGGGGGATCCTCCTAGTAGACAATAGTCATGCAAGAACCTTTTCCCCATTAATGGGTAGTTAGCACGCAGTAACAAAATCCTGATGGTTCCAGAAAAAATAGCCATGAAATCTACATGACTAGCAAAGAAATTATTTTCCAAACACGAAACCGAAATTACGATACCCCACCAGACACCAATGCGTCAGGGGCTAGTACAAGTGCACCAACAACACCTTTGACCATATCAAATATGCCTATTGAACCTTTTCCAAAAATAGGTGGGTAGAAAACCATTCCAAAGTAGCCCATAATTATAGCATTATGGATGATCTAGCTCAATCTCTTGCCACTATGTCAGCTTTGGAGGTATTACAATCATGCCCAAAGCAAAGGAAAGCCTTACTTTCCGCATTGGGTGCCATCGACCTTGCCGATTCATGCCTGATGGTTTTTTATTTAGATAAAGCCATCCCTAGGATTCCCTCAATGGTTGCTTTTTAGATACCTGTGTTAGTTCAAAACATCACCATTCATCGATGTATCAATGACGAGGGCACATCCAAAAGCATAATGTCAAAGAATGTATGGCAGAAGTTATGGTCTCCTGAACTAAAGCCATCAGACATCATGCTTAGAGCATACGATGGACGCCCTTAAGCTCCCATCAGTCTCTACCAAAAAGTTCTAGTCTACTTAGCCAGTAAGAAAGTCCTTATAGACATTGAATTCTTGGATGCCCAACTAGATTACAATATACTCCTTGGCCAGACTTATATGTACGCCATGTCAGCCATAGCCTCCTCCTTTTTCTGAACTATGACGTTCCCCCATGAGGAATGCATCATTATTGTTGACCAATTGATGAATAAAGAAAAGCAGCCCCTAACAAATACCGATGTAATTATACCCTATGTAGACATATCTACTAAGATGCTTACACGGTACCAGGAATATGGCCTCAGCCAGTTCAAACTGTCGTCCATCCTAGGTTCATTCCTAGGAGATCCCCTTGTTATACCTCAGTCCTCACCTGATGTCACTGGGGCTCCAGTGTGCATGATGTCCTCATCAAGCACCAAAGCTATTCAATACATGGAGATGAGCAGTAATGACATCGATTCCTTGGCCATGACAGTCTCTCTAGCCTACAACGCCTCCCAAACTCCTTTCCTCTTCCCCCCAACTGGTTTTGTGTCACAACAGGTCATGACCACGGTGGTCCTACCAAACTTATCATTTGCAATATCAGTTTGGTACCTAGTCCCACCTACTCAATGGGATTCACACACATCACCTCTACAGGGTTAATCCCCCTCAATCCTGAGCAGGCCCCAACCATTCAGGAGACTTTTGCAAACATCCCTTCAAAAGAAATTCCCATCACAACGCCAATGATTACGACTAAGAAAACTGAGAGAAGAGGAAAGAAGGTGGATAATCCAACCACGCCACAGGAATCACCATGTTGTGGCATATGTGACATAGTAGGCCACCCTACCCACATCTTCCCAGAGCTATACGAATTAAAACCGCTCCTTAGCTTTTTGGTAGACATTGCGGCAACAAGCTCTCGTAAAAAGGAACCTACCACCAAAAGTCAAGGCAAAGCATTGCGTACAAATCACGCATGCGCTATCTGCAGAAATTACGAACACTATACCCATCATTTCCTATATATTCCATGATATAGGGATGCCTTACATGCCATCGATCAATCCTATCAAGAGGATCCCTCCACCCAGTCATCTGGAGAGGAACCATGTGTCATTTTATACTTACAGGAGGAACGACAGACACCAGAAAGACTCTCGTTCATATTCCCCCCTCCTATCATACGCTACGTGTTGTGTGATGAATGTGGTCACTTCATTGAGGAATGTGCAGCCCAGGAACTCATGTACAGGTGGTATCCTATAGAGCACGTTTACTATGTGGGTTTGCAGGTAGCGTAATTTGCATGTCCTTTATGTGATGACAACCACATTTTAGAACAATGCCATTATATCCCTCGATTCTGTTTAGCGCTAGCTAGTTTGTGATCAACCATAGTTTTCCTCTCCTAGGAATATGGCTTTGACTCTAAATATATGAACAACTCAACAATTCAAGAAGATGTGATGAGTAGATCCATCCTCTTTTTTTCAGTTGAAAAGAAACCAATCGGGGAACCCTAAGTTACCCCCAACTGCCCTCTGTCAAGAATACCAACATGTACGTTGTGTAAAATGCCCAATCACGTGGTCGGCACTTGTCCTGACTTAGAAGTGCTACATCGCTGCTACCCAGTCACACCACCAAGTGAGCAGGATGGGAACCCCATATCTAGGATGTTTTTCCTAGTATGTCGAGGAAATCACCATGAACATCATTGTACCTATACCCTGTGAGTGCATCCTCTAATTAACATGATACATACATTAGAGCATGCCAATCCTTCTCATAGATGCACCAAAGGCATGCCAAAGCTAGGACAGGCACGATAAATGCGTGAAAATCCTTATTTTTGTGCGCAAGTTGTGCACTTGTACCTTGATCACCCACGCGGTCAAGGAAAAAAATAGCCTAAGATCCGTGCAAACCCATCTTGTATGGACCCTGGCACTAACACAATAAAGAAATTAAAATGTAGGACATCATGGAGCCTACTTTGCTAAAAAAAATTTAGTCCCAGGTACTCAGGCTGATCGCGATGGCAAGAAATTCTCCGCAAAAGCCTCTGACCTCTCAAAACCTCGAATGCTCAACATACACAAATGAATTGAATTGAGCCATATTGACCTATATGTCACCCTTTTCAAAAACTTTGGAGGACCATAACGAGAGCTCAGAAGGCCCAATTACAGAACCTTAAGCAGTGTTGTGATCAACACTCGATAATGCCCAAGGGCACTGCCACACATTTTCACCCCCGAAAAAATAAATTTTCAGTGCCGAGAGGTATGCCCTCTATAATCTTATTTTTTAAAGCAAATGTCTTTCAAAAATATTTGAATAAAGAAAATGTTTTCACTTGGGGTATTTGTTTTTGCAGGTAATGTGAAAACCATCCACCACTCTATCCACTGAAAGTTCCAAAGAAGGTATCATTCTACCCTCAACATGATAGAGTCCCAGAAAAACTCTGTATATCCTGACATCATTTCTTGATCAGAAATTAACCATAGGTTCCAATCACCCAACCATGTTTATCATCACTCCATTGTTGCACATGCTAAACATCCTCATTGGTTGGTAGAGCCTCCCCTCCATGGTGCCTGTCACCCAAAGTAGACCATCTATCAAAAAAATAGTGATGCCATGGCCATACCACTTTAGTTCGGGAAGCACCTCATGCGTATTCACCCACCATGCATTAGGTCAAGTTTTACCATATCAAAATAAAACCCCTTTCATGGATGAATAGGTTTTACAAGCAGATCGAAAGAGTACTACCATGCCTCACATTTGGCATACAATACCTCCATCATCATAGCCCATCTACCACATTTTCCATCCACTTCATCAACCCCACACATGAGACCAACCAATGGGGCCCCCACCCTCAGCAAAAACACCTTCCTCACATCATCAGTGAGCGAACACTTTCATGTTTTGGGGCACCTGCCTCTATGTTTTGTACAAACCAAACCCCATTATTTTATTCTTTTGGTAAGTGTACAAAGACCGCAAATGGTGCTCTATGTCCCCCACCCACCCATCCATTTTTCTCCCATGGAAATAGTCCCTGGTCACCCTTGGTTAGAGTATCACACCCTCATGCATAAGCCACCATGACATTCATAACCAATATATACCCACCCTAGATGCCCTACTGACTCCAAGGATTTCTCCATCAGAAATAATTATGACTGTCGTCAAGCTTCTTTTTATACTCCGACCTTGGGCCACTGAATCCCCATCATCAGTATTCAGTCACCCCTCACCATCATGCCTATGTTAAACCCATCACATCCAGTATCTTGATCCCCTGTATCAGTGACACTCTCGTTTGGTTGAGGCTTCCTTTTTGTCGACATCAACACCTATTTTCCAAAAAGGAAGCAGTACCTTGGATCACCCCTCTCCACAAAAGGGACATCCTCGGATGGCACTGTGGGAGACATCATTTCCCGCAAATGTCATCGATCCTCCTGAAATTCGACTACAACACAATATTTCATGTCAATATGGTATCGTAACTTACAACCATTGCACCTTTATCAAATTCGTCGAAGACCCGTGCCTTTATAAGTGTCTCTTTCAACAATTTTTACACGGGAAGGTCCCATCCATACACCTATGAATATAATGTGCATTTATATGCCATACCAAGTTTTACGCATATGCGTACCACATTCCACCTATTTTCAAAGCAAAAACACCCCTAAGGGCATCAGCAATTATCGTCATCAACCAACATATCACTACCATACTAGTGACACAAACAAAATCTGTATCTGTCAAATAGATTTGTTTAACTATCCAAAGCATCACGAGAATGGAACATGCCCGCCTCGTAGAAAATATGTATATATTGCATTATACCATTCCTTGCAGGGATCCCACGAGACATGGTCACACTTCAACCCGGCACAGGGTTTCTCCAACTCCATGCTACACACAGGTCTTTCTCTCTCTCTGCATAGTACACAGAAAAGAAACTATAATGTATTTCAGTTATACAGTTCTACCTATACCTCACACTTTAGGGGGAAACTATTATCACTAGAAAATCAAACATGCAAAGATGACATTATTAAATTTCAGGCAGAAGTATTTACATGGTTGAGGCACATTAGAGAATCTGAAGTATTTAAAAAATATCTAAGGTCTAAGAGGAAAATCAAATTGTGCACTGAAGGAACCAACAAAATGCACCTTTGTGTGCACTTTTATTTGATAAGCGCACCTTTGCGCGGCTTTCCCTCAAAAATCCTCGTGGTCCTGCGAGTGGCAGAAGTCACTTTCTGAGACCACGAGGCACACTCCAGGAAATTGATCCCACACTTGAGGCTGCCTAAGGAAAACCGCCCAAGCCTCCTTAGGACCTTAAGGGAGCACACAATGGAATAAATGTGGTACATAATGGAATCACCCTCCTCTCTTGGGTCACCATCCATCAATGTACCAAGAGAGGGAAGGGGAGTTTGAATTCTCCTATAAAATGCCACCAAGATATGAACAATAGGAGAACACATTGTTATGCTGGCCATAATTTCCCCAAGAAATCTAGCAGTGTGTGATCCAGAGCAGAGATAGAGGGGATTCAGTTGTTGGCCATCCAACAACTCTAGTCCACCAGAGTAGATAGAGGGATACTTTGTGCCAAGGTAGCTCAGAAGTAAAGATATCCTTGCATCGGGACTTAGAAACCCCTAGTTCTAAGGGCCCCTTGGAAAGTGGGTAAAAGTTTCATCCTTTATTCCTACCAGCACTCAATAATAGGGGACATAAGTGCCACTGTTTGGATTATTTAAGTTGTTTGACTCTATTTAGATATTTTGTATTATTTGTTTTAGTTTAGTTTTTATGTTTGAATATGCAAGATATTTCACTATTTAGTATGTTTATGTCTTAGAAAATTCCCTAAATCCCTTGAATCCCTTTATTTCCTACCTATGACCATGAACTTAAGAGGGAAAAACCACTCCTCTTAAGCAGGTGTGATCTTCTACATTCGTGTGCCAAGCACACACACACACAGCTCATGCAACACTTCCCTAGTGTTGTTGGCACATGCAACTCTTGCATGCAACACTTCCCTAGTTTTGTTGGCACATGCAACTCTTGAATGCAACATTTTTGAAACTAAATAGCCTCCAAACAACTAAATCAATATAATGCATTTTTCATCAGATTCTTCTGAATAATGCTAGCTACTTCACATGTCGACTAGATTCTCTGCAATGTTGGCATCTGCATCCATACACTCTGCACTGCTACCAACTCTGATCTGTAATCATGTATCTGACACCTGTCACTCTGATTGTTGCCCTCCTAACATTTGACAGCATCAAACTAATTGATCCTGCTATTGTTGTACTGTGGGCTCCTCATAGCCAGGTTCGATCCATGAGACGTACCATCTCTAGGAACCTACCCAAATTTCTTCTTTGGATTATTCTTGCACATTTCCCCACCTCACACCTGGAGGTAAAACTGCATGCACTCCCTCTACCCATCTAGATTGAAATTTCTCTTATTTAGTGGTTTATGCCACTCCATGATCCTCCACATGTGGATGCTCCACATCTTGAGGTTCATTCTTTGGAGCCAAGAGTTTCTCACCTGTATGAAAATCCATATCCCTCTCAAGGGAAAATTTGATAGCTTTCTCACACTTCCCCATGGTTGGAAGCTTTGTAGAAATCACATCTACAGTAATTTTATAGAGATTCTTCACACGAATCCCAATCTTCTTGGCTTGTCCTGTTACTTTATGTCGAAGGAAAACTTTTCCTTCACTGAAAACAACATCATAGCCTCTATCCTCCAACATTGAAATTGAAACTAAATTTTTCTTCAAGCCTGGTACATGCATTACATATTTTAATAAAAATGGTTTACCTGACTATCTCTGGAAAGTAACTGTACCAATCCTGGTAGCATTGTACCTTCTGTTGTCACCCATTTTGATATGAATTTGGAGATCCTTCTCCTCCAAGCTATTGAAATTTTTTTTTTTTCCCTTCATGTGAAAAGATGCACCACTATCGAAGTACCACCCTGATCCCATCGCACTTGACACCATGCATGCGATCAGTAAGAATTCCAACTCAAATTGAAGCCTCACCAGCTATAGATCTTTAATCCTTCTTTTGTGGAAAATTAGTGGCATAATGTCCATGCTTGTGACAGTGAAAACACTTCACTCTGGACATGTCGTGCTCCTTGCCTTCTTCACCGGACTCAGATTTGGAATGAAATTTATTTCCTTTCCCCTTCTTCACCTTCATAGCCAAAGAAAAATCTTCTTCATCTTCATTCTTAGATGAAGATCCATCTCTAGAATTCCACCTGAATTCTTCTTGCACCAAATCTGACTAGATTCGTTCCCAATCTGGCAGCTTCTCCCTCCCATTGACAGAGTCTTGATAACTATGCAAACTCTTGGTAAGTCATAGAAGAGCTAGGCTCACCATTTCATCATACGTGACAGTGATTCCTACACTCCTAAGATCATCCTGACATTGAACAAACTTTGTTAAGTATATCGGAATAGTGTCATTTTTCTCCATTTTGATCTTCCTGAGCTTATCCTTCAGTGCCAATTTCCTATGGTCACTACTACTCTGAAATAGATCTGTCAAATAATTCCACATTGCATATGGGGTCGTTTTTCCATGGAGACTTGAGACAGTGTGGTGTCCTACTCCCTCCAGTATGATCCTCCTCTCATTTGCCACTTTCTTTTTCCATGCATCAAGATTTGCAACATCTGTCACAACGAGTTTGGGAACATCATTGTCAATGAATTCCTTCAAGCCATTGTCTTCGAGTAATGCCTCCATCCTATCTTTCCAAGAAATATATTTATATTTTCCCTCGAGTGCATACTCCAATCTCAAGCCATTGAAAGCCATTTGGATCATGAATCACCTGTAGCACCAGGAAAGTCTTCTACAAATTTGAATTCTATTCAGTTACAAACTCAGCTCCTCCTCCACTATTGTGATTTCCTATGCTCTAACACCATGTAGAAATCATACAAAAAATATGTATATCATGGATTCAATCCAATATAATAATGTTCTAAAGCTATATATTGAATTTATTCTACAAATCAATTGCGAAAATTAAACACAATCGCCAATCACACGAAGCAAATAAGAATCAATCAATCCTAGACTTGGCCAATGCTCTCATCGCACACTCCTCTACATCAAACTGTTTCACCTTCATTATACCATTGTCTTTGAGTAGCCCCACTAGTATGTCAGTTGGCTCAGCATCAGAGGCAAAGCCCGAGAGCCACCCAGAGTATTTCCCTGTTGGTGGGAATATGTAGAAGACATATCTAAACTGAGTGATAACGATCTCATGAAAATTTTGTTACTGATAACAAAAATTTGGGTAATGATGAAATATATAGAAGATATGGAGGATTAGAACAAGAAATACACATTGCTTAATTAACGAAATTTATGTAATGTGTCTACCGAAACATAGGCCATATGATTAGCACACAATTTCAAGATGCACACTAGCGTCGAGAAGAAAGGTCAATGATAGGACTCCCACCCAGCTCAATCTGGAATAAGATAACTAGTCTTTACCTTGTGATATTAATTCCGATTGTTGGTGCTAAAGATAGAACAAGCTCTCCATTTCTAACTTTAAATAGGAAATAACGATATTTATCTGTCATTGTGAATGGTCCAAATCCATCGGGTGGCAAGCATCCAACGTGCACACCCGTCAGTAAGCCTTTGATTAAACATCATAAAATAAATCGCATTCTTGTTCATATTGAACAACAAGATGGGAATAGTATTTGTATAGAAACTACTCCATTACTCAGGTATATCCGGTTGTTTCCTTTAAGATCCATGGCCTCATTCTCTCATGTGGATCATTCTTGTCATATATGGCCCAGTCAATGTTGTAAGAAAATAGAGCCTTTCCATTACTAATGTGAAAAAAACTTTTCTTCCTCACAAAATCCCTCCCATGATAGTACCGAACAGAAGGGACGTTCGGTTGGGATTCTATACCACTTGCTTGGGATCCAATGCATTTTTAGGGAGTGGGTTGGACTTATCCCTTTCACAATAAGGTGAGATATTCAAATTTGGATCAGTTAAAAAAAACATTAAAGGAAGAATAAAAAAAAAAATTGAAAATTTTATTTAAAAAAAAAAATGTCAGAAAATGGAAGCAAATCATAGACGATGTTGGGGTTCCTGTGATTTAGCCTAAGGTCAAAAATAAATGACAAGACAACATCAAACCATTTGGGATCCTAGGATCTAGCCCTTCTGGATCCAGATAGGGATCTCTCTATAAGTTTCAAAGATTGGTTTATCTTTCAAGGCTCAGACTATGATATTAGACTTAAGTACAAGGGTTTTTGTTGGTTTGGTTGGGTGTGATATTTAATTGAGTGAAAAGTCCTAAAAATGAAATATTTTAAGAGGGGTGAAGGTGTGAATAATCAAACAAGGTTCATATGATAGGATAGGTATGAAGCAACACTTAATCCATTAGGCTATGGAGTCACAAAAGGTTTTAATTGCACAACAGTTTTCAAGAGTGGTCCATGGGGCAAGTCATCTATAACAAAGGATCTCTTTAGATTAAATGATGGGATGGAACATTAAAGTGTTGAGAACAAAGTAAAGCTAAAAACTCAATCAAGAATTAATTAACTCTACTGAACAAGAAAATTCCTTTCAATAAATGTTTTGAAGTAAACCAAAGGATAGGGCTAACCATAGACTTCTTTAGACAAACTTTTACTAAAGCCAACTTATCAAACAAACAATCCATTAATCCCCTTGACTACTTTTAGAAAGGATGAAAACAGATAAGAAAACAAAGTATAGCTTAAGATCAAGTAAGGACTTTGAACCTATCCTACTTTCAACATAATCTTAAGGGAAACTTTCAAACAACATTTGGAGAAAGAACTAGAAGACAGGGAAAACCATAGAATTTCCTAGTTTAGCTCTACTTAGCATGTAACAAAAATATCATTCAAGAACAATGTTTAGAGTTTTAGACAGTAAGACATGGGCTCACCAACATTCCTTAACTGGTTTAGATTGTACTAAATCATTCTTAAATACACAATTGGAGGAAAACATAAAGATAAATCTTATCAGTGAGAGTAGGGTACTTCTAAGTGTAAATCCTAGCACTATATTTGTTGTTCTTTATCAGAGAAAAATGGAAAATTTTATGGAAAACATAAGGAAAACAAGTACAATGAGAGGTACTTCACCAATGGTATAGACCAGGATCCCATGAATCAGCTTGTATATTGATGTCAATCCAGTTGCATACTTCATGTCCAATGTTTCAATACAGCAACAACTTCTCTTCTCAGCCTAACTTCTTCTATTACAAACAGAGCTTCAACAACCTCTAAGAACTATTTACATGCAAAAAGTTTCAAGCAGCAAGTATTACATCAACAACCAACAACAACTCATCTTCTTTAGAATTATTTATAGAAGAAAGACGAGGTGGAATGAAAGGAAGGGTATTTTGGTTCAATTAATACAATTTAATGCTTCTTTACCTTTGAGGGGCTCAATGGAGAAGATTTATGATCTTTCCTCTGTATTAATTTGCTTTTATTAAGTTTTTAGCTACTTGGCAGATTTTGTTGACTTTGAAACTCTTTTGGCAGGCTGGTAATAACTCTGGCTGTCTCTAACAAAAATATCACTGACTAAGGCAATAACTATGCCTTCTTTTGATTTATTGAGGCTACAGGTGGCACTTTTGGTAGCTAAAGAGGATAAATGGCCTCTGATGTGGTAGTGGAGGCCTCTTTTACTAATATTTTTTTTCGTTTTTACTTTAAAACACTTTTGATCTGATTTCGAGTTGTGTTTAGACTTAATTAAGCCTTAATCTTTTCTTTGGGTCTTCATTCTTGATACTGTCTTTATCTCTTTAAACCTGAGGATTAAAACCCTGATCTTCAGGATTTGGCTTTAATATGCTTTACTCATCAATTTTGTACGCTGATACACTTTACTGCTTTGTTTCATTGGCACAGGTGGCTTTCTGTCAGTTGAAGGGTTTCATCTAAGATCAAGGGTCGTGATCCACTGATAACACGAATTTGGAAACCCTGCTGGTTCCTTTTACTTGTTGATATAAGTCAGAGAATCATCATTCTGGACTGAACTGGTCACATGTCTATGACTATGGAAATACACGGATTAACCACCATTAGAACCCTGCAAAACACAAAAATTTATTAAGAAACCCTACAAAGATGGTTTAACTGCATTCAGAGGTTCGGCGGAGGTATTTTGAGGGATCGAGGATGGATAAACGTAGTGGGGGAGGATGAAATCCTGGCAGAAACAGCTAACTAGGCTTAGTTTTGAATTATGACGCGAATATGAAGAAGGGTGGTTTTGGGAAAACCGGCAACGGTTTTCGCGTGGGCTATAGGCGGTAAGCCGAATTAGCCGAATGGAACGCAATACGACTCATCAATCGACACGTGGATTCTCAAAACCAATTTTATCACGCGGAAGTAACGCACTATGGAAAGGGGCCAAAAATTACTCGATATGGATTCTTGTTCATTGGATGATCGGCAATAGATCAGACGGTGCGGGTGACACGCGACAAGTCCAAAGATGTGCGGGGCATGGATGGTGGGACCAATAGTTGTGTTAGCATTTTTGTTGCATGGTGGAAGGGTTTAAATGGAAAAAGGGGTTTATCGGGTTAATTCCCGACCGTTGGATTTGGGAGAATGAACGGTTGGGAATCAATCGGACGGGCGATGGTGAAGGGTTATGGGTGGAGCGTGACGCAATATTGGCCATTGGTTCTTGTGGATTCAACGGTTGAGATTAAATCGGTAGGTCAGGCCATTGGAGGACCAATGCTTTGGAAAGAGGACTTATGTTTTTTGCGATGCGATGAAGGGGTGTGGTCCCATGAAAAAGGTAAGGAGACTGGGGGTTAAAAAATAAATGGCTTATTGCATCGGGGAGTTTAGTGGGAATCTCATCGCATTGGAGTTTTGAAGTAAAAGGTAACAAAGAAACAGGAAACCCCAACTGCGATTGCGTGATGGGAGTTAGCTCCTGATCGCGGGATGACTTCATGTGAGGAAAGGGGTTAGAAGCTATAAGCCCTCAGGGGCTTAACACCTTTATAGTGTAAAATACCATCTTTAGGCTTAAAACAGGGATTTTAAAGCCAAAATGAGGGTTATGATAGATGAAAGAAAGGGTTTTTAATACTAAATAAGGGGAAATATAAGGTTTTAAGAGGGTTTTGATGATTTTAGGGGTTAAATGAAAGGTTTTAGAAGGATTGGTGAAAGGGAAAAATGGGTGAAAATGGAGAAGTGAAATGAGTGAAAGGAGGAGTGCAATGATGGAAAATGGAGCCTCTTGAACAATTTTTCTTTGGTAAACAGCAAGGTCCTTGAGGGCTAATAGTGAAACATCAGTGAAGATTAATACCAAGGATAAAGGACACCATAAGACTTCAAGAACTCATAATTTGGACATGAATTGTTTCTTTAAGGATAAAAAAAAATTTAGCCACCATTTGATATGAAATTTTTTTATAGGTGGCTAATAGTGGCTCCACATGGGGATGGCATCTTCTTGAAGGTGTCAAGAACTTCAAACAATTTTCTCTGGAAGCTGATCAGTGCCTTACACTTTGATAATATATATATATATATTTTTTTTAATCAACTGCTAACAAAAATGACTTAGAACTTGATATATCAGTAGAAAAGTATTTCCCAAACAACTACCTACACAACCTACTTCCTAAAAATTTTTCTTCAGAAGGTGCACTTGGACTTGCAAACCTTTTCATCAATCATTCATTCTTTTATTGAAAGCATAAAACTAATCTAAGTCTATTCTTATTTCTACATGAGTTCAGATTAAGCAGTTGAACTCATAAGTTTCTCTACCTAACTATTATCTGTCAGGATTAGACTGTCTGATAGACTTCATTCTCTATTTTCTAAAACAGAAATTTTAAAGCAGCCAAGCCAGGATTAAGCAGTCTGACTTGCTGCATATCTATGGCATAAAAAACAAGTTGCACATAGATTGAAATTTGCATAAAATTTAAAAAAAAATTGTGAAGGCCTAAGATCTGAAAATCAAAAGAATCCTTCATTATTCTTCATCTCTGGTTTTAGTCTTGTTTGAGCTACTTCCTCTTTCTTTTCTGGTTCAAGTTTTGGGATTTTTAGAATCAGTTCTTCATCAATATCATAGGTTCAATATTTAAGCTTGTTTGAACCTTTGTTTTTCTATCCTAAACTACCTTACTGATAAGCCAAGATTGAGCTTTTTGGAAAATCTGATTCACTAACCTATCAGTATTAAATTTAAACTTTTCCAATCATGATTTGATTGTATGATCGAATAGAAATTGTTTCTTGTGGTAGTGGCATTTAAGCTTGCACACTTTTAGACATTGTTTCTTTTTTGGTATGGGGTTGTACCTTTCTTGTTTTCATTCTGCCCTCCTTTCTATTTTTATTGTTTTTGTATTTTTTCTTTTTCTAACTTTGAAAGCAGTGATAGATATGATATTTTCAATGAGGGAGAATAAAAAAGTTTCAAACTAGTATAGTTAAGAAAAATAATGTTTGAGCATCCTGCCATTGACAGGACCACCAAAAAGTTCAGTTCCATTCACTTCCTACAAGAAATAAGCATTGTTACCAACAGTAGAATTAATGAGATAAAGGCCTAGCCATAAGTTATCAATTTTCCATGTTTTCCCTTATCTTCTCTCCTGGAATCCCACTTCAAAACTTTGTCACCAATGTTAAAATCACTTTCTTTGGTTCTTTTATCAAACAGCTTCTTGATGTTTTCTTGCTTGTGTAGTGTTCTGTTGTAGACTTCCTCCTTGGTTTGTTGAAGATGTATAGTCTAATGTATTCTCCTTGTCATATCATTTTCTTCAGACTGTACTTCTTGGATCAGCTTCATGACTAGCACTCCTAGACTGGTTGGAAAAATTGCATCTGCTCCATAAACTAGCTGATATGGTGAAATTCCAATTTATTTCTTAAGTGTTAATCTGTCAGCCCATAGTGCATGTATTAGCTTTGTGTGCCATGATTTCTTATTGTCTTCCAACAAATTTTTGATTATATTCACCAAACTTTTGTTTGAAGATTCTGCCAACCCATTACCTTGTGGGTAATAAGCAATATAATGGCCCAATGAAATATGATATTTATGACAGAATTCAACCATCTTTTTGGATCCAAATGCAGCAGCATTGTCAGTGATAATCTTCCTAGGATAGCCAAATCTAGACAGGATATGATTTTCAAGGAATTTTATGATGACAGAGTCAGTGGCTTGCCAAGAAGGGATGGCTTCTATCCATTTGGTAAAATAGTCTGTTGCAGTGAGGATCCATCTATGTTGGGAAGATGAGGCTGGATGGATTTCGCCAATGAAGTCTAGACCCCACTGTTGAAAAGGAGCTTCAACAGTGATTGGTTGCAGAGGTAACGGAGGAAATTTTCTTTTGCCTTCAAAAAGTTGGCATTTGTTACATGCTTTAATCGTTTTCTAAATATCTTGAAAGAGGGTGGGCCAGTAATGACCAGCTCTAAGGATCTTATTGGTAGTTGTCTTCCAAGAGAGGTGGCCTCCACATTCTCCTTCATGTAATTCATGCTTGATCTTATTTGCATCACTCTCAGGCAAACATTTAAGCAATAATCCACTAGCATTTTTCCAATATAGAAATTTATCCAAAATGCAGTAATTAACAGCTTTCAATTTTAAAAATCTTTCCTTCATTTTAGACAAAACAAGAGGTGTATTTAAATTGAGAAAAACATATAAAATATCAGCATACCAAGATGAAAACAGAAAATGATCTTCAATAATAGGAGTTGACAACTCCTCCTGTTCATCTAATGCATCTAACATGTTTATATCAAGAGCTTCAAAATTAGACTCAGCCATTAATCTTGCTAGTCTTTGGCCTTTTATGAGATTAGTGGGCTTGATTTCTAAATCATATTCAAGTATCACAAAAATCCACTTTCCTCTTTTTCCATCTGGATCTTGGGTCAAAATTTCCTTTACTATTGAATTAGGAACAAATGCAATTATGTGAGAATGTAGAATGTAAACTCTGAAGTCTTTTAAGGCTTTGACTAAGGAAATGGCTTGTTTTTCCATGATATTGTACTTCAAAGGTGCATCTCTTAATGCCTTACACAAAAATGCAATTGGCTTCTCTTGTCCTTTTAAGTTTTTCTGTAATAGGACAACAGCCACTGTGTGTTCTGATGCAAATGAAAAAAATGAAGAAATCCTTTGTAAAATCAGGACTGATTAGAACTGGTGTTTTGGTCAATGCTTGTTTTACCAGCTCAAATGATCTCTTTTCTTCTAAGGTCCATTTAACTCCTTCTTCCTTTTTAAGCATATGTGTTATGCTTCTAAGGAGTTCTGCTAAGTTGGGTATGAACCTTCTCAAGAAATTAATCTTCCCAATGAAAGATTGAAGTTCCTTGATGTTTCTAGGATGGTTGATTTGAAATATACCATCAATCCTCTTTAGGTCTATCTTTATCCCTTCTTTTGATATGATGTGTCCAAGAAGTTTTCCTTCTTGGAGACAAAACATTGTTTTCTTTGGATTTAAAGATAACCCATATTTTCTGCATTTCTCAAAGAATTTTCTCAAGTGTATTAGGTGTTCTTCATCTGTTTAGAATAAATATTTATATCATCGAGGTAAATTATAATGAATTAACCTATTTCTTCTAAAAATGCAATATCCATGGCTCTCTGAAATGTAGCACCAGCATTCATTAAACCAAAGGGCATTTTCAATACATGAAATTACCCCAAGGTGTGGTAAAGACTGTTTTGAGTTGATCATCAGGATGTACCAATATTTGATTGTAACCTGAGAAGCCATATAGCAAAGAAATTATTTTGGAACCAACTACCTTTTGTAAAATATGATCCATTTTGGGTAAAGGATAGTTGTCCTTTAATGAGGCTCTGTTTAAGTTCCTAAAATCAATACAAAGCCTTATTTCTCTTGTTTTCTTCCTAACTGATACAATATTAGACACCCACTTTGAGTATCTAACAAGGACAATAATTCCAGCATCATACATCTTTCTGATTTCTTTCTCTACCAGAGGTAATTGTACAAGGTTGATTCTGCGCAATTTCTGTTTAAAAGGTTTCTAGTTTTCTTTGAGGGGTATCTTATGCTGAATTATTTCTGTATCATAGGACTTTAGATATTCATAGCTCCATGCAAAAATATCAGAAAATTCTATAAAAAACTCAATATATT
Organism: Pinus albicaulis; assembly: GCA_034641835.2. Classification (NCBI taxonomy): domain Eukaryota; kingdom Viridiplantae; phylum Streptophyta; class Pinopsida; order Pinales; family Pinaceae; genus Pinus; species Pinus albicaulis. The sequence continues at coordinate 215,789,405 of CM076577.1, read as the reverse complement.
TCATTTTTATGTGAGCTGGAAATGTTTTAGACATGTTAATCAATTTTGGTTTAAGTTCACTGCCTATATTACATTCTTCTACTTCATTTTCAACAGGTTCCAGTTTTGGTTTTTTGGCAACATCATTGAAATCAAACAATTCTTCTAATGGGACTAGTCCTTTTGGAAAGATTTGAGTGCTAGATTACAACATTTCTAAATATGCACTAGCTTATGTTGTATGTTCAATTTTATTAGAAAACATATTTATCTCAGCAATCTCTGGAGACTTTTCTTCTCTATCAAGTAAATTTTCTTCCATAGGACAGTCTGGTTCATAATATGAATCTGAACTTGGTAGCACAAATTCATTTCTGGACTATAAGAAGTCTTCTATTTTTTTATCTCCCTCAAATACTTGCTAGTATTTTTCATTGTCCAGGACATCTAGTCTGTATTTCTCTTGAATTTTGTGTTGTTTTTTTTTCACCAGGCCTTTTGCAAGTACTAGCAGAAATGGCCAGTGCATTAGCAAGCATATTTTGGGTTCTGGGGACAAATGTTAGCTCAACTCATCAAATTTTTTGAGTAAATCCAGGGTATCATTCCTATAGGCTCTCAATCTGGGATGTTTTGCAGTGCATTCCCCATTAATTTGCCTAATTATTAGTTCAGAATCTCCATGAACAATTATTCTTCTGGCTCCTAATTTTTCAATAAATGCAAGCCTAGAAGGAGTGCCTCATATTCAGCTATGTTTTTTGTGCATGGAAAGTTCAATTAGTATGAGTTTCCTTCAGCATGATTGTTCATTTTTTTGTGAAGCCACACTCCTGCACCTGCACTAGTCTTGGTACAAGATCCATCAATACTCATACTCCAAAGAGGACTAGTTTCAGATTGACTAGTTTGACTACTATCCTCTTTATCTATTGTGCTTTTAGATTGCTCTTGTAAGTCATCACTATGTTGAAATTGGTTTAGTTCCTCATGTTCTTAAATATGTTGAGGGTTCTTATTTTGACTCTCAAGTTTAACAACCCATGGATGACTGTTTTGTAGCTCTAGACCTGTGATTTGTTTACTGTAATTTTCTGATATGGAAAACTGTTTTGATACTTCTGTCTTGTCTTCCTCTTTTTCTATGTCTACTGGTATGTCATTGTGTATGGTGGTCACTAAGTCAGTTAAGGTTTCTTGCTCATTAAATGTTTCATTATTGAATAAAATAAATGGTTCAAGGCCTGTATGCACAAAATAAAGAGGAGAATTTTCCGGTCTCTCTTGGCTACTTACCATGTATTGCATGTGAGATTCCATATAAAGTCTTCTAGTTTGATTGAAAACAGGGATGGTAGCATATGTCATATCCATTTTCATTATTCCTTGTAACTTAGCTCCCCATGATCTTGATAAAAGCATACCATACTTGGGGGGTACATCAACCACTACAATATCCATTACTAAACACTTGGCTGGAATCTGTGCTAAGTTTACACAGAGTTCTTTGATTAAACCTAAACATTTCACTCTACTGGAGTCAAAGGAATATAGATATTTGTATGGTCTGGTGATTTCAAGGCCTAGACTTTCCATCACTGCTTTGGGAATTAAGTTGTGAGAGGCCCCTGAGTCATGCATAGCATTGTGTAAAATTTTGTCATGAATTTTCAAACTAACATAAAATGGAGGAACTGGCCCTTCTTGGTATCTTCCTTCAATCTTAGGACCAAATAAGAGCTCTGGTTGATCATCATTGAGGTTGACAGTGTCTATATTTTCTCCTATGTTGAAGGCTTTCAAAATTTGTGATCTATAGAAATCTTGGGTGACTAATTCAGTAAGGGGAACAAAGATCTTAATCTTGGAAATTTCTTGTTTCAAACTAAAAGGCATCTGATTTTTTACAATGTTTGTTTCAGCCTTGTTAATCACCACTCTATCAGCAAAATCAACTTGCCGATTTCCTCTATTTACATTGGTCAAAATTGTTTTAATAGGAGCACTAGCTGAAGTACTAATGCTTCTAAGGTCTGCACTCTATTTTTCATTAATTTGAGTGCCTTTCTCTTTGGTTTGTTCAGAATTTACAACCATTGTTTTATCTTTTTGTTTTGTAACTTTGGGTTTGTTCACAGGGCTATTTTTTGCAGAATTTTTAGAGGTTTTAGTTTTGGGAGTTTCCTGATTCTTTTTACTCCTAAGGTCATATTCTTTTGGGGTCTCTATGATGACATTTTCTAGCTCTTGATAGTAATTTTCATCTTTCGTTCTTCCATCATCATAGGGTGTATATAGGCCTTGTTTCCTATTGTGAGGAACATCAAAATTATCATTGTCTACTCCCAACATGTTTATGTTATCTTCCTCTGTTTTTTCAATTGTTTCTTCAACCTCACTTACATAGTTTTGATGAAAAGGAGGTATAATCTCTTGATCAGAGTCTCTTGGTCTATTTTGAGGTTGGTTTCTCCCGAAATTCTGATTTTGATTTTGAGATTGATTTCTATTTTGGGGAGTTGATTGGTTTTCTCTAGATTGTGCTCTCTCAAGTATGCTCATTTTCTTCATCATTTCCTCCATCATTCTTTCCATTTTAGAGCTATATTTGGAGGGTGCATTCTCTTCTCTGAATGAAAATTTCTTCTCATTTCTCATCCTAGCTCTCTTCTCAATCAGATTTACTTCCACGGCTAGGGCCCCATTCTGCATATCTTCTAAAGTCAAGGGGTCTCTTTCTCTTAGCTGATATGCCATTTCAGGATCAAATCCTTCAGGAAATTTGGCCAAATCTGAGTCTTGTGGAGGTTTCAAGTCTGGGGGCAGTGCATTATACATACTATTGAACCTAGTGCAATAATTTTGAACACTTTCTCTAGTTTTTCTTTTGAGGTTGTTATAATCTGAAAGGATTTGGAGAGGGTTTTTCCTAACTTCCCACTTGTCTAGGAATGACTGATGAAGGGCTTGGAGGTCATTAATACTATTAGGGGTTAAGCTTTTGAGCCATTTTCTTACTTCTCCCCCTAGACTTTGAGCGAATAATCTGAGTTTGACAGTTTCATTTTCTATCTCATTTCTATCAAAATAGTCATTCATCTCGTCCACATGTTGTGAAGCAGTAGTAGAACTACTGGCATCATGCAATGGTATTTTGGACTGATAGTCCTATGGTAGATTGACTAAAGTTAAAGGAAGGACTAGAGGGGCATACCATGTTGCCATGATAGGAGGTTGAGGGAAAAACAGGGGGTTTACAGGTGGAGGATGTAAGATAGGAGGGGGTTGATGGAATGGGGTGGTTTGCACAGTGGGTATATGGATAACGGAAGTGGATGGATCAGCAAGATATTGTTCAGCAGATCTTGGATGAGAGAAACCAAAATTATGGATGAAATGGAAATCATGAGGGGTAGTTTCTCTACTACCAGGATGTTCACCTCCATCTTGGGATGAAGGTGGAGACTCAAAATCTGTCTTATCTATATCATCAAGTGACCTAGTTCTGAATGGGTTTCTTAAGTCAACTTATGAATCTTGTAGATCTGTAAGGTTTTCAGGGACAAAATTAGCTCTTATAATTGGTCTGACAATAGTTGGATGGTTAACCTTAGGATATTTTCTAAGTATTCTTTCAGGATTGTTAACTATCTCAGGAGGATTTGGGTCAGGATAGGCTCTAGTATGAATTCTTTTTGAAGCCACAGTGTTTCCTTTTTAGACCCAATAGCCAAATATAAAAAATTTTGAAAGGAAAACTAGTATTTTGACAAAGAAAACTTAATCCTCAAAGTATTCTTTACTGAGTTTAAATGATGTTATGATAAGGGGTTTCCCAGTGAAGTCTTTGGGAAACCAAGAAAAATCAGCAGGCCTACTGATATTCAGTGGAGTCACAAGGTGAAGGATTTTTAGTTATTCTTAGGGCTTGAATGTTGTTCACCATCAACAATCAATGACCATTCTAGAAAGACCTTTGATACATTTAGAAACAGGGGTTTTATGAGTTGTGAAGTTATCTATTACTACAGAAACGCCCCACGATGGGCGCTAGTATGTTGGGGTTCATGTGATTTAGCCAAAGGTCAAAACTAAATGACAAGACAACATCAAACCACTTGGGATCCTAGGATCTAGCCCTTCTGGATCCAGAGAGGGATCTCTCTATAAGTTTCAAATATTGGTTTATCTTTCAAGGCTCATACTATGATATTAGGCTAGTTATTAAATACAAAGGTTTTTGTTGGTTTGGTTGGGTGTGATCTTTAATTGAGTGGAAAGTCCTGAAAATGAAAGAGTTTCAGAGGGGTGAAGGTGTGAATAATCAAAAAAGGTTCAGCTAATAGGATAGGTATAAAGCAACACTTAATCCATTGGGCTATGGAGTCACAAAAGGTTTTAATTGCACAACAGTTTTCAAGAGTGGTCCATGGGGCATGTCATTTATAACAAAGGATCTCTTTAGATTAAATGATGGGATGGAACATTAAAGTGTTGAGAACAAATTAAAGCTAAAAACTCAATCAAGAATTAATTAAATCTACTGAACAAGAAAAATCCTTTCAATAAATGTTTTGAAGTAAACCAAAGGACAGGGCTAACCATAGACTTCTTTAGACAAAATTGTACTAAAGCCAACTTATCAAACAAACAATCCAGTAATCCCCTTGACTAATTTCAGAAAGGATGAAAACAAATAAGAAAACAAAGTGTAGCTTAAGATCAAGTAAGGACTTTGAACCTATCCTACTTTCAACATACTCTTAAGGGAAACTTTCAAACAACCTTTGGAGAAAGAACTAGAAGACAGGGAAAACCATAGAATTTCCTAGTTTAGCTCTACTCAGCATGTAACAAAAATATCATTCAAGAACAATGTTTAGAGTTTTAGACAGTAAGACATGGACTCACCAACATTCCTTAACTGGTTTAGACTGTACTAAATCATTCTTAAATACACAATTGGAAGAAAAACATAAAGATAAAGCTTATCAGTGAGAGTAGGGTACTTCTAAGAGTAAATCCTAGCTCTATATTTGTTGTTCTTTATCAGAGAAAAACAGAAAATTTTATGGAAAACATAAGATGGAAAACAAGTACAATGAGAGGTACTTCACCAATGGTATAGACCAGGATCCCATGAATCAGCTTGTATATTGATGTCAATCCAGTTGCATACTTCATGTCCAATGTTTCAATACAACAACAACTTCTCTTCTTAGCCTAACTTCTTCTATTAAAAATAGAGCTTCAACAGCCTCTAAGAACTATTTACATGCATAAATTTTCAAGCAGCAAGTATTACATCAACAACCAACAACAACTCATCTTCTTCAGAAGTATTTATAGAAGAAAGAGGAGGTGGAATGAAAGGAAGGGTCTTCTGGTTCAATTAATACAAGTTAATTCTTCTCTACCTTTGAGGGGCTCAATAGAGAAGATTTATGATCCTTCCTCTATATTAATTGGTTTTCATTAAGTTTTTAGCTACTTGGCAGATTTTTTTGACTTTGAAACTGTTTTGGCAGGCTGGAAATAACTCTGGCTATCTCTAACAAAAATATCACTGACTAAGGAAATAACTATGCCTTCTTTTGATTTATTGAGGCTACAAGTGGCACTTTTGGTAGCTGAAGAGGATAAATGGCCTCTGATGTGGTAGTGGAGGCCTATTTTACTGATATTTTTCTTCGTTTTTACTTTAAAACACTTTTGATCTGATTTCAAGTTGTTTTTAGGCTTAATTAAGCCTTAATCTTTACTTCGAGTCTTCATTCTCTGATATTGTCTTTATCTCTTTAAACCTGAGGATTAAAACCCTAATCTTTAGGATTTTGATTTAATCTTCTTTACTCATCAATTATGTACGCTGATACACTTTACTGCTTTGTTTCACTGGCACAGGTGGCTTTCTGTCAGTTGGAGGGTTTCATCTAAGATCAAGGGTCGCGATCCACTGATAACATGAATTTGGAAACCCTGCTAGTTCCTTTTACTCGTTGATATAAGTCACAGAATCGTCATTCTGGACTGAACTGGTCACCTACTTGTGACTATGGAAATACATGGATTAACCACCATTAGAACCCTGCAAAACACAAAAATTTATTAAGAAACCCTGCGAAGATGGTTTAATTGTGTTCAGAGGTTCTGCGGAGGCGGTTTGAGCGATCTAGGATGGAGAAATGCAGTGGAGGAGGATGAAATCTTGGCAGAAATAACTAACCAGGCTCAATTTTGAATTATGGTGCAAAAATGAAGAAGGGTGGTTTTGGGAAAATCGACATCAGTTTTCGTGCGGGCTCTGGGCGGTAAGCAGAATTACCCGAATGGAACACGATACGACTCATCAATCGACGCGTGGATTCTCAAAACCAATTTTATGGCGCGGAAGTAGCGCACTGTGGAAAGGGGCCAAAAATTACGCGATATGGATTCTGGTCTATTGGATGATTGACGATAGATTGGACGGTGTGGGTGACATGCGACAAGTCCAAAGATGTGCGGGACATGGATGGTGGGACCAATAGTTGCGTCAGCATTTTTGTCGCATGGTAGATGGGTTTAAATGGAAAATGGGGTTTATCGGGTTAAGTCCCGACCGTTGGATTTGGGAGAATGAACGGTTGGGACTCAATCGGAGGGGTGATGGCGAAGGGTTATGGGTGGAGCGTGACACAATCTCGGCCGTTGGTTCTTGTGGATTCAACGGCTGAGATCAAATCGGCGGCTCGGGCCATTGGAGGACCAATGCTTTGGAAAGAGGACTTATGTTTTTTGCGATGCGATGAAGAGGTGTGGTCCCATGAAAAAGGTAAGGAGACCGAGGGTTAAAAAAGAAAGGGCTTATCACATCGGGGAGTTTAGCAGAAAGGTCATCGCATCAGAGTTTTGAAGTAAAAGGTAAAAAATAAACAGGAAACCCCGATTGCGATTGTGTGATGGAGGTTAGCTCCTGGTCGTGGGATGAGGTCATGTGAGGAAAAGGGTTAGAAGCTATAAGCCCTCAGGGGCTTAACACCTTTATAGTGTAAAATACCATCTTTAGGCTTAAAACATGGATTTTAAAGCCAAAATGAGGGTTCCGATAGATGAAAGAAATGGTTTTTAAAACCAAATAAGGGGAAATATAAAGTTTTAAGAGGGTTTTGATGCTTTTAGGGGTTAAATGAAAGGTTTTAGAAGGATTTTTGAAAGGGAAAAATGGGTGAAAATGGAGAAGTGAAATGAGTGAAAGGAGGAGTGCAATGATGGAAAATGGAGCCTCTTAAACAATTTTTCTTTGGTAAATAGCAAGGTCCTTGAGGGCTAATAGTGAAACAACAGTGAAGATTAATACCAAGGATAAAGGACACCATAAGACTTCAAGAACTCAAAATTTGGACATGAATTGTTTCTTGAAGGCTAAAAAAGATTTTGCCACCATTTGATATGACAATTTTTTATAGGCGGCTAACAGATGAAAAATAGATTAGAAAAAATTTATTTTATCGTCGACAATACAAATTCTTGCTGAAAACATTAGAGGCACCCTACTTTCTAATCATCGCAATCGCAAAAAGCGCGATGGAGAGCATACTTATTCTAAAGAGACGGTGTTTTATTCGTTATCCTACCTATTCTACGCTAATTAAAAATTAAAAATTAGTTACGGGTAATCAAATAGACAATGTAGCCATCCACGCAATAGTATTACGAATATGTTCATAGTCAATTTTCTGAATGAAAAATAAAAATTTGAAAAAATAAATAAATCTAACTGCTGTAACTGCGAACTAACTAAATAAAAACAAAAAGACAGATCTAATTGAGTATTTACTTGGAACCTGTTGTGGCTAATTTGCATTTACCTTTGAATTAATTTTAAAAACACCAAAAAAGCATGTATGATAGAAAATATAAATTTTTGTGTGTTGTAGAATAACTTTAATTTATATATTGGTACATTAACACTATGTGATAAGATGCGGAGGTGGGTCGAGTCAGGTTCATCCATGTGCAGAACAGTTCAAGAGGTGGAGAAAGGGTAAATTTCCCTTTAAAAATTAAGGGTTTTGGAGGATGCTCAAAGGAAAAATGGACGGTCTGGATCAAAGTGTAGAATTGGAGCAAAGGGATGGATGGCAGAGATTAAATTGCAAACCATAAACCGAAAGTTTCAAAGGATAGGAGTAGGAGGTAAAGGTTAAAATCACCGAAGTGCAATGTGCAATGTGGTGGGGCCCGATCATAAATCGCCAATTGCAAGTTTTAGTGAATAAGCATAGGAGGTAAAAGTTAAGAGTGGTATGCAGTGATGTGGCTCGCATATTGCATATCACAATTTTAAAGTGTTAAGTGCAAAGGGCTTGAGTTATATTCACCAAACTGCGATATGCGATGCGGTGGAGCGTGATCGCATAGTGTGCAATGCTAGGCCTAGAAGATAAGTGTCAAAGAAAAGCTAAAAAAAGTAAAATATGATGTTCGGGCAAATGCGATGAGGTTTCAAAAGCGAACTCTGAAGGTTTTCAGATCCGGCTGAAAGGTATCTTTTGTGTTAAACCATGTCGGAGGAAGGAAAAGAGGATTATAACGTAAATTTGTTGAAAACACCTAGGTCATGAAGAAACTATCCAGACACGGCATAGAGACTCAGGTAAGCGACCTAACACCAATCAAAGGAGAAAAGGAAGAGTCGGGTAGTAGGTAATACAATGGCAGCGTTTGAAGCACATTGGCATCGGCAAAGTCGGACAGAAGAATGTACAGAGGCGTTATTGGAAGCATGATAGTTGGGTCAGAGTCGGGCACTGAGGCATCTGTTGAGCAGAGAATAAGGTACGTTTTCACCCTACCTTTACCACCCATTTTATGCACCTTTATGAAATTTTCCTCATCTTAATAGTAAAGGAAAGGAAAATTAATGTAAAATCAAGAAAAAATGAATTAACAGTAAAAGGGATATTTAACAACGGGAAAATGACTTGTTGTATCTTTATTTACGAGGAAAAAAAGCAACTGAATCGATGATAACCAAAAGACAACTGAGAAAGAAATACTAACAGGATCATGATGACTCCCATGGGTCGGCAGAAGACGGAAAGGCACCTCCACGCCTAAAGAACTCAAACGACATCCAGAAGTAGCAGGATCCCGTAAGGAAAATACCGTTACCATTTTTGAAATCGCCTTTAAAAGGTCAAAAAAGAACAAGATAGATAGATCAAAATAGAGACTTTCTTATGTAATAGACATATCGAGGAAAAATTGTCGAGTTATATCGATGTATTAAATTTCAGCTTAGTAAAGCTTTTGGTGTTTTTGGATAGTAAATATCTGAGTTTTCCATAGCGATAGACTTATGGTGGTTTGGGCCCAGCCCTGGGAGTTTCTTCGCTAATCTTTGTGCTATACGTTCAATTAGAGAACTTACGTTTTAGACATCTAATACAATTCGTGAGATGTCATTTAATTGGTTGAATTGTGAATATAAGATGCTCCAGCTTTCTCTTTCATTATAATAGTTTTTCATTCATACCTTCTTGCTTACAATCAATAATTTCATAATTACTTAGATTCTTTCATCATTTCTCGATGCTTTATGTGCATTTCATTAGTTTTAGCATGACTGCTGTTCAATTTTGTATATAGCTAAAATTGGATCCTTTCATCATTATTGTAAGGTGTCTAGTTGTTAATTGATTCGGAGATATGTCATATATTTAATTTAAAAGATAATTCCATTGCAAAATTAGATAAACAATTATTGTTCAATTTATTGAAGTTGTTGTTCAATTCAGTAGGAATGTTGTTCAATTCATCAGGGTGTTGTTCAATCGTAGGTTTCTCTATTCTACACTTAGACAAAGTAGTTAAACAACATTTTATAATTCCATTTCCCTTTGAATTGATTTAAATTCAAGAATTATATAGTCCTCTTTATGATAATGTAGAGTAGTTGTTCTTTGATATCACTTGCATATACTATGCTCACACTCTTGAAATAATAAGACTTTGCCTAGGTTGACAATTGAATAAGAAGCATTGAATTTGCCTGTAAAATTCACCTTTATGACCCAACATTTTTGGCATCATTGTTGGGGAGAGTGTTAAAGAGTGATGTCATTTATTCTTTTTTCTTTTGCTACAAAGAATTGGGTGTCGAAAACGAGAGGTAAGAACCTATGTACCGATAAGAAAAATGCTTGCTCTCCAACCCACTTCTCAGCAATTGTGCAAAAGATAGTAGAATAGGTGCTCTTGTTTTATGACTAGAAAGAAGAATATAGAAACAAATCAAAATCATCCACTTAAGTCTACGAAACCAAAGGGACCGGTGATCCTTGGTAGAACAACATATATAGATGAAATCATTAAGAAGATTGAATCCTAGGAATCCGTAAGACCCAGAACCATTCCTATTCAAAGTCCTACTGCACTCCCTCAGGTAGTAGCCTCACCATATGCAACCCACACTCATATTCATAGTGAAACAGAGGGATATGAACAAAGCCTTCAGACTATTGATCACGTAAGTATTGATCCTTTGAGAGAGGGAGGTTCTTGTAATTTACAGGAAGGGGAAGGAGTAACCAGTAGTGCAATACAGGTAAGAACTCCAGAGCCTGGATCCCTTGAGAGAGTGGTCAAGATAGAGACACTTGGTATCCCAGATTAGGGAAGTGTTGTAATGCTTCCTCCGCATCCGCTCCCTAATCCCACCAACATTATTCCTCCAGAACAATAAATCCTCGAAGATTATTGGCATATCTTTGATCAAATGGAAATCAATCAAAACCAGAATCAGAGGTAGACATCAACATTGGAATATCCCATTGTTGATCATGCTGCAAATTCCCCTATCAAATCCATTCCCTTACAAAACATCGACCCCACCTTCCATGGGCCGACCTCAAAAGATCCTAATGCATTTTTATTTGGATTCGATGTCTTATGTAGGGGATATGACTACACCACTGACCCTCAGAAACTGAAATTATTTCCCTCTACCTTGAAAGGGACCACATTACGTTGGTTCATGGGGCTTAGTGGAGGAACCATCAATAATTGGGACCAGATGAAGAACACTTTCCTTATTAAAAATCAAGATTATTGTCGAACTCGAGAATTAAAATATTAAATATTAAATATTTCTACAAAAGACAATGAGACATTAGAAGAGTATGTTGAAATATTTCAATATAATTTACAAAGGTCTCCATATACTGCACTATCCAAAGACATCTTAAAAGAAACAATGATTAAGGGAATGAAATAATAATGGGTTGAAACACTTAACATAATGGGAAAATGGGACATCTACCAAGAAGAATATGATGATATTATTTCACTATGTGTCAGGTGCTCTCGGGGTAGTACGTGAAGTAGGACAATCAGGCGAGACTCAACTACAATGGATCCTAAGCAGTTCGGTGGCAACATGACTAGAGCAGCATTTTGTAATATTTTAGAAGATTTCAAAACTGACATCTTGGGCACCTTGACAACATAGTTGGATGTCCTACAAGCCAAGAAGAAGCGAGCTATAACAGAACAAAACTTGGCTGTCTTTTTCCCACGCTCTCGGAAGAAGCACAACCAAAGGGAATGTCCATTAGACATGGTCCAGACATGCACTATTTGCACCAAGGACCATGCTACGGACCATTTCCCTTCGCTTCTGGTGCTGAAGACATTTTTTAAAGAAGTAAAAGAAGAGATAGAACTAGTCTATCTAATGAACCAGCATTGACAGTGGCAAGCATGACCATGTATTCCACAAGACCTACCTCAGTTATTTTCTTCCCCACCATTTAACCATTAAAACCCTGCAGCAGCTTGGCATAATCAACCACCTTTCTCTACTTTGACATCTCAATCATTTCCTATGCCACCTTGTCCAACATAACCCTCTTCAGGAAATAATTGGCCAAGTTTTCCTTGTTCTCCCCCTTATTGGAAAAACACTCTCTATAAAACCCAGTGGCCAGCCTCCCCTTCACAAATCACAAACTAGCCTTAGAACTGGTAGAGACCCGTGGGAATGACCAACCTACCGATGGGGACAGGAGTTCAAAATCAACCTACATTACCAGCTCCATACCTAGTCCAGCACAACCCTCATCCTATCATACGACCTTAATTACCAACTCAACCCAATCCTAACCTCAACAACAGGTCGATTCAACCAATTCAGATTGTAGAAAATCAAAACCCCAAAACTGAACAAAATAAATTTAATGAAATAATGTTGAGATCAGGATGTATTATTTCACTAGCAAAAGATACGACCCTGCCAAAACTTGAATCTGTAACTTCAATAGAGGCTGGACAAAAAAAAATGACTGAAACATAAGTACAACAGGAAAAGGAAATGGTTGATCAGGGGAAGCCTGAAAACCTTAGGATTTCTCCCCCTCCATTCCCTGAAATATTAATGCTACCTAGACCGATAACCTCTCCAGATTTTGATATCCTAGGGGAATTAAAAACCTTTGCATTAAAATTCCTTTTTTGCAGGCTATACAAGACATTCCCATCTATGCTAGGAAAATTAAAGAAATGTATGGAAAGAAGCAAGTGAGGAAAGCAAAAATCGCACCACTGTTCATGTGGTAGGGGAACTATCTAACTTACTGTTGGGTAAGGAAACACCCGTGAAATATGAGGATACAGGGAACCCCATAGTAACAGTGAAAATATTTGGACACTCCTTTCTAAACACATTGGTTGACTTAGGGGCATACATTAACATCTTAACTACAGAGACCTGCGAGAATATAGGCATAACATCTTTAGAAGCTACATCTACTTTGCTAGAACTTGCTGATAGATCTATTATCAAACTAGAAGGAATATTACAAGACATCCTGGTTTCTACGGACTCTTAGGAGTATCTAACTAACTTTTTAGTTATCAACCCAAAGAGTAGGATAGATGGACACCACTTGATACTTGGTTGACCTTGGTTGGCAATAGCCAATGCTTACATAGGTTGTCAAGCAGGCAACATGACCATTGCTAGAGGAGATTCCATAAAAAAATCTATCATTTACCCACCTTCCAAGCCAATTATACCCACGATAAATATTCACAAACATCCACATACATATTGGGAACAAATATCCATTCACCACTGACCGTAGTTGAAGCTCTTGAATTTAAGGATCAAAAGAATCAATAACTTCATGAATCAGCCATTTACGCCTGAACTTAAAATTCCAAATTTTAAAAACAATTCTTGACAATGAACCGCAAGAAGATCCCTTGGCAGACCTTGATAATCAACACATACCCACAACTATTGTGCGCAACATCATACCCATTGAAATTGAGCCAGGGAAAATTTTAAATATCAACAGCAATCTGGATAGTAACCAAAAGAAAAGACTCATAGAGGTTCTACAGAAGTATCAGGGAGAATTTGCTTGGGACTACCTATACATGAAGGGTATAGACCCTCAGTTATGCACTCATCAAATCTATACTGACAAGGAGGCTCAGCCTGTTCGGCAACCTCAATGAAAATTAAACCCACATCTGAAAGAAATTGTAAAAGATGAATTGTAGAAGCTACTGGATGTAAAATTCATTTATCCTATCTCAGACAGTAAATGGGTCTCTCCCCTAGTAGTCGTTCCTAAGAAAAATGGGAAATGGAGAATCTGTGTGGATTACAGAGAATTGAATAAGGCAACACAGAAGGACCAGTTCCCCCTTCCTTTTATTGACCAAGTCCTTGATACATTCACAGAGAAATGATTATTTTCCTTTCTTGACGATTTCAGTGGTTACAATCAAATCCAGATAGCCCCCGAAGACCAGGATAAAACAACCTTTACCTGCCCATGGGGTAAATTTTTCTACAGGGTATTACCATTCAGACTATGCAATGACCTAGCAACCTAATTCCAAAGAGCCATACTCAGCATTTTTCCTGATTTAATAAATGAGGGACTTGAAATTTACATGTATGACTTTACCCCATATGGAGATGACTTCGATCAAGCACTAGAGACGCTAGAAAAAGTATTGGAACAATGTATTGCTACCAGATTATGTTTAAGCAATGAAAAATTCCACATGATGATGACTGAAGGAGTAATCCTAGAACACTACATCTCTGCAACTACAATACAAGTAGACCCGGAAAAAATAGAAGTAATCCTTTTATTGGCCACACCTTATATGCAGACAGAGGTATGCAGTTTTCTTGGATATTTAAGGTACTATCGCAAGTTTATAAATAATTTTTCACAAGTCGCTGCACCCTTGTGTGCATTAACTGGAAATGTTGAATTCCATTGGTCTGATAAAAGTGACACTACTTTTATAGATTTAAAGAAACGAGTCTCGACGACACCAATCCTACGTGGTCCTAACTGGAAGCTTCCCTTTCACATTTCTTCGGATGCATCTGACATAACGATAGGAGAAGTTCTTGGTCAAGAAGAAGACAAAAATCCCTATGCTATTTATTATATCAGCAAAAAATTTACTCCTTCTGAATTAAACTATACAGTTACTGAGAAAGATTTCTTGGTTGTAATTTATGCTATCAATAAATTTAGACACTATATAATTGTCTATCAAGTACTCCTATATACTGATCACTCTGCCATTAGATATCTAGCCAATAAACCAATTACAAATGGGAGAATAACTCGGTGGTTCTTTCTTTTGCAGGAATTTGATATAACTATCAAAGATCGTCCAGGGAAGGAAAACGCGGTTGTAGACTTCCTATCTAGGTTTCCTAATATAGATGATGCACTAGTAGTGGAAGATCAGTTTCCCGACGAAAATCTGTTCGTTGTAGCTGTAAAAACACCATGGTATGCAGATCTAGCAAACTACATGGAAATAAGAAATATGCCCAGACATTTAACATCAAGGGAACTAAAGCTAATTGTTCAGCGCAGTGTTAGGTTCTCCTAGATCGGTGGATACCTCTTTCATAAATGAGCCAATATGCATATATGCGGATGCAACCTGGAAGATGATATTTATGACATTCTACGGGCATGTCACGATGAACCTTGTGGTGACCATTTTGCAGATCGTAGAATGAGGCATAAAGTATTGAAAATGGGTTATTATGGGCCTACGATTTTTAAAGATGCAAAAAAATGTGTCCAAGCCTGCGATAGTTGCCAAAGAATGGGCCGCTCAGGCCAAGCTGATGAAATTCCACTACAACCACAATTGGTAGTAGAACCATTCGAACGATGGGCACTGGACTTCATTGGGCCATTCAACCCGCCATCGAACTAGAAAATCTACATAAAGGTTTCCACAGATTACGTAACAAAGTGGGTAGAAACAGTGGCCTTATCAAGAGCTATGGAAAAATCTTTGTAATATTCCTAATTAGCCCAAGCTAATAGGAATATTCAATTTTGTTTTCATTTTCTTGTTACAAGAATAAAATTGTAAGGAGGACAAATTAAACTCCTTAAACAGCAAAAATAAACCAATGCCCATGTGAACAAGGCTAAATCTGGGTTGCCTTAATAAACATCCCTCATGTGTGAAAAGGGATTGTGACAGTTGACTGGGTCAACAGGACCAAATCTACAGCACTATCCAGATGCAATGTACCTATATGAACAGCGCAAATCTAGTTGGAGGTTTCAAATGTGAAAGGAGCTAAACCTTTGAGATGGTTTAGGGTTTTGCAAGGCTTTCATCTTATAAATGAAAGAGGAGATTAGCATGGGAGGGGTTGTTTAACATATTATATTGAAGGATTTGTCTATTTATACACTTCTCATTCTCTGGCTATTTAGCTGAGAATAGTGTTGTTTAGCACTTGGGTGTTCCTGGTCGGGAATCCCACCTCTTTCCTCGAGAGGCCTCTTAGAAGAGTCTTGCATTTCTTGTCCACTATTAAGCATTTGGCCAAGCTTCTTCTTCCAACTACAACTCAGATCTTTTTGAGGGTTTGGTTTTTCTTGTGAGCAGCAACAAGTGGAGGCTAGATCTATTCAGATCTAGACCATACTAGTGACACTTTTCATTGGGAAAGCCTTCGATCCCTTTGGAAAGAGTTTATTGGTTTAGTGGAGCTTCAGATCCATACTTTGGCATCAGGCCAAAGTCTAAATCAAGCCTACAGCACATTTTACATCCCTGGACTACGTTATTTTGCAAGTGAGAAGTTGCAGGGTGTTTGGCAACTATTTGGAGGAGAGATCTCTGGTGTAAAGGAGCCTTCCTTACACTGTGGTGATCCATGGGTTAGCCATCTAATCCATGTATGTTTCAGATCTAATATATTTATTGCTGCATCTACTTTAGAATTTATGAAGCATTCTACAGATCTACTACAGTAGATCTCAGATCTACTCTTTGTGGTTCATGTATTGCTGAAAACCCCAAGGGGTATGTAAAATAGAGACAATATAGTGTACAGATCTGATATAGATCTAATATTTTGTACACATATCTTTCCTAGATTTGAGTTGTAACCTACAGCTATAGTTTACTCATAGAAATAACGTTGTCAAGGCTTTGCAGTGAAATAGATTGTTGCAGCACCTCTTTTAGAGGGTTTTCTTCATGAAAGTCTCCATATTTCTCTTGTACATTGATTGGGCCACATTATAAATCTGATTTATCATTGTATAATATATTTTTTAGCTATCATATTGGCCTCTTGCTACTACTATCTAAAACTACGTTATTTTCTGGGCAGTGTTCTTTTGTGTTGTTGCAGTCCCCTCTTTGGGCAGTTTTCAAGCTATACTGGGTGTGGGAGATCTGTTTAACCCACCTAGTTTGATTTTTTTCTGATATCCTCTTGGATTTGGGTCTTATATTATTATATCTAAGGGATCCAAGGGATGATTTAAATATTTGTAGCAGCCATTCCTGAAAAATGTGTTTTTCAGGCATGCCCCTCTAGCAGTCCCGATTTTGGAATATCACAATGGTATCAGAGAAACTATCTTGGCACAGCTTGTGATTTTCTTATTGAAGAGACAATATGTCTTTTCATGGAAAGAAAAGGCTGATGAAGAAGTGTAGTTACACTGAAGACACAGAATAAAAGGGTCCAAACTCTTCATCTGGAAGATTGATTGGGAAAGATTTTTCAAAAACTCTGTTCCAAACTTTGCATGAGCTAAAGAATGAAATCAGAGGAGTGAGGAATGAAATACAAGTAGATATTTTGAAAAAAAATTCACATGAAGGAAGCCCCACTACTTCATATGATGTGTGTGAGAATTTAGCCACATAATATGATCTACAACGTTGGAGCATGCATGCTTTCTTAAAAAAGAAAGGAGGAAAGGGAGGAACACCAAAGGAGGAATCTCTTGGTGATTATATCCAAGAATATGAATCTCAATCAGAGAGATTCAAAGAGCATCTCAGTTTCCCAGAGTTCTGTCAACTCAAAGAAGAAAGATCCAGCAGCTACATTAGAAGGAAAGGGTGCATGCAGCACACTTTGGGTAGATTCTCTCTACCTACATTTGGTGGATTACCTAAAGACTTAGCCAAGTCTTGGGTAAAGAAGCTTGACACATACTTTCAACTGCATCAAGTGTCAGAATAAGAAGCCTTGAGAGTAGCAATGTTGCATCTTCAAGAGAAGGCTTATGCTTGGTGGCTATTTGAGTTCTCTTCCTTGAAAGGGAGAAACATCTCTTCTTATGCAAGATTCACTAGGAGACTAGTGACAAGATTTGATGTGAGACATTCTAAGACTTCTTGGGAAGAGAAAATCAAGCCCAAGAAATCTGAATCTCTACATAAGTTGGAAGATTCCATGGAGCTAACTCCAGTCCTAAACGTTGTTGAGGGGGTTGAAGATATGCTACACAATTTACCAAAGGCAAAGGCCCCACTTCAACAAGATCTATTTTCTCAAAGAGAAGACATGAGGACTCCTTTTTCACTAGGAGATCAAGAAAAAGGATCTCTTGATGATGAAGCATTCTCCACTGCTGAGGAAAAGGGAGAGGGAGAGAAGAGAAGATCCTCCAGCTCTGTGCTAGCAAGAGGAAATCTATTTTCATTTGGATATGGAGATGAAGCAATGGCTTCCATTAGAGGGGTTCTTGCACCTTTGAAAGGAATTTCAAAGGCTCTTCCATATGGAGGACATGGGCAGCATGTGTCTTTGCTAGAAGAAAGTTAGACAGAACAAAGGAGGGATCACATAGCTGATCCACTATCAGAAGATGGGGCAAATTCTCCAATCAGAGGCACTCTTACACCACTAAGAGGGGTCTCCAAGTTTCATGATACTCGCGCACAATAATCAGAGATGGATTTACGCAGTGGAAGCAGTCATGATATGTTCCCATATGTCTTTCACATGGGAATGAGTCATGAGACATCATTAACTTGTGGCATTCCACCTGGGAGGCCACCTGATTTAAAACTGATGAAGGATGTTTCATGCATTGATGCTCATTTCGTAGATCCAAGGGAGGAGGGAGCACTAGAAGACCATGCTACAGCACTAAGAGTATGGCGAAGGTACAAGGAGAGGGAAAACATTTTTCCTTTGACATCCTTATCTATTCTCACCTCTCAGATTGTGTTGAGAAGATATTATGCAAGGAGGAAGAATGACACCATCATGGAGCATGGAAGGCAATCCTTGAATCATAAGACAAAACTCCTTGAAGAACACTCTTCCACACATGAAGAGAGATGGTGGTCTCACATGCATGCTTTGGCAAAAGCAAAAAGGTTTTGGATAGATGATAGCCTCCCATGGGAGACTAACTTCCAAGAACTTCCATATTCTTTTGAGCATGTGCATGAGCAAGGAGGGCAACAAGGAAGGACTGGCAACCTTCCACCTTGTACCTTTAGCATGGGAGGTTTCAAGGAGGAGAAAAACAACATGGCATACACTTCATATGACACTCTATCAGTTTTGTAATTGTTGGGCACATTAGATCCCTATTGGAAATCCCAACTGCTGGTGGAATATTCCAAGGATCTTCATACTTGCATGATTCTTGATGACTGGTTGCATGAAGAGAGCTACTCAATCCTTGATGGAGTCATCTATAAGCATGGTAGGATCTTCTTTTCTAGAGCTTCCAAGCTCAAGGAGAAGTTACTACAAAGGTCTTATGAAGAGTTCTATTTCAGCCACACATATTCTATGAAGCTCAACAATATAATTTTGAGGAGCTATTATTGGGAGAGTTTTGAAAGAGAACTATATCAGCATTGTCAAAGATACATGGACCTTGTGGAGTTGGATCAACAACATGACTCTAAGAAAGAGCTAAATCAGCCCTCTCCTTCCCTTGAAGAAGAGAGTAGATCTATGTACCAATCCATCAATATAAGGAGGATTTTCGGTGAAGAGCATGTTCTTAGTACATGTGTTTTATATTCTGATTTCATGCATTCTTACACCATTTTTTTGCAGGCCATGACTCCAAGGAGGAGTAATATCTTTTTTAAATCTCATGGCAATTGTTGGGCCACTAAAAATTATGAACTTGGCCACTCCCTTGATGTGCAAATGGAGATTTATTTTCATAATGGGTGCTTCCCAAAGGCACCAAATATATCTCACATTTTCTGCAATAGTGATATGACTTGGGCAGCAAGTAAGTGGTGGGAAAACCACTTACCACAGCTTGGTTTGATGCAGGCAGGGGATGCTCTATGCTGGTTCCACATGTGGGACTATGATCCACCTCCATGTGCACACATTTTTGTTTGTTTTTACATCATTTTGATCCCCTATATTGATGATGTGCTTGTACTTTTCATGGGTATGAATGGAGAAAGGAGGGAAGGCATGCATGTGCCCTATGGGATGACTACACTCCCTGTACTTTCTATCCTATATTTTAGGGAGGGAATTGGGAAAACCATGGTTGTTTCATGTGATTCATTGTTTCCTTATGAGAGGAGTTGTTTGCATCTCATGAGGACATTGTTGGGACAAGTCATGGATGGATGGTTTGGTGATCACTTAGCTTATGAAAGAAGCTTATCCTTTGTTTGTGACACCAATGGAGGAGGAGATGAGTTTCAGCACTCACCTTATCAGTTGCTTGAGGACAAGCAACATTTTGGAGGGGAGGACTGTAATATTCCCAATTAGCCCAAGCTAATAGGAATATTCAATTTTGTTTTCATTTTCTTGTTACAAGAATAAAATTGTAAGGAGGACAAATTAAACTCCTTAAATAGAAAAATAAATCAATGCCCAT
Organism: Pinus albicaulis; assembly: GCA_034641835.2. Classification (NCBI taxonomy): domain Eukaryota; kingdom Viridiplantae; phylum Streptophyta; class Pinopsida; order Pinales; family Pinaceae; genus Pinus; species Pinus albicaulis. The sequence continues at coordinate 215,769,243 of CM076577.1, read as the reverse complement.
GTGAACAAGGCTAAATCTGGGCTACCTTAATAAACATCCCTCATGTGGGAAAATGGATTGTGACAATTGATTGGGTCAATAGGATTAAATCTATAGCGTTGTCTAGATGCAATGTACCTAGATGAACAACGCAGATCTAGTTGGAGGTTTCAAATGTGAAAGGAGTTAAACCTTTAATATGGTTTAGGGTTTTGAAAGGATTTCATCCTATAAATGAAAGAGGAGAGTAGCATGGGAGGGGTTTTTGAACATATTGTATTGAAGGATTTGTTTTTTTATACACTTCTCATTCCCTGGTTTTTTAGCTGAGAATAGTGTTGTTTAGAACTTGTGTGTTCCTGGTCGAAAATCCCACCTCTTTCCTTGAGAGGCCTCTTGGAAGAGTCTTGCATTTATTGTCCACTATCAGGAATTTGTCCAAGCTTCTTCTTCCAACTACAACTCAGATCCTATTGAGGGTTTGGTTTTCCTTGTGAGCAGTAGCAAGTGGAGGCTAGATCTATTCAGATCTAGACCATACTAGTGCCTCTTTTCATTGGGAAAGCCTTCTATCCCTTTGGAAAGAGTGTATTGGTTTAGTGGAGCTTTAGATCCATACCTTAGCATCAGGCCAAAGTCTACATCAAGCCTCCATCGCAGTTTACATCCCTGGACTACGTTATTTTGCAAGTGAGAAGTTGCGGGGTGTTTGGCAACTATTTGGAGGAGAGATCTCTGGTGTAAAGGTGCCTTCCTTACACTGTGGTGATCCATGGATTAGCCATCTAATCCATGTATGTTTCAAATATGATCTATTTATTTATGCATCTACTTCAGAATTTCTGAAGCATTTTGCAAATCTGCTGCAGTGGATCTCAGATCTACTCTTTGTGGTTCATGTATTGTTGAAAACCCCAAGGGGTATGTAAAATAGAGACAATATAGTTTACAGATCTGATATAGATCTAATATTCTGTACATATATTTGTCCTAGATCTGATTTGTAACCTACAACTATTTTTTACTCATAGAAATAACACTATCAAGGCTTTACAGTGAAATATATTGTTGCAACACCTCTTTTAGAGGGTTTTCTTCATGAAAGTATCCATCTTTCTCTTGTACATTGATTGGGCCACATTATAAATCTAATTTATCATTGTATATGCTATTTTTGAGCTATCATATTGGCCTCTTGCTACTGCTATCTAAAACTACGTTATTTTCTAGGTAATGTTCTTTTGTGTTGTTGCAGTCCCCTCTTTGGGAAATTTTCAAGACATACTAGGTGTGGGAGATCTGTTTAACCCACCTAGTTTGATTTGCTTCTAATCTCCTCTTGGATTTGGGTCTTAGATTATCATATCTAAGGGATCCAAGGGTTGATTTCAAGATCTGTAGCATCCATTCCTAAAAAATGTGTTTTTCAAGCATGCCTTGCTAGCAGTCCCGATTTTGGGATATTACAATATGTGATTAACTTTCTTTTTGAGCTATGTGTGTGATATGGTTTACCATAGGAAGTAATAACTGATGCAGGGGCATAGTTCGTGGGTAATAAAATTACAGCCACCCTAAAGAATCACCATATCATCCATAGAGTCATGTCTCCTTACTACCAGTAGGAAAACAGGCAGGTCGAAAGTACCAACAAAGTCCTTGAGGAAATTCTTACTAAAATAGTATCATCACATCACCAAGACTGGGCCACTAGACTACTAGAGGCCTTGTGGGTTACCGAAAAACATGGAGAAACACCACTGGATATTATCCATATCATTTGGTATTTGGGAGAGAGCCTACTTTTCCTATTGAATTCGGAATAAAGACTCTAAGGACTGCCCAGGAGGTAGGGTTGGACTTGACAGAGGCCCAAATTATAAGACTCCAACAAATAAATGAACTAGATGAAATACGTCCACTAGCTTTGCAGTGCACAACAATCATACAACAACAATGAGCTAAGTGGCATGACAACCTCATAAAAAAAAAGACATTCCAGAAAGGAGATTGGGCACTTCTTTATTACTCCATATTCCAATATTTTCCAGGGAATTTGTAAACAAGGTGGCTTGGTCCATACAAAATTCAAGAAGTACACAACAATTGTACCCTCATCTGACCACCATAGACAAGTTTGGTTCTACATTTTGAGTCAATGGGCACAAAGTGCGCCTCTATCACAAACCTCTTACAAGGGAGTCTTTCTGCTAGCAGGTACGCAATGATTCTACTATCCAAGTTTTAGCAGAAGGGGGTGATCGCCCCACAACTTTAAGTACATAAGAGCTTTCTACTTCCTTTTGTAAATATTGTATATAATTTCCCTGCAATTTTTAGTTTCTTATTTTGTTGTACATTCTTCATATTCACAATTGTATCCTTTTCCTTCATCACCCCTTGCGTTTTTACTTTTGTTGCTAAAATCTTTGAACAGTTGTTGTTCAATCAGATTGAACAACCATGTTTTTGCGTCTTCACTTTTTATGTTCAAAACTTTGAACGGTTGTTGTTCAATCCAATTGAACAGTTCTTGTTCAATCAGATTGAATAGCCGTGTTTTTGAGTTTTTACTTTTGTTGTTCAAATATTTGAATGACTATTGTTCAATCCAATTGAACAACTAATGTTCAATCAGATTGAACAACCGTGTTTTTGTATTTTTACTTTTGTTGTTCAAATCTTTGAATAGTTTTTGTCCAATCCAATTGAACAACTACTGTTCAATCGGATTGAGCAACCGTGTTTTTTCATTTTTACTTTTGGTGTTCAAATATTTGAACGACTTTTGTTCAATCTAATTGAACAACTTCTATTCAATCAGATTGAACAACCTTGTTTTTGCGTCTTTACTTTTTCTATTCAATCGGATTGAATAGCCGTGTTTTTGCATTTTACTTTTGTTGTTCAAATATTTGAATGACTATTGTTCAATCAGATTGAACAGTTGTTGTTCAATCGGATTGAACAACCGTGTCCTTTTGTGTGTTTATTTACTGTTGTTCAATCGGATTTAACAACTGATTTTTTTCCCCTCTTTAAGCATGATCCTTCTTTATTTTTTTATGATCTCTCCTCACAAAAACCACCCTTCATCCCACACCCTAGCTGTAAAACACATTTTTGAGTGGGAATTGGCACCTGAATAGGAGAAAAGCAGTAATATTACTAATATGATGATCCTTTGAAACTTTAATGGAAATATATACTCCAGAAGCTGACATGGTACATCTATGCAATGAAGGGATAAGACATCTCCTGCTCAAACATGTTATCACATAATACATAGTCTTATAACGATATATTTTTCTACACTTTCGAGTAGTATTTCCCTTTGAAATAAAGATTTAGGAATAAGGAGTATTAATTGTATTGGCATTCTTTTTACTTCTCACACCATCCCTAACCCTTAAGGAGTTAATGAGCCTCCCTTCATGTATAAAGAATAAATATTATGTTTGCATGCAATTTTTTTTTTTTTTTTTTTTTTTTTTTTTTAAGAATAGGGGGTCTCATCATGAGCCAACCTACCATGATCATAAGGGTTTAGCAGGTGACATGCCCATAATGGCCAACACACCAGGGTAATGACCTTCTTGTCAGCTCCAATTTCTTGAAGGATAGGAGGTCTCATCACGAGCCGGCTTGATCACTCTGTTACAATCCCAGTGAATGGCACTATGACTATCTGACCACCACACCAGCATAGTGGTCTCTTCATAAAATAAAGCGAAATGCCTACTTTTAAAAAATAAGTATTATGTATATATGAAAATTTTTAAGAGATAATAGGGAGTCTCATCACGAGCCATCCTACCATGATCATAAGAGTTTAGCAAGTGACATGCTCACAATGGCAACACACTAGGGTAATTACCTTCTCGACAGCTCCAATTGCTTGAAGGACAGGAGGTCTCATCATGAGCCAGCCTGATCAATGTGTTACAAATCCAGTGAGTGGCACCTTGACTATCTTACCACAACACCATCACAATGATCTCTCCATAAAATTTTAAAAATATCTACTTTTACATAGAGGATTCTGGCTCATTTTTTGGGTTAAAATAGCAACCCTGTCGACTCTATGAACACCTATTGGCAGTAGTGGCTTTACTTGTGGTATGAGAGTATTTTCTAACGATAGCCAATTACTCTTATATATAACTTATCTCCTATTTCCATCCATTTCTAAGATAAATCCACTACATGAATTAGTGATAATACTATTTTACTGCATAAGTAACTATAAATGAACTATGCTTTCATGTTTGAATTACGGGATGATGGCACCAATCATTATCTATCACAATCATGCTTCTGTCACACCATACCATTAAATAAGGACATCCTATCATAATAATTGTTGTATTTATTTCTTCCTTTCTTCGGTCACTTCCGCATGGGATACACTTATGATAAATTTCAATTCTGACCTTTACACCGCACGTGTTCATAATTGTTTCAATCACTCCTCTTTTCTTGAGCTCCAAGGCCAAGGACATCATTCTCGCGTACAAATGTGATTACTAATCTCTGACATTTTCCCCCGTATGCATTCATGATTGATCAAATCTCTCATGAACTTAAGGATGTGGACGCCCTTATTTTGAGAGAGGGGGCGTAAATATCCATAAATATTAAGCATTTGAATTCCCTGCACAAATTCCGTTGGATACGCTGATAATACCAAAATATCATTGCAATTACAATATGAAGTTACCTACATTTACGATAGAAGGTTGTAATTTATTTTTCTCTTGCATGCAGTGTTTATTATAAACAAGGCCGAAACGAAACATATATAGAGGAAGAAATCAGCTCAAGATAACACATCAGCCATGGGAGGAAACTCTCCTTGAAATTAACCTACGACCTTCCCAATCTCAGACGCAACTTGCACCATTCTTCAGTAAGTTGGCTTGTTGCCATACTTCACAAATTGCAAAGGTTTGACATAGAGATAACAGTTGAATTCCTATAGAACCTACAGGAGGGACATACCAGACTTAGGGGAAGGATTATACCAGTCACAGAGGATATCATTGCTGAAGTGTCTGGAATACCAGCAGAGGGAGAAAGATGTACCGAAAAGCACCTTATTCTGTGAGAGGAAATCGTAGCATACCAGGATCCAGGAGAACAATTGGAATGGAAAGGAAATGGGATTAACCCTACCTCCCTACAACAACCTTGGTAGTAATTGGTAGAATTAGTCCAAAGATACATCACATGTGATGGACGCCAAGACGTGGTAAAACCCCATCAACTCAAATTTTTATCTGTTCTTAAGAAAAATATTTAAGTTAATCTACCTTCTTTCTTGAATTCTGTATTACACGACATTGTTGTTTGAATTAGAAAGGATAAAAACCCCCAAGAATTCATTAGCCACCATGGTTTAATCAAGTTAATTATCATTCATGATTTAGGCAAACAACAGACATCATGGGACAACTTTTTCAACCCTATCGTGCATGGCCCTGAGGAAAACCTCTCGGGACCGAAATTGAGCTTCCTAGAATGGACATACCTAGAGGAGAAAGATGGAAAATGACCTGTTCTTCAACTTCAGAGCCAAGGAAGCGAAGACGATATGAAAGACTGCAATTACAATAAGAAAACTCGGAATTTCCAGAGGAGGAAGGGCCATCCTATACACCACCTTCAAGCCCTCAAAACATACCCTTACAAGCCTATGAGGAAGAGATTGCTCGAGTCATGGAGCAAATGAGGGCATCCCATGAAACTAGAAGCCCATTTGAACAAGATGAGGAGTAAGAGGAATAGTTGAATCAATCTGCCACCGCCAACAGCTCTAGCCACAATGAAATATTACCCCACCAAGATGAATCACAAGATTTTAGCGCCTTATCTCCTCCCAAGAGTGATGGAGTGAATAGGGAAGACCAGGCAGAAGGGATAGTCGAATCTGAAAATCAGTCAGGAGACACCATCCCCGTAGAAAAAAATGCATGCATAGAGACAGTCCCCCTAACACCTGAAGGGAACAATATCTCACCTAGCCGGGACAATAATGCAGAAATAAACTCCAGAGTACAGGTAGAAAATATCATCAATGATAACCTTGAAACTAGCACCACCATTCCTGAAAATGGGGTTGTTGCTCCTCCATCCCCTTCCAAAACCATGCCAGAAGAGAATTTAGCTAAAAATAAGTTAAATAAAATGAACAAAACCTGAAAAATGTTAAGGAGAATGATAAAAAAATTGAGGAAACAGTTGAAGGAAGTAAGCAAGGCTCGAAAGCCTAAGAAATAATTGGTCACCACAGAAACCCAAATGGAGTTTGTCACTAATTTGATAGACACTACTAAGGTTTAGGTACAGAATGACCTAGCAAACACTGTTGACATTGAGGTACAGACTGACCTAGTAGACACTGTTGAAGCCTCTATGCAGATTATGCTAAAACTTACATAAGAAAAGGAAACCCAAACAGAGGAGATACCTCACTACACTCCCCTAGTAGAAAAGGCTCCCACTCAAAATTGTATAATGAATTAATTCAAACATATCATGAATTGACACAATGCAGAAAGGAAGTAGTGTCCGCACAAGAATGTTAGGCACTATTGAATAAATTCAAAGACCTTTCTGCAACAGAGGATGAGACTTTTTCTCAACTCAAAGAATAAAAGGCGAAGGTAAAGAAAGCATAGGATCAGTTGGAACAAGCCAAAAAGCAAACCAGTATGGTTTGACCTTTGTACTCTGATGTGCTAACATGCAGGGCAACAACCACCAACTATGCCCTATTTTTAGAAGAACGATATCTATTACTGAAGATCAAGGCTGCCAGGGTAGGGAAGCCCATGAATTTTAAAACCATAGAGGAATTTTTCCATTGCTGCAATGAACAAAATGAGCAAGTCTAATACCTTTTGTCTAAATTATACATGCACAACTTCTTCCTTGAGGAGGATAGGGATAGTAATCCCAACCCATTTATAAGACACATTCAGTTCCAGACTTTCCTCTCTTTTTCTAAGAACCAGACTCGATGGGCTAAAGCCTACAAAATTTTCCGGAAGAGGGAGCATGGCCTAGACCTATGGGTTAGAGGAGAGCCTACTAGATCCCTGCATCTATTTACCCAGCATAAGAATTTCATGTTGAGAAAGGGAGTAAGGACTACACTAGGGCCTATCCACAAGGATATTATACAACATGGGTGGGAGTATTTCGAGGAAATTTAGGAAGTAGCTTTGGCAGTAGCTAAACATAGGTGGATGGCCTCCACGAATGATGTGAAAAAAAAAGAGCCATTTGGCTATAGAAACTTCAAAGCAGCTGCCTCCAGATTCATTTCATAGAGCAATATAATCTTCAACATGAGCCCTACATGGATAGGATGCAGGTACATATTCCCTCTCATTTGGTACCCCCTTGAGGGTTATGATCATGATTACAAGCTGCCAGAAGGGCACACAAACTCCTCCTTTGCAAAGATCAGACAAAAACATGGCTTCAAATGCTATAAAGAAGAAGTTTACACTGTATATTCTCTGACCTAGTTACACCTCAATCATTTTTTTGCATGAGGACCTGAAAATAGGTAAGCAGGGGAGTATGTTGGGCCGAGAATAAAGTACATTTTAACCCTACCTTTACCACAAATTTTTATGCACCTTTATGAATTTTTCCTCATCTTAACAGTAAAGGAAAAGAAAATTAATGTAAAATCAGGACAAAATGAACTAATGGTAAAAGGGATGTTTAACAATGGGAAATTGAATTTTTGTATCTTTATTTACAGGGAAAAAAAGTAGCTGAATTGATGATAACCAGAAGATAGCTGACAAAGAAAGACTAACAAGATCATGATGACTCTCATGGGTTGGCAGAAGACAAAAAGGCACCTCCATGTCTAAAGAATTCAAACAACATCCACAAGCAGTAGGATCCCGTATGGAAAATACCATTACCACTGTTGAAATCACCTTTTAAAGGTCGAAAATGAACAAGATAGATAGATCAAAATAGAGACTTTCTTCTGTAATAGACGTATCGGGACAGAATTTTCCAGTTATATCGATGCATTAAATTTCAGCTTAATAAAGGTTTTGGTATTTTTGGATAGTCAATCTCTGAGTTTTCCGTAGCGATATACTTTTGGTGGTTTAGGCCTAGCCCTAGGAGTTTCTTTGCTAATCTTTGTGCTATACGTCCAATTACAGAACTTACGTTTCATCCGTCTAATACAATTCGTGAGATATCATTTAATTGGTTGAACTCTGAACATAAGATGCTCCATCTTTCTCTTTCGTTACAATAGTTCGTCATTTATACCTTCTTGCTTACAATCAAAATTTTCATAATTATTTAGATGCTTTCATCATTTCCCAATGCTTTATGCGTGTTTCATTAGTTTTAGCATGATTGTTGTTCAATTCTGTATATAGCTAAAGTTGGATCCTTTCATCATTATTGTAATGTGTCTAGTTGTTAATTGATTCAAAGAGATGTCATATATTTAATTTAAAAGATAATTCCATTGCAAAATTAGATAAACAATTTTTGTTCAATTTATTGAAGTTGTTGTTCAATTCAGTAGGATTTTTTTTCAATTCATCAGGGTGTTGTTCAATCGTAGGTTTCTCTTTTCTATGCTTACTTAGACATAATAGTTAAATAGCATTTTATAATTCCATTTCCCTTTGAATTGATTGAACTTCGAGAATTAGATAGTCCTCTTTATGATAATGTAGAGTAGTTGTTCTTTGATATGACTTGCATATACTATGCTCACACTCTTGAAATAATAAGACTTTCCCTGGGTTGACAATTAAATGAGAAGCGTTGAAGTTGCCTGTAACGATCACCTTTATGACCCAATAGCGTCACCACAAAGCGATGCAGTTGTTGCATCATAACCAGAAAGGACACCTCGGCACTCTGGTAGGATGCATCAACAACATCAGATTCAGCAAAATGAACCATATTTCCAAGTTTCAATTTGTTTTTTGTTATAATTGCATAAGTAATCTTAACAGTCTAGGAAGTCGAATAGTTTAAGAAGTTCAGCAGTTACGAACTACTCTGATGTATTTAAGGAGATAGAAATAAAGAAAATGGGTTTCAAGTTTTGGACCTCTGGAGGACTCTTAGTTTAGAACTGAATTCTCTGAGAAATTAATGAAAGAAGATCAATTTTCCTACACTTGTTGATGTTGATACGTCTTTCCTGTTTTGCTCTATGTCTATTCCTCTTTGAATGAAGTAATGTAGCAGCTAGTCTCTTAATTACATATGTGAGTAAGAGTTAAATAACCTTAATTTGTGCTCCTTCACCTCATCTGTTCTCTTCACAAACTCATGATGAAACTTTAAAGTAATAGATTCTATGATTGCAACATATTATTTCAAGTTTCTTCTCTCTCCATGAATTTCCTCTAAAACTTAGAAGTGGTAGATTTTGTGTTTTCAGCATATCACTTGGATTTTCCTTTACAATTATTCTTGTCATTCCATTTTAATATCAACAGTTTATGGCATTGTAAAGGCCTTCATTATATCAAATTATTTATGGTATTAAGTAATTGAATTCCAAGGTTTTTAAACAGAGGCCATTTGATATTGTAATTGTGGCATTAAAATTTCTTAAGCACTGATTCCTTACCACAGCTAAGGGATTATTTCTTGAGATACAACATTTTCTGGCACTGTTGCCGAGGACAAAGAAATGATGTTTATTTTCCCTGGGTTTTCACATTATTTCCTCTGGTTGTTCATTAAGCAGGAAATATTCGGCTGTGTTTTTTATTTTCAAAATTTTGGCTTTCAAAAGGCCTCACACGAGTTCAGATACCACACAACATATAGTCCCTGCTTTCCCACATTCAGAAATATTGGTTTCCAAAAAGGCTCAGAAACCCGAAACTCCTTCAATACTTGATCCTGCATTGCCTTCTCCTGGTCGCAGTTCCCATAACCCTTTGTTTGAATATATTTCCAAGGAACTCCCTTTCTTGGAAAAAGACACCCCTTCCATGCCCATTTATTTTCAAGAACCTCAGCTAGAAGAACATTCTTTCTAGTATGTTTCTTTTACCTCCACTCAAGCTCAACCAAATATAGCTGTTGGTCCCTCTGATATTGTCCATCAGCCTACCCCCATATCAGTTTTTCCTCCACCCTCATTCACTTTCACAGTAGGTTCATAAACCTCAAACACCCAAGGAGAAGTTAACCAAGTTGTCAATATGGTAGTACCATCTTTCTTAATGGATAGATATGCACCACTAAATCTTCCACAACCAATGAATGACATGCCTCATTAATGCCTCAAATTACTTCCTCATTTCACTGGAGAAGATGAAGTAACTACAGAACAACAATTGCCCTTGTTTTTCACTTTTACTGAGAATTTAAATGTATAACATCTTGATGTTGTGATGAGACTATTTATGCAATCTCTAAGTGGAGAGGCTAGGAAATGGTTCAAATGTTTATCAAATGATTCCATAAATGGTTGGGAAGAGTTAGAAACTCAATTCAATCAGATATGGGGAGATAATAGAGATCATGGTTACTCATTGATAGATTTTAATGCAATTAAAATAAATCCTAATGAAAAAATTGTTGAGTTCATAAAAAGATTCAAAAAATTGTACAATAGTTTACCTATAGAGATGAAGCCCCCCCTGTAGAAGCAAAGGTAATTTTTTTTTGGGGCTTTCGAAGCTGATTTTAGCTTTACATTGAGAGAGAGAAGAGCCCCTACTCTTGAGTAGATACAGACATATGCTTTAGAGATTGAAGCTAATATGACTGCAGCTGGAAAGGAGAAAGGGAAACAACTAGTCCAAGAGAAGGGGAAAGAAAAAGAAGAATCATAACAAGATCTAAGGATTGAAGATATGACAAGGGTAATAAAAAATCTGAAAAATAATCTATCTAAGATGGAATTGGAAAATAAAAACTCCCAAAGACAAGTACAAAAAATCGAGGGGGTTTCAACCCTCAATTCAGAATACATCCCCTGCAAATTTTGTAGAGGGAGAGAAGAGATCAAGACCCGGTTCAATAACGGTTGTATATATAAGAGGCACTCATAGAGCCAGTGAAATATGACCAAAGGGAGGTCAAGGATCAGGTATCTGCTATGTGCACAATAGAACAGGATGAAGAGGAAAATTGTGAGGTAGAATATGCTGAAGCTGAGGTATATTTTGATCAAGATGAAATGGATGAATAATGTAGATAATTCAATGACTTCATGAAAGTTGAGTTACATAAAACGTATGACTTAAGGTCTAGAAAGAGATCTAGAGTGCAGGATAAGGAAGGTGAACAACAAGGTTCCAATCCTCCTCCAATGGTGACTCCATAAAAAAAGGACCCTTTGAAATAGGCCAGTGATGGGAAACAACCAATAAACTCACTTAATATAACAAATGTGCAGTAGGCTGAATCTTCCCAGAAAAAATTATTTTACACTAATATTTTTTAGAGTGTTGTTCCTATACCCAAACGAGCGGCAGATTCCAGAAAGAGTGAAGAAGAACCTAAAAATTTTTTTAAGAAAACTCATGCTTTCAGTTTGACAAAAGAGTTGGAGAAGGTTAAAATTCAGGTACCTCTTCTAGAATTGGCTAAAATACCAGCTTACAAGAAATAAATTTCAAATTTTATTAATCTCACCCAGGTGGAAGATATAAGTGACATGGTGAATCTACAAGAAGAAAATCTGGTGGTCACCTTTGGCCCTCATGTAGAAGAAGTATATCCTTTTGTTCCACCCTTCTATATTTCTATTGCTTCATGATTTTATTCTACATAATGGCATGTTGCTTCAAGACTTATGTGTTACAGTCCCAAATAACTTCTTATGTTCCTAATTATACTATGAAAGATGTGCTGGTCCAAAGTGATGTTGAAGGAAAAAGGGGGAAGTGGATAGAAAAAATCCAAGAGTATGATTTAGACATAAAACCCACCAAGATGTTCAAGGGACAGGGGTTAGAAAAGTTGTTGACAGAGACAAATTTTCAAGCCTTGAGAATTAATATATTAGCACCAGTGGATGGATTTGTTAATGAAGAAGGTCAAAGCAAGTCCAAAACAGGTATTCAATATAAAATTTTGTGCTCTGATTGTTATAAAGTTATTATACATTACATGTGTTTCTTTTCCTGCCCAAATTCACTAAATAGAAAAAAATACATAGCTCTCAAGCTCAAGTCTCAGACATATGTTATCGTAGAAGCAAATCTATGCTAGAAATATCCTGCTGGTATTTTGTTGTTTTGTTTGAATGAAGCAGAATCTATTGAAGTCACCAAACAATATCATGAAAGTCTGTGTGGAGGACACTATACTTGGAAGGTCACTACTCATATAATTCTCAAGTTAGAATTATATTGTCCAACCCTGTTTGAAGATGTTTATAGGCTGGTCAGAAGTTGTCAGAAGTGTCAGTTGTTTGCTGAAAAGAAAAAACTCGCTCCATTACCTCTCATCCCTGTATTTACTGAAGAAACTTTCAGGCAATGGGGATTGGATTTTATTGGGGAGATCAATCCACCATCAAGTGGAAAGTTCAATTGGATTCTGACTGCCACTAATTATTTTATAAAATGGGTTGAAGCAATACCCATGAAGAAGGAAAATGACCAATTAGTGATGAATTTTCTGGAGGAAAACATCTTCAGCAAATTCGGGTGTCCAGTCAAAATTATGACTGATAATGCTCAGGTATTCAACTATGATCGTTTCCTTAATTTCTATCGAACATATAATATAATCTTATCACATTCCAAAACATATCATCCTCAAGGGAATGAATTGGAAAATTTCTTAAATAATACATTGGTCAGGATCTTCAAGAAGACAATCACTGAAAATCAGAAGGATTGGGATATGAAGTTGAATTTTTCCCTCTAGGCAGTTCAAGTCACTACCAAGAGATTTATTGGAAAGTCCCCTATGAACTGGTTTATGGAACTCAAGCATTGTTTCCTACTCAACTAGCCAAACTAGTGATTTCTTTCCTTCAAGAAGCTCAGGAAGAACCTAATGCTTTAGTAAGGAGATTAAGAAAAATATTTGAATCAAGTGAAAATAGAAACAAAGTCAGGGATAACTTGATTACTTATTAGGAAAATATGAAGTCTATATTCGACATGAAAGCAAAAGAGGTTCTCTTTCAAGCAGGAGATTTGGTATTGAGATGGGACACCAGACGAGAAGACAAGGGGAAGCATGGTAAATTTGATCCTCTCTGGTATGGTCCATATAGAATCTATGAGGCAAGGTCAAATAACATATTTATTTTTGACGATCTAGATGGAGAGCTAGTACAACTGCCTATGAACAAGATGTATCTGAAGCATTATTTCCATCATTAAAAGTCAGCACTCCGCAATTGTAAATATTGGATTGCTCATTGTTCATATGTCACCAAGAAATATTTGACTCCATGACCAATGGATAAGGCACTATTGTGTGGTTCTTAGTGCTTCTGAGGAAGAAATAACTATCTGTAGGTGGAGACAGATGTTGTGGCTCATTTTCATTTACCTTTGAATTAATTTTCAAAACACCAAAAAAACATATATGATAGAAAATATAAATTTTGTGTGTTGTAGAATAAATTTAATTTATAAATTGGTGCATTAAAACTACATGATAATATTTGGAGGTGGTTCGATTCAAGCTCGTCCACGTGCAAAATAGTTCAAGAGGCAGAGAAAGGGCACATTTCCCTTAAAAACTTAAGAGTTTCGGAGGAGGCGCACAGGAAAAATGGACGGTCTATATCGAAGCATAGAACTGGAGTGGAGGGATGGACGATGGAGATTAAATCGCAAACCATAAATGGAAAGTTTCAAAGGATAAGCGTGGGAGGTAAAGGTTAAAATCACCGGAGTGTGATGTGCAATGCAGTGGAGCCAGATCACAAATCGCCAGTTTTAGTGAATAAGTTTGGGAGGTAAAAGCTAAGAGTGGTATGTGGTGATGTGCAAGTTTAAAGCATTAAGTGCAAAGGGCTTGAGTTATATTCGCCAAAGTACGATATGCGATGTGGTGGGGCCTGATCATATAGCACACATTGCAAGAATTAGAAGATAAGTGTCAAATACAAGATAAAAACAACAAAATGCGATGTGCGGGTGGTTGCGATGAGGTTTCAAAAGAGAACTCCAAAGGTTTTCAGATCTGACAGAAAGGTATTTTTTGTGTTAAACCATGGTGGAGGAAGAAAAAGAGGATTATAACATAAAGCTGATGAAAATGCCTCGATCATGAAGAAACCGGAAAGACACAGTAGAGAGGATCGGGTAAGCAACTCGATGTAGATAAAAGGAGAAAAGGCAGAGTCAGGTAGCAAGTAATACGATGGCAGCATTTGAAGCACAGAGGCATCGACAGATTCGGACGGAAGAACATACAGGGGCGCTATTGGAAGCATGATAGCTGGGTCAGATTCGAGCAGTGAGGTGTCACTACAGAGCGGTGCAACTATTGCATCATAACCAGAAAGGACACCTCGGCACTCCAAGAGGACGAATCAGTAACATCAAATTCAACAAAATGAACCATATTTCCAAGTTTCAATTTTTTTTTGTTATAATTGCATAAGTAATCTTAATAGTCTAGCAAGTCAAATAGTTCAAGAAGTTCAGCAATTACAAACTACTCTGATATATTCAAGGAGATAGAAATAAAGAAAATGGGTTCCGAGTTTTGGACCTCTGGAGGACCATTACTTTAGAACTGAATTCTCTGAGAAATTAATGAAAGAAGATCAATTTTCCTACACCTGTTGATGTTGATACATCTTTCATGTTTTGCTTTATGTCTATTTCTCTTTGAATGAAGTGAATTAATGTAGCAGTCGGTCTCTTAATTACATCTGTGAGTAAGAGTTAAATCACCTTAATTTGCTCTCCTTCACCTCATCTCTTTTCACTTCACAAACTCCTGATGAGAATTTAAAGTAATAGATTATGTGATTGCAACATATTATTTCGAGTTTCTTCTCTCTCCATAAATTTCCTCTGAAACTTAGAAGTGGTATATTCTCTGTTTTAAGAATATCATATAGAGTTTCCTTTACAATTCTTCTTTTCATTCCATTCAAATATCAACAGTTTATGGCATTGTAAAGGCTTTCATTATATTATATTATTGAGGGTATTAAGTAATTGAATTCCAAGGGTGTTAAATAGAGGTCGTTTGATATTGTAATTGTTACATACATCTATAAAATTTCTTAAGCATTGATTCCTTACCACAACCAAGGGATTGTTTCTTGAGATACAACAGAACCATTGTTCAATAAAGCTTTTGTAAGCACAATTTCCCTCGCTCAGATCATGTTGTAGCTCTTTTTCATCTTCCTCGATCTCCTGTTCGAAGAATTGTTCGCCCTAAGATGTGTATGAATCTCCAGATGTTGAATCTTCATTCATTTCTGGAGGATTAATTAAGCTCTCTACTAATGTCAATATCTCCTCTTCGTGGGAAGAGGAGATCTTGACTTTTGCAAGGATATGAGTGAGTTGCTCCAAGCTAACACTCATCACTAAACTATCTTACACACATGGGTTAATAGAGAGGTTCTTATAGTACCAAAAACTGAAATAATAATGAAAATAAACTAATTGCGTTAAAATCACAAATTGAAACAATTAAACACTCATACTGAAACATAAAACAATTTCTCTTATTAGTTGCAGAAAACACACACTTGCAGAAATTGAAATTCGCACTTGTAGAAATTGAAATTGCAGAAATCGAAATTCACACTTTCCTGAAAATAAGAGATCAACCAAGGAACATATTTTTATGTCAAGGAAATCTGCAAAATATATGCATAGAAAATACCAACAACTAACACTAGTGCATTTGTCGAAAAGTGGGTTGTTGCGCAAGCATTTTACTTGCTAGTTACGTAGGTTCTTACCTCCCGTTTTCAATACACCGTTATTTTATAGCAAGAAAAAAATAAATTACTTAAACCAAATATTACGTGGTAATTATATTTGATTGCTTCCCCGACAACGGTGCCAAAATGTTGGGTGACAATATGGTCATTAATTAATTGTGTTGTAGTATTGTCCAATAGTTTAATTGTCAATCCAAGGATCACACACTTAAGAAACACACTCGAAATATATGCAGGACTGAAGTGTGATTAATCTAATTTAAATTTCTTGACTGAAAGTAAATAGCATGAAATAAGTTAACTAATAAAGCAGGAAATTGCATAAGGAAAACAACATATGAAGAGCCACGAGACAATATTTGTGAGCTCACAATAGCAATGAAATAATCATATCACACTATGATATACTGAACAACATAAAAATGAAATATTACGAACTTATTATTCTAATCATTATAGACTATAACTTAATTACCACTAATAATAACTTCCTCTCATTTTACCTAATCTCTACTTAAGAATTAATGAACTCTATTCCTAAACCAAAATATAATACAAACTAATAATGACCTAAGATATCCTCTCTCGGAATTACTCAATAATGAATCTATAATCACTCAAGAATGAATCCCTCATGAAGAGGGAGCACTCTCTTTTATACATGAATTTCCTTTGAAAATGAGATAAGCCTCTCATAATTACACATCCACTATTCTCTCAACCATTTTCCATTATTACAAAATATGATCCCTTTAAATCCTCACACATATCTCTCGTAAATATTTAGATAAGATATGTTACCCAAATCTTCTCATTTGAATAGGCTTTGAATAATTATTTCCTTGAAATGGTGGAGGAAATATTCGAGAGGTCTTTTGAAATAATCCTTCACATATTCCTATGAATCAAAAATCTCATCCATACTTGAGATATTAATGAAAAGCATATTAATTTTCTAATATTTAATCATTAATTCACTTATAATCCTAAAATGAATAAAGTGGAAAATAATAAGGAAATACCCCAGTATATTGTTGTGTAACCAGCTCCAAAAAGAGAAGAAAAGAGATATCAATGCCTTAGAAATGAGCCACTTCGAGGGGGCAACCTCCAATACATTACATAAATGAACAATTCTTGGATGATACAATTTACAAAACCTCCTTTTTATATATAGGAGTCCATGGGGCCATAATGTAATCCTAGTGGGCCACAATGTAATCCTAGCCGACCTAACAATAATAATTTAAGGGCACAATAATAACAAAATGGGGGTTACAAGGGTACAATAATAACAATAAGGGGGTTACACTAACAACAATAAGGGACTATACTAGTAATATAGGGACCTAACATGCCCCTCTCCTTCAAAAAAGTGTTGTCCTCAATGCTTGAGTAGCTCTGGGTGCTTCTTTATAAAATTCTCATCCTCCCATGTAGAATCTTTAGTGGGTAAGTTCTTCCACTTGATGAGATACTCTGAAATTGATTGATTCCATAGTTGTCGAGTTCTTGTTTCCGTGACCGCTTCAGGTTTCAATATGATTTTTCCTTCCTCATCAAGTTCTAGCAATATTGTTTGAACTGGAAGATTTTCACCTATAACCTTCTTTAAGCATGAAACATGGAAAACTGGATGTACTCGCGAAGAAGAAGGAAGCTCCAATTTGTATGCCATAGTACCAATATTTTGCAACACCTTGTAAGGACTATAGTACTTTGGAAATAATTTATTATCCTTCTTAGCTTGCTTGAGGGACATTTGTTTGTATGGTTGTAGCCGTAAAAATATCCAATCTCCTACACCAAAACTTCTCTCGCTGCAATGTTGATCTGCCTGTTGTTTCATTCGATTTTGTGCCAAATTCAGGTTATCCTTTAAGAGTTGGAGAACTTCTTTCTAATGCTCGATGTGATATTCCACTGCTTGAACCTTTGAATTTTCCCTTAAAGATGATGTGATAGATGGTGGATGATATCCATAAAGTGCATAAATGGAGTCATTTTTGCTGTAGTATGGAAGGAAGTGTTATACCACCATTCAGCGAGAGGTAACCACTTGACCCATTGTGTTTGTTTATCAGATACAAAACAACGAAGATATCCTTCCAAACATTTATTTACTATCTCAGTTTGACCATCAGGTTGAGGATGATAAGATGAGCTATGAGCTAATTGAGTACCCAAACAAGAAAATAACTCCGTCCAAAAATTTCCAGTAAAAATGGGATCTCTGTCGTTCACAATAACCCTTGGGCTTCCATGTAGCTTTTGAATTTTGTCCATAAATGTAGTAGCAACTGTACTTGCTTTAAATGGATGAGATAATGCACAAAAGTGTGCATACTTAGTAAGTCTATCAACTACCACCATGATGACATTCTTTCCTTCGGACTTAGGTAAACCTGTGATAAAATCCATTGAAATCTCCTCCCAACGTTGACTTGGAATGGATAAAGGTTGTAGAAGTCCCGGGGTCTTAATTATCTCCACTTTATTCTGCTGGCAAACCAAACATTCTGCCACAAACTTTTGAATATCAGATTTAAGGCCATCCCAAAAAAATTCTTTCTTCACCCTGTGGTAAGTTTTTAAAAATCCTGAGTGTCCTCCTAAAGGAGAAGTGTGCAATTCCGGAAGAATCTTTTGTTTTAGTTGGGAATTCTTACAAAGATATAAGCGATCTTTGTACCATAAGGAATCATTTTTCCAACTAAATGTATGAGATGTACTAGGATCTTGCTGCAACTTTTGAATGAGTGTCCATACATCTTTGTCCTTCTTCCATTCATCTCTTGCTTCAGTTATCCAATCTGGTTGGATAATAGAAATGGCACAAAGCAATGCTTCCACCTCTTCATTCTTTCTTGAGAGTGCATCTGCAACAACATTAAGCTTTCCTTTTTTGTAGATTATTTCAAAGTCATAACACAACATCTTTGTGACCCATTTTTTCTGCTCTTCTGAAGATAGTCTTTGTTCCAAAAAGTGTTTAAGACTATCATGATCATATTTTACCTTGAAGTGTCTTCCCGTTAGGTAAGTTCGCCATTTCTTTAGTGCATGCAGTATTGCTAACATTTCCTTCTCATAAATAGGTTTCTGTAAATAAATTCCTTTGATTGGACGAATTTCAAAACCAATGGGTCTTCCTTCCTGCATTAAAACTGCACCAATTCCATTTCCTGAGGCATCACATTCCACAATAAAGGTTTTTGTGAAGTCTGGCGTAGCTAAGACCGGTGCTAGGCACATTGCCTCTTTAAGATGTTCAAAGGCCTTAGTTGCTTCAGGAGTCCATGAAAATGCATCTTTCTTCAATAACGTTGTTAGAGGTGCTGCTATTCTCCCATAATTCTTAACAAACTTGCGATAATACCCTGTTAACCTGAGAAATCCTCGCAACTGCTTTATGGTCGTGGGGAATTTCCATTCCTTAATGGCTTTAATTTTGTTAGGGTCTACTTTAACACCCTCGTGAGATATAATATGACCCATATATTCCACCTCTTGTACTACAAAGAAAAATTTGGATGTTTTTGCATATAATTGTTTCTCCTGCAATAGTTTGAGTGCCCTATCAATATGTTCAACATGATCCTTCCAAGACCTATTGTAGATTAGTATATCATCAAAAAATACTAGCACAAATTTTCTAAGGAACGGTTTGAAAATGGAATTCATCAACCCTTGAAATGTAGAAGGTGCATTGGTAAGGCCAAAAGGCATGACCAAAAATTCATAATGACCCTCATTAGTTCGAAATGTTGTTTTTGGAATAGTTTCAGTCTTCATTCTAATTTGATGATATCATGAACAAAGATCCAACTTGGTAAAAAAAATTGTTCCATGTAATTCATCCAATAATTCATCAATCACAAGAATGGGAAATTTATCTTTAATGGTGAGCTTATTGAGCTCCCTATAATCTGGACACATTTTCCATGATCCATTCTTCTTGTGTACGAATACTATGGGAGCAGAGAAAGAACTTTGACTAGGTTGAATTATACCTGCCTCTAACATTTCTGCAATCATACGTTCAATTTTGCTCTTTTGGAAGTAAGGATATCTATAAGGCCTGATGTTTGGAGGAACACTTCTTGGAATCAAATGAATAGCATGATCATGATCACAAATAGGTGGGAGTCCTTTGGGAGTTTCAAACAACTTGGAATGATTGTCCAAGACTTGTTGGAGATCTACAGAAATAGATGATTTTGATGTCAAAACTTCTAGTGAGCATAATTGTGAAATTACGCCTTGTTGTTCTTTATTTAGAAGCTTTTTCATGACATTAGGGCTTATTATCCTTCTCGGCTTCCCTTCAATACCCCGTAATTCGACTTACTTTCCTTCTAAAAAAAATTTCAAGAAAATTTCTTGAAAATTAAAAGCTACCGTCCCCAAAGATTGTAACCATTGTACTCCTAGTACAACATCAGCACCTCCCATAGGAATGGAAAGCATTGGACTATTCAATACATATTCCCCCATGGTTAGCTTGATATTATGGCATTTTCGAGAGAAATTTATAGTTCCTCCATTTGCAACCATCACTTGACATTCTGGTGCTGGGTATAGGAAACAATTTAATTCCTTGGCTACCTTATAATGAATAAAATTATGGGTGCTACCTGAATCAATCAACACTATTACCCTTTTCTTCTTTATATGTCCTTCTATCTTGAGAGTTTGAGGAGTGGTAATTCCTACCATTGCATTACACGATATGGTCGGATTCATTTCTTCCTCTTCTAGGAGTGGTTCCTGGTGTATATCCTCTTCTTGTTCATTTTCTTCTTCTTCTTCACAATCTATGTAAAATAATTTCTTCTCAGCACACTTATGACCTTTAGTGTATTTGCTATCACAACTGTAGCAAAGCCCTTTTGCTCTTTTTTCTTCAAATTTTTGTGGTGTCAACCTTGTAGGTTGTGGAAATCTAGGCGTAGCAACACTTCCTTCTTTATAGAATTGAGTGGTAGGCTTCCTTGTCGTCATTATTTTACATTCAACTTTTCTTGCCAACCTGAATGCCTTCTCCAATGAATCCGGTTCCAAAACGCGAACTTCATGTTGGATGTTATCCTTTAAAGTGCCTATGAAGAGATCGATCTTGTGTTCCTCTGGAATATCAGTTACCCTTATATTCAATTTTTGGAAGTCCTCAATGTGCTGCCCCACTAAACCGTTTTGTTTGAGATTTATCAATTGGCTAAAGAAGGTGTTGCTCTTTGTATCCTCATAATGTGCTATCATTTCTTCCGTAAAAATTGACCAAGTGAAAATTTTTTTACGGGAGCAAAGCCATCGATACCATACAAATGTATTTTGTTCTAAATGTTAAGTTGCAATGCGTACCTTTTGTGTGTTTTGCACGTTATGGAGATCAAAATATTGCTCCATCTGTAGTATTCATGTTACAGGATCCTTTCCATCAAACTTCCTCATATCCATTTTTGGAATATGGTGGTTCTTCCTGCCAACACTAGAGTTTATGAAATCACAATTAACATTGATTTTGTTCTCATCATGAGGTTCTTCTAATATCTTTTCACCATTAGGAAACATTTCTTGTATCAACTTTGTCAAACCTTCGATGTCTTTTTTTAGATCATTCTTCATGTTTTCCATCTTAGCTTCCATGCCAGCTTCCATGCCATCCATCTTAGCTTCCATGCCATACATCTTAGCTTCCACGCCTTTCTTCAAAACTTCCATTTCATTTTTTGTTGCTCTTTGCGAGAGTGAAATTTGTTGCACTTGCTCTTGTAATTTTGATAGATCATGTTGCGATTCTTCATCTTCATGAGTCATAGTAGAGCCTTCTGAAGGCTTAATGGGTGTTGAATTATTTTTACGGGGCATACTTTAGAACCCAATACTGATATATATTCTACAATATGCCCTTGGAATCAATTCAAATTGATTCTTCAAACAAGACTTATGCAATTCGAAGAAGAAAAAAATACACACCTTTTTCTTGCTTTTTAGGAGCTCGATATTGAAATTGGATTATATTTGTGATTGCAGCACTTAAATATTTTATTTTTAGTACCAATTTATCCCTCTGAATTATCTTTCGAATTTCACAGGTCTGACTTGATTTGGGTTCTCCAAGACAAAGTTGTGTCCAATCTCCCACAATGACCTAGTTATGTACTGGTTCAGTAGAGCAAACTTGTACGACTTGCCACGTGTCACTGTTTCATCCTTCATCTCTGAAATTGATAGTCAAGAAACTATAGTCTGTGTACTTGCGATCACTTTTTACGGCACTCCAATCCAATGTCCAGAGAGAGAGTTATTGAACTTTTCCCACGATAACCTTTTTGAGATGAAATTCAGGAGCTTGAAAAAGCACTACCTTCCACAAATCATATCTCTAAAAATATTGCGAACCAAGCTCTGAAATTTTTTGAAAATTTTCTTCAGGATTTAAAATTCGCACCATAGGAATTTCATAGTCTTAACCTTCGTAGAAAAAAGTTATAGCGAAAATTCCACAATGACCTGTTTAGGAGCTTGAAAAAAGACTTAACTTCCACAGATCATATCTCCGAAAATATTGTGAACCAAGCTCTGAAATTTTTAGAAAATCTTCCTCAGGATTTCAGCTTCGCACCCTAAAAATTTCAGCTTCTGAAATGTCATATAAAAAAATTTATAGCGAAAATTCCATGATGATCACAATTTGGAGTGTAAAACCTAATTCCAAAGCCTCCGTGCAAATGTTATAACCAATAAAGAAAAGAGATATCAATGCCTTATAAATGAGCCACTTCGAGGGGACAACCTCCAATACATTACATAAATGAACAATTCTTGGATGATAAAATTTACACAAAACCTCCTTTCTATATATAGGAGTCCATGGGGCCATAATGTAATCCTGGTGGGCCTGATGTAATCCTAGCCGACCTAACAATAATAATTTAAGGGAACAATAATAACAAAATGGGGGTTACAAGGGTACAATAATAACAATAAGGGGGTTACACTAACAACAATAAGGGACTATACTAGTAATATAGGGACCTAACATATATTGATGGAAATGGTATGATGAAGGGTTAATAGGATGATTAAATTTAAGGAAAAAGTGGTTGAAAATAGGACATTTCTAAGGCCCAAAATACTTCCCAACTGAACTTGCTGCATGTCCCTATGCAACCTTGCATGGATCTTCATAAGAAATTTTTGAATTCGATCTATGGCTTTGAGTAATGATGTTTTTCTAATAGGGAATGTTTCCAGGATGTAAAATACATGAGTAACAAATCATGAGTAACAACTGACATTTCGTATGGTTGGTTCTTGTGTGACAACCATGAATATAAAGAATGTTGGTTCTTGTGTTAAAAAAATCCATTTCATTTGTCTTCTTGCTATAATAATAATTTTTACCATACATTCACTGTAAATGATAAGAAATTAATGTGCATAAGAAAGCCTTTGTTTATATGTAGGAATCATGCCAACATGTGTATCAATGTGTATGCAACAAGTTACAATCAAAGTACCGTTGGAAATTAAATGTTAGTGGATGGGTAATGAGGTGAAAAATGGAACGATGAGATGGTAATGAATGAAAAATGGAATGAAATGTTGGTAATGAATATAGTTTCTCCTCCCCCACAACTGAACTTATTACATGTCTCCATGCAATCGGGCATAGGTTATAAAAGGGAAATGGAGCAGGGTGAGGGAATTTTCCAAAGTTATTCAGTTTTAGTAGTTAAGGAATTACATGATTAAAGATTAGAAAACCACATACCTCCACTTACCCAAGAGTGATGATGAAATATGCAATCGGAATATGGATGATGTTGGTGTTGGATCACAAAAGATGTCACTGCTGCAAGAGTAGAGAAATGTAACTGTGAATTTTGCTACGGCTATAACTGGATCATGAGAGATGTCACTGTTGCAAGATCAGAGAGATGTAACTATGAATGTTGTTGCGGTTTGATTTGGATCATGGGAAGTGAAGGAATATGAACTGCTACTACTAAATCATGGAAAATGTGGAAGGCGAAAAGTGGAACTGTAGTACTATGGTATGGTTGAAGTCATGTTGTTGTAACTGCTGATGGAGTCATGAAAAGGAATGTATAGTCTTCAACCACTATGAAACTCGATGTCACAATTCAAATCATGTGAATGAATGTGTCAATGTCGAGCATGAAGGGAAATCATTGGATTACCTACCATTGATGAAATTTGTTAACCAATGTGAGGAAACTCACCATTGATGTCAATGAGTGCCAAGGTACCAGAGTACATCTCGCGAAGTGCAAATGGATGTATTGATGTTGAGCCACTTTGAAAGATCTGACGAATAAGGGACATTGATGCATTCCCATGGTTGTCAATGAGAGAAATTTCCATTAAAGCATGCAAGCCTCCAAGTACTCAAAAGGAACTCTAGTCTATATCCCAGATAAGGTGTTGAGGTCAATGGGGCAAGACTTGTTGAAAGGTATACCTTAGGGAATCCCACATCAGTCAACGTGAGTTTAATAAAAATATTGGTAGGACTATAAATGAAAAGATCTCAGAATCAGACAATGTATATGGTAGGGAAATGTAATCATGGAAAGAGAGCTTGGGATTTTTATTGACAAGGAAAAATGAACTGAAAAATAAGAAGGATATGATGTATGTAGTTCAGAAAAATAGGCATGTGTGAAGTCATGATGGATAAGGAAATGGAAAGTGGACTTCAAGTCAGGGATAATTAAGGCACTTGGAAGAATAAATGTGGGTAAACACATCACGATGCAAAAGGGTTTTTGTGTAGCGGAAAAATTTCATGATATGTGCAATGAGAAATTAGTTCTTCCAAGCTTCCAATGATGCATGTGTCATTGTGATTTTTGAAGAGCACTTCTTCATGAAATTGGATCGTCTGTGCACCTGTAAAAACTTAGTACGAATCCTGCATGAAATTTGTGTGAACTTTGAAAAACATAAAATGCAGGAATGAGTATGAATGCTAGCAACCAAATAAAATGAAATGAATTTACCTTTTTTCATTTTGCGCAAGTTCCTTTGAAGCAATACTAAGAAATCAATTAGCCTAAATTTTTTTCAGGAATTATAAAAATAAATAAAATTAAGTTTTGTTTATTTTTATTTTTTTTAGTCAAAAAGAGTTTATGATATACCACCAGAAACTAGATTCTAATTTTCGATAAGCTACAGGCACACCAAAAACAATTATAGTAAATACATAGATAGATGAGAAAACTTTCAACTTTCTTTGTACCTACTCTATTTCTTGAAAACTTTCACTACGTAAAAAAATTTAACTTCAATATATCCCCATTCTCCTGTCTTACTGAGAAAGCAAGGAGGACATGCCATCTTCCAAAGTTGTAATGGTGGTCTTGGAGATGGTTGAGGACCCGCCCAAGTAGTACTTCATTATCATGACAACTACTTTCCTGCTCTCCACCACAGTCTTGACTGAATTTGTTTTCTCCCCCACTGGAAATAATCTCACCTCCACTACTTTAATAGATGCAAGAAAATTGAATGTGATGAGTGATTTCTTCTTTAGATATTTCCCCTAGAATAACTCCACTAATTTCTCCATTCCTTCCTTTTCGTCCTCCTTGAATTCATCAATGGTAACCAGACGGTCCAACATCTCGATATTCAACCCATATTGTGCACATTTAAGCTCTTTTATAATCACCACTCCCATGAATTTCTCCATAGGAGCTCCACACAGAGTGTCAAAGAAGTAATCGTCATCCAAGATCTTGGCCTTGCTCTTCCCCTTCCACCCCTACAGATGAGAAGCAACAACGACATCCATGTACACTTCGATTGTCGTGAACTTTACTCGCACAAAAAGGGTTGAAATTTCTGTGACCCCATGACCAACAAGCTACAGAGGACTGACATCCATTGGAAGAATTGTGACTAACAGACAATCATCCTTAATTACTTGAATTTCTTCAGTGCCTCCATTTCCTCCATAGTCAAGAAGGTATAGATCCCTGGATGCCTTTGGAGCAATTGACACGGGGAACCAAAACTCATCCACCTTCATAACTTCAGAGGCCATCTTCCTTGGATCGATAGATGATTAAGCGAGAGAACAAATGTAACTCAGAACCAAAGATTTGAGAGAATTGAGTGTTCCGTAGCAGATGGGATTTAACGAAGAAAGTAGTTGGATAACAAAACATATGACGATCACCAATTGGGATAACGCACGAGAAATGAATACTATTCACCTTGGGAGGAAGCCATAAACCAATCTTCCATCTTATATCAATGCCACCATCCAAGCTAAATTCAGTGGCATTGGCTTCAACCCAATTGGCTGCAACTTTTTGACTGTTGGCCATTCTCTGCAACTAGTCATTAGGAATCCTTGCCATGACCTGAATCCCAGACTTGGCCAACGCTCTCATTGTGCGCTCCTCTGCATCAAATAGTTTCACCTTCATTATACCATTGTCTTTGAGTATCCCCACCAGTATTTCAGGTGGCTCGGTGTCGGAGGCAAAGCTCGAGAGTCACCCAGAGTATTTCCCTACTAATGGGCATCCATAAAATACATATCTACATTGAGTGATATAAAGATCTTATGAAAACTTCGTTACTGATAAAAAAAATTTGGGTAATGATGCAATATATAGAAGATATGGAGGACTAGATCACGAATAATCTGGATTTATGTAGGAATGCAACAGAATACACATCTAGCCATAGATACAGAGATGCAATGGAAATAATGCTTCATTTTATTAATAAAAAAAATGACTGAAATAAAAAGCTAGGGCAGTGGTAGGCATATATCTAAGAAGAGATGTGGTAGATACAGGCCTCTGAACCGTGTTACAATGAGACATAATGGAAATGAGAGAGCAAGGGCACTAGTATCGTATCTTTGAGAAGAGATGTTATGGCTATAGGCCTCCCCACTGTGTTATAGAAATGAATTGATGGGAACAAGAGAGCTAGGGCACTGGTAGCGCTTATCTCTGAGAAGAGATGTGTTGGCTTCCAGCGCCTAAAATTTGTTACAATGAGACTCAAAGGCCTATTTATTTTTGAGAAACAATGTAAAACCTGAAACATCCATAAACCTAACCCTAGGAGATGAAGCGCCAAAAAAATGGGCCCCATTTGGGTAAGTTGGTGTTTCAACTTCCCAGGAATGTAACTTTGTCATCCGATCTCTGTTTGACACACTCAATAGCTCGTTAGAAAGTTTTATTCTTCAAGATCTAAAACTTTTGAGTGAGAAACATCAATCTATAGACCCATGTTTCTCCCAGTTTTCCCAAAAAAATTCGTTTAGGGCCTCAAAACGGCTCTGGAAGTTCAGGACCCGAAAAACTGCTAAAAATAGTAAGTTGTGTTGAAACTTACAAACTAAAAGAACTTATGGTGGGTGATAGGGTCCCGTGATTTGGCCGATTGGCTAGCCAAATGACGATGTAACATCAAACCAAGCTTTGGAGCCCAAGGACCTAGCCTTCCTGGACTCAGAGAGGGCTCTCTCTATATGTGCAAAAGATGTCGGTGTGTTTACTTGCGGTGTTCTGATATTAGGCTAGTTATGAAGTATGTTTTTAGTTTTTTGGTTTTTTAAGTTGGTGAGGAATGAAACTTATCAAATACATAAACTGGATAACAATATGTAGATAAATTGGGCTATGGGGTCAAACAGGTCAAGGAAGCTATGAGGTGATGATGTGAGGCTGCTGTAGGGCCGATTTGATTCATGGCAGAAGGGATCTTTGGGAAAAATGGATTGAATGGACAACAAGTTGGTGAAAGACAAGGGATTTCAAGTGTAACTAGTTAATAGCAGACATAATCATGTAATAGCAAGCCATTAATCATGCTAAGTATAACTATAAGCTAATTAATACATAGAAATCAAACATTCCAGCCATACATAGAGGTATAAGACCCTCTAACTTCGGGAAATGGCTATCAGACTTTGGGGAAAACATATAAGACAAACTAACAACTCATAAACTATGTCGGAACGCCTAAACATAGTCTCTAAGTCATTGGGCACTTGGACAAATAAGTTTTCATAGTTTTAGGCAAAGGGCTAGATCGAGACTAGGCCTCCTTGGTTCAACAAGATGATCAACAAATCAGTCAAAGAGAAAGTTTTATGGACAGAACTATGGGCAGCTGATAGGTAGGTAGGGCAAACCATACATCCTACTCAACATACATAGAACTTGTGAATAAAACTTAGCAACAATACCTTAAGTCACTAAAGAGCAGCTAAGAATTCTTTAGCATAACTAAGGGAGAAGAAAACATCAAGCTATGAAGATTCAGGGATTTTGAGGTGCCTCCATGGGCATATCTCAAAATCAATCTTTACTGATCTATAGCAGCAAGAAATATGTAATATGAATGAGAACTAGAAGACAAAACACATTAAGAAGCACTATACCATTCTACCATGACAAGGAATCCATCAACAAGCCTTCAGTATTCCTCAAAAGCATCCAAGAGGCAGTCCAAAAATCATAACTCAAGTGTATTCTTCAAAGCTCATATGACCAATGCATTAATTCTTCTCTCAAGTTCAGCCTCTGATTTACAATGAGAACCATGGAATAAATAGGCTTGAGGAGGGAAAACCTCATGGAGCAACTAGCTATCCCATTGGCCAAGTCAAAATATCTAAACTTGTCCTTGAGGCTTTGCAAAGCCCAAGGCACAAAATATCCCACTAAATATCTAAAAAACTGCTAAAAACGGAAATTATATTGACTTTACATGATTTCCCAATGATAAAAATAGCTTAACGCACATTTGGGAAAAGCATATTTTTGGAGTTCAAAAATTACAAAAATACTTCATATTTATGCCTGAAAAAGGTCCCCTGACTTGCTGAAGGCAAATGGCAGCCTTCCCGGTGTCGAAATGAGGCTCATGATGGCTCGTTGGAAAGCTCTCTGTGTCTGCTTTCTGACGCAAGTAAAATCACCTCAATCTGATCTCTGAAAGTCCCTCAAAACTGTACCTGTGTGCAAAAACCCATAAAATAGCAGACTGCTGATATGGCGGGCAGAATGTGCAAAATGAGGCTGTTTTTCGCCAATTTGAGGGGGCGAATGATCTTCAAATGCCCTGAAAATCGCTGGAGACCTGCTCATGGAATTATGGCATCCATCGGTATCATCCTCCTCCCTTGACAATTCATCAAACTGAAATGGCGAATTTATGAGTTTTTGGCCAAAAACCCAAAAAATGCCAAAAAACAAGAAGTTGCCGAAACAGGCTCAAAATTGGCATGCATGACCCTCAAGGGTCCATAGAAACATGCTCCGAAGCTGAAGCCAAAATATCAAGGGCTGATATGCTTTTTGCTTCCTTCCGTGCTAGGCGCTTCCCCTTTAACTTCTTCAATTTCTCTTGTGCTACCTTTAATTTTTGCCTGGCAAACTGATTTAGCTTCTGAAAATGAAGAGTCCTCTTTCTCTGTAGCTCAAGATCCCTATTCGCCCTCTCAAGCTTTGTCTCCAAATGCTGGTTAGCTCTCTCAAGCCATGCTTCTTTGTTTTCCTCAATTTCCTGTTCAAAGAGGGCAGTGAGAGGAAAGGCTTCGAAATGAGCTTGTTCTTCTGCTCTCTGTTTCTCCAAGGCTCTTCTAAGCCCGATGGTCCTAGGCCTCTTCCGCCTAGGCTGGTCTTCCTCCTCTTCATCATCAAACTCGCCAATGAGCTCTTCAATTCTTACTTGCACCTTTTCTGCCTCTTTTTTATACTTGATCGCCCTTGCCTCATGAATGGCTGCATGATACTTCATTTTTTTGTTTTCAACCTCCAAGAAGTGGTTGAAATTCCTCGCCCTTTGAAGGTCTTCTTGTAACACCTCAATTTGCCCTTCTTTGTGAATGAGGAGGTTTTCAAGGATGCGGGCCTCGTTATCACTGTCATCGCTTGGGATAGGGATGACAGCTGATTTACCTCCATGCTTGGTACTTTCTCCAACTATGCTTTTGCCTTTGAAAGCTAATCTGGCGCTTTTTCTCCTTGGCAAGCTAGAAGTTGTCCTTTTGGGAAATTTCCTCTTTTTAGGAACAGCTTTGGTCACTGTCAAGGAGGCAGCTTCAGCTTGCTGTCCTTCCTCAACATCCTGTCCAGTTTGTGGCTCAAAAGGCGCTTCAATTGTTTGCTCAACTTGCTTCTCTTCAATTTCTGTCTGCTGCTGTCCCTCTTCTTGTACCTGCTGCTGTTCATCAACCTGTAGCTGCTGCTGATCTTCAAACTCTAGTTGCTGCTGTTCACTAATCTCCAACTGCTGCTGTCCCTCAATATCTAGCTGCTGTTGTTCACTGACTTCTTTTTCTCCTTGTGGTTCACTGCCCTCTCCTTCTCCCTGTTGACTTGGCTGCCCAGTGGTCATCTTGAGTTTTTTAGGGGTGGGCCTACGAGACAAAGGCACTGGGCGATGGACAGGCTGAGTAGGAGACACATGAACAGGAGGGACAGTGGCGAAATCTGCATGGCTAATGAATGAATCCCATGAAACCCCTTTCTTCTCCAGCTGGTGTAAGAAGATAATCTTGATCAAGGAATGATGAAAGAGAGAAGTTATTTGTTGAGGTGGAGCCTTCTTTTGGACAGTAGCTGCCATTTTCTCTATGCTTTTGGACAAAAAGTATGGAAGGTTTAATTGCCTGCTTCTGGTAAAATGCATCAACAAGCGGACATGATAGGCATAAATTTGGTTAAACCTCCCTTCACAAGTGAAATATCTCATGATGGCTTTCATCAGCGGAGCATAACTGTCAAGAAGATAGGAAAAAGGGAAAATAGCAGTGATGGTTTCCCTATGTTCAGGCTTGATGAAAGGTTTATAATCCTCTAGATCAAGATGCGCTTGTTTAAACCACTTTTCACCATGATACGGGATTTTGGTAGCCTTGGATACATACCTTGGGGAGATTTTGAAATCGAGGCCCGCCAACTGGAAGTGTTTGTCCTTGAATCTCAAAGCGCACAAATGTGTAAGTGGCGAAAAACTCTTGACTTCTTCTATTCTCTGGCAGAAATCAAGACAGCCTACTTCATGGAAATTGAAAAGCACTGATGGGTGAGCATTGATTTCTTCTATGGAGATAGGCTCATATCTCTTATGTGGACTGCTCCTGTGATCTTGCTTTGGAGGCATTCTGACTTGAACAAGCTTTGGAAGAGGCAAACTGCCTTTACTGTATGAAAAATGCTCTGCTGGATTGAAACTGGCCACTAGATTGTTTGGACAGATATGGACACTGTGGTTTGGATAAAATGCAACAATGTTTCTTTGAATAAACCACCTCTGCACTTCTTAAAAACAACCTTTCAACTTTGGATGTACTTCAGCCAGGCAAACTTTTTAATATGGTACCCTGTGTAAAGATGATACAAACTCCTGTGTTGATTTCCTATGCACAGTTTTGAAAAACTACTCCTGCTGAGTTTGTCAGAGGTCAATCACTCATAGCTACATCTCTGTCTTCAATATAAAACTGTAATCATCAACCACCTGTCCTTTAGAAGTAGCCCTATTCACCTTCAGAACATCTCTGTCAACAAATCTTCAACACGATACAATATGGTTTCTAGAAAAGGCAGACCCAAGTTAGATGTAAAATCAATGCACAGTGCTTTATGAAGGACACTTTTTCTTGTGAAGTTAAAAGATCAACCATCACCTGTGTACCTCTGCCTCCAATGTTTGAGTTCAACCATCAACAACCTCTGCCCTCAGTGTTCTGTTCACCTTTGAAAATCTCTGTCAACAACTCTTCACAGTAGTGACAAAATACAGTGAAAAAGGGGGGCGGTTTGCTAAAAGGTGTGCTTGTGGGAAAATGCCAAAAATCACTCTGTTTTTGAAATCTTTGATGTCAACCAACACACCAAAACTCCTTGCTCAAGGAGGCTTTCAACCATTAAAACCTTACCCTGTATAGTTGTGCCACCCTTCAACAATTTGTATCTCTAGCAAACCATCCTACATATGTCTAGACAGTAAAAACACAGGGCTGGGGCAAAAACTGACAGAGTTTTAGAAAACTGTAGAGCTTTTAGATAGGGGTTATATGAGTTTTCTCTTTTTAAAACAATAAATGGTCAACACTTGCCAAATAGGTTTTGAACAACATAAAACAGTCAAATAACAGTTTTCCCTTGTAGCTTCGACGTGGATTTGAATAGCACGGAAAAATGTATGAGAAATACTTCTTAAGATTCATGAAAAACCCTTGTGCAGGGCTGGAGTAGCATTACAAACCTTTAAAACCTGCGCGGCACTCCTTTGACCCAGCACGTCGCTCATACAATGCTTGTCGGGTCGGCCTGTCGAGTGGTTGGGCGGCCTTGTACAGGCGCGTCGCGCCAACGTACAGGCACGTCGCGCCGACAAAGGTGGCCTTTGTAAATTTCTGCCCAGGCACGTCGCGCAGAAACCCAGGCACATCGCTCGGTGCAAGAACGAGCAGCTGTGCTATTTTGACCAGGTTTGCCTTGTCTCGGTGCTAGGGAGGCACGGGGGGTGGTTTTAGTTTTGAAATTGACAATATTTCCCTCTATTTGATGTCAATTTTAAAAAAAAATTCCAACGTTCATTTACTTGGAAAAGGAACGTCGGTGTTCAACTCTGTTTTGTTTTAAAATAGTGGGTTTTGTCATTTTAAATATGTGAACCCGAACATCGACTTTGACCCCGAACTTTAAATTTTGACAAACAATTCAACCAACTCCACCACTTCTGCTACGGTGCTTTAATAACACAGGTAATTTGTCAATTTGCTCTGACAACTCTTGGTCTTCGGCAGCTTCTCCATCTTTTACCTATAGTGGGTGTTCAAATCCCTGCCTGTAGGTGTAGTATACAGTACCCTTTTTCCCTTAAATAATAAAGGTCGTGCTTCTTATTTTTAAACTATCCAACAATGATCACAGGCTGAAAGACCTTTGGAACATAGTGAACAATAACTTAAAGGGGAAATCTTCTTGGTGACAGAATTTTAAAAGCCTTGTCTGCAGGTCCTTTTTCCATGTAGTTCTGTGCTACATCTGCCCTTTGGAATGATGACAACTGTGTTTGTTATAAGACATATAAACAGTGATAATTCCTCAAAACAGAGTTCTTTTGCCTATTCATAATATTGTATACCCATTTGGCTCGTCTATCTGAAAAGATAAGCTTGTAAAATAAGAAAACATGGCTCTTTGATACACAGTCATTATTTTGCTTTGACCAGTGTGTTAACCCCTTTTTGTCAATAGAACCATTTCATAGCTGGACTATGTTCATTGTTTTCCCCTCTTGGCGATTTTTATCAAGGAAGGACCATTCATAATGTGCCAGAAACATTTGAAAGCTTTGAACACCATTTCTTGAAAAACGCTTCTTTGGACCTTTGGCATGTGATATTGTTTTGTTGCTTGACCCTTTCCCTCAAGGAAAATTGACTTCTTTTTGGTATCAATGGCATACATATATTCAATATTTTCTCTTTTCTACTGCAGGTACAGTCTGAGAGATAGCTCTTTGAAAAGGGAAATCAATACCTTGGCATCATAAACAGTAACACTTACTTGTGCAATGACTCCTATTCAGTTCTTTGGTATCCTTCCACTGCACTTTTTAGACCCATTAGTTTTCAACAACCTGCAATGGCTTTGGCCATCTGCTCATATATGGAGGAGGCTCTTCATCAGGTAAGGTATCTGAAGGTTTTTTAACAACTCTATTTGACACAGCCTTTCTCTGAATGTGATGGTAAGTGAACCACTTGAACAACATCAATCTTGGCATCTTTACTTGCAAGCATCACTGTATTTAAGAAGAAAACCTAGCCACAGTGACACTGTTCCTCTGCACTGTTCTAAGGGTGACTGAGATATTTATCATTTGGCTTGTTCATCTCATGATATATTACTTGACAAATAACCTTTGTGACTATGAAGGTCAGTGCTTTTTTTGAAAAACCAAGAACTTTCCTCCTGCCTGTGTAATGGCATTTTGTCAGCATTTACTCTATTTAATCTTGTGGATAAATAGGCTTCTTATGATTGGAATGTTTTACTGATGACAGGCCTTTCTAAAGTTCAATAATTCACATGACTTAAAAGTTTCAGATGATCTCCTTTATCAGACCAGACTCTCTTTCCTAGCATATTCCAAACTCTGTTCCTGTTATGGCCATCACTCAAATTCATAAAACCTGGAGACATTGTTCCACTGTTCAATACAAAGCAAACCTGGACCTTTGCAATCTTCCAAGTCAATATTGGCCAGCGCCCTCTGCTTGTGGATGAAGGAGGCGCCCTAACCCTCTGCTTGTAAATGAAGGAGGTTCTGGGCCTTGACAATTTACCAGTTTGCTGAGACAGTGGTGTCCCTTTCTTACTGTGATTTTCATGCTGGAAAGAGCTGTAAAGTTCAGATGAGTAGCTTTCTGTTTTGCAGACATATCTCAGGCTTAAGTTACATTTAGAAGCAGTTGTTCCTCTAACTGTAAAACTCAAACATTTACTCCATGAGATGAAATTATCTTTCCTGCCTTTGTAGAAACCATAGAACACTGTGAAAAACCTAATAGTCAGCTTGAGATTGGGTTTTATGCAGTGCTGAGATCTAGGGGTGTGAGTGGCGCGACTTAGGGCTGTTTGTCAAACTAATTTGCAAAGTAGGAGGTCAGTCATGGTTGGTCTGTAGCAGATGGAGGCTTTTTGGCTTTTTGATGATTGCCAAGGGTGAAATGTCTTAAAGCGCCACTTCCTAACATAGGGGAGACTTTTGAAATAGATGTGGATTGGCCTTTTAAAGGTGATGGGCAGATCAAGAAGGCTGAAGCTAGGTAGGCTTGTGACCATGAGGTTTTGACTTCGCCAGAGGTGGACTGAATAGATAGAAGGGCAAAAAAAAGTTTTGGGAGGGTTTTCTGGATGACATATTGACATAAGGAAATCAGTTTCTAGAAAACTCAGCTGTAGATATAGTCATCACTAACATGTAAAAAATAATGATGGCTAACAGTGGCTCCATTTGGGGAGGGCAGCTCCTCGTCAGGAGGTGTCCAGAATTCAGATTTTTGGCTTATGAAGACCAGTGCCTTATCCATTGGCGCAAAATTTTACCCTTCTCTTGATGTTATTTCTGAAAAGTGACAGCATGGTTAACATCAATGATACTTCTACCTACCCCACTATCTTTCCTAACATTTTTTCTTCACTTTGGCGCATTTGAACTAGCTGCCTTTTGACAATGCATATTTTTTCTTTTGCAAAATGAACCTATCTATTTCTACCCTTATATCTGCCGGGAGTTCAGATTAAGCTGATGAACTCCTTCATTTCTCTACCTAAAACTAGATCGACTGTCAAGATTAAGCAGTTTGACAGGATTTCATTCTCTAATCTACAACATGAAATTTAAAAATGATCAAATCAGGATTAAGCAGTCTGATTTGTCATGCATTTGCGGCATAAAAGACAAGCTGCACACAAATGTTATTTTGCAATAAAAAGGAAACTAGACAAGCTGGGCTAAGATGTACAATGTGTTTTTCATCCCTCGCTTCTCTCTTTGGTTCTGTTTTAGGCATGTGGAACCAGAATCTCTCCCTAATCTAAGCTCTGTGATAAGTCAATCTTACACAATGTTGACTATCTTGGCACTCACTAACTTATCAACAAATAAATTTAAACATGCTCAGCTATGATTAGGCTAGATAGTTGAACAAGACATTGAAGTACTAGTAGCGGCATTTAGACTTGCGCGCTTTCCGAAGGACTATTTTTTGGAACATGGGGCCTTACCACTGCTTTTTAGAAACTGCCCTCTTTTTCTACTTTTCACTGTTTTTTGTATTTTCTGCTTTTTCACTTCTTCTTCAAACAAACTACAAAGGAAAAGGTGCTCACAGGCTAAGCTTATTTTCTATTGTTGTCTTTCTATCCTAATCTAATCTGTACACAACATACATTTAGTGAACTCTTCTTTCCAATGCAACCAGTCAAGTAGATGATCACATGGGGGATTCTGGTTTAGTTTTTTCATGATGCGGAAATAATGAAAAGGCCACTCCCATTTGGTTTGTTTCTGGACAGTAGAGCTTAATTTTTTTCTCATTCTTGGTAGCAACTTGTTTATGATAGAACCCACTACCCCTACAGATTTCTCAAGGAAAACAAAAAATGGATCTGGGAATAATACCTGATCTAGAGGATTTGATACATAGGATTTATTCAGGACTACTCTTTCTTCCACTTGGCTATATTTGGGACCCCCCTGGTAAAACAACTCTTCCTCATGATCACTCGAACTGTCAGACTCATCATGTATTGCAGTGTAGTTTTCTTTCCAAGCTGATGTGTTCTGATTAAGTGGACTGAAAAATGTGTGAAGGTCATCAGGTTGATGAACAAGGATACACTTTGACAATAAATTATCTTGAAAGGACAGTGTGACAACTCCCATGTGTTTATTAACCTCTACTTCTTCATCTGCAATTTGTAACTCAATGGAACTTGGTGGTTGCAAATCTGGAGTTAAGGAAGATTCCATGTCCAAAATGATTTCTTCAACTATTTCAGGAAAAGGCTTCTCATTTACAACCTGCTCGAGGATTTCATCATCTTCCTCAAACTCATCATCAAAGCTG
Organism: Pinus albicaulis; assembly: GCA_034641835.2. Classification (NCBI taxonomy): domain Eukaryota; kingdom Viridiplantae; phylum Streptophyta; class Pinopsida; order Pinales; family Pinaceae; genus Pinus; species Pinus albicaulis. The sequence continues at coordinate 215,732,686 of CM076577.1, read as the reverse complement.
AAAAACTGTTGATTTCCAATCATGTGAATGTTATCTCTGATGGGCTGAAGTGAAGTAGAGAAAAGAGTCTGAGACTCTTCACTTACTTCTAAACTCTCAAGGCTCTCCTTTTTAGTGTTATAGATGACCTGTAATGGCTGCTCACTTTTCTCAAGTTTATGAAACTGAGCTTCCTCCCGAAAATCAAAAACTGAATCTTCTGCAAAGTTAGCTTCTGTTTGGAAATCATATAAGTCAACATATTGATCAAACATTTGAGAATTATTAACATAAGCAATGTCACTAGCCATGTACATTGGGCTTCCAGATTTCTTTTCTTCAACTTGATTTACAAATCTATTTTCTGACTTATGATATGCAGGATTAACAGGAGAAAGATCAGAGAATTTTTGGTTATTAGTTTCTGCATCTAGTAACAGAATATGCATTTCTGATGGTTTGAGAACTTCTTCCTTTTCCATTATCTGCTTGTTTATATCACTTTCATTGTATAAGATAAAAGAATCTAAATTGGAATGAGTGGAATAAATGGGAGTATTGTTTTCCATGACTGCTTTAGGCATGAGGTTATGGGAGGCACCAGGATCTAACATGGCATTATGTAATATCTTGTCCCGTATGTTCAGGCTCACATAGGAAGGAGAAATAGATCTTTCTTGGTATTGACCTTCTATTTTCGGGCCGGATAAGAGCTCGGGTTTGTTTTCAGTTAGATTTAAAGTATCTGCCTCGCTCCCTATGTTAAAAACTTTGAAAATTTGAGATCTATACCTATCTACAGTTATTAGCTCAGTAAGGGGTATGGTAATTTTTATTTCGGAAACTTCCCCTTCAAAACTAAAAGGAGTTTGTAGTTTGGGTAGATTTGTTTCAGCTTTTTCGAACATGACCTTTTCTATGCTCTTAATTTGCTGACTCTGATTCGGGACTTTGTTTGACACCGTTACTTCGGGGGTTTTTGTAGAGGTGCTAAGAGTATCTGAGCTAAGACTTGTTTGAATAGCTTTATCCTTGTTTTGGTCAATTTTCTTGGCCACAATTTTGTTGCTATCCATGGCTTTTTTAGGGATGGTGTCAGAGGTTTTAGCAGTGTCAGGGCTACTCTTCTTGGAGTGGTCTTGGTTTTTTCTGCTTCTAAGGTTATACTGCCTATGAGCTTCTATAATGGCATTCTGAAAATCTATGGCAAGATCTTCGAGATCTTCATAGTCGGTTTCGTCCTGACTTGGGGAGCATAACTCTTGCTCTTCTGCTGTGGGGTAAACCTTACTCTCGTTATCAGAACCTATGAGTTTCCAATGATTTTCATCAATGGGTGCGGTATCCTTATTCTTTTCATCAACATAATTCTCACTGAAGGATGGTCTGATATGCTGATCATTTCCTCTTGGTTTATTTTGAGACTGATCTTTTCTAAAGCCTTGTTTCCGGTTTTGAGGGTTTAGTTGGTTGTCCCTAGGAGGCACTTTTTCACTCATTTTTTCCCACATCTTTGTCATGGATTTGATCAGGCCATCTATTCTAGGATCTAGGGAAGGAGATGAAGTGGAGACCTTATCTCTATATGGGACTTTTCCTTCTAATCTAGTCCTGGCTCTTTTTTCTGCTAAGTTGGCTTCTGTTTTTATGGCTATTTGTTGCATTTCCTCTAGGGTAGGGGGATCTTTGTCTCTCAGATGATATGTCATGTCTGGATCAAAACCTTCGGGGAATTTTTCCAAGATTACACCAAGTGGGGGTTTGAAGTGAGGCGGGAGGGCGTTATACACACTATTGAACCTAGTGCAGTATGCCTGGACACTTTCCCCATTTTCCCGTTTTAGGTTGTTATATTCTGACAGGATTTGAATAGGGTTCCTTCGGACTTCCCACTTGTTCGTGAAGACTTGGCAGAGTTCTAGGATGTTGTGGATATTGTTTGGAGGCAAGCTTTTAAACCATGTTTTGGGTTCTCCACCCAGGCTTTGGGCGAATATTCTCATTCTGACGGTTTCGTCGTGTACTTCCATGTATTCAAAAGCATCGCTAATCCTACTTACATGCTGTTGAGCTGTGGTGGTGTCTTCTCCGGTCAAGTGTGGGATTTTGTCTTGATATTTATTTGGGAGAGGAGCCAAGGGCGGTGGCAACACCAAAGGTGCGTACCAGGCTGCCATGACTGGAGCTAATGGATGATGTACAAGATGAGGACTAGTAGGCTGGGATGAGGTGGTTTGAATAGGTGTGGCGGATGAACTTGGACTAATGATCTGGTTTTGAGCAGATCTGGGATGATAGGAGCCAAATTGATAAAGAAGCTGGGAATTAGGGGGAGTAGTGGGTGAAGCTTCTCTAATAGGACTCTGTGGTGGGTCTAGGGTTTCAAGATCGTCAAAGTTTATCTTACTATATGATTTGCTTCTGGGAAGAGTTTGTGACGACTCTAATTCAAAAGGTGAATCAGTTGGGATAGTGAGATGTTTAGGTACAGATCTTGTTTTATGGATAGGTCTACCAGTAGTTGGATGATCAGTTTCGGAAGCTTGCCACAGAATCTTCTCTGGGTCATCTACTATGATAGGGGGATTTGGGTTTGGATGAGCTCTGGTATTGATTCTTCGTGAAGCCAGATTTTAGATCCAGAGTTTAAAGAGAATGGTATTGGTGAATGTTTTGGATGAGTGGTTTCTCTATAGTTCTACTAAGGTGAAGGATGGTCAAAATGAACTAGTGGAGTCGCCAGGTGGAACTGGGTTGTTTTTGTGAAGATAGCTATGGTCCACCACCAGTAACTAATCTGGGAATGTTTTTGGATTTTCTGAGTTTATGTGCAGCCTATGATTCAAAGTATCCTAGACTTGTTTCAACACTTCGCTAGGGTGATGAGAACAACAAGAGTTTACTCTAAATGGGTCTATGGGCTGCTTGCTTGTTTAAGGTATCTTAAAGGACTAAAGAGTTTATAAGAGTTTGCCAAACTGTCATGTACTCAGTGTCCCACCATCTCCCGCTATGTTAGTGAGCGATGGGATAGGTCTATCGGATAGTAGCCTAGAGTTTGGTAAAATAGTAAGGCTTACTAGAAGTTAGTGGAGTCGCCAGGTGGAATATCAGTTGTTATGAGATATATTTGTATGGTCCACCACCAGTAATGTCAAAAGCCAATCTAAGGGAGTGTTTTTTGGGGTTTTTTGAGTTTTATGTGCCTACAAGGTTTGGAAGAGTTTTCTATAACTGACTCATCATTTTGCTAGGATGGTGAGACAACCAAATTCTACTCTTCTAAGTTTGACTGAGATTTTGAGAGTTCCTAAGGGATACCTAGGATGTTTTGACTCAAAGTCCCACCGTGATCGCCATTATGTTAGTGAGCGGTGGGATAAGTCAATCAAACAGTATTCTTAAAAATAAGGGACTTAAAGAGTTCTAAGGTGTCCTTAGATTGTCACTAACTCAAGGTCCCACCGTGATCGCCATTATGTTAGTGTGGCGATGAGGTGGTTAAATAGGATGGAATTCTAAAATTTGGCAAGGTAGTAAGGCCTACTGGAGGCTAGTGGAGTCGCCAGGTGGATTTTTAGTTGTTTTGAGGTATATTTGTATGGTCCACCACCAATACTATCAAAAACCAATCTAAGGGAGTTTTTGTGATTTTTTCTGAGTTTTATGTGCAGCCTAGGATGTAAGAGTGTTATAAACCTGATTCATCACTTCGCTAAGATGGTGAAACAGAGAGTTTACACTAAATGATTCTAAAGGCTGATGGTCTGAGTTTAGGATTGAAGGACTAAAGAGTCTATAAGAGTTCGCTAGACTGTCATGAACTTAGTAAGTCCCACCGTGATCGCCATTATGTTAGGGTCCCGTGATTTGGCCGATTGGCTAGCCAAATGACGATGTAACATCAAACCAAGCTTTGGAGCCCAAGGACCTAGCTTTCCTGGACTCAGAGAGGGCTCTCTCTATATGTGTAAAAGATGTCGGTGTGTTTACTTGCGGTGTTCTGATATTAGGCTAGTTATGAAGTATGTTTTTAGTTTTTTGGTTTTTTAAGTTTGTGAGGAATGAAACTGATCAAATACATAAAATGGATAACAAGATGTAGATAAATTGGGCTATGGGGTCAAACAGGTCAAGGAAGCTATGAGGTGATGATGTGAGGCTGCTGTAGGGCCGATTTGATTCATGGCAGAAGGGATCTTTGGGCAAAATGGATTGAATGGACAACAAGTTGGTGAAAGACAAGGGATTTCAAGTGTAACTAGTTAATAGCAGACATAATCATGTAATAGCAAGCCATTAATCATGCTAAGTATAACTATAAGCTAATTAATACATATAAATCAAACATTCCAGCCATACATAGAGGTATAAGACCCTCTAACTTCGGGAAATGGCTATCAGACTTTGGGGAAAACACATAAGACAAACTAACAACTCATAAAATACGCCGGAACACCTAAACATAGTCTCTAAGTCATTGGGCACTTTGACAAACAAGCTTTCATAGTTTTAGGCAAAGGGCTAGATCGGGACTAGGCCTCCTTGGTTCAACAAGATGGTCAACAAATCAGTCAAAGAGAAAGTTTTATGGACAGAACTATGGGCAGCTTATAGGTAGGTAGGGAAAACCATACATCCTACTCAACATACATAGAACTTATGAATAAAACTTAGCAACAATACCTTAAGTCACTAAAGAGCAGCTAAGAATTCTTTAGCATAACTAAGGGAGAAGAAAACATCAAGCTATGAAGATTCAGGGATTTTGAGGTGCCTCCATGGGCATATCTCAAAATCAATCTTTACTAATCTATAGCAGCAAGAAATATGAATTATGAGTGAAAACTAGAAGACAAAACACATTAAGAAGCACTATACCATTCTACCATGTCAAGGAATCCATCAACAAGCCTTCAACATTCCTCAAAAGCATCCAAGAGGCAATCCAAACATCATAACTCAAGTGTATTCTTCAAAGCTCATATGACCAATGCATTAATTCTTCTCTCAAGTTCAGCCTCCTGATTTACAATGAGAAGTATGGGATAAATAGGCTAGAAGGAGGAAAACCTCATGGAGCAACTAGCTATCCCATTGGCCAAGTCAAAATATCTAAATTTGCCCTTGTGGCTTTGCAAAGCCCAAGGCACAAAATATCTAATAAAATATCTAAAAAATTGCTAAAAACGGAAATTATATTGACTTTACATGATTTTCCCATGATAAAAATAGCCTAACGCACATTTGGGAAAAGCAGATTTTTGGAGTTCAAAATTTGCAAAAATACTTCATATTTATGCCTGAAAAAGGTCCCCTGACTTGCTGGATGCAAATGGAAGCCTTCCCGATGTCGAAATGAGGCTCATGATGGCTCGTTGGAAAGCTCTCTGTGTCTGCTTTCCGGCGCAAGTGAAATCACCTCAATCTGATCTCTGAAAGTCCCTCAAAACTGTACCTGTGTGCAAAAACCCAGAAAATAGCAGACTGCTGATATGGCGGGCAGAATGTGCAAAATGAGGCTGTTTTTCGCCAATTTGAGGGGGCGAATGATCTTCAAATGCCCTGAAAATCGCTGGAGACCTGATCATGGAATTATGGCATCCATCGGTATCATCCTCCTCCCTTGAAAATTCATCAAACTGAAATGGCGAATTTATGAGTTTTTGGCCAAAAACCCAAAAAATGCCAAAAAACAAAAAGTTGCCGAAACAGGCCCAAAATTGGCATGCATGACCCTCAAGGGTCCATAGAGACATGCTCCGAAGCTGAAGCCAAAATATCAAGGGCCGATATGCTTTTCGCTTCCTTCCGTGCTAGGCGCTTCCCCTTCAACTTCTTCAATTTCTCTTGTGCTACCTTTAATTTTCGCCTGGCAAACTGATTTAGCTTCTGAAAGTGAAGAGTCCTCTTTCTCTGTAGCTCAAGATCCCTATTCGCCCTCTCAAGCTTTGTCTCCAAATGCTGGTTAGCTTTCTCAAGCCATGCTTCTTTGTTTTCCTCAATTTCCTGCTCAAGGAGGGCAGTGAGAGGAAAGGCTTCGAAATGAGCTTGTTCTTCTGCTCTCTGTTTCTCCAAGGCTCTTCTAAGCCCGATGGTCCTAGGCCTCTTTTGCCTAGGCTGGTCTTCCTCCTCTTCATCATCAAACTCGCCAATGAGCTCTTCAATTCTTACTTGCGCCTTTTCTGCCTCTTTCTTATACTTGATCGCCCTTGCCTCATGAATGGCTGCATGATACTTCATTTGTTTTTTTTCAACCTCCAAGAAGTGGTTGAAATTCCTCGCCCTTTGAAGGTCTTCTTGTAACACCTCAATTTTCCCTTCTTTGTGAATGAGGAGGTTTTCAAGGATGTGGGCCTCGTTATCACTGTCATCGCTTGGGATAGGGATGACAGCTGATTTACCTCCATGCTTGGCACTTTCTCCAACTATGCTTTTGCCTTTGAAAGCTAATCTGGCGCTTTTTCTCCTTGGCAAGCTAGAAGTTGTCCTTTTGGGCAATTTCCTCTTTTTAGGAACAGCTTTGGTCACTGTCAAGGAGGCAGCTTCAGCTTGTTGTCCTTCCTCAACATCCTGTCCAGTTTTTGGATCAAGAGGCGCTTCAATTGTTTGCTCAACTTGCTGCTCTTCAATTTCTGTCTGCTGCTGTCCCTCTTCTTGTACCTGCTGATATTCATCAACCTATAGCTGCTGCTGATCTTCAAACTCTAGTTGCTGCTGTTCATCAATCTCCAACTGCTGCTGTCCCTCAATATCTAGCTGCTGCTGTTCACTGCCTTCTTTTTCTCCCTGTGGTTCACTGCCCTCTCCTTCTCCCTGTTGACTTGGCTGCCCAGTGGTCATCTTGAGTTTTTTTAGGGGTAGGCCTACTAGACAAAGGCACTGGGCGATGGACAGGCTGAGTAGGAGACACATGAACAGGAGGGACAGTGGCGAAATCTGCATGGCTGATGAAGGAATCCCATGAAACCCCTTTCTTCTCCAGTTGGTGTAAGAAGATAATCTTGATCAAGGAATGATGAAAGAGAGAAGGGATTTGCTGAGGTGGAGCCTTCTTTTGGACAGTAGCTGCCATTTTCTCTATGCTTTTGGACAAAAAGTATGGAAGGTTTAATTGCCTGCTTCTGGTAAAATGCATCAACAAGCGGACATGATAGGCATAAATTTGGTTAAACCTCCCTTCACAAGTGAAATATCTCATTATGGCTTTCATCGGCGGAGCATAACTGTCAAGAAGATAGGAAAAAGGGAAAATAGCAGTGATGGTTTCCCTATGTTCAGGCTTGATGAAAGGTTTATAATCCTCTAGATCAAGATGAGCTTGTTTAAACCACTTTTCACCATGATACGGGATCTTGGTAGCCTTGGATACATACCTTGGGGAGATTTTGAAATCAAGACCCGCTAACTGGAAGTGTTTGTCCTTGAATCTCAAAGCGCACAAATGTGTAAGTGGCGAAAAACTCTTGACTTCTTCTATCCTCTGGCAGAAATCAAGACAGCCTACTTCATGGAAATTGAAAAGCACCGATGGGTGAGCATTGATTTCTTCTATGGAGATAGGCTCATATCTCTTATGTGGACCGCTCCTGTGATCTTGCTTTGGAGGCATTCTGACTTTGACCAAACTTTGGAAGAGGCAAACTGCCTTTACTGTATGAACAATGCTCTGCTGGATTGAAACTGGCCACTAGATTGTTTGGACAGATATGGACACTGTGGTTTGGATAAAATGCAACAATGTTTCTTTGAATAAACCACCTCTGCACTTCTTAAAAACAGTCCTTCAACTCTGGATGCACTTCAGCCAGGCAAACTTTTTAATATGGTACCCTGTGTAAAGATGAGACAAACTCCTGTGTCAATTTCCTGTGCACAGTTTTGAAAAACTACTCCTGGTGAGTTTGTCAGAGGTCAATCACTCATAGCTACATCTCTGTCTTCAATATAAAACTGTAATCATCAACCACCTGTCCTTTAGAAGTAGCCCTATTCACCTTCAGAACATCTCTGTCAACAAATCTTCAACACGATACAATATGGTTTCTAGAAAAGGCAGACCCAAGTTAGATGTAAAATCAATGCACAGTGCTTTATGAAGGACACTTTTTCTTGTGAAGTTAAAAGATCAACCATCACCTGTGTACCTCTGCCTCCAATTTTTGAGTTCAACCATCAACAACCTCTGCCCTCAGTGTTCTGTTCACCTTTGAAAATCTCTGTCAACAACTCTTCACAGTAGTGACAAAATACAGTGAAAAAGGGGGGCGGTTTGCTAAAAGGTGTGCTTGTGGGAAAATGCCAAAAATCACTCTGTTTTTGAAATCTTTGATGTCAACCAACACACCAAAACTCCTTGCTCAAGGAGGCTTTCAACCATTAAAACCTTACCCTGTATAGTTGTGCCACCCTTCAACAATTTGTATCTCTAGCAAAACGGTAAAACCATCCCACATATGTCTAGAAATCACATATGTCTAGACAAAGAAACATGTATCGGGGGCTAATCAGGTAGAAGAGTTTTAGAAAATTGTAGAGCTTTTAGATAGTTGTATGAGTTTTCTCTTTTTAAAACAATAAATAATAACACTTGCCAAATAGGTTTTGAACAACATAAAACAGTCAAATAACAGTTTTCCCTTGTAGCTTCGAGGTGGATTTGAATAGCACGGCAAAATGTATGAGAAATACTTCTTAAGATTCATGAAAACCCTTGTGCAGGGCCGGAGTAGCATTACAAACCTTTAAAACCTGCGCGGCACTCCTTTGACACCAGCACGTCGCTCATACAATGCTTGTCGGGTCGGCCTGTCGGGTGGTCGGGCGGCCTTGTACAGGCGCGTCGCGCCAACGTACAGGCACGTCGCGCCGACAAAGGTGGCCTTTGTAAATTTCTGCCCAGGCACGTCGCGCAGAAACCCAGGCACGTCGCTCGGTGCAAGAACGAGCAGCTGTGCTATTTTGACCAGGTTTGCCTTGTCTCGGTGCTAGGGAGGCACGGGGGGTGGTTTTAGTTTTGAAATTGACAATATTTCCCTCTATTTGATGTCAATTTAAAACAAATTTCCAACGTTCATTTACTTGGAAAAGGAACGTCGGTGTTCAACTCTGTTTTGTTTTAAAACAGTGGGTTTTGTCATTTTAAATATGTGAACCCGAACATCGACTTTGACCCCGAACTTTAAATTTTGACAAACAATTCAACCAACTCCACCACTTCTGCTACGGTGTTTTAATAACACAGGTAATTTGTGAATTTGCTCTGACAACTCTTGGTCTTCGGCAGCTTCTTCATCTTTTACCTATAGTGGGTGTTCAAATCCCTGCCTGTAGGTGTAGTATACAGTACCCTTTTTCCCTTAAATAATAAAGGTTGTGCTTCTTCTTTTTAAACTATCCAACAATGATCACAGGCTGAAAAACCTTTGGAACATAGTGAACAATAACTTAAAGGGGAAATCTTCTTGGTGACAGAATTTTAAAAGCCTTGTCTGCAGATCCTTTTTCCATGTAGTTCTGTGCTACATCTGCCCTTTGGAATGATGACAACTGTGTTTGTTATAAGACATATAAACAATGATAATTCATCAAAACAAATTTCTTCTGCCTATTCATAAGATTGTATACCCATTTGGCTCGTCTATCTGAAAAGATAAGCTTGTAAAATAAGAAAACATGGCTCTTTGATACACAGTCATTATTTTGCTTTGACCAGTGTGTTAACCCCTTTTTGTCAATAGAACCATTTCATAGCTGGACTATGTTCACTGTTTTCCCCTCTTGGCGATTTTTATCAAGGAAGGACCATTCAAAATGCGGCAGAAACATTTGAAAGCTTTGAACACCATTTCTTGAAAAGCGCTTCTTTGGACCTTTGGCATGTGATATTGTTTTGTTGCTTGACCCTTTCCCTCAAGGAAATTTGCCTTCTTTTTGGTATCAATGGCATACATATATTCAATATTTTCTCTTTTCTACTGCAGGTACAGTCTGAGAGATAGCTCTTTGAAAAGGGAAATCAATACCTTGGCATCATAAACAGTAACACTTACCTGTGCAATGACTCCTATTCAGTTCTTTGGTATCCTTCCACTGCACTTTTTAGACCCATCAGTTTTCAACAACCTGCAAGGGCTTTGGCCATCTGCTCATATATGGAGGAGGCTCTTCATCAGGTAAGGTATCTGAAGGCTTTTTAACAACTTTTTTTGACACAGCCTTTCTCTGAATGTGATGGTAAGTGAACCACTTGAACAACATCAATATTAGCATCTTTTCTTGTAAGCATCACGTATTTCAGAAAAAGCCCTAGCCACAGTGACACTGTTCCTCTGTACTGCTCTAAGGGTGACTAAAATATCATCATGTGTTTTGGTCATCTCATGATATATTACTTGACAAATAACCTTTGTGACTATGAAGGTCAGTGCTTTTTTGAAAAACCAAGAACTTTCCTCCTGCCTGTGTAATGGCATTTTGTCAGCATTTACTCTATTTAATATTGTGGATAAATAGGCTTCTTATGATTGGAATGTTTTACTGATGACAGGCCTTTCTAAAGTTCAATAATTCACATGACTTGAAAGTTTCAGATGATCTCCTTTATCAGACTAGACTCTCTTTCCTAGCATATTCCAAACTCTGTTCCTGTTATGACCATCACTCAAATTCATAAAACCTGGAGACATTGTTCCACAGTTCAATACAAAGCAAACCTGGACCTTTGCAATCTTCCAAGTCAATATTGGCTAGCGCCCTCTGCTTGTGGATGAAGGAGGCGCCCTAACCCTCTGCTAGTAAATGAAGGAGGTTCTGGGCCTTGACAATTTACCAGTTTGCTGAGACAGTGGTATCCCTTTCACCGTGACAGGATTAGTGATTTGAAAGAGCCGTAAAGTCCGTATGAGTAGTCATTAAGTATTATTAACTTTGTAATTAAGTTACATTTGTATAAAATGTTCTCCAATCGTAAACTCAAATATTTACTCCTATGAGATGAAACATATTTCCCCGCCTTTGTAGAAACCATATAACACCGTGGAAAACCTAAGTCAGCCTGAGATTGGGTTTTATGCGTTGCTGAGATCTAGGGTGGAGTGGCGATTTCAGGGGTCGCTGAGCGAACGGAACGCCGAGAAAGTAGGAGGTAGTCATGGTTGGTCTACAGCAGATGGAGGCTTTTTGGCTTTCGGGAGGATTGCCAAGGGTGAAATGTCTTAAAGCGCCACTTCCTAACATAGGGGAGACTTTTGAAACAGATGTGGATTTGTCTTTTAAAGCTGATGGGCAGACCAATAAGGCTGAAGCTAGATAGGATTGTGACCATGAGGTTTTGACTTCGCCAGGGGTGGACTGAATAGGCAGAAGGGCAAAAAAAGTTTTAGGAGGGTTTTCTGGATGACATATTGACATAAGGAAATCAGTTTCTAGAAAACTCAGCTGTAGATATAGTCATCACTAACATGTAAAAAATACTGATGGCTAACAGTGGGGGTTCAAATGGAATCAGTGGGTGGCCACCAATATCCACCCAGATAATTAAGTCCCCAAACCAGCTCCAGGAGTGCAAGACCTGAAAACCTACTAAAAATAGTAAGATGTGAGATAGTGAAGACTAAAATAATTGATACTGCGGGTCCAAATGGAATAGGTCAGTGGCCACCGATATCCACCTGGATCATTCCTCCCTCCTTAGGAAGAAATGGTCTCCATTGCATTAAGTTCCTCCATTGGGGGGAGGGGGGGGGGAATTCTATTGAGCTTGATATTGGATTTGTCCAGGATGTTGCGAACCTATTGGTGGGCATGATGGATGTATATGTGTCGTCAGTGAGCGGCCATTAAACAATCTGGGAAAAGTTATCCATCATTGTTTTCCTTTGTTTCTCGAGGGCCTCCTTGAGAAAGATTTTGATAGGATCTCCTGCTCCCTCGTCTTTCTTTCCTTCTGCCATGGGGGGTCATCAGGGTTCGCGAGGTTAAACTCCTTATACCCTGGCCGAGTTGGGGACATGAAAAGAAAAACAGAGAAAGAGAAAACTGCTCTGATACCACTAATCCGGATTTATGAAAGAATGCAATAGAGTACACATATAGCCATATATACAGAGATGCAACAAAAATAATGCTTCATTTTATTGATAAAACATGAATGAAATAAATAACTAGGGCGCTGGTAGGAATATCTCTAAGAAGAGATGTGGCGGCTATAGGCCTCTGAACTGTGTTACAATGAGACATAATGGAAATGAGTGAGTGAGGGCACTAGTATGGTATCTCTGAGAATATATGTGATGGCTAAAGGCCTCCCCACTATGTTACAAAACTGAATTGATGGGAACAAGCGAGCTAGGGCACTAGTAGAACTTATCTCTAAGAAGAGATGTGTCGGCTACCAACCCCTGAACTGTGTTACAATGAGGCTTGAAGGCATATTTATTGTTGATTAACAATGTAAAACCTGAAACGTCCATAAACCTAACCCTAGGAGATGAAGCACCAAAACTGTGGGCCCCGTTTGGGTAAGTTGGTGTTTCAACTTCCCAGGGACGTAACTTTGGCATCTGATCTCTGTTTGACGCGCTCAATAGCTAGTTATAAATATCTGTTCGAGGACTAAAACTTTTGAGTGAGAAACATCGGTCTATGTACCCATTTTTCTCCTGGTTTTCCCAAAAAATGTTGTTTATGGCCTCAAAATGGCTCCGAAAGTTCAGGACTCGAAAAAATGCTAAAAATAGTAAGTTGTGCTGAAACTTACAAACTAAAAGAACTAATGGTGGGGGTTCAAATGGAATCAACGGGTGGCCACCAATATCCACTAGAATTATTAAGTCCCAAAACCGACTCCGGGAGTGCATGACCTGAAAACTTGCTAAAAATAGTAAGTTGTGCTGACAGTGAAGACTAAAAGAATTGACGTTGCGGGTCCAAATTGAATAGGTGGGTGCCCACCAATATCCACCTAGATCATTCCTCCCTCCTTAGGAAGCAATGGTCTCCATTGTGTTAAGTTCCTCCCTGGGGGGGAATTCTGTTGAACTTGGTATTGGATTTGTCCAAGATGTCGCAGACTTGTTGGCGGACAAGCTGGATGTAGATGTGTCGTCAGTGGGTAGCCGTTGAAGGAGCCGGGCAAAGTTATCCATCATTGTGTTCCTTTTTTATTGAGGGCCTCCTCTAGCAATATTTTGATAGGATCTCCTACTCCCTCGTCTTTCTTTCGTTCCACCATGGCGGATCTTCAAGGTTAGCGAGGTTGAACTCCTTATACCCTGACCACGTTGGGGACATGAAAAGAAAAATAGAGAAAGAGAAGATCTATTTGATACCAAGAATCTGGATTTATCCAGGAACATGACATAATACACATATATAATAGATATAGAGATGCAGTGGAAATAATGCTTCATTTTATTAATAAAAAAAATGATTGAAATAAATAGCTAGGGCGTTGGTAGGCGTATCTCTAAGAAGAGATGTAGTGGCTACATGCCTCTAAACTGTGTTACAATGAGATATATTGGAAATGAGCTAGCAAGGGCACTAGTATCATATCTATGAGAAGAGATGTGATGGCTATAGGCCTCCCCACTGTGTTACAGAACTGAATTGATGGGAACAAGGAAGCTAGGGCACTAGTAGCGTTTATCTCTTAGAAGAGATGTGTCAGCTACTAGCCCCTGAACTATGTTACAATGAGGCTCGAATGCCTATTTATTGTTGAGAAACAATGTAAAACCCGAAACTTCCATAAACCTAACCCAAGGAGTTGAAGCAAAAAAATTGTGGGCCCTATTTCTGTAAGTTGGTGTTTCAACTTCCCGGGGATGTAAATTTTGCATCCAATCTCTGTTTAATGCACTCAATAGCTCGTTAGAAATATCTGTTTGAGGGCTACAACTTTTGAGTGAGAAACGTTGGTCTGTAAACCCATTTTTCTCCTAGTTTTCCCAAAAATCATCATTTAGGGCCTCAAAATAGCTCCAAAAGTTCAGGACCCGAAAAAATGCTAAAAATAATAAGTTGTACTGAAACTTACAAACTAAAAGAACTGATGGTGGGGGTTCAAATGGAATCAGTGGGTGGCAACCAATATCCACCTGGATCATTAAGTCCCAAAACCCACTCCGTGAGTGCAGAACCCGAAAACCTGCTAAAAATAGTAAGTTGTGCTGACAGTAAAGACTGAAAGAATTGATGTTGCAAGTCCAAATGGAATAGGTGGGTGGCCACTGATATCCACCTAGATCAACGAAATCCCTATTTCTTAATTAACAAAATTGTTGTAATGCGTCTACCGAAACATAGGCCATACAATTAGCACACAATTTTGAGATGCACGCCAGCTTCGAGAAGAAAGGTCGATGATAAGACTCCCACCCAGCTCAATCCGAAATAAGATAACTCGTCTTTACCTTGTGATATTATGTTTCATAACAATGAAGCCTTAGAAAATGTGCGCAAATCCTCAATCATTAATTCTGGTTGTTGGTGCTAAAGATAGAATGAGCTATCCATTTCTAACTTTGAAAAGGAAAGAATGATATTTATCTATCATTTTGAATGGTCCAGATCCATTAGGTGGCAAGCATCCAACAGACACACCCGTCGTTAAGCCTTTGATTAAACATTGGAAAAGAAACCACATCCTTTTTCATATTGAACAACAACAAGGGAATAGTATTGGTACAGCAACTACTTCGTTACTCAGGTATATCCGGTTGTTTCCTTTGAGATCCATGGCCTCATTCTCTCATGCGGATCATCCTTGTCATATATGGCCCAGTCAATGTTGTAAGCAAATAGAGCCTCTCCATTACTAATGTGAAAAAAACATTCTTCCTCAAAAAATCCCTTCCATGATAGAACCGAACGGAAGGGACATTCGATCGGGATTCTATACCTCTTTATTGGGATCGTGTTAAGTAGGTAAATCCCCTCTGCAGACAGAGGTGATCCCTCTAGCCCTAGAGTGGGTCTAGAAACAAAGAGACATGCTAGAGTGTCAATTCCTAATTACTGAATGAAAAGAGGACACGGTAGATTAACCTACCTGGAGTCTAATGATGTCGTCGTGGCTGTAGTGGTGGTGGCCTCTCGCTCCTACCTCGACAAGTCACAATCCTTCTGCAGTCATGCTCAGATACCTGCACATAGAACAACAAACAAGAAAAAAATACGACATAATAACTTCATTCATAACTACTAGCTAGACAAATAGGGCTAAGCATATCACATTAAACAGGTGACATAACAAAAAATGGGAACCAAGAAATAGTCATGTGTGTGTATTGATAGAAGGAAGAGGTACAACCAAAGCTTTGATGTTGCAGTCTCCTCCAGTGGGGTTCAGCCGAAGCTCATCTTAGATACTTGTCAGGGGATTCAAACGGGATGAGGGCATGGATAGTAAGCTCTCTCAATGAAGTTCCTTCTTATTCTATCTCTTCAACAATTCAGCTATAGTATACTCAATTCTCCATGTTCAACTATCTTATGCAAGGAGAGATAGCTTCATTTTATAGAGGAAAAGGAGGAGGTTAGGATCCCTACAAAGGTGGAAGGGAGGCCTATCCTTTAGGAGGTTCCCACAAGAGGTGTAAACCATAAACTAAAGGAGGGAGTATGTGGTTTATAAGTCCATCCACTCCTAATGACTCATCCTCGAAGTTGTTAGAGTGAAATCTCCACCTCTATTTTCAAAAATCATTCCATAAATAGTTTGGTGCGGGTGGCTAACTGAGACAGAGTGCCAACTGGCATGGGGCCCAGTGCTAATATTCCTCATCGACGTGAGGGTAGAACTGACTACTCGTGCCAAGGCAAAAATAGGGGTTTTTGAAGCTTTGTTCAGGGAATTTTCAACAGAAGCAATATTGCTCTCATGTAAAGGGACACAATGATGGTCTTTGCAAGGCATGACACTTCTAATTAGTCATAGAAATGACCCTCCAATGTGTGAGATGGGTATTGCAGGGATAGTGATAAGATGTTGTGTAACAGATGCCCCCTAAAGCATGAGGTCCGAGGGAGAGGGAGGAGAAAAATGCCTTATGAGAACATGTTCGAACTAAACACTGCTGTGGAAAACATGCAATTACAAATACAACTGATATTTATGATACATGAATATGTGGTATGGGTGCAGCCATCCATAAAAGTCATGCAATAAGTCATGATAATCCACAAGAATCCACAACCTCAATTTAATCAGACAAAACCCAGGTGTTACACAGCATTTTGTCACCGTCCATACAATCCCTCATCCCACACATTGGAGGACTATTCATGTGACCTGTGAATAGTAAAATGAACTGAAACCACCTTTATGGCATCCTCTTGCATAAGGACACACGTTCCCCTGAAGAACATTTCCTCTGAAAAACCCTAAAAACAGATGTTTTAGCCTTGGCGCGACTAGTCAGTTCAGCCCCTGTGCCAATGGGGGAAATCCACACAAGAGGGCGCGCCAACTGGCGCTCTATCCCTGTGTTTCACTCACACCAAGCTTAATAAGGGATGTTTTTTAAAAATAAATGGCAGAAGTTTGATTTCAACAAACTCCTGAATGAATCATCAAAAGGAGTTGAGTGGTTTGGCTTTGGATCTCCATGTATAGGAAGTGGTTTTCCACCTATCATGGAAGCTTCCTTAGAGATAGGTCCTATCCCATGATTATAGGGATCCCAACTTCCTTTCCTCCATCTATAAAATATTTCCTTCTCCATTAGCAAGCTAGCTGAACTTTTAGGAAGGAAACTACAGCTGGGCAACCTTTGAGAGCCACACCGAAGAGAAAGAGCTTCATCCAGCTTCCCGACAGGCTTTGTTGAGACACGCTCCACTATCAGTTCTGCCGAAGGAAGATCATAGTGTCAGAGCACTTGGTTTTAATCTCTCTTTTGTAATTTATAATATAAAAGACTCTGATTTTGGTTCCATTCATGTGTTCACTTCTTTATGTAATGCAATGAATTATATCCTCTCTGACTGATATATGGTTACATGCTTTATATTTTACGTTGTATGTTGTTGTTTCCTTGCACGTGTACAGGTGTTCAGACATGTCGAATGGAAGGATCGTGATCTGTCAAGCGAGGGACGGGAAACGTCATATTTTCTTCAACGACAACTACGTAGGATTTGAGGTAGGCTACTTATCGTGATATTTGTCTTTTTGTAACTAGGAACCAACGTCATTGTGTGATTTGATTATTGCTAGACCTGATCTGGGCTAGTGGGATCACCTCTGTCCGTAGAGTGGATTTACCTCTTCAACAAACTAGCGACTCCACTGGGGAGTCAATTGGAGTTAGTATTTCTTCTTTTGGTTGTTTTTGGCTTTTGATTGATTTATTTGCTCTTCTGGTTCACCTCCTTTGGTGTCAAACCCCTGTTCAGCCCCCAGAAGACCTAATCCAGTCTCTATTTGTCATTTTTTCATCTTTTTCCCATAGTAAACTTGATTGGCATAGTTTAACTCTTAACAGTCGCGCCAACTGGTGCTTTTTTCTAGTTAGGCCCCTGCACCGACGCCTTTTTGGCGTAGATTACAGCCAAACAGGCATGCAAACTCTGTTTGGTGTTAGGGTTTGCTTGCTTTTGGGCTCTTTGAGCTTGATTTCTGGTCCTGGTGTCATTATTTTGATTGATTGAGTGCCTTGAATTATTTTTTGACTGTGTTTGGCTCTTGTCCTCCGGTTGCTTGCCCTTTACTATCAGTGTTGCATTCTAGCCCTAGGGCTTCTGGGTGCTACAGTGTGTTGAGCCTCCCGTGGGAGTTTTTGGTTCTCGCTTTTCCGATCAACTTCATTTTCACTTCTTTACATTCGTTTTGCTGGATTCCACTATATCATTGCGTCAGTTGAGTGATTGTTCTCTCTTTCATTCAAGTTTCGCTTTGTCTCATTCCAAGCCTAGATTACACGGTTTGTGTGAGTCTTTTTGAGATTATTATTCGATTTGAGGGATTTATCCATCAGTTTGGGTCTTGATTGTGTGCATTTGTATTGAGTGAACTTGTTTGTTTCAGATCTCTCACTGTCATTTCTCGAATTGATTTCTTCATTAGTTTTTTCATTCATTTAGTGCATTTGCTCTAAAACATTGAAAAATACAAAAACAAATTCCTTTGCATTTTGATTAGTCTAGTGAAAATTGAAAGCTCTTTCATGTTACTAGTGTTATATGACTCTAAGAGAGAATTTTTCTAGTTTCATTAGCTTGCATTAGAGATATTAGTGGATGTTTTTGCGCTCATTTTATTGTTATTTGAAAAGCTCTCATCCCTCTCGTAGATAGCCCTTCATTGAACAAAGTGATATTTTGTGGCATGTAGTGTGCATTTAGAGGATTTTTGAGATCCAACACTCAATAGGGCCTGAAAATTGAAATCAACTCTAAAATTTATTCAATTAACCTAAGTCAACATTGAAACATTAACGGAATATCTAGAGGTCTAGGCTAGTGACATGTTCCGGCATCGTTAAACCTAGTAGTTTTTGTTCTCCATCTAGCTTTAGACAGTGCTAGTACGGACTTGTGCTCCCCGTACCGTCGAGTATATAAAGGGAGACCCCATTAGGTTGCTATCCTTTATCCGTAGGAAGCCGAGTCTCCCACCTTTTACCCGTAATACACCAGACATAGCATTCGAGGAGATTACCTGCACGTACGTCAAGTCCTTGGTTGATTTCTCTTTCATTTTTTAACCAAGGTGTATATGGAAGTTCACGAATATCTGGTACACCCATCTGCCTATATTATCAGAGTTTTCATTTTGATCTTTACTGACTCATTAAATTTGAAAATATCATCAAGCGCTTGTCCTTTCACGCTTGTTTCCAAATTGAAAGAGATAGAGTCATCTTTTACTCATTTATGGACTCTTAAAACATGAAATGGTAAAATTTCCAGTTTTAATGTGGTAAAATTAATCACCTACGATCACATGCCCATTTAGAGATTAATTTTTTCGTCCTGTTGTTGTTTGCCTTGGTTTTTGCCTGTGTGTCTTTTGATCTCTTCCTATTTTCGTTATAGTCAAAGTGGTGGAACACTCCGTTTCATCTACTAGTAGTCCTTACACAGAAAATTGATCAAAGGTCTCTCAGTCCTCTGCTAAGTATCAACAGCCTATTGTATCCGAGTTTCCCCATGGGGGACTGGTTATATCTGAACTTCCCTTTGGAGGACCAGTTGACTTCAATTGGCCCTTGTCCAATGCCTAGTTTGGATTTGGAGTAGGGGAAAATTTCCCTCCTCTTACATCGGGATCGCCTTTCTTGGCTACTATTATACCTCCTAGTCCTCATCATCTTTTAGAAGATCTTGCGGCAAGGACAGATATGGACTCACCCAGTCCTTTTCCTAGTGAGGAAATTCCTACATCTGGTGAATATTACCAGCTTTTTCTTGAAAACATCCCCAAACCTTCTGTTATGTCTTCACCTGGTCCTTTGCTCCTAGATGGATATAGGTCTTTAAGTCAATTCATGGTCGTTTTTGCCTCTATGGGAATATCAACTCCGTGCATAAGGCCGACTATTCCCTTGTTAGGGATGTTGCCATTGACACCTCTCACAACATCTCCTTTCGTTACATCGGTACCTATTAGACCTATTGTCTGCGTGGTTGCGTCTATGCTTGTTGTCACTACTTGGTCGGCTAGGACCTTGTCAATTCCTGAAGACATTTACATAGCTTTCGCTATTCCTGAGAATATTTCTCCTGAGGAGTATTTGTTGTCTTTACATCCGTCAAACTTCGAGGTTGGTCAGTCCTCTCAAGATCTCAATCGTCCTTACTTTTTCCATTATGGACCAGATGATGCCCTAATTTACGTATTTCCACATCAATATGATGAGCAGGGCAACCCCCTTCGTTTTCCTACTCCCAAGGCTTATCAGTATATTAACGGTTTCCTATCTGCCCAAGCTGGAAAACCTTCTAACCCATAAGGACAACCCTTCCAGGGACAACCTTCGGCCCAGCCTGGTTATCTATACGACCTGCAAGGACAACCCTTACAGGGACAACCTTTAGGCCAGCAAGGATTGTTGTACGGTCCACAAGCGCAGTCTTACAACCCTCAAGGTCAACCTCTGCAGCCTCACACTATGGTCCAACTGGGGCAACCTCAAGGACCCACAGGGCAATCGAGGTATCAACTTGGACCATTGTACGGTCCTGGAGGGAAAACCCATCCTTCTCAACCATTGGTGCAACCTCAACAAACTCATTTTCCAATTGGTCTGAATGTTGCACAACCAGGGCCATCTTATGGTCCTGTCACAGGTCAACTTGGTTATCAGGCACAACCTGGCCCTCTCTCGCCATCAAGCCAACCTGCTCATCCGGGGCAACCTGGTGTTCTTCATCAACCGAGTCAACCTGTTCAACCAAGACAACCTGTTCAACCAGGCCAACCTGTTCAACCAGGCCAACCTACACAGCCAGGTCAACTTGTTCAACCAGGACAACCTGCAGAACCAGTTAACCTTGCTCAACAACCGATCTATTCTATGCCACAGCTAAACTAGCCTATGCGCCTAACTTATCATGCTCAGTAGGGTCCCACTTACTAGCAGCCCGTTCGACCCCAAGGCGGTTATTACCTTCAAGGTCAGTCTTGACTGGTTTACAACCCACCCCAAGGTTCTAGTTATTACCTTCAACAGCCAGGCTATACTTATACTCCACAGTCAAATCCATACACTACTCAAACGGGGCCCACATATAATCAGAGTTAGTACCCTGGTTATCAACCCCGTATCCTGGTTTTTAGCAACCGTATCAACCCAATTATATGGCTTATACCCCCTATGGTCATAATCCTCTAAGACAAAACCAATGGGGGCAGAATTATGCTCAACCAGGTTGGAGTACAGATACAGGTCCTTATCAAGGACCTGGCATGCCTTTTAATCATCAGTTACCTTTTCTCGCCACGTTGGAACTGCCGGATGTATCCAAATTGACTAATGATCCGATTCTTCATAATCCATATTGGCCTCCGGTTCCGATGAAGGTGCCTGGTGACTATCCCAAATTTGAAGGAAAATTTGGAGAAGACCCCCAAACACATGTCATGACCTACCATTTGTGGTGTTCTTCAAACTCTTGGGTAGATGACTCGATTTGTCTATGTATTTTCCAGCGCACTCTTATTGGCACTGCTGCTAAATGGTACATAGAACTACCCCGTGGTATTTTTCAAGACTTTAATACTCTAGCTATGGCATTCCTGACACATTTCTAGTTACTGATTAGTTATGAAGCCGAGACGCATCTCCTGACATCTTTGAAGCAGGACAAAGCCACTCATATTTTAGATCATATTCACGAGTGGAGACGTCATCGTAGTCTGATCAAGTTTAACATTCTTGATCAGCTTCTAACTCACTGGTTCACTACCTCCTTTGTCAACAATATTGTAGAGGACATTGCTATGGGGGCATGCGTAACCGAGGAACAAGCCATTGCTCGTGCCCAGTACCTCAATTTAGTGTACTCCCAGTCCGGCACGTTATATGATATCTTGACTGATGCCCCACGACCTGGGACCTATAAAGCACCACCTACCCCATCGGTTGACGGTGTTATTGATTCCGTCTCTCAGACTTCTCGTAAGTCTTCTAATGGGAAGTAGAAATCAAATTCTTCCAATAATTCTGCTCCTCTCGCTACTCCAGATTTTGGTAAGACCGCGGAGGTCATGTCGTTCAGGCCAATCTTGCGAACAAGACTTCCAAAGGGAAGAGGAAGGGAAAAGGCAAGGCCAAATCCGATGCCCCGAAATGAAAATCCTCCAAACCACGTGCTGATGATGGTTCGCAATGAAAACCGAAGTACCCTTGCCTGATCTATGATGAAGACCACTACACCAAAGATTGTCCCCGACGATCCGAGGTTAGTCAACTCCTTAAAGGCTCTAAGGGAACTTCAGCAGTTCTTAAGGAACCTTTTCCATCTCAGCAAACTTAGATGGTCGAGCAGACTTCACCATCTGCACCGTTTGGGTCTCAGGTTTTCATGATGAATGGTGTTGTACTTGTTTCTATTGCCACTAGATCGAATGATTATGCCGGATCACGCCAGGCAGCTGGGAAGGAAGTCGTTAATGGCCCGCCTCCCCCACCTGCCTCTAGTCCTTTAGAA
Organism: Pinus albicaulis; assembly: GCA_034641835.2. NCBI lineage: Eukaryota > Viridiplantae > Streptophyta > Pinopsida > Pinales > Pinaceae > Pinus > Pinus albicaulis. The sequence continues at coordinate 215,710,546 of CM076577.1, read as the reverse complement.
ATTGAGAAGCCCAACGCTGAACCCGTTGTACAGCCATCTTCAAAAGGTGTTCTTCGAAATTCTTCCTATAATCCAAACGCTCGTACTACTCAGCATTACAACATTGTTGAGGATTTGGCACAGGCGCCCTCCGCAATGTCTGCGTTGGAAGTGTTTCAAAGTTGCCCATCTCAACGGAAAGCTATGTTATCTGCAATCAACGGAATTGATCATGTTGATTCCAACCTTCTTACCTTCAATCTAGATAATTTCATACCTTGACTTCCGCACTAGAGTTGCCTTGTTATACAGTTGGCATCAACAGAATCAATATTCACAGAGCCATTGTGGACGAAGGTGCCTCTACCTTCATTATGTCATCTTCTTTCTAGAAATCCATCAGCTCTCTAGCCCTCACTTCATCTCCCAATGCCCTTGAGGCATTCGATGGAAGGGAACCAAAACCCTTGGGTGTTCTTGCGAGTCTACCCATCACATTACAAGGTAAAACAGTCAACATTGAAGTGGAAGTTGTTGATTCCAAACTCAAATACAATCTTCTACTTGGTCGCAGTTGGACCCACACCATGCTATGCATTCCGTCCACCCTCTTTCGGATTTTGAATTTTCCACATGAGGGCAAGATTATTACTATTGATCGGTTGTCTTTATTTACCTCCTCCTTCAAGAACAATGTGCCATACGTGGATCAAATTCATAATCCCCCTAACAATGTAGGACCTGGTCTTTTTAAGGACCCCATTCTCATGGGTATTTTTCCCATTCTACCACCAAACACCATTCAAGTCAACATGATCTCCAGGTCAGATGACCCATGGATCATCCCTTCTCCTAAAAAGGTTACCTCTTTTGGAGAATCGATGCCTCTAACTCCAGTTGAAATCAATTATTACGAGATCATTGCCGCATCAGATCCTCCTCCTACTAAAAATTCTCCTTTGAGCATGGCTCTTGATGTTTATTCTCAATCCCCTTGGCTCGGTGCTGCAAAATTTCTCGATCCTTTGAGAGAATTTTTTCCATCTGACGAAGCTATCATGGAGACTATGTCTCTTGAAGATCTTTCGTAGAGCGATGGACATCATCGTTCCTCGTTCATGGCCGACCTGGGGGCAATGTCTAATTGTCTCGAGCACTTTTCATATTAGGTTCCCTCTCCACCTCTCCAAACGCCAATATTGACTCATGAATTATTTTCGAAAGGAAATCCGAGTAATATTACCCAAACAATGCCTATCGACATCTTCGTTAAACCGGGGGTCATCGAGAACATTCACGTGGGAGTCACTTGTTCTCCCGAAGAGATTCAAGTGTACATTATCCTTTTTCGTGAATTCCGAGATTTTTTCGCATGGTCTTATGAAGATATGCCTGGAATCGATCCCAGTATCGTCATGCACAAAATTCCCACCTATCCTGGTGTGAAGCCTGTGCACCAATGTCTGCGCCCGGTGCATCCTCGAAAAACCACTGCTATAAAAGTAGAAGTTCAAAAACTTCTTAAAGTGGGCTTCATATATCCAATCCCCCTAAAAGAATGGGTTTCCAATATTGTCCCTGTAAATAAGAAGCAAGGCACAATTTGGGTCTGTGTTGACTACCGAGACATCAATCGGGCTTGCCCTAAGGACAACTATCCCACTCCCTTTATAGATCAGATCATCGATGATTGTGAGGGGAGTGAGATCTATTCCCTTATGGATGGATTTTCGGGTTATAATCAAACCAATATCCTTCCATCCAATCAACATAAGACCGCCTTCATCTGTCCATGGGGCACTTTCGCCTATAAGAAGCTCTCGTTTGGCTTAAAAAACATTGGGGCTACCTTCTAGCGTATCATGTCCTACGCCTTTCATGACATACGTAATATTTTCCAGCCGTATGTAGATGACCTGTCGACTCATTCAGCTCAGTGCAAATACCATCCTGAACATCTCCACCAATTTTTTCTCCACTGCAGACGTTACAAAATCAGGCTTAATCCTCACAAGTGCGTCTTCTGCGTTGACTCTGGTCATCTTTTGGGATTCATTGTATCTAAAGACAAAATTCACCTTGACCCTCTTAAGGTCGAGGCTATTGTTAATCTCCCCTCCCCATCCTTGTTGTATCAACTTCATATTCTTTAGGGGAAAGCAAATTTCTTACGTCGCTTTATCCCAAACTATGTAGAAGCGGCCAAACGGTTTACGCGACTTCTAAAGCAGGGCATTCCCTTCCATTGGGATGAGATTGCTCAGAAATCCTTCAATAAACTTAAGACATTGCTTTTCAATGCTCCATTAATATGTCCTCCCAACTATCATCGCGACTTTACCCTATATTTGGCTGCTGCATTCAGCACAATTTCCATGGTTCTGGTACAGGATGACAATGACGGAAATGAACACGTGGTTTATTATCTGTCTCAGAATCTCCTCGACACTGAAATGCATTATGCCCACATTGAGAAATTGGCACTTGCCAAGGTCCAGGCCATTCAGCGGTTTTGCCATTACATCCTGTTGCGCATGGTAACGGTGATTTCCGACTGCAACCCCATGACTTACATTTTGTCTCGACAATTGTTGGGGGGAAAATACTCCAAATGGATTGTGATCCTTCAGGAGTTTGATTTGGATTTTACTACTTCCAAATTGAATAAGTCACTGGTTTTTGCTGATCTCGTCTACTCTCTCCCTACCGACTTTGTTATGTCTCAATCCGAGGATCATATCCCGGATGAAACTCTCTTTCTAATCAGCACTCTCGATCCATGGTATGGTGACATCATCATGTACCGTCACACATCTACCTTCCGGTATGAGTTAATGAAGGATGATCGACGTCACGTTTGGCATCAATCGCAACCACGTCGCATTCTCAGAGATACCCTATATCGTGTTGGAGTCGATTCTGTGCTCCGACGATGTTTGACCTTGGAAGAGGTTGAAAAAGTTTTAAACGACTATCACAGTGGCACCTGTGGCAGTCACATGTCCGGTTATGCTACCGCCCAGAAGATTCTACGTGCGGGTTACTTCTGGCCTTCTATATTTAAAGACTGTATTTTTGCAGTTAGAAAGTGTCATGCATGCCAGATCTTCCAATGCAATATGTGTGCGCCACCCCTCCCTTTACATCCTGTCATTACCGTAGGCCCTTTTTTCAAATGGGGCATTGATTTTATGACATGTAACCCTCACTCGGCTAGGGGGCATGCTTTTATCATCGCTATTGTAGATTACTTCACCAAGTGGGCCGAAGCAATGCCTACATTGGCCGTAGATGGTAAGACAGCTGCTCATTTCATTTTCAACCATGTGATCATGCGTTTCGGCATTCCTCAAGCCATCGTCACCGATAATGACACTCATTTTCGGGACTACATGATGGCAGAGCTGACATCAAATTTTGGCTTGCATCACGACAGCTCAATGCCATACTACCCTCAAGAAAATGGCCAGGTTGAGGCCGTGAACAAGGTGCTTGTCACAATGCTTCAACGAGAAATTGGTATACACAAATCCAACTGGCATCTCCAATTGTTCTCAACTCTCTAGGCCTATCGAACGTCAGTAAAGAGCACAACTGGATTCACACCTTTCCAATTGGTGTATGGTCTGGAAGCTACTCTTTCGGTTGAATGTGAGATCCCTTCACTGAAGTTGGCTGTGGAATTACTACCCGACACTTCTCCGGAGGAAGAACATCTCCTATACCTAGAACGACTGGACGAAACTTGTCACTTGGCTGCTTTGGTTATTGAGGCACATAAAAATCAGGTTAAAGCTCATTTAGATTAAACAGTTTCTCCACACTCTTTTATCGAAGGGGATCTCGTCCTCTTGTGCGATCAAGCACATGATAAGCTTGGGGTAGGAAAATTCCATCCCATGTGGCATGGGCCCTATATCATTAAACATGTATTGAAAAATGGGGCCTATGAGCTGATCAATTATGAATGTCTTCCTTTGGCGCAACCCAGAAATGGGTTGTACCTGAAGAAGTATTACGCTTGAATCATTCTTGTGTAGTGTGTGTACATAGGTGATTTCTTCATTTTTGTGCATGTGTGGTGTGGTGTGCTTTGTAATCATCTTTCTGCTGATTGGGTCTTCTTGATTGTGTAGATGTCTATTACTCCTTATGTTGGTTTCGCGGATGGTGCCTCCCGCAATACCAAGAATCTGTCTTCGACAACCTGGGTAATCTACAATCCTGCTGGTGAGTTATTTAATTTACAAGGTGCTTGTCTAGGGCCTGCTACAAATAATGTCGCGGAATATAGTGTCATTTTGGAATTATTGAATGAGGTTTTTAACCTTGATATTCGTGCATTACTTGTATATCTGGACTCACAGCTAGTAGTGTTACAGCTCAATGGTCATTATTCAGTTAGGAACCCATCCATTTTAAGATTGTATCTACGTATTCGTTTACTGGAAATCAATTTTGATTACATCACCTATCAGCATATACCTAGACAAATGAATGCATTAACAGATGCAGTAGCTAACATGGTATTAGATAGACATTTAAGCAACTTGTAAAAAGCATCATCATATGTGAAAAAAGATCCATGCAGAAATATATATGTGTGTGTGTGTGTGTGTGTGTGTGTGTGTCGAATGTTTGCAACGTGTGCATCATATAAAATACAAAAATATACATGTATGTTTTAGTTACATTCGGAGACAACATGTCTCTCAAAATTATGCATATGAAAAGCCTAGGCAACTAATCGGCATGGTGCTCATGGTAGCATGTTATTGCCTGCACCAATCACCTCAGTAAGCGATGAAGGTGACTGGGCACCCTTACAGTGTGCCTCTGATAATCCATAGGGACATCAACTAGGCGAGCATAATTAGGAATCCCACAGGCGATTCCCTCTAAGTTATGAACAAGCTCGTTCCCCTCGACCCCTCACCTTAAGGGTCATAGGCGAGAGGGGTCCTCCATGCAATCGGCGACATCTCGGAGGGTCTCTCTGGGCCAACATCTGCATACATATAGGATTAGCCATTAGAACATGCATGTATGACAAAAAATAAAAAATTTATAAAATTCATAAAATCAAAAAGAGTCTTACCCAGCTCCTCATCCCAGTCCTCTCCTTCCGGGAGTGGAAGGTCTGGGTCTCCTGTGAAATTAGTACTGGCATAGGGCCAGTCTTCTATGATGATCAGCTGTCACTGGAGCCATCTGAAGAAATCAGGCCACCATGACATTTGCTAGCCCCCTCCTGCTCTGGGCATCAGTGCTGCCCATCGAGTCATCTGTGGCTCTCTCAAAGGTGGATCTGTGACTATCAACCCCTGGCCCTTGAAGATAGGTAGCTGTTCTAGGATGAATGATACCAAGATTGACCCATACCTGAACTGCTTCAATTTGGCCTTTTTACATTTAGTCAATTTTCGTTTGATATTCATGGTTACGGCTGTAGCCCAGTAAAATATTGTTGGGTTCATACATTCTGACACCAGGAGGAGCTACGTTTTGGTAGCCTCATGCGGCACCTACGACCCCGCAGCTCACGTAATAGTATGTAACAACACTCTGAGTGCTAGATCGGGAATAGTGTGAATGTCAACTTTGCCACTACCTGATCCTGTTTATGCCCCTGGGCACACTCTCTCCATAAACCATCGACATTTTTTCACCAAAAGGCCTGGTACCTGTCATAATCGGAACTAGACCTCTGCGAGACAATCCAGTGATGAAGTAGACATCGGACACTTCGAGTTCAAGAACTTGATCTCGAAGCCTAAAATTCTCTTCATTCTCATCCCAGATACTTATCAAGTATTGTAACAATTTAGGTTGTGCCCTAAGGCATGGTGTCAAGAATAATTTCTTTAATCCGCAATCCCAAAGAGAATTCATGCATTGCTCATTCCCCATTTCCATTTCATCCTCTTCACTATGCTCCCTTTCTTTCCATTCAATCACCATTGTGGCTTTATACCTGCATAAAATTGGTCATAAACGCATCATAAGATCCCTTGGGCATTCAAAAATTCAATTGATTGGTTCAATTTTTGTGAAATTTGAGCGGAAAATGAGGTTGCGCAGTTGGCGTGACTGTTTTGCTGACAGTCGCACCAGCTGGCGCGACCCCTTTGCAAAAAGAACTCGATTGGCGCAGGTCCATTCCCCATACCCATGCCAACCGTGGAAGCCCTAAATTTTCAAATCCTGCCCTCAGGGATGTCAAATCACGATGGAAAGCTATGAAATATGGATTAAAACATAGCTAATGGAAGCGACTCTTACCTGGAAAAGACAAGATTCAGAATGATGCACCGGATCGCCCATAATCGTCACCGCAAGATCACAGGGAAAAACTCACTATCACTCTGCACAAGAAGTAAGAAGTAAAAAATAAATATGTTTTTACTATTTGGTCATATTTATAACTTTTCGAAATAAAAACTAGGTTTTGGAGCTTATTTTTCTAATATTTTATCATAATTTTGTCGAAAATTGGGTTTTACGCTTGCTTTTTGTGCGGCGACAGGTTTCCACGCGACTAGGACAACAACACGAGTTGTATTTTATACTTTTTCAAACTCGGTAAAAACACGAAAAATTCACTACTAGATTCATCTTTCAGCTCTTTTCTGACTCTCTAAAAATGAAAATATTGTTGAGTCGCTTGTCGTTTTGAGCTCGTTAAATTGGCTGCAAAACGGCATCTACCCAGTATACGTTTACCCCTTTTTCGGGCTAGGATAGATTATTTATGAAAAATGAATATCCTAGCCTATCATGACTAGGAGGTTCTCTTAGATATATTTTTCTACCTTTTCAGATCTACGAGACTATCTACGAAAAGGGACTGTTGGAGTTTTCTTTTCCGCTATCTTTTCAAACTCTCTAAACATAAAAAGACACCGAGTTTTTCCTTTGTTAGACTCGTTAAAACCTAATGACATTAGACTCCGTCGTAATGACGATACTCGAGTTCCTCCTTCCTAGGGCTCATTAAATGTACTAGGTTGGATTTTTCCGAAGGACAAACTTATATCGCAAGCATAAGCTATCCCCTTCAAGCTTGTTTCCAAAAATAATTGGGGTACTCCCAAGAAATGGTGGGGGAAAATGGAACCAATATCACCATTGTGTCGGCAGTATGTCGCTCTTGAACATGGCACTCGTCTACATTCTTGTCGGGTTGGGGAAATCTCATCTCATTTTCTGCTTGCCTCCATGGGTTTGTGTAATCCTTTTTGACCGCTCATCTGCTATTTGCCACGTCATCATAACCTCAGGTTCTTTGATGTCAAATACTGCCAAATCCACTGTCGTGCCACCAATATGTTTAAGAGAAGTTGGCCTTTGCAGTTTTCAACCTCCCTCTGATTCTCTATTGATCTTGATTCGCAAACATCATGTTCCTATGTCTTGCGTCGATGATGTGGGAAACACTATGGCCCACCTTTGATCAAGGTCACTTCCTGTCGACTTCAGATCATTATCCAGGAAGCTGATCTAGAGACTCCCTTCAGGTACCTTGGAGCCTGCATGACTCAATGGCAGGTTCTTTGCATTCGACGCAAGGTTTTCATTATTGGCCTTTGATCAGATGATTCAGCAGGTGTTCGACACCATCTCACTGTTCACACTCCGTGGATTGTACCTATAGTACCTTGAGGGCCATCCTCATTATTGGTGGTTCCTCTCACATCTATTAATGGATTTCATTATTGGCTGGTAATCAGACAATTTTCTTGCATGTTTGAATTTAGCTCACTTATTCACATGCTCGGACTTGTACTCTGTTCGGGTCGAGATGGAGTGCAAGACCCTAGATTTTGTCTTATGAAATCTAGGTTGCATATTATTTGTGGATTATCATGATTAGTTACATGATTCATCTGATTGCATGGATGCGACCATACCTGAGTCTACTTGTTGATCCTTCTTTACTGGATGGCTGCGTCCATACCTTGGATACCGGTTATTGTACACTTTATTATGGATGGCTGCGCCCATACCACATATCATTTATTTGAGATATCAGTTGTATTTGTCTTCGCAGGTTTTCTGACGATAGTGTTTTCAGTTGGGCACATTCTCATAAGCATTTCACCCCTCTCGCGCTTGGACTTCATGCTTTAGGGGGCATCCGTTACACAACATTTTATCACTGTCCCTACAATCCCTCGTCCCGCACATTGGAGGAGTATTCCCATGACCTATGAACAGTAAAATGACCTAAAACCACCTTCATGTCATCCTCTTGCATAAGGAAAAACGTTCCCCTGAAGAACATTTCCTCTGAAAAACCCTAAAAACAAATGTTTTAGCCTTGGTGCGACTAGTTAGTTCAGCCCCCGCAGAAATGGAGGAAATCCACACTAGAGGGCACGCCAACTGGCACTCTGTCCCTATGTTTCACTCGCACCAAGCTTAGTAAGGGATGTTTTTTAAAAATAAATGGCGGATTTTTTTTTTCAAAAAACTCCTGAATGAATCATCAAAATGAGTTGAGTGGTTTGGCTCCGAATCTCCATGTATAGGAAGTGGTTTTCCACTTATCATGGAAGATTCCTTAGAGATAGGGCCTATCCCATGATTATAGCGATCCCAACTTTCTTTCATCCATATATAAAATCTTGCCTTCTCCATTAGCAAGCTAGCTAAACTTGTAGGAAGGAAACTATAGCCAAGCAACCTTTGAGAGCCATGCCGAAGAGAGAGAGCTTCGTATAAATTCCCGACAGGCTTTGTTGAGATACGCTCCACTATCAGCTCCGCCAAAGGAATATCATAGCGTCAGAGCACTTGGTTGTAATCTCCCTTTTGTCATTTATAATATAAACGACTCTGATTTTGGTTCCATTCATGTGTTCACTTCTTTATGTAATGCAATGAATTATATCCTCTCTAACTGATATATGGATACATGCTTTATATTTTACATTGTATGTTGTTGTTTCCTTGCACGTTTTCATGTGTTCAAACGTGTCGAACAGAAGGATCGTGATCTGTCAAGTGAGGGACGGGAAACATCATCTTTTCTTCAACGACAACTGCGTAGGATTTGAGGTAGGCTACTTATCACGATATTTGTCTTTTTGTAACTAGGAACCAACGTCATTACGTGATTTGATTGTTGCTAGACCCGATCTGGGCTAGTGGGATAGCCTCTATCCGCAGAGGGGATTTACCTCTTCAACACCAGGGTCTTGGGCTCCATCTCGACCGGAACAAGCACAAATTCAAGCATGTGAATATATGAGTTGAAGTCTAACATGCAAGAAAATCATCTGATTACCATCCAATGATGGAAGTTGTTAACAGACGTGAGAGAAACCACCAATAATGACAATGGCCCTCAAGGTACGAAAGGTACAATCCACGGAATGTGAACAGTGATATGATGTTTAAAACCCACAGAAACACTCGATCGAAGGCCAATGATGTGAACCTTGCGTCTAATGTGAAGAACCTTCCATTGAGGCATGTAAGCTCCAAGGTACCAAAAGGGAGTCTCTAGATCAAATTCCTGGATAATGAGCTGAAGTCGACAGGAAGTGACCTAGTCGAAGGAGGGCCATTATGTTTCCCACATCACCGACATGAGACGAGGAACATGATGATAGTGAATCAGGACCAACAGAGAATCAAAGGGAGGTTGAAAAATGTAGAGGCAAACTTCTCTTGAACATATCAGCGACACGTTACTATATTTGGCAGTATTTTACATCAAGGGATCTGAGCTCATGATGACTTGGCAAAGAGTAAATGAGAGGTCAAAAGAGATTACCGAAACCCATGGAGGAAAAAATGACGAAATGAGATGTCCCCAACCCAACACGAATGCAAAGAAGTGCCATGTTCAAGAGCAACATACTGCTAACATAAATAAAAATTGGTCCCATTTTCCCCCACCATTTTTGGCGAGTACCCAAATTATTTTTTAAAACAAGCTTGAAGGGGATATAATATGCTTGCAATGTAAGTTTTTCCTTCGAAAAAATCCAACCTAGTACATTTTATGAGCCCTAGGAAGGAGGAACTCGAATAACATGATAGTGACGAAGTCCGATGTCATCAGGGTTTAACGAGTCTGACAAAGGGAGAACTCGACATCTTTTCATGTTTAGAGAGTTTGAAAAGAAGCAGAAAAGAAAACTCCAACATGTCCCTTTTCGTAAGTAGTATCTCAGATCTGAAAAGGTAGAAAACAATATTTGAGAGAACCTCTTAGTCACGATAGGCTAAGGTATTCCTTTTTTGTAAATAATCTATCCCAGCCCGAAAAAGGGGTAAACGTATACTGGGTAGATATCGTTTTGTAGCCATTTAACGAGTTAAAAATGACAAGAGTCTCAGAAATATTTTCAGTTTTAGAGAGTCAGAAAAGCGCTGAAAGATGAATCCTCTTAGAGGAACAAGTGGTATAAAGAGTAGCACATCGTTCAAGTGATGGTGGAACTACTCAAAACAAGTAAAGCTCAAGAGGCAGGCTAACAAGACCACTCATTGCAGTGGTTCCTCAGGAATCGGGTAAAACAATCAAGTGAAAGAGTATGATCATCCAAGCATATGGTAATGATGGAATGAGAAAACCGAGGTTCATATGGAAAAATAGGCTAATAAAATGGCAATCACTAGAGGTAAAATAAGAATGGTTTCATTTTTACACAAGCTTGAAATCAGGAAACTCTGATTGAGGTTGGTTTCATTTTTTCACAAGCTTGAAATGGAAACAAACTATGCTTGAAAAGTTTGGCATGCCCCTAGCATGGTGACTCAATTCGAGGTACATGCCGCCCAAGCTTCAGTCTGACTGCAATAAATGAAAATTGAATGGAGTGAAGGTTCAAATTACAAGATCAAGAAAAATACTCGACTGGATTTTACGAGATCATATCAAAGTAAATTTCACGTGTAAACGAGGTGCTCTACCTTGCTGAGCTATAGTTGTTCCTTGCCAGTCTTGGTTATACACTCCCGTAGTTTGAGATTGGGATAAAGGCCTGGTTAGATTTGATCAAGTTGGAGATTGAGCAGTACCCGTAGAAAAGGCATCTGAGTCACCATCAGCGAAGGTCAAATTGAACAGAAACGTGTTTCATTTTTTTAACAAGGTTGACACATTAAAAGAACTATCCTTATGACCTAATTCATTTTTTAACGAGGTTTACATAGAAGACAAACCATCCTCATGACACCTTGTTTCATTTTTTAAAGAGCTTGACACAAGAAAACGAACTATGCTCCGACAAGCTTGTTTCATTTTTTAAGGAGCTTGACACATGAAAATGAACTCTTCTCCGACGAGCTTGTTTCATTTTTTAAGGAGCTTGACACAATAAAACGAGCTATTCTCTAACACCTTTCATCATGATGAATAATAATTCATGGCTTCCAAGAGCTCTGCACTGGATGGGAGAACAACATCTCGGAAATCAGGACCCAATGCCCCCAGCACATGATGCACAATGGCATTATCACTGAATGCGGGCATGGGACAGGTAGCCACATAATTAACCTTTAGCAGGAAAGGTACAACTGGCGGATAAATATCCAGAAGAGACTATGGAGGGCCAGTTTCCACATCAGGGCCAAAGAATGAAAGTTGATCAATGGTCACGATCTGACCTTTATGTGGAAAACAAATCACACAAAAGAGGGAGGAGACAAGTGAACCCACGGCATAATCATAATCACGCCCCAAGAGTAAATTGAAATCCAAGGGGCCTATAAAACCCATCACGTCTATATAGATGGTTTTCCCTCCCAAAGTGATTGAAAACTTTGGAAGGATCCCTAATGGTTGATTGGTTCCTCTATTAAATGCCAACAGATTATGTGTAAAAATCACAAGCAGTGGAGAACCAAAAGCTTTCCAAGTAGTTAAAGACAAAATACTAATGGGCACGCCTTCATCTATAATTGTGATAGGTATGGTCATATCAAAGACTTGTACCGTGATCTCAAAAGGCACATAAGAAGGAAGGCAGCATCCCGCAAATCGACTCCAATCGAAGGAAGTGATCAAATTACTTGAAGGGGGTGCCATAGAAATGAGATGGTCATCCCCTAGTGTTACAGGAGCAAGAGGAGCATCCTCTAGGACCTTCATCATGAGAGCAGGAGGAGAAAATTCTTGAACTACAGGGACGGGAGAATATCTTTCCAAGTCTAAAGAATATGAAGAAACAAGAAGAACATGGGGGGGATGAGATCCACTCTTGATGAAAAAAACCTAATGAACCACATGAGGGATCAGATCAACCGATTCCTCGACCAATGGTTGGTTGGGAACGGATTCATGAATTTGAATTTCCAAGGAAACGGGATCAACTAAGGATGAATCTTGACCGATCATGGTGTCAACTAGTGGAGGACTCAAAGAAAGCTTCTTATAACCAAATGAAAGGTAGGGTACAGAAACAGTAGGATTTTCCAACACTCTCTTGGCTTCATCCATGTATGGACAAAGGTTAATGGGATGATGCCCTTCACGCAACTTACAGGGATTGGTAATCTTACCTTGTTTCTTGTGAATCTTATCATAGCTAGTCGAAGATGTGCTACCAATATGACTTCCGAAAGCCAAAGGCAACAGCGGACGACCTTCGAACCATACTTCAAGTACCTTGGGAATGCCAAGGCAGTCTCGAATAAAGTGGTCACCTTTGCACAATATGCAAGGGAATTTGACTTTCCGTGGAAGGTTGGATGGTTTATCAATGGAAGGGGTCTGAGGCGCAATAGCTGCAGAGCTGGCCTCTCTTATAGCTGACTTCTTCTTCTTCGTCTTCTTCTTCTTCTTCTTAGCCACCTGATTACTAGAATCCAAACTTTCACCAGGGGAAGTAGAAGAGGAGGACGAAGAAATAGGAGAAGAAGGGGAGAGGTCCACCTTAGAATCAGCATGATGTTGTTCAGATGGAGGATATGGTTTCACAGTAGGAAAAACACTTGAGACCACAGAGGTGGAGAATAACCAAATAGGCAACCCAACAGTTAACCTAGGCAGGGACAATGTTTCCATATAAGGAGCACCAAAATTCCCAAAATAAGGAAAAGGACCAAGATTCCCTTCGGAGGGGATTCCTTGGTTGGTAAACTCCGAAAAATTTTCCATTGGAAACAACCTTAAAACAAAATACTAAGGAAGATAACTTTAACCAAGAATATTTCGTGGGCAGTTAATTTTTAAGACATTAAAACAAAACTCTGTCGCTTCCTATTTTAAGAGTCAAGAAACAAGCAAAAGGTGACTCTATCACTTTCAGGTTGAATGAGCATGAAAGGACAAACGCTTGATGATATTTTCACTTTTAGAGAGTCATGAAAATACCAAAATGACTACTTAGGTAATCTAAGCAAAAGGGTGTACCAAGTTTCCATGAACTGCTATATACACCTTGGTGATCAAATGAAAAATAAATTACCAAGGACTTAACATACTTGCAGGTAGTCTCCCCGAATGCTGTGTTCGGTGTATCACGGTTACATGGTGGCAGACTTGGCTTCCTATGGATAAAGTATTATAGCCTATGAGGGTATCCCTTTATATATGCAGCGGTATGGAGAGAACAATTTTGTACTAGCACTGTCTAAAGCCAAGAGGCGAATGACAGCTACTAGGTTTTAAGACGCTGAAACACGTCTCTAGCATAGACCACTAAAAATGTTGTGTTAGGTTTCAATGCTTCCTTAGGTTAATTGAATTAATTTTAAATTTGATCTTGTATTATGTTTTAATTTCAAGGCCTTACCGAATTTGGATCTCAAATTTCCTAAATGCAATCTATAATGAAAAATAATACCATCTTCCATTCAACGAATGCTAATTACGAGAAGGATAGAGATCTTTCAAACAATAGAAAACAATGAGAATATGCAAAGAAATCCACTAATGCATCTAATGCAGTAAAAAAAAAATGAAAAACTCTTTCCTAGATTATCAAATGCTAGTTATGAAAAAGAACTTTTCACCTTCCATGCAAAGGAAAAATGCAAAATGTTTTTTTTGTTTTTCAATGAAAAGAGTACACAATGCACTAATTACACGAAAAACAAAAATAAACACTAGCTTGAGTATTGTGAATGTATGAATCGAAATTTAATGACTCAATCAATGCAAAACAATCACAAGAAAGCACTCAAACTAATGTCACAATCTTCCAAATCAAAAGAAATTTTTCAAAATGACCCAAAGCAAGAAATGTAATCTATGCTTGGATCAATAAGGAGAAGAATCAATAGAAAACGAAATGATCATTCAACCAAAGCAAACACTCAAAAGGATCAAGAAAACTTAGCGCAGTCAACCCAAGAATGATACTGAAAACAATCAACGAGACTTGATTTCCAAAAAGAAGGCTCAGTGCACAAAGACACTCAGAAATCCTAAGGCCTTAATCTACACTGATAGGAAAATATACAAACGACTGAGAAAAACAAGCCTACAATAGTCAAAACAGTCCCAAAGGCTTAATTACACACAAAAAATAACCCAGAGTCAAGCACAACTAACCAAAAAACTCATCAAGGAGGGCAAACCAAATCCTACAAGATTCAGCGTGACTATGAGGCAGTATTCAACTCCAAACAAGGGTTGGCACGACTGCACCAAAATCAACCTGCGCCAATCGGCGTGACTGTTCAAATGAAAAGCGCGCCAAGCCGGATAACTATGGGAAAAGGGAAAACCCAATGACCAGAGGTCAATCTTGACACTCTGGAGCTGAACAGGGGATGGCAAACAAGCAAGAAAACCAGAAAAAGACAAACAAGCAAGCCAATGACCGAAGTCGACCCAAATAAGCTAAAACGACAAACTCACATTGATTCCCTAGTAGAGTAGCCAATTTGTTAAGCAGGTAAATCCCCTCTGCGGAAAGAGGTGATCCCTCTAGCCCTAGAGTGGGTCTAGAAACAAAGAGACATGCTAGAGTGCCAGTTCCTAATTATTGAATGAAAAGAGGAAACGGTATATTGACCTACCTGGAGTCCAATGCTGTCGTCGTGGCTGTAGTGGTGGTGGCCTCTCGCTCCTGCCTCAGTAAGTCACAATCCTTCTGCAGTCATGCTCAGATACTTGCACATAAAACAACAAACAATAACAACATACGACATAATAACTTCATTCATAACTACTATCCAGTCAAAGAGGGCTAAGCATATTTCATTAAACAAATGACATAACACAAAATGGGAACCAAAAAATAGTCACATGTATGTATTGATAGAAGGAAGAGGTACAACCAAATCTTTGACGTCGCAGTCTCTTCCAGCGGGGTTCAGCCGAAGCATGTTTTAGATACACGTTAGGGGATTCAGATGGGATGAGGGCATGGACTTAAGCTCTCTCAACAAAGTTCCTTCTTGTTCTATCTCTTCAACAATTCAGCTATAGTATACTCAATTCTCCATGTTCAGCTAGCTTATGCAAGGAGAGATAGCTTCTTTTTATAGAGGAAAAGGAGGAGTTTAGGATCCCTAAAAATGTGGAAGGGAGGCCTATCCTTTAGGAGGTTTCCACAAGAGGTGGAAACCATAAACTAAAGGAGGGAGTCTGTGCTTAATTAGTCCAACCACTCCCAATGACTCATCTTCGAAGTTGTTAGAGTGGAATCTCTACCTCTATTTAAAAAAAAAATTCCATAAACATCTTGGTGCGGGTGGCTAACTGAGATAGAGCACCAACTGGCATGGGGCCCAGTGCTAATCTTCCTCATCGGCGCAAGGGAAGAACTGACTACTTGCGCCAAGGCAAAAACAGGGGTTTTTGAAGCTATACTTAGGGAATTGTCAACAAAAGGAATATTTCTCTCATGTAAAGGGATGCAATGATGGTATTTGAAATTCATGACACTTCTAATTAGTCACAGAAATGACCCTCTAATGTGTGATATAGGGATTGCAAGGACAGTGACAAAATGTTGTGTAACAATCTGACGCGTTTTTAGGGAGTGGGCTGGACTTATCCCTTTCACGATAAGGTGAGATATTCAAATTTGGATCGGTTAAAAAAAACATTAAAGGAATAATAATAATAAAAAAATTGAAAATTTTATTTAACAAAATAATTTGTGAGAAAATGGAAACAAATCGTAGACAAAAAATAGATTAGAAAAAAATTGTTTCATTGTCGACAATAAAAATTCTTCCTGAAAACGTTAGAGGCACCCTACTTTCTGAACCACGTGATCACACAAAGCACAGAGGAGAGCATACTTATTCTAAAGAGACTACGTTTTATTCATTATCCTACCTATTTTACACTAATTAAAAATTAGAAATTAGTTACGTGTAATCAACTAGCCTATGTAACCATTCATGCAACAGTATTACGAATATGTTCATTGTCGATTTTGTAAATGAAAAATAAAAGATGAAAAAATAAATAAATCTAACTGCTGTAACTGCTAACTAGCTAAATAAAAACAAAAAGGTGGATATAATCGATTATTTTCTTGGAACCATTGTTCGATAAAGCTTTTCTAAGCACAATTTCCCTCGCTGAGTAAATGTTGTAACTCTTCTTCATCTTCCTCAATCGCCTATTCGAATAATTGTTCGCCCTTGGATGTGTAGGAGTGTCTGGATGTTGAATCTTCATTCGTTGTTGGAGGAGTAATTAAGCTCTCTACTGTTTTCAAGGTGTCCTCTTCGTGGGAAGAGGAGATCCTGACTTTTGCAAGGATCTGAGTGAGTTTCTCCAAGCTAACACTCATCACAAAACTATCTTACACACATGGGTTAATAGAGATTTCTTATAGTACCAAAAATTGAAATCATAATGAAAATAAAATAATTGCGTAAAAATAAATTCAAACAATTAAACACTCATACTAAAACAGAAAACAATTACTCTTCGTAGTTGTAGAAAACACACACTTGCAGAAATTGAAATTACGAAAATTGAAATTCACACTTGCCTGAAAAGAAGAGATCAACCAAGGAACGTCTTTTTATCTCAAGGAAATCTGCAAAATATATGCATATAAAATACCAACAACCAACATTGGTGCATTTTCCAAAAAGCAGGTTGTTGCACAAGAAATTTACTTGCTGGTTACGTAGGTTCTTACCTCACGTTTTCAATACCTCATTCTTTTACAGCAAGAAAAAAAGAAATTACTTAAAACCAAATATTAACGTGGTAATGATATTTGACTGCCTCCCCGACAATGGTGCCAAAATGTTGGGCAACAATATGGTCGTTAATTAATTGCATTGTAGTACTACCCAATCGTTTAATTGTCAATTTGAGGATTGCAGACTTACGAAACACACTCAAAATATATGCAGGACTGAAGTGTGATTAAGTTAATCTAAATTGCTTGACTGAAAGTAAATAGCATGAAATAAGTTAACTAAGAAAGCAGGAAATTGCATAAGGAAAACAACATACGAAGAGCAACAAGACAATGTTTGTGAGCTCACAATAACAATGAAAGAATCATATCACACTATAACAAATGAACAACATAACAATGAAAGATTAAAAACTCATTATTCTAATCATAACTGAATATAATTTAATTACCACTAATAATGACTTCCTCTCCTTTAACCTAATCTCTACTTAAGAATTAATGACCTCTCTTCCTAAACCAAAATATAATACAAACTAAGAATGACCTGAGAAATCCTTTCTTAGAATTACTCAATAATGACTCCATAATCACTCAAGAATGAATCCATCATGAAGAGAGAGCACTCTCTTTTATACATGAATTTCCTATAAAAAGGAGATAAGCCTCTCATAATTACGCATCCACTATTCTCTCAACCATTTTCCATTATTACAAAATATGATCCCTTTAAATCCTCACACAAATCTCTCATAAATCTTTAGATAAGATATGTTACCCAAATCTTCTCCTTTGAATAGGCTTTGAATAATTATTTCCTTGAAATGGTGGAGGAAATATTCGAGAAGTATTTTGAAATAATCTTTCACATATTCCTATGAATCACAAAGCTCATCCATACTTGAGATATTAATTAAAATAATATTAATTTTCTAATATTTAATCATTAATTTACTTATAATACTAAAATGAATAAAGTGGGAAATAATAAGGAAATACCCAAGTATATTTATGGAAATGGTATGACGAAGGGTTAATAGGATGATGAAATGTAAGGAAAAAATGGATGAAAATGGGACATTTCTGAGGCCCAACAACAACAAGTTTGGGAACATCATTGTCAATTAATTCCTTCAAGTCATTGTCTTCGAGTACTGCCTCCATCCTATCTTTCCAAGAAATATAGTTATATTTTCCCTCGAGTGCATACTCCAATCTCAAGCCATTGAAAGCCATTTCAATCCTAAATCACCTGTAGCACCAAGAAAGTCTTCTACAAATTTGAATTCTATTCAGTTACAAAATCAGCTCCTCCTCCACTGTTGTGATTTCCTGTGCTCTGGTATGATGTATAAACTATAAAAATAATATGTATATCATGGATTTAATCCAATCTAATAATGTATTAAAGCTAGATAATGAATCGCTTCTACAAATCAATTGCAGAAATTAAACACAATCGTCAATCACATTTAGCAAAGAAGAATCAATCAAAACACAACACAAATAATTTCTTGGGGAAAGCTTACTTCTCAAAACTCCTCAATCATATATTGTATATTCCACAAGGAATCATGAAACAATTACAATGCACTCTTCTCATAAGATTATCCTGCAATCTACTTATCATCTCACACTTCTCTAGAAAAAATCAAGCCAACACTTAGCCAATTATCAGCCTACCTTGCTCACGCAATCCCTGATGAATGAAATTCCTATTCTTTAGGAATTTCAGCCTACTTCAACTGTGTTGAGTATCATGGGAATTTTGTGGTGTTTTAATTGCATCTGGGTAGTATGTTAATATCACAACTGATAGTTAACGTCCCTTTAACCTTTGTCTCAACTGGGTCTCTACTGGAACTAACATGTATGTAGCTATTAATCGTAAATCATTAGTTGCATGGCAGATAATTTATTGTGAATTAAATAATATTTAATTCACTTGATCTCTCACTAGTGCAACAAACAGTTACAACTAGCACAACTAATTTTAACTCACCTACCTGAGTTAACTGATTACACATGCATTAAAATAATGCACCAACTGCACTTAGAACTCTTTTACAACTATAATTACTCGGCATGCCTCGCCAACTACCCTCAACTCGAAATTCATTAGCTAACTGAGTTTATCACACTTATTTAACTATTACAAGTGATTATGAGATAAGATTACATTTTATTGTCCATTTTAATTCAGGGAAAAATAAAATAGACACTACACCAAATTTAGCCCACACCACTGTAGGTGCTACTAAGACCTGTTGGTCCCACATTAGTGTAGGTTTTGCTTGGACCTCCTAGTCCAACACTAGTGTAGGTGTTTACATATTGTTTCTGGATTCCAATTTCACTGTTTCTTGTTGAAAATTTCAACAGTCCGTACAATAGAAATTGTTATTGTTGCGGGAACTAAGCACATCTGGAAAAAGGGGATTTCCATGATCAGATACTGTTAGGTCCCTATATTACTAGTATAGTCCCTTATTGTTGTTAGTGTAACCCCCTTATTATTATTATTGTACCCCTGTAACCCCCATATTGTTATTATTGTGCACTTAAATTATTATTGTTAGGTCGGCTAGGATTACAATGTGACCCCATGGACTCCTATATATAGAAAGGAGGTTTTGTAATTTGAATCAACCAAGAATTTTTCATTCATGTAATGTATTGGAGGTTTCCCCCTTGAAGTGTCTTATTTATAAGGTGTTGATATCTATTTTCTTCTCTTTTTGGAGCTAGTTTCCCAACATTTGGTATCAAAGCTTTGGATTCTAGGGTTTCACTTCTCCAAACAGGTCATCATGGAATTTTCTCTATAAATTTTTTTCTACAAAGGTTCAAAAGCTGAAATTTTTAGAGTGCGAAGACAAAATCCTGAGGAAAATCTTTGCAAACTTTCAAATCTTGGTTCGCAATATTTTTGGAGATATGATCTGTGGAAGTTAGGTCTTTTTGCTGGCTCCTGAATTTCACTTAAAAAGGTCATCGCGGAATTGTCGCTATAACTTTTTTTCTACGAAGGGTTAGAAGCTGAAATTTTTAGAGTGTGAAGCCAAAGTCCTGAGGAACATTGTCACAAAATTTTAGAGCTTGGTTTGCAATATTTGTGGAGATATGATCTATTGAAGTTAGGTATTTTTCAGGCTCCTGAATTTCATCTCAAAGAGGTGATCGTGGGAAAATATTCATAAATCTCTCTTTGAGCATCGGATTGGAATTCTGTAAAAATTGGATGGAACTACACAGAATGTAGTTTCCTGTCTATAAATTTCAGAGACAAAGGACCAAACAGTGACACGTGGCAAGTCGTGCAAGTTCACTCTACTAAACCAGTCCATAATTAGGTCATTGTGGGAGATTGGACATAAATTTTCCTTGAATAATCCAAATCAGGTCATCCCTATGGCATTTTAAAGAAGCTTCATAGGACTACTATAGGGCTAAATTTCATATATTTAGGATCTGCAAGTATAGAGATAAGTCAATTTCAATATCGAGCTCCTCACAAGCAAGTAAAAGGTGTGTTATTTTTTTTCCGAATTGCATAAGTCTTGTTTGAATAATCAAGTTGAATTGATTCCAATGGCATATTGTAGAATAGATATCAGTATTGGATTCTCAAATGGCCCCTAAAGAGAATTCAACACGCATTAAGCCTTTAGAAGGCTCTACTATGGCTCATGAAGACGAAGAATGGCAACATGACATATCAAAATTACAAGAGCAAGTGCAACAAATTTCGCTCTCAAAAAGAGCAACAAAAAATGACATGGAAGTTTTGAAGAAAGGCGTGGAAAATAAGATGAAAGGTTTGAAGAAAGGCGTGGAATCTAATATGGATGATTTGAAGAATGGAATGGAAGCTAATATGGATGGCATGGAAGCTGGCATGGAATATAGGATGGATGACATAGAAGCTAAGATGGAAAACATGAAGAATGATCTAAAAGCAGACATGGAAGGTTTGACAAATTTGATACAAGAAATGTTTCCTAATGGTGAAAAGATAGTAGAGGAAATTGATGATGAGAAAAAAATAAATGTTAATCATGATTTCATAAACTCTAATGTTGGAGGGAAGAACCACCATATTCCAAAAATGGATATGAGGAAGTTTGATGGAAATGATCCTATAACATGGATACTACAGATGGAGTAATATTTTGATCTCAATGATGTGAAAAACACATAAAAGTTACACATTGCAACTTTACATTTAGAAAAAAATACATTTGTATGGTATCTATGGCTTTGCTCCCATAAAAAAATTGTAACTTGGTAAATTTTTATGGAGGAAATGATAGCACATTATGAGGATACAAAGAGAAACACTTTCTTTATCCAATTGATAAATCTCAAACAAAAGTGTTCAGTAGGGGAGCATATTGAGGACTTCCAAAAATTGAATATAAGGGTAACTGATATTCCAAAGGAACATAGAATTGATCTCTTCATAGGTACTTTAAAGGATAACATCCAACATGAAGTTCGCGTTTTGGAACCTGATTCATTGGAGAAGGAATTCAGGTTGGCAAGAAAAATTGAATGTAAAATTATGGCGACAAGGAAGCCTACCACTCACTTCTATAAATATGGAAATGTTACTACTCCTAGATTTCCACAACCTATAAGGTTGAAACCACAAAAATTGGAAGAAAAAAGAGCAAAAGGGCTTTGCTACAGTTGTGATAACAAATACACTAAAGGTCATAAGTGTGCTGAGAAGAAATTATTTTACATATATTGTGAAGAGGAAGAATAAAATGAACAATAATAGGATATACACCAGGAACCAGCCCTAGAAGAGGAAGAAATGAGTCTGACCATACCGTGTAATGCATTGGCAGGAATTACCACTCCTCAAACTCTCAAGATAGAAGGACATATCAAGAAGAAAAAGGTAATGGTGTTGATTGATTCAGGTAGCACCCATAATTTAATTCATTGTAAGGTGGCCAAGGAATTGAATTGTTTCCTATACCCATCACCAGAATGTCAAGTGATGGTTGCAAATGGAGGAACTATAAATTGCTCTGGAAAATTCCATAATAGAAAGCTAACCATGGGGGAATATGTATTGAATAGTCCAATGCTTTCCATTCCTATGGGAGGTGTTGATGTTGTACTAGGAGTACAATGGTTACAATCTTTGGGGATGGTAGCTTTTAATTTTCAAGAAATTTTCTTGAAGTTTTTTTCAGAAGGAAAGGAAGTCAAATTATGGGGTATTGCAGGGAATCCGGGAAATATAATAATCTCTAATTTCATGACAAATCTTCTAAATAAATAACAACGAGGTGTAATTACACAATTATGCTCACTAAAAGTTCCAACATCAAAACAATCTATTTCTGCAGATCTCCAAAAAGTCTTGAACAATCATTCCAAGGTTTTTGAAACTCCCAAAGGACTCCCACCTATTCGTGATCATGATCATGCTATTCATTTGATTCCAGGAAGTGTTCCTCCAAACATCAGGCCTTATAGATATCATTATGTCCAAAAGAGCGAAATTGAACGTATGATTGCAAAAATGTTAGAGGCAGGTATAATTCAACCTAGTCAAAGTTCTTTCTCTACTCCTGTAGTATTGGTACACAAGAAGGATGGATCATGGTGCATGTGGCCAGATTATAGGGAGCTCAATAAGCTCACCATTAAAGATAAATTTCCCATTCCTGTGATTGATGAATTACTGGATGAATTACATGGAGCAAATTATTTTACCAAGTTGGATCTTCGTTCAGGATATCATCAAATTAGAATGAAGACTGAAGATATTCTGAAAATAGAATTTCGAACTCATGAGGGTCATTATGAATTTTTGGTCATGCCTTTTGGCCTTGCCAATGCACCTTCTACATTTCAAGGGTTGATGAATTCCATTTTCAAACCCTTCTTTAGAAAATTTGTGCTAGTATTTTTTGATGATATACTAATCTACAGCAAGTCTTGGAAGGATCATGTTCAACAAGTAATTGATAGGGTGCTCAAACTATTGCAGGAGAAACAATTATATGCAAAAACATCCAAATGTTTCTTTGGAGTACAAGAGGTGGTATATCTAGGTCATATTGTATCTCATGAGGGTTTTAAGGTAGACCCTAACAAAACTAAATCCATTAAGGAATGGAAAGTCCCCACAACCATAAAGCATTTCCGAGGATTTCTCGGGTTAACAGGGTATTATCACAAGTTTGTTAAGAATTATGGGAGAATAGCAGCACCTGTAACAACATTATTGAAGAAAGATGCATTTTCATGGACTCCTGAAGCAACTAAGGCCTTTGAACATCTTAAAGAGGAAATGTGCCTAGCACTGATCTTAGCTACGCCAAACTTCATAAAAACCTTTATTATGGAATGTGATGCCTCAAGAAATGGAATTGGTGCTGTTTTAATGCAGGAAGGAAGACCCATTGCTTTTGAAAGTCGTCCAATCAAAGGAAAGTATTTACAGAAACCTATTTAAGAGAAGGAAATGTTAGCAATACTGCATGCACTAAAGAAATGGTGAACTTACCTAATGGGAAGACACTTCAAGGTAAAAACTAATCATGATAGTCTTAAACACTTTTTGAAACAAAGACTATCTTCAGAAGAGCAACAAAAATGGGTCACAAAGATGTTGGGTTATGACTTTGAAATAATCTACAAAAAAGGAAAGCTTAATGTTGTTGCAGATGCACTCTCAAGAAAGAATGAAGAGGTGAAGCATTGCTTTGTGCCATTTCTATTATCCAACCAGATTGGATAACCGAAGCAAGAGATGAATGGAAGAAGGACAAAGATGTATGGACACTCATTCAAAAGTTGCAGCAAGATCCTAGTACATTTGATACATTTATTTGGAAAAATGATTCCTTATGGTACAAAGATCGCTTATATCTTTGTAAGAATTCCCAACTAAAAAAAAAAATTCTTCTGGAATTGCACACTTCTCCTTTAGGAGGACACTCAGGATTTTTAAAAACTTACCACAGGGTGAAGAAAGAATTTTTTTGGGATGGCCTTAAATCTGATATTCAAAATTTTTTGGCGGAATGTTTGGTTTGCCAGCAGAATAAAGTGGAAACAATTAAGACCCCGGGACTTCTACAACCTTTATCCATTCCAAGTCAACGTTGGGAGGAGATTTCAATGGATTTTATCACAGGTTTACCTAAATCCAAAGGAAAGAGTGTCATCATGGTGGTAGTTGATAGACTTACCAAGTATGCACACTTTTGTGCATTATCTCATCCATTTAAAGCAAGTACAGTTGGTACTACATTTATGGACAGAATTCAAAAGCTACATGGAAGCCCAAGGGTTATTGTGAGTGACAGAGATCCCATTTTTACTGGAAATTTTTGGACGGAGTTATTTTCTTGTCTGGGTACTCAATTAGCTCATAGCTCATCTTATCATCCTCAATCTGATGGTCAAACTAAGATAGTAAATAAATGTTTGGAAGGATATCTTCGTTGTTTTGTATCTGATAAACAAACACAATGGGTCAAGTGGTTACCTCTTGCTGAATGGTGGTATAACACTTCCTTCTATACTGTAGCAAAAATGACCCCATTTATGGCACTTTATGGATATCATCCACCATCCATCACATCATCTTTAAGGGAAAATTCGAAGGTTCAAGCAGTGGAAGATCACATCGAGCATTAGCAAGAATTTCTCCAACTCTTAAAGGATAACCTGAATTTGGCATAAAATCGAATGAAACAACAGGCAGATCAACATCGCAGTGAGAGAAGTTTTGATGTAGGAGATTGGGTATTTTTACGGCTACAACCATACAAACAAATGTCCCTCAAGCAAGCTAAGAAGGATAATAAATTATCGCCAAAGTACTATGGTCCTTACAAGGTGTTGAAAAAGATTGGTACTATGGCATACAAATTGGAGCTTCCTGCTTCTTCACGAGTGCATCCAATTTTCCATGTTTCATGCTTAAATAAGGTTATAGGTGAAATCTTCCAGTTAAAACAATATTTCTAGAACTTTATGAGGAAGGAAAAATCATATTGGAACCTGAAGCGATCACAGAAACAAGAACTCGATAGCTACGAAATCGATCAATTTCATAGTATCTCATCAAGTGGAAGAACTTACCCACTGAAGATTCTATATGGGAAAATGAGAATTTTATATAGAAGCACCCAGAGCTACTCAAGCGTTGAGGACAACACTTTTTTGAAGGAGAGGGGAATGTTAGGTCCCTATATTACTAGTATAGTGCCTTATTGTTGTTAGTGTAACCTCCTTATTGTTATTATTGTACCCCTGTAACCCCCATATTGTTATTATTGTGCACTTAAATTATTATTTTTAGGTCGGCTAGGATTACATTGTGGCCCCATGGACTCCTATATATAGAAAGGAGGTTTTGTAATTTGAATCATCCAAGAATTGTTCATTCATGTAATGTATTGGAGGTTTCCCCCTCGAAGTGGATTATTTCTAAGGCGTTGATATCTCTTTTCTTCTCTTTTTGGAGTTGGTTTCCCAACATATACAAAAGGAAGGATTTTTATCATTAATTATAAGCATAATTAAAAATTCAATAACTAAAACTTATTTGAGTATAAAATGAATTTAAAAGCTAGTTCTGAGCTTGTAAGTATGATTAAATTCAATTCAGAAATTTCATCCTTTTAGGAGAATTCATATTCGAGTATATTGAGTAAATTGTATATATGAAAGCATTGTAACACTTAGTATAATTATACATAGTGATAAAATAAACGTATTAAAAATGAGAGACTCACAGTCATTGTTAAAGACAATGAAATTGTGGAAAATAAAGTAAATTGAAGTTTCCTTTTAAAAATTTTAAAGAACCATAATATATCTCTATCAAATAGAAATTGAGGTAAACAAATTCTAAATTCCTTAAGTCTTACCAATACAGAGGCAACTAGAAGCGTTGGTGGGTATGAAGTCGAGGCAGGCTTGTATCACCAAACCCTCTCTGTCAATGCAATTATAATTTCGAACATATATATAGACAACAAATCGATAACAGAAAAGTAACATCTCGGTGAAAGTCAAAATTATAGCTATCCATTTTATGATACATCGAACTGAATTAATTGCAAAAAATAGAATGAGAAACTCCAAACACAGAGGAGAAATTAACACTATCGTTATAAGTCTAGGGGAATAAAAAATTGGGATCTTTACATTCCTTTCAAATTTGTTGTAAAAACTATAACTAAACGTAGATTAACTATAAATAAATAATTTTGGGAAACTAAATGAAACCAAGGGAGTTATGGAAAATCCCTGACTCAAAAATGTTGTAATCGCAAATGGTATGAAGACGGTGGAATCACTGAAACCAGAGAAACAAATTCGTCGGGCCCGAATGTATTTAAATTGGGGAAAAATCCAATTTAACCGTCTGAATTGAAAAAATAGAATTTAACGAAATGTAATAACCAGTGAAACTCAAAATCCAATCAAATGCAATAAGGAAAATACAAATAAGGTTGAAAAGTTGTCTTAAAATGCACAAAAATTCAATTCATGAATAAGTACGAAAAATGGGAATGGACAACCAAACTAGTTATAAATTCATTTGCAATTCATACATTTATGAAATGGAAAATTTCATATGTTATGAATATTAAATTAGACCACTGAGAAAATTACGAGTTGGGGGATATCCAGTGTTTGAAGGAACATAATCCAGTTCAGGAGTAAGAGCATAAGGAAGATAGAGTCTTACCTCTTCTCAGGTCGTAGGGTTGCTAGAGGCATAAACGGTAATGCGGATATAACCTAAATGGTAACTTGGCCATAAAAAAGCCTACAAGAAATACACGAATTGCTAACAAGGAAAATTTAAAAATGTTATTCTACATAGCTAAACTATTATGACAGAGAGACGAAATAAAATACACAAATAATAATCAAATGATACAAAGATAGGTCGAAATGGATTTTACCTAAAAGACGAATATAAACCATAGATGGTGAAGACAAACGTTTTTTGAGAACTCCGGTAAGTCACACAAGAGCGAAGACGTATGGGGACAAGGTAAGAATACATATCTCGAATGATTCTCTGAAATTCATCATACATCACCGGGAAGGTTATTTGTGTGCGTCTCACACAAAAGATAGCTCGACAAAATGAATCAACAACAAATAAACAAGGAACGCAAAACCCTAAGTCATCCAAAATAGTGATAACTGTGAATTGATCATCACCGTTGAAGTTGAGTGAGATCAACCCTACATGTGTCCTAGAAGGCACGCAACCATGTGACAATCAAGTGAGACTGTAGGGTCATTAAATTGGTTGAAATTCCAAAACGATAAGGAATGACTGTTGTATGGTGTAAATCACGTTAACCATAAATCAATAAGATCTCAAGTCTGAAACACATCTACTTAAAACCATAATACACTGTCAAATCTTATAAAGGGGAATAAATGATAGGGTTATAGTATATCAAGTAAACAATGCAACCTTCATAAATTTTATAGGGAGAACATACGTGTCATAAAAGTGAAGGTTGTTAATACATTGTGTGTGTATATATATATAAAAGAGGGTTTCCAATTGACTAATAAGATCAAGAGTTAGAGATAAATAATGAGGTTGCACAATATACATAGGATGTACTAATATGTAAAGAATTTTATATATATATATATATATATATATATATATATATATATATAAGACTAAAGTATACTCCAAGAAAATAATTAACATCAATTCTAATCTTATGAGGATAGGAATTAAGAATAGTAAAGTATCCATTAATTAAACTTTCATGGAATGAAAACGTATACAAGACAAAGGAAGATTGTTCTTTTCTAAATAAAGGTAATAGATCACCTTAAAATCATTCATGGTAATGAATGTAGTTCATTAAGAAATAAATGAATAGATAGAGGTAATGATAGAAAACAAATTCAGTAGTGAAAAATCGGTAAGGTTGTACTGTTGTGACAATATTAAATGATGAAAGTGTCGGAAAAGAATTTTGGGTAATACCAGAATTACCATAAATAGATTTTTTTTTTTTTAGGTAAGTGGAGTTGTTACAATCAATAACAAATCCACCACCTTTGATGGTGTTCTTCTGTCTCTGATCAACCTCCCATACATATTTATTAGCTTCTTGACGAATCTCCTTCATTTCTATCACCAGTTGTGCATATGACTTAGATTTCTTAAACTACTCTTTAGGGTTGCTTTGATTTTTCCCAAGGTAGCCTTACAGTTTTCTTGAGCGTACCTGATGTACCAATATAATGTGCGATCTTGGAAAGTAGTAGCCAACTGTGCCTTCCTAATATCAATATTGTTAATTTGTTGAGCTTGCCATACTGCCTCAGTCATAAACCAGAAGTGATCAGTGTCCTCATTTCCAATGCCTCTAAAATTAGGTAAATTCAATGATGCACCCATATCTACTTTAGGGGGAGGTGGAAGTGGTGTTGGGGATGGACTACACGGTGGAGTGGGATATCTATGATGTGAGTGCCAAAGTGGGGTGGATGGAGTTGGAAATGGACCCAAAGGTTTCTGGTGCGATGAACTTTCTCCTTCAGAACCATTAGAGCTACTAGTTTTTGGTTCACCTTCACTCTCAGATATAGGCTTCAGAGGGCTATAAATAAAATTTTCAGAATCTTCACAGTAAAAATTTCCACTGTGTGTAGTTGGGCCTCTTCAAGGCATTCAAGTAGTATGTTTTCAAAAACAACCTCATTCACATAATATCATTTTCAACAAAAAATTCAATGAGCGCAAGAAATTACCTCCAGGGCTTTTGAAAAACCTCCTTTATGCTTCATAATATGAAACAAATTGATCAATGGAAAATTTAGTCTCAAATCCTCCCAAGAGGCGATCAATCCAATGATCTACCACGCGGGTGAACTTATTTTCAAACCTCTCTACTTGTTGGATCAATTCAGGAGTCCACTCAATGATTGCACCGTCTTTTATGCAGTGATGGAATTTAGCTAAGCACGAAAACCACTCCTGTAGCTCATGCGCAAAGGAACAACAGAATATTTCATGCACTTTTTTATAAACAAATTTCTATATCCACTATTCATCAGACAAATTAGTACTTATATTCTCTTGGAGTGTGAATTCAAGGATCTTTCTATCCAACCAATCTTGCAATTCATTTCATGAAGGATGCCACAACATGAAATCTCGCACAAAATGATCTCGTTCCCAGCAATGGAACCATTTTTTGGCTTGAGGGGTCTTGACCTAGGTTCAGAGTTTATGGATAGACCAACAAACCCTCCAACTACTAGCCCTTTCAGCAATGACCTGCTTGCGCAGATCAAAGTCTCACCCGAAGCAGTATGAGGGGGTGTTGGAACTAGGTTTCTGCACCCTAAGGGAGAAAATAATGAAGTGGTCCTAAGCAAATAGAATTCAAACTTATATCAATCATAAACAAATATGTGAAAAATAATAAATTAGAATCATCGAACGTGCGCAATCCTTAATAGAATAACAAAGTTCGTAGATTACTTCAGCGTAGATAAAGTATCATAGAACCAAATCCAGTTGTAAAAAATGCAAGTACTTAAGCATATTCATTAACCATCAATGATTATAACATATATCTTTGTGCAATTATAAGTAAACAACAAAGAAACAATGTGATATTAGTAGAGACAAAAGTTAATTAACTCAAAGCAATAACACAACAAGTTTGCCAAAATATGTCATTTCTATTAATCTATATCTTTCCAATACATATCATATTTTCCCTTACATAACCCTTTCGCGCACATAGCTAGCAAAGTCAGCGCACAACTAGGACTAGGTCTCTGCGCACACAGCCAACAGGAGCCTTTCAACCCAACCCCAACAAAACCCTTCACAACGTATTACAGACGCATAGACTTGGATCCGAAACATTACAAATCACGAACTACTTTCTTTAGAAATGATCTATCTATTTATATACTTCTTTCGCGGATATACTATGGTCTCAAACCATGGTTTGAGGCCCATAGTTTACCCTTAAACTCATTTACATCAAAATTAGGGACTTTGACCCACCCCAAATCCCCTTGACTCAATCATGCAATGCACATATACAATACTTATACAAAATTGCATCAAAAAGTGTGCCCCAGGGGACCCTGCTCCAACAGGTGCACTTTAGGATACCAATGAGCATTATTTCAGACATGGACATGATATTTCTCAATGCATTTTGGACTACATTGTGGGAGAATATGGACATAAAGTTGAAGAGATATATATTGTTCCATCTACAAAAATATGGGAAAACAAAAGCAATCAACATGAATTTGATGCATATTTTGATGGGTTACAATATGATTTTGATGGATTACAATATGAAGAATTCATAAGTGAACGATTCTCATTATTACATGTTCATAATGCATATTTCCACTTTCTAATTGCACAATGAAATCAAATCTATTTTTTCCCATATATATCCCTCTTATTTAATGAGTGCATTATACCAATACACTCAATAATTTCATTAAAGAACTATATATTATAAAATTTCATTTTTTAAATATCACATATATAAATTATTATTTTATCTTAGGGTGGTGAATCTTAACCAATACAGAGGGTAAGCTCATGATCACAAAGGGTAAGCTCATGATCACCCAGCCCTTGTACACAAATTTACATGTAGGGGGGCTAGTTTAATATGGGTGAAGCTTCATTAACTCAATATCATTTATTGATGATGAGAAATACATGGTCATAAAGGAATAAGGACAACACATCCTTGCTATGCATGCCTTCATTAATCCTAATAAGAAACCTTTATAATCTTCCCTCACGGTAATGTGTAACCTCCATGGTGAGTACATATTTTCTTCAACCCTAATATGTAAAAGGAGTTTCTAATAAGTAAGAAATTTCTCTCACTTCTCCCAAAGATACACATATCACATGTATTTCATACGACCTTTACTCATTTCTAAAATTAATTAGAAACACTAACTCATATCCTTTCACACATATAAAAACATATATCAAATAATAATATCCCAAAACCAATATAAAATATAATCATAATAACACATTCATTCTCTTAACCCAAATTTAGGTCCATACATGACTACAATTTTCATAAAATTTATTTATTTAATTATCATATCAAAATCATAATCCATACACATAATCATAACATTCAATAAAAATCAAATGATTCTTAAACAATTTTCATAAAATTTATTTATTTAATCATCATATCAAAATCATAGTCGATGCACATAATCATAACATTCAATTTTCATAAAATTTATTTATTTAATCATCATATCAAAATCATAGTCGATGCACATAATCATAACATTCACTAAAAATCAAATAATTCTTAAACCTACTCATGTATCACATATAATCATCACATTAAATGACAACATAAAATAATTTTAAATCTTCATATATTCTCAAAAAATAAACTATATAAAGATATAAACTTAAATCAAATAATTCTTAAACCTACTCATGGATCACATATAATCATCACATTACATAAAATAACTTCAAATCTTCATATATTCTCAAAAAATAAACCATATAAAGATATAAACTTTAATCATTCATTCACGTGAAATACCCTCAAAATAATGATAATAAATATTAATATCTTAATAAAAAGGACGACATTAATAAAAAGAGGGAATTACATAATGGAGACAATGAATGCTATGATATGATCACTATATTTATCACATAATTTTTCTATAACCGCTTCTCATAAACACAAGGGACAACATTTGATTGAACCTATCATAAAAGAAGGCCTCAAAGTGTCATGGCCAATCACGTTGTCCCCATACATATATTTAGAGTTAATTTTCATTGTAGCATTTGGTCTATATTTTGATCAGAAGCTTGTAACTAGGATTGTGATTGAAATATATAAATGATCTTTTAAAGTGGGCTTTTCCTCTTATAAAGATTTTCTCAACTATAAATCTTGTGTTTATTTTAAAATTGTGGTTTATTTCCTGAGTTACAAAATTGTGACAAAATGAGAGATACTACGGTACTAGGTTTAGATATATTATCCTACAAAATAGTGACAAAATAATAATAGATGATACAGTTTAGATATATTATAGCACAAAATAAAATACTGAAAAAATAATAGTAAAGTAGGTAGATTGTTTCAATGTCTTATGATTTATGATTATGGTTAGAATTAATTTTTATGGGTTTGATTTGTATATTAAGTGTGTACTATGTTATTCTAATGATTTTGTTTTTCAAATTAAATGTTAATTTAACTATTTTATAATTGTTCCAAATAAGTTTATTTAGTAAATTAAATTGTATTTACATGTTTTATTCATTTTAAATAAATGTTTTATTCATATTTATGAAGTGAAATATTAAGATTTTTGATTTTTAAAGGAATTTAAATGATTTAAAAGTAAATAGCAATAAGGTTTGAAAATGTGAATGTTTTATCGTTTCTTATATAAATAGTTATATGTGTAATGCATTTCAATTTTTGTAAAAGATTATCATTATTTTTTAATTGGTTGTTTTATTATTTAATTTTTATTACATTTAATAATGTATATAAATATTATTAAAGGATATTAATATTTTTAAATTTAATATAGAATGTTAATATTTATGTACGATTGTGTCAAGAGGTGCTTTCCAATGTAATATGGTAGAGATGTTGTAATGTCATGTCATATTAAACATTATTCAGTCAAATTACATAAAAATAAAAATAAAGTTAAGATAAAATAAAATAAACATTAGGGGAATTTTTAGGTCTAAAATGGGCCTCCTAAAGAAAATGTACAATCAAAATTCACTTTAAGAGAACCAATCACATGTTAGTGGATGACATCATCTCCAATGGTTGAGGTGGCATTGTTTGAGTTAAAGTTACTTACTTGTTACATTCTCAATGGTGGATAAAAACTCATGGTTAACCATGGTAGTGCTTTAAGTACTTTTAAAGTCAAAGTAAAGTACTAATAATGAATGTCATTTCACACTTCTTGAATAAAATATTATTATTGTCATTTCATATTTTTTTAAAGAAACAATGCATATCCTAACATAATCTTCATGTATTTACACATTTTTCAATAAATATTATATTTGTATATTTTCATATATTTATTTTTGAATTATATATTCATTTCATTTTATTTAATATTATAATTTCAAATTAATTATAATTTATTTTAACTTATTTAAGTACAAAGGACAAATGCATTAGTTGTTCAATGATAATGACATTTTATTGAAAAGTTCATTCTTATTTATAGTCACATCAATACAATTTTTTATTAATTTTATTTTGGTACACATTTTCAATTGAATTTAACCATGGTTACATGGATTGTGGTGAAAAAAGTAAAATGCGAACTCATAAATATTATTTTATTGGTTTAGTTATTATTTTATTATTTCCTTAGGAGGCCCATTTTAGACCTCAAAATTCCCCGAATGACCAACCTAGATTTATCCTAACTCTGGATCTACCAAACACCTAGAGAGTTTAAATCCTTTTTCACTCTAAAATCAGTGTGCACCTTAAAAGATTTGATCCCTCTCAACACTTGGTAGATCCAGAGTTAAGATGGATCTAGGATGATGATAATATAAATCATGACTTAACACAAATGACAAAAATACAAATATCCTTGACTTAAAATTATAAGGTTCACAATGAAAATGGAATAAAAAGATTATTAAAAATAATATTTTCAATTATAAATATAAATTTGACACATTTTTCTAAACAGATTTATATGATTTTTCCTTTTCTCCTAGATATTTAGACGAAATAACTTGTGATAAGAGTGACTACTAATATAAAGAAGATTTAATTAGATTTTAAAACATGACCTATATGTTATGGTATTTTTGACTCGATGAAAAAGTCAAAGTTATGATTAGATCCAAAGTGATGATTTTAGGCATATGGTTTTGTTGACCCATAGTATTATAGCACATGGATTACATGTGATGAAGCTTTTAAAAGGCTTGGGGATTCTCCATTATAATGTGTTTGAGTTAATAAAAGGGTTCACTTGGCCAAGCCATGATGTTGGCTGACTTGATTGCTTTTAAGTCAAGGCATGAATACTTTTATGCCATGAGGAATAATATATTTGTTATTCACAATTGGTTTTCCAACAAATATTTCCAAGCTAAAATATGGTCTTCATGTGCATGGTTTATGTGTATCGTTTCTATATATATGAATTTTATCATTATTCCTCTCGTACAATTTTTATATCTAGACAAGTAGTATCAGATATAAGGGATAGTGTCCTGTAGAAGGGGGCAATAGTTGCAAATCTTGGCACATTGTATTTTGAGGTTCAACATTGAAAATAACATAGAGAATCTCGATTGGGATTTGACCTTCATATGTGAGGATTTCCTAAGAGGAAATATAATCCCAACAAGGTGAGATGCAACCACAAAGGAAGGATTTGGTGAGGATAACACATGACGTAATTTGGTGTGCAGACGTGAGATAATGTCGACATAAGTGACAAAATCTTTATGTGTATATATATATATATATATATATATATATATATTGGTGATGAAATTTGTAAATTGCATGTATATGGGCATACAACTATAAGACCTAGTTAGGCATATGTACCCTTGTCGGTAAATTCTTGGAGTAGGCCTAGATGATAGGGGATGAGAGCATGCAAATTTCCCCAATCAAGTTTAAATGGAGATGTTAAGGTAAACTTGATTAAGTGAAAGGGTCAAAGTTGTTAAGTTCACAGTTGTGACTTCAAGCACATGGTTTTGGTGCTCCATGGTATTGGACCCCATGTACTATATGTGATGAAGACTTTAAAAGACTTGAGAATTATCCATTCTAACGTGCTTGAATTGAGTGGAGAGTAATCCATTGTAATTGTCCTGAGTTAAGTCGAAAGAAATCCATTGTAATGTGCCCGCGTTGAGTGGAAACCTCATTTGGATAGATCATGATGTTAGCTAGATTAACTTCTTTTAAACCATTAGAAATAATAAATTTATTATTCACAACTAATTTTCTTACAAAAATTTCTAAGATATAATATGATATTCATATATTATTAATTATTTATATATCATTATTAATTTGTTTCTCTCATTTTTATTAACCCTATACCCTCTTTATTAATAATATATCATTTAATAAATGATTAAATTACATCTTAAAACTATATATATATATATATATATATTACCTATTATCATAATAATAATTATATTATAATTCATAATATAACACAATAATATTAAATATTAATAACAATAAAAATATTGCAATAAATAACACTCTTAAGATAAAAATATTACAATAAATAGCACTCTTCAATTTCCCAAAAAGAAGAATATATATATATAGTGACACAAGAATATCATGAAAAAATTGGAATAAAATATTTATGTCAACTCATATCCTTCTCATACCAATATAAATTTCAAACCATATTGATGACAACACACAGTTCTGCTTAATATAATAATACTGATAACAACAATGCAACGAATTTTTATTTTTTTTAAACGATTTCTTTTTTAATTTGAATGAAACGATTATCATATAATGAGTCAAAATTTGTGTTTTTATGCATTCAAAGAAGGTAAACATAATGCATAATAGTGTCTTTGTTTAGGAAGATCCGTCGTATCTTATAAGGGTTTCCAAGTATGATTATTTTTTTTTCTTTCTTATTTCCATACTATATTCATAAATTAAAATGATAATAAAGTAATTATATAAATTATTATAAAAAATAAATTATAATTATAATTAAGTAATTATATAAAAATAATATATATTATTAGTATAAATTTATTTTAATTTTAGATTTACCAAGTGTCTAAAGAGATTATATATTTTTTCAAAATATAATATTTTTAAGTATGAAATGAGGAAAAAATTGTACCTTTAGAAATTTGAGTCTTTGTGAACTTGATTTAAGATGGATCTATATTGGTTTTGAGAAAAACTCTCTTCAAAATATAATATTTTTTAAGTACAAATTTTGAGAAAAGATTTGTACCTTTAGAAATTTGAGTCCTTGTGAACTTGATTTAAGATGGATCTATATTGGTTTTGAGAAAACATTAATAAAATGTTTTAACTATAAGATTTTTTATTTTCATTAGTTTTATATAATATATACATAGTTGACATTGAAATAATTTATTTATGATTTACATTTTTCACATTAAAATATTTCCTCATATTCTAAAATTAAACACACACACAATTTAAAATACACACAAGAAATTATGTTTGTTATTAACATTATTTAAAATATTGCATATCAACTCTATATTAAACATTAAAAAAATTACAAATATCTCTCATACTTTGAATTAAAACGAATATATTAATGAAATACAAATCTCTATATATATATCTTACTGAACACACATATTGAAATATTTGATTTATGATCCACATTATTTTTTTTTGTTAACCATATTTTTTTAGTTATTATTTTTCAACTCTATATTAAGAATAGCCTAAATTACACATTTCATAATAGGAAATGAAAATATATGAATTTTTTTAATTCAAATTATTATTTTTAAATATATAAAGTTAATATAAAATTATGTTATTTATATGGACATTGAAATATTTTATTTATAGTTGACACAATTTTGTTTTGTTACTAATTATATGTTTTTAAATGTTACATGTCAACTGAATACAAAATGAATTATGCATGATATAATATCAATAATATTATTTATACATGCTCTCTGTCAACTTCATATTAAATAATTAAGGAATTGGGTATCTCCTTCCTAGGTACTAAAAAATATTTTTTTTCCTACTTTCAATTACTTTGTCTCTATATAAAGTTGATATAAAATTAAGGTGGAAATTGAAGTATTTTATTTATGGCTGACATGGATTTTTTGTTATTTCTATTTTTTAGTTTGTTAATGTAAGTAGGTAGATTGTTTCAATGTCTTATGATTTATGGTTAGAATTAATTTTTATGGGTTTGATTTATGGTTAGAATTAATTTTTATGGGTTTGATTTGTATATTAAGTGTGTACTATGTTATTCTAATGATTATTTTTTTTCAAATTAAATGTTAATTTAACTATTTTATAATTGTTCCAAATAAATTTATTTAGTAAATTAAATTGTATTTACATGTTTTATTCATATTTATGAAGTGAAATATTAATACTATTTGATTTTTAAAGGAAGTTAAATTATTTAAAATTAAATAGTAATAAGGTTTGAAAATGTGAGTGTTTTATAGTTTCTTATATAAATAGTTATATGTGTAATGCATTTCAATTTTTTAAGAGATTATCATGAATTTTTAATTGGTTATTTTATTACTTAATTTATTATTTAATTTTTATTACATTTAATAATGTATATAAATATTATTAAAGGATATTAGTATTTTTAAATTTAATATAGAATGTTAATATTTATGTACAATTGTGTTAAGAGGTGCTTTCCAATTTAATATGGTAGAGATGTTGTGATGTCATGTTGTATTAAACATTATTCAATCAAATTATATAAAAATAAAAATAAAGTTAAGATAAAATAAAATAAAACCAACCTAGATTCATCTTAACTATGGATCTACCAAGCACCTAGAGAGTTTAAATTTTTTTTCACTCTAAAATAGGTTTGCACCTTAAAATATTTGATCCCTTTCAACTCTTGGTAGATCCAGAGTTAAGATGGATCTAGGATGATGATAATATAAATCACGACTTAACACAAAATGACAAAAATACAAATATCTTTGACTTAACATTATAAGGTTCACAATGAAAATGGAATAAAAAGATTATTAAAAATAATATTTTCAATTATAAATATAAATTTGACACATTTTTATAGACAAAGATTTATATGATTTTTCCTTTTCTCCTAAATATTTAGACGAAATAACTTGTGATAAGAGTGACTACTAATATAAAGAGGATTTAATTAGATTTTAAAACATGACCTATATGTTAAGGTATTTTTGACTTGATGAAAGAGTTAGAGTTATGATTAGATATAGAGTGATGGTTTTAGGCATATGGTTTTGGTGACCCATAATATTATAACACATGGATTACATGTGATGAAGCTCTTAAAAGGCTTGGGGATTCTCCATTGTAATGCACTTGAGCTAAGCAAAGAGCTCACTTGGCCAAGCCATGATGTTGGCTGACTTGGTTGCTTTTAAGTCAAGGCATGAATACTTTTATGCCATGAGGAATAATATATTTGTTATTCATAATTGGTTTTCCAACAAATATTTCCAAGCTAAAGTATGGTATTCTTTACATGGTTTATTTGTATCATTTCTATATATATGAATTTTATCATTATTCCTCTCGTACAATTTTTATATCTAGACAAGTAGTATCAGATATAAGGGATAGTGTCCTGTAGAAGGGGGCGATAGTTGCAAATCTTGGCACATTGTATTTTGAGGTTCAACATTGAAAATAACATAGAGAATATCGATTGGGATTTGACATGCATATGTGAGGATTTCCTAAGAGGAAATATAATCCCAACAAAGTGAGATGCAACCACAAAGGAAGGATTTGGTGAGGAGAGCACATGACATAATTTGGTGTGCAGACGTGAGATAATGTCGACATAAGTGACAAAAAACTTATATATATGTGGGTGTGTGTGTGTATGTGTGTGTGATGAAATTTGTAAATTACATGTATATGGGCATACAACTATAAGACCTAGTTAGGCATGTGTACCATTGTTGGTAAAGTCTTGGAGTAGGCATAGATGATAGGGGATGAGAGCATGCAAATTTCCCCAATCAAGTTTAAATGGAGATGTTAAGGTAAACTTGATTCAGTGAAAGAGTCAAAGTTGTTAAGTTCACAGTTGTGACTTCAAGCACATGGTTTTGGTGATCCATGATATTGGACCCCATGTACTATATGTGATGAAGACTTTAAAAGACTTGAGAATTATACATTCTAATGTGCTTGAATTGAGTGGAGAGCAATCCATTGTAATTGTCCTGAGTTAAATCGAGAGAAATCCATTGTAATGTGCCCGCGTTGAGTGGAAATTTTATTTAGATAAATCATGATGTTACCTAGATTAACTGCTTTTAAACCAATAAAAATAATAAATTTATTATTCACAATTAATTTTCTTACAAAAATTTCTAAGCTAGAATATGATATTCATATATTTTTAATTATTTATATCTTATTATTAATTTGTTTCTCTCATTTTTATTAACACTATACCCTCTTTATTAATAATATATCGTTTAATAAATGATTAAATTGCATCTTAAAACTATATATATATTATACCTATTATCATAATAATAATTATATTATAATTCATAACTTAACACAATAATATTAAATATTAATAACAATAAAAATATTGCAATAAATAACACTCTTGCAATAAAAAATTTACAATAAACAGCACTCTTCAATTTTCCTAAAAAGAAGAATATATATAGTGGCACTACCATATCAATTAAACACAAGAATATTGATGAAAAAAATGGAATAAAATATTTATGTCAACTCATATCCTTCTCCTACCAATATAAATTTCAAACTATATTGATGACTAACACATAGTTCTGCTTAATATAATAATACTGATAATAACAATGCAACGATTTTTTTTTAATTTGAATGAAACGATTATCGTATAATGAGTCAAAATTTGTGTTTTTATGCATTCAAAGAAGGTAAACATAATGTCATAATAGTGTCTTTGTTTAGGAAGATCCGTCGTATCTTATAAGGGTTTCCAAGTATGATTTTTTTTTTCTTTCTTATTTTCATACTATATTCATAATTTAAAATGATAATAAAGTAATTATATAAATTATTATAAAAAATAAATTATAATTATAATGAAGTAATTACATAAAAATAATATATATTATTAGTATAAATTTATTTTAATTTTAGATTTACTAAGTGTCTAAAGAGATTATATTTCCTTTCAAAATATAATATTTTTAAGTATAAAATCTGAGAAAA
Organism: Pinus albicaulis; assembly: GCA_034641835.2. Taxonomy (NCBI): domain Eukaryota; kingdom Viridiplantae; phylum Streptophyta; class Pinopsida; order Pinales; family Pinaceae; genus Pinus; species Pinus albicaulis. The sequence goes on along the minus strand of CM076577.1, from coordinate 215,670,462 downwards.
AAATTGTACTTTTAGAAATTTGAGTCTTTGTGAACTTGATTTAAGATGGATCTATATTGGTTTTGAGAAAAACTCTCTTCAAAATATAATATTTTTTAAGTACAAATTTTGAGAAAAGATTTGTACCTCTAGAAATTTGAGTCCTTGTGTCTCAAAAACTCTCTTCAAAATATAATATTTTTTAAGTACAAATTTTGAGAAAAGATTTGTACCTCTAGAAATTTGAGTCCTTGTGAACTTGATTTAAGATGGATCTAGATTGGTTTTGAGAAAAACATTAATAAAATGTTTTAAATATAAGATTTTTTTATTTTCATTAGTTTTATATAATATATACATAGTTGACATTGAAATCATTTATTTATGATTTACATTTTCCACATTAAAATATTTCCTCATATTCTAAAATTAAACACACACACAATTTAAAATACACACCAGAAATTATATTTGTTATTAACATTATTTAAAATATTACATGTCAACTCTATATTAAACATTAAAAAAATTACAAATATCTCTCATACTTTGAAATACAAATCTATTAATGAAATACAAATCTCTCTATATATATATCTTACTGAATATATATATTGAAATATTTGATTTATGATCCACATTAATTTTCTTAAATTGTTACCATATTTTTTTTATATATTTTTTTTCAATTCTATATTAAGAATAGCCTAAATTACACATTTCATAATAGGAAATGAAACTATAAGAATTTTCTTAATTCAAATTATTATTTTTAAATATATAAAGTTAATATAAAATTATGTTATTTATATGGACATTGAAATATTTTATTTATAGTTGACATAAATTTTTTTGTTACTAATTATATGTTTCTAAATGTTACATGTCAATTGGATACAAAATGAATTATGCATGATATAATATCAATAATATTATTTATACATGCCCTTTGTCAACTTCATATTAAATAATGAAGGAATTGGGTATCTCTTTCCTAGGTACTAAAAAATATTATTTTTTCTACTTTCCATTACTTTGTCTCTATATAAAGTTGATGTAAAATTAATGTGGAAATTGAAGTATTTTATTTATGGCTGACATGGATTCTTTGTTATTTATATTTTTTAGTTTGTTAATGTAAGTATTATTTTATTATTTTTAAATGTAACATTAGGGGACACCATATCCCTCATGTTGGACTATCAACCCAAAAATATAATTTAGTAGTACTTTCATATCACGTAATTTGATAGTTATTAGGAGAAATCTTAAAGACCTAAATTTATCTTAAATCGTAATACTTGGCTAAATTTACTAACTCTTAAAATGACAACTATAAATGGTCGACAACATTTTTGTAAAAATATTCAAAATCCTATGGATTTTATGTACTATTTAAAAAAATTGGCGATATTTAGAGTAAAATAATTTTATCCTATAGAATTTGGGTGGATCATTTTTAGAAAAATGAAAATTAAGAAATCATTTTTGGAAAAAAAACATGAAAAATTAACATATATGGGACAAATTCATCCATTGACATCTATTCACTATATTTCTCTCTTTATTGTACGACTTTTGTTTGATCTTCCTATTGCTCCTAAAATTGTGTTGCTAGTTTTTAAAACTCCTTAATTTTTAGTAAAATTTTACTTTCATCTTCCTTTTCATATACTCTAACTTGCTTGTCATCTAAATATCTCTTAGCTTCTTCCTCTAGTTCATCATCTCAACTTATTTTTCCATTTTCTAAGGACCAATAGTGAGGCATAATTGTTCAGAATAGAGTGTGAGGAGAGCTAAAAAGATTTTATTTTGGTGCAAGTATGACTTGTTTCCCATTTTCATCACTTCTTTTGGAGTCCACGATGACACCAACTTCTATATTTCATGGAGAACCAATAATTAATTCATCTAATGGGAACTTGTTAGGCAGATTCATGCGACACCTTGAGTCTTTATGTTCTCTTAGAAATACATATGCAATGACTTTAGTAGGGAGTAACTTGACATTTTAATGGGAAGATGCTACAAATTCCATGTTGATTAGGTAAAATACATTTTTTTATGAGATTTCCTAGGAAGTTGACATTCTTCATCAAATTTTGTGTGGTGGGTTACGATTTGTTCAATTTCAAAAAATTCCCTACATTCGAAGGAATCTTGATCATAATGAATATGCTACATGCAAATGTGTCTTTTTCAACAAGCTTGATATTTATCATGAATCTTTTGTTAAAATCCATAACCATGCAAATTCAAGGGGAAGTGGTAACGTGTCTTAACATGTCTCCTTTATGTTTCCACATTGTGGAAGTGAAATCTGCTTCATGTATTGTTAATTTACTTTAAAGAATTGAATTCCTATGATTGCAGTGGAATGTTGAGCATCTTTGCCTAATTTGGAATGGATGAGAGTATATCCAAATATAGGTCAAAAGTTAGGGTTTGAGGATTCATTCAAAGCATATATTTCCTCATTACCAGGGGATTGAGTTGAGTATGATATCCTTTTTCTCAACTAAGTCAAATTTGATAATGAAGAATCCTTTTATGCATGGGTATATAAAACCTTCATCCTTGATTTTGGGTCTTTAGTTTAAGGAAATCCATACAGGTAGAATATATATTTTTAGAAAGAGGCCATCAAATTTGTAGTTTGACACGTTTATTTTGAATTATTCTATGTAATATAGAGAGTTGAGTACCATAATGATAGTTGGGGTTGGATATTCCTTCATAGTATCGAGGAATGAGGAGAGGGATGGAGTGGTCCCTTATTAGGTGCCTCCAAAGTGGTATTCCTTGAAGATAGTCTCTTCTAGCAGATCCATAGTCACAATGTGTGAGAACCCATGGTAAATACTATAGTCTTTAAAGCTTAAAAGGTGACTTTTTATCCTTCCTATAGGGTGGAAAATGGATGAAAGTTTGGTGATGGATTGAATTGAAGAACTAGATAGACCAGGCTCTAGTGGTAGACATAATATGATCATTGGTAAGAGAAATAACAAGGGCACCACTAAAGGAAGAAACAACATCATGATGGACATGATTTTTGAGCAAGAACTAGTGGAAAGTGGTGCTAAAGTTTTGTGGGGGCATTAGGATTTAGAGGTTAAGCTGATAGTGGACCAAGGAAGAGCTAAGAGGGAATTCAAGGCAACTTTGGCGGTGATGGCTATAGCGAAGGAAGACCTCTATATGCTCTCTTAGAAATCTCTAGAAAATCCATTTTTCACCTCTTGTTATGCTTGGAATATTAAATAAGGAGAAACATGGTGGTGGGGTTTAATCCACAAAATTATGGTCATAATTGTAATTTTTATTTTTTGTTCTTGTTACCACTCAAACTCTCACCTAGGAGGAAAAATCCTAACCCCAATGAGAAAGTCAAAAGGAAACCCTTAAGTAATCCACCCATTGTCACCTTAGTGGCCTTGCCCCACTCTTCAAACTAAGGACATGGATTATCCTAGTCTAAGGGAAATACCTACGGTTACGCAAACTAATTTCTTTAGATAAATGTGAGTGATTAAATAACGCGACTAAATTTTTTTTATAAATAATAATCATTTTGAATTATATGAAAATTTATAATCACATACAATATATACCAAGACATTCAATCTCTTTATCCCAACTTAAATTCATAATATTTAACTCACCTTAAAATACATATACATGTAAATTTTTCTCACTTAATCAATCCTAATTATATATAACACATCCACTTTTACATATCATTTATTTATCAACTATTTTTATAAATTTATTTTATTTATTAATCATTATATTAAAATCATTAATACATTCACTTCATCATATAAGTAAAAACTAAATAAATCTTAACATATTCATAAATCACATATATCCATCACATATTGAATAATTTTACATTTTGACATATTTTCAAAAAAATTAACTATATAAAAATTTCCAATCCCTTAAAATAATGATAATACAGACAATGAATGATATCATATACTTACCATGAATGATATCATATACTTACCATATATACCATAATTATATAATTTTGATATAACCCCTTCTCATAAACACAAACAAAGGGACCAAAACATTTGATTGAAACAATAATAAAAAAAAAGCCTTATGATCAAGTGACATGGTCAATCACATTTCCCCACATAAATTTGTTTAAGGTAACCATGATGGTTAATTTTGGCTAATTTTCATTGTCACATTTGATCTATATTTTGATCAAAAGCTTGTAACTATTAGATTTGTGATTGAAATATATAAGTTCTCTTTCAAAGTGGACCTTCTCCTCTCATGAACAAATTTCCACCTATAAATCTCTTATTTATTTTAAAATTGTTGTTTATTTCCTGGGTTACAAAATGATGGCAAAATAATTATAGATGATATTGTTTTAGACCTTTTATAACACATAAATGGTAGTAGGTGTAAATATATTATAACACAAAATAAATTAGTGACAAAATAATAGAAAATAATCTAAAATGTTTAATAAATTAGTGACAAAATATAAAAAATAATAAAAAATGTTTAATAAATTAGTGACAAAATCATAGAAAATAATCTAAAATGTTTAAACCGAATAAATTTATTTCGTTTAATTTATTTTTTATACGTTCGGTTCGTGTATTATCTTTTTGGTTTTATATTAATTTCTACATTTTGTTTTTGTTTAATGTTATTATGGCCCATTTTTGTTTGGCTCAACTATATGTTATCCTTATGATTTAATTTCAAGTTAAAATGTTAACGTAACTATTTTATATTTGTTTCAAATAGAATTTATTATATTTTATTAACTTATAATGTATTTGTAAGTTTGGTCAATATTTATGAAGTGAATTATTAAAATTATTCGATCTTTAAAGCAATTTAAATTATTTAGAGGCCTATAATAATAATTATAGAATCGAGATTTTTGCGATTGGTATTTTGTGTAGTAAATTTTTTTGGATAAATCACATCCATAGTTGATAAATTCGACGTTTCGAACCAGTCCAACCATGGTCTTGAAATCAAAGATCTAACATACTACTCACCTCAAACGAAGTGTTATGACCATGAAATAGATACATTTTTCCATAAAAACATGTTACCATGTCCTCACTACTTAACTAGAGAGATAATAGCAATCCATCCCCTTTTACATTAAAAACACCTATCCATAATAATAATTCAATAAATTAAAATAACTCTTAAAACCATATAAATTTATTACACACTACAATCATAATATAAATAATAATTTAACACAATAATAATATGAATCATAATAAAAAGAAAATACATATACAATAGAATTAACACGATAATATTGATGAAAATATTACAATAAAATATTAATGACAATTCATAAATACCAATTGATGAAAATATTACAATAAAATATTGATGCCAATTCATAAATACTAATATAAATTTCAAACTATATTTATGACAACAATGCAACGACCCCTTTACTCTTTTTAAATTTAATGCTGATGCCAACCATGCAACGATACCCTTTTTAATTTAAATGAAACCATTATACTCTCAAAAAGAGAATATGCATTAATGTCATAATATTGTCTTATACATTAATGAAACCATTAGTGAGTCCAAATTTGTTGTTTTATACTCTCAAAAAGAGAATATACATTAATGTCATAATGCTGTCTTTTATTTAGGAAGATCCGTATCTGATAAGGTCAATGGATTTCCAAGTATGATTTTTTATAAGGGCCCTATGACATAATACTAAATTACGACGAAGTAATTATATAATACTATAAAATGACTCAGAGAAAAATTTTAGGATTTGAATTTATTTTAAAATGTATAAAATTTATTGAATTAATTATTAAATTAACAGTAGTTAGTATTTGTGTGGTTAGTGTAAATATAGTTTAATTAAATTAAAAAATAATAAAGAGAAAGATTTTATAAAAAAATAGAATGATCAATAAAATATTGTTTTTTTTTTTTTTTTTTTGTGTTAAATATCATCATAAAAATAAGAAATATGATTAATTAATATTGTTTCTATTAAAATATATACACTTATTAATTTTTTTATATGTTTTATTTTTTATTAATATATATAGTTTTTTCTAATTAAATTTATAAAAATGTTTTTTTAATATAATAATAAGTGATTTTAAATTGAAAAGGAGTTGTCTAATGAGCCAGAGGAATTACCCGGATGGCTAAAATTGGTCGAAATCCGGGCCAAATTTTTTTAAGAAATCTTACAGTAACAGTGTTTGAATCATAATTTTGATGGTGGAAAATGATTCAACACCATCAAAAACCTCTAGGGCACCCAAAATATTAAAGTTTGATAGTTATAAAGTGGATTTACAAAAATCCCTGTCGGATTTTCTTAAAATCTTACCAGAATTTCCATGATTTTCAGAGCGAAAAAGCAATCTACTTAGACTACGACAATTGAAAAGGAGTTGTCTAACGAGCCAGAGGAATTGCCCGGACGGCTAAAATTGGCCGGAATTTGGGCCAAAAAAATTTAAGAAATCTTAATATGGAGAAAAAACTATAATTCATAAAAATAAAATTAATATGAAAAATAAAATAAAATAAAAGTTAAATAAAAAAGAAATAAAACTAAAAACAAAAAATTAGTAACTAGTAGAAATGGAAGTTACTAAACAACCCATAATAAGACCTCAACCAATCACCTTACAAATAAATAAATTTAAGTATGATAAAAAATAACAAAATTTGAATTCCCAATGTTAAACTATGGATAAGTCACACAATTTTTTGGTCAAAAACATGCAATCAAATGCAAAACTAAATGCATAATACCATGCCAACAGTATAATAACTATAAAATTTTAGACAACATTTTTATAAAAATATTCAAAATTCTATGGATTTTAATACTTTTTAGAAAATTTTGTTGATATTTAGAGTAAATTAATTTTATCTTTTAGAATTTAGATAAATCATTTTTAGAAAAAATGGAAATTGGAAAACCTTTTTGGTAAAAAATCTTGAAAAATTAACCCATGCCAGAGAAATTTAGACCGTAAAATTTTCCTTGACATCTATTGGGGTGACTTCTATTTTTATTCTAAGCCTTTTTTTCAAACTTCATATGAACCCCCTAAAATTATGTTGTTGGTGTTTGCAACTCAATTTTTAATTATTTTTACCTTCATCTTCCTTTTCTTATAGTCTAATTTGCTTGTCATCCAAATATCTCTTGGCTTGTTCCTCTTCCTCTAATACATCATTTCAACTTCATTTTCCCTTTTTCTAAGGAGGGATGGTGATGCATAAGTGTTCAGAAGGGAGAGGGAGGAGAGGTAAAAAGCTTCTATTTTGGTGCAAATATGGCTTCTTTCTCATTTTCATCATTTCCTTTGTGTTATCACTTGAATTGAACCTCGGGCTGAGAAAGGCAATTCCGAGGTAACCTCAAACCATGCTTAGCCAAGTAGCTAGCCCTACTAGGCCAGGAGAGGGCTCTCTCCATAAGGATCAGAGCCAAGATGACTGGGGAAACAAGATATTAGGCTAGGTATAGTAGCTCGGGGTTTTTATTTTGATTGTGTAGGGTTTTGTTGGATCAGGAGGAGTCAAACAATCAGCACAAGGAAATTAGGTCAAAATTTGCAGGGTGTTCTATGGGGCAAGGTGGGTAAAATTCTTAGCACTTTAGGATTTTGATGGCGGGATAATCAAAACAGGTGAGGAGCTAGAAAGAGCATGGTGAATTCATGGTTTCCTTCTAAACTGAAGAAATTACAAGTTGTGAATATTTACCCAAAACAAAGCGTAAAAATTATGGATTATGTTCATCTAACTTGCAAACATTCACTTAATAGAAATGAAATGATGGATGAAATACACAAAACATTATAACATCTGAGCACAAAAGAAGAAACTAAAACTAAACACAATGCCACTTGGATCCCATAAAAATTGTTGCAAATTTGATTAATGTCCAGGCCAAAACCAATACAAAAGTGTCTCTTGAGAAGCCAAACCTCCAAATGAGTCCCCCATTACAATGACTGAGAAAATACATCATATAGACCTCAAAACCACTCTCCTAGCCTCAAGGAGTCGAATCCATGTGATACGAATCAGTTTCACCTACTCCCATACAAGAAACTGAAGACTAGGAAGACCCAAAAATTTGCCTCTAAAAGAGAGGAAATTGATTCATTTGACCTCTAGAGGACTCACCTAATGTATCTACCTTAGATGAAAGTCAAAACATGATATTAAAATTCACCATGACCATTTACAACAGTAATTTCTTCATTTTCCCAAGTAAAAAGTCAAACTGGAGTGAAAATTCAAGATTTTTTGAAGATGGTGAAAATGCAATTTTCCTGGCAAACTCGCAGCACCCTAACATGAAAAATAGCCTCTTTTGCAAGCAACTTTTGGAGGCCTTCTCGGTGTCCAAATCAGCTCCATGATAGCTCATTGGAAAAATCTCTAAGTCTAGTTTCCAAATCTACCTTCAGTTTCCACAATGATGCTCATTTTCCCTATTAAAAAATGAATATCCCAAGACTGGTAAATGTGCAGCGCCTAGGTAAAAAAGGAGGCAGAAACATGAATTTGGTGGTTTTTTGCACTTTTGAGGGACCAGTTCTCCTCCAAATTTTCTGAAACTTGCTAGGGTTTATTTATTCATCATTAGGAACATTATGGTGGTGGCCATTTTTCATTTGGAGGCCCAAAAAAAGAGCGCAGCCTCCAGGTCGTTGCGCGTTTGGCAGAATTTCTGAGTGCAAAAACACAATTTTTTTACCTTTTTGAAGACCAAATTTGGAGGCCTTCCTGGTGTCCAAATTGAGCCCAGGATAGCTCGTTGGAAATATATTCACGTATAATTTCTAAATATACCTTTTTTTCTTATTGGAGTTTATGTGCCTTGTCAAAAGTTGTTTTTCCCAAGACTAGTAAAAAAGTGCTGAATGAGGGTGCAAAAATGCAGAGTGCTGGTGCCGGAAAATTTTTGGGGCCTTCCTCAACTCCAAATTCATCTCATGATAGCTCATTGGAAATCTCTCTCTATCTAGTTATCATTTGAATCATCAATAAAGTCATTTGGACACTCCAACTATGAGTAAACTTGATTTTTCCAAGGTCGCTCTAGAAGTATAGCAACTTTCCCATGGCACCTGTATTTTTGACATTGCTCTAAAGCCATGACACCTGTGTAAAATATGAATGAGTTTTTCCTTCCTTGAACTATTATGGATAAAAAAATATCTCATATTTTTCAAATTCATCTCTGTTTGGTCATAAACACAGTTTGAAAAAACTGACCCTATGAGTGGAAAATGACTTGACTTTTGGAAAGACTTCTCAAAAAATGATGGAGACATGATGTTTATGAGATGAAATGACATTATACTTACTGATATAACCTAAATTTTGGATCTTCTACTCAAATTTCTCGTTTCCATAGCAAACCCTAACTCAGTGGGAGAGGAAATTAGGGTTTGTGAAGCATTCTGACTCTAGTAGCTGTTTTGTGGTTGCTGGTTCTTATCTAATGGTTTTGCCTCCTTTATTACATGATTTATTCTTTGGTGTTTGTTCCTCACTGACACTTTTGTCTTCCTCTTCATACATTTTTAATTTGAAATCTTTATAAACCCTAGGGTAAATGGAATGAGATGAAGGGAGTGAGAGATGAAATGAATAGCTTAGGAAAATGGAGGGAGTGAATATAAATGAAAACCTATGTCTATGAAAACCCTAGGATTTAATAATATTTATGACTGATATGTGTTTAGGGACATGAATATGGATATGATGCATGAAACTGGGAAGGAAATACAAACTAGGGTTTCATAGTAATAAGCACTTCAAATTTCTTATGGAACACCAAATATATTAGAGGAGAGGTGTTTTTAGGGTCCACTTACTGATTTAAAGCCTTTTGAAGAAATTTGTGAGGAAATGAAGCTTGTTTTAGTTTGTGAAACCTTTTGAAACCCTCCCTGAGCAAACGTGCAACGTCCTGGAGGAACGCGTAGCGTTCGGGCAAATGTGCAGCGACCAAGGGTAAATGCGTAGCGCCTGTGTAAATTGGTCAGCAGTTGTCGGGAAAATGCGCAGCGCCTCAGTGCAAACGCACAGCGACCAAGAAAACATGCAACTACCTAGGGTAAATGCACATCGACCCTGAAATTTGACTAAAAATGCTTGAAAACTTGAAATTTCTCCTTTGTTGGAAACTCTTGATGAATGAATGAAGGAAATGACTTTCTTTGAGGTGTTTGGATGGATTTATAGCTTTAGTGGTTTTCAATTTTCAATTTGAATTAACCACATTTTCCTATGTTCACTTTTCCCTTTGGAATTTGGCACTGGTACTCTTTATCTTTCTAACTTATTTGGCATTTTGCAGTTTAATCAAGTCATGGAGTTTGGCTTTATTTTCTCTACTTAGGATAGATGATTGCATTGACAGCTTGGGATTGAATTTATTACATATGAGAACATAAAATAACATTTTGAAAAACATAAATATTACATATTGAATTTTATATCAAAATGACATTTTGATATAAAAGTCGTTAAACTCAAAAATTACAACTCTGAAAATATGATAATTACATCATGATGATATTATTTAGTCCCTCTCATATATGTGCTAACCTCATCTGAAATGAAGGAGTGAACTTGAGAAATATAAAAACCTAATGACCTAATGGGACTTCTTTAGACCTGACTTTCATGAATGAGATTTGATTTAAAAGACTTCCTGGTGAAAAAAGCATTTCCATAGGTGTTGTTATGCTCAAGGAGACATGAGAATGAGTCAACCAATATGATCTTTGGAGGGAGAATGAATTTTATTGACAAGGACAACCACCAGTGGAAAAAGTTTATATCATGACCTAATGGAATGATTGAAAATTTCTTTAGAGTGGGACACCTAAGATGCATATGCAAAATATGTTTTGATATCTGGTGGAATTATGCAAATACCAACACTAACATTGGCTCCAGCTGGGGATGGTAGCTCCTTGGAGGCACCAAGAACACCGTAGACCAAGTGCATATCCATTGGGCATGGAGTCAATAGCTAAAAACCAAACTAAATACTGAAAACTTGACTCAATAAATTGACTCAAGGCTGATTGAAAAAGATGCTTGGAATTGAGCTTATTCAACAAAACCTACTCTAATTGATCCATTCATCACTTGATCAAGTGATTTTGTAATGCCAGATTAGCCAATCAAGCAACTCTAACAATAATGATGCTTGGCAGTACTTGAACTAAAACACAATTGGGCATTCTGATAGCCATACATACACACAATGTCTCTGGCTTTGTGAAAGACAATCTGGTCTATCATTTAAACTGAAAAGATATTCCATATATGTTGCAGCGGGATCATAAAAACCAGATTCTATCTATTGCCCCAACTCCTCAATACATGCCTCCAGCTACAAACTGTCAATGCAAACATCCAAGGGCAACCTTACCTTTATTTCCTTCTACTGGAAGGGGTTCCCTGTAATATTCCCAATTTTTCACATTACATTTGGAATATTAGAGTCCTTGATTTTATTAATGAATTAAGAAAATAAAATGGTGGAGGGACCGACAATCCTCAATAAGAATAAATATCCACTTTGTGTGTGTGAATGTGGATTAATTTAGCCTAGATCTTAAAAAAGAGGTAGTTGAGCAACTACTAATGTGAATGAGATTGGAGATCATGTCTCAATTAATGAAGAAGATCCTGGAGGGTTGATTTAGTCAACTAAGTCTTGAAGATGTCAAACAAAGGGTCATTGAGCATTAATGATCAAGTGGTGGAGGATCATGTGCAAATGAAGCACACATGATGGAAGAGGTGTACATTGCACCTAGACTGTTTGGTTGATTTGGTCAAACAACGTTGTTCCACTTGGAGGATATTTTCCACATGAGATAGCGCAATTGAGATTAGGGCCAAGGCTTGGGATGGCTCAATCTTTATAAAGGAGATGAAGGCAAAGGTTAAAGGCATCTTGGATTATTTGATGTATGATATTTTAGATCTGGAATTGTCAAGTGACATTCCACTGCATTCTTGGGCTGTTTAGCATAGATTGCAGGTGTTGTTTAGCACAGGGTGTTCCTGGGCAGTAATCCCTCCTCTTTCTTTGAGTGATCTCTAAGGAAGAGGTTTGTACTTCATTATACATCAAGCTTTAAGTGCCATTTCCTTTTTCTACTTATGCAGAACAATCCTATTCAGAAATCTGTATATTTCTGAAGATCAGTTTGGAAGGTGGAAGTTGTCTTCAGTACTTCAGCTGGAGAACAAGGTGAGGGATTATTGCCATCACTTGGGCTTATATTTCAGCACTCCCAGAGCCACATTGCAGATCTGGAATCGGGTCAAATGTTATTGACCTCCTAGCAGCAGTATTCTCTCCAAGAATAACGTTGTCCATATTGCAGAACTAAAAGGAGGAAGGAAATTTCTAGTACTTCAGTTAGCAATCTAGTTGAGGATCATTCCTCCACATTGCCATCAGTCTCACCATCATCCTGGAGTTTATTGCAGCATATTTCAGTAGGTAGAAGGCATGTCTTTCCCTCACAATGCAGTTTTTAGAGGCAGTTGTGTTGCAGCAGCTGCAATCATCTTTTGGAGGATTGAGAAGCTAGATCTAGAGCTTCTAGCTCATAGATCTGAGGAAGGGATCAGCCCTTCAAGCATAGATCTAATCTGAGCACATATTTCATCCATATATTCTTCAGATCTAGCTTCAGATCTGTATTTCCCAGCAGATCAAGGATCAAATCCTAGGGAGGTGATTTTCCAAAGTTGCAGATCTGGAAAATCCTTTCTGGGTTATCTTGGGAATCCATCACATTGGCTAGATCCTAAATCTTGGCATCATCAGAGCTCCAGTTTTGAGTAGATTTGCATTTCTCTTTTCAGCCTGCAACTCCATGTTTATATTCTGCTGAAGAGACAATGCAATATTTGTTGCAGAGCCTCAACAGTTATGTTGTACCTGCTTCACACATGTTTTCAGAGTGATCTTAGCTCATCTTTGTGGCTAGATCTACCTATATCTTGTACTTGTGTAACTGATTCATCATCTCCAGTATAATAAAATGGCTCAACTCTTTCTAAATATTCTGATTTGTACTTAGATTTATTGTTTATCTTGTTGTAAGTTCTTATATTGTGTGAAGTATTACTGCATTCTCCCTTTTGGGATATTACAGTGGTATCAGAGCATGATCTTTGGCTCAGCTTGTGGACACTTCATCTTTCTGCATTGAAAGAAGAACATATGGATGAGATCTATCATGGAGGATGCGAGATCTGTCACTCCTTTCTTTAGATCCATGCAAGATCTCTCCAAGGAGGTCAATCAAATGAAGGAGGAAGAACAGAGAGAAGATCCAAGGAAAAGATGTGATGAGGAAAGAACTTCCTATCAGCAGCAAAGAAGACCGGAGAATCCTAGATCTCCTCATAGATCCACTATGCCCACTTTCTTTGAAGAAGGTGAGAGGTATAGGAGTGAAGAAAGGTATGAACCTGAGACTCATGAGACTCTCAGTCTATATCTTGAAGAGTACAAAGCACAATATATAGCTTTCAAGGAGAAGCTAACTCTTCAAAAATTCTTCCATATCAAAGAAGAAAGAGAATCCTATAGCAGCAATAGAAGAAAGAGGCATAATAGATTTTATTTGCCTACATTTTATGGATATTCCTCAAGCAAATTCAAGGCTTGGAGGAAGGAGTTAGATCCATTTTTCAAGCTACATCCTGTAGTTGAAGAGGAGGATATTCAAATTGCATCACTTCTTCTCTTAGATGGAGCAGAAGATTGGTGGTTTGGGCACCTAGAGCATGCAAAGGTGCCCAAGTATTCATATTTCTTTCACAAGTTGAGGAAGAAGTTTTATGAGGAAAAGACAGAATTGTGCTACAAAGGGACATCTCCCAAGGAAACCAAGGAGAATGTCAATCTTGTCACTCTGGACAAGAGGTCACTACCTTCACCACCTGCTGCGGAAGTACTTGTATCTGGAGAAAAGACACTTGCACCTTTGCAAGGTAGTCTTGAGCTCTTGACATATGGAGTCCCATGCATAGATCAGGAAATGCATGAGGAAGATGAGGAGGATACCAGCACTGGTACACTTGAAGAAGAGAGGCCATCATTCTTACCAACAGTTGGAGATACTATTAACCTGGTTGGAGGAAATCTTGTGTTCTATCAAGAGGTTCCCACATATTAGTTGATCCAAGGTATACATAAAATTTCAACATATATTGTTTCAAGACCAATGCATAACCAAGGGTTAGAAAAAAATGCTGATTTGAAGCAGAGACATATCACAGCTTAGAGGACCCTTGATTTAATCAAGGAGGAGACTAAAAAATATCATGTTCATCATTGTTGAGCTGCACTCAACCCTCTTGAGTTGAGATGTAGAGTTCAAGAAAATGGGATTAGCATTATCCTATGTACAATGGCTGATTATGAGATCAATATTGTGCCTTACTTTGAGACAACATGTGTATTACCCTACAGATCTACAACACTGTCACTTAGTAGTTGTGACAAAGAAAGGGCTTCATCATTCTTGGAGCATTCCGAAGGTAGCTTCATTCATGAATAAATGGAAACAAATATGATAAATGGTAGACATCTTGAAATGAGAAACCTTTTATCCCTTCTAGATGACCCTTTCTCAATGAGCCTCTCACTACTCAAAGAGAAACTTCTACTTGCATTAAATCCAAAACTCCTTTGGTTTTCGAGGGCCTTTGATGGAGAGAGAATATCATTAAGAGATCTCATTAGAGATGCATTTCAACATTTCATGGAATGAAAAAATATTCAACAGTTTGGGAAGGATGGCATTCTACAAAGGGAGGATGCCATGATTATGCAGTACCTCATTCATCATCCTCATGGGAGTGAATGGGTAAGGATGATAAGAAAGGGGTTGTAAAGCCACTTGCAGATTTGTATGGGCCAACATGCTTGGTTACATTGGTTGTCCTTGGGAGATTTCTGTCACTCTCCAAATGCACCTATTTTTCTGATCCATGCCTTGAAAAATATGTATGAAATGAAGAAGGAGGCATGGCTACGCTAGCTGCTCTTGGGTAAGTATGGATACCACCCAATAGCTCATCATTTTCTGAATCATGCCTTGTTTTTCAATGATAAATTGCAGCAAGGGAGGGCATGTTAATTTTGGTTTCACTTGAGAGAGTTTGGCCACCACATGACATCTCCTATGTCTATGTGTTTTGTATTGTGTAAAACTTGGCATAATGATCTCATGATGTGCATTGATGATGTTTCTTTGTATGGGGCTGATGTGACATCTCATATTTCCATTAGTATGCTTTTGTCTCATGATGCACATGAGTAGGAGAGAAGGAAGCAATATCTCTTGTTGCTTGGATTGCTTTTGGGGGAGTTTGGCTTGACCATCTTACATGGAGGAGATAGAGGATGACAGCAAAGGGCCTTACTCCGGTGATTATTGTTAGGAGAATATGGTTTGACATCTTTTTCTACCCATATTACTTCTTCCCTTCTTCTTCTGCATAACCTTGGAATGATGGAGTTTGGGTCCAACAAGGCCAATAGGGCTATGTATGGGAGCATAACAATGCTCAATCTAGTTCATGAAACATGGGATGAAGGAGTATATTGTATAGCTATTCCTTTGTGGAAAGATCTACTTTATTTTATGTCTCTCATGTATTGTTGATAATGTTGGACATCATATGGTTGTCAGTTGGTACTTCATGATGAAAGGAAGACATCTAACCCAACAGTTGGAGGTCATTATTTATGTTTTTAAAAGACAACTTTGGAACCAAACATACATAACCTATTGCAAAAAATGGAGGGAGCCTCCCCTATGTGGATGCCAAATGGAGGGGAATAAATTGCCTTGCATCTACTTTTGGAGTTGCTTGAGGACAAGCAACATTTTGCCTGGGGGGACTATAATATTCCGAAATTTTCACATTACATTTGGAATATTAGAGTCCTTGATTTTATTAATGAATTAAGAAAATAAAAGGGTGGAGGGACCGAAAATCCTCAATAAGAATAAATATCCACTTTGTGTGTGTGAATGTGGATTAATTTAGCCTAGATTTGCAAAAAGAGGTAGTTGAGCAACTACTAATGTGAATGATATTGGAGATCATGTCTCATTTAATGAAGAAGATCATGGAGGGTTGATTTAGTCAAATGAGTCTTGAAGATGTCAAAAAAAGGGTCATTGAGCATTAATGATCAAGTGGTGGAGGATCATGTGCAAATTAAGGACACATGATGGAAGAGGTGTACATTGCACCTAGACTGTTTGGTTGATTTGGTCAAACAGCGCTGTCCCACTTGAAGGATCTTGTCCACATGAGACAGCGCAGTTGAGATTAGGGCCAAGGCTTGGGATGGCTCAATATTTATAAATGAGATGAAGGAAAAGGTTAAAGGAATCTTGGATTATTTGATGTATGATATTTTAGGTCTGGAATTGTCAAGTGACATTCCACTGCATTCTTGGGCTATTTAGCAGAGATTGCAGGTGATGTTTAGCACAGGGTGTTCTCGGGCGGGAATCCCTCCTCTTTCTTTGAGTGATCTCTAAGGAAGAGATTTGTACTTCATTATACATCAGGCTTTAAGTGCCATATCCTTTTTCTACTTTCTGCAGAACAATCCTATTCAGAAATCTGCATATTTCTGAAGATCAGTTTGGAAGCTGGAAGTTGTCTTCAGTACTTCACTTGGAGAATAAGGTGAGGGATTATTCCCATCACTTGGGCTTATATTTCAGCACTTCCAGAGCCACATTGCAGATCTGGCATCAGGCCAAATGTTATTGACCTCCTAGCAGCAGTATTCTCTCCAAGAATAACGCTGTCCATATTGCAGATTTGAAAGGAGGAAGGAAGTTGCTAGTACTTCAGCTAGAAATCTAGTGGAGGATCATTCCTCCACATTGCCATCGGTCTCACCATCAGCCTAGAGTTTATTGCAGCATATTTCAGCAGGCAGAAGGCCTCTCTTTCGCTCACATCGTAGTTTTCAGAGGCAGTTGTGTTGCAGCAGCTGCAATCATCTTTTGGAGGATTGAAAAGCTAGATCTAGAGCTTCTAGCTCATAGATCTGAGGAAGGGATCAGCCCTTCAAGCATAGATCTGATCTGAGAACATATTTCAGCCATCTGTTCTTTAGATCTAGCTTCAGATCTGTATTTCCCAGCAGATCAAGGATCAAATCCTAGGGAGGTGATTTTCCAAAGTTGCGGATCTGGAAAATCCTTTCTGGGTTATCTTGGGAATCCATCACATTGGCCAGATCCTGAATCTTGGCATCATCAGAGCTCTAGTTTTGAGTAGATCTTCATTTCTCTTTTCAGCCTACAACTCCATGTTTATATTCTGCTGAAGGGACAGCGCAGTATTTTCTGCAGAGCCTCAACAGTTACGCTATACCTGCTTCACACATGTTTTCAGGGTAATCTTAGCTCTTCTTTTTGGCTAGATCTACCTATATATTGTACTTGTGTAAATGATTCATCATCTCCAATATAATAAAATGGCTCAGCTCTTTCTGCATATTCTGATTTCTACTTAGATTTATTTTTTATCTTGCTTTAAGTTATTATATTGTGTGAAGTATTACTGCATTCTCCCTTTTGCGATATTACATTCCCAAAGAATGGGACTTGACAGTCCAGATCCTGGGACTGTATTTGGGTCTCCAATTTAGCTAGATATTTTTCAATTGTGATGGCAAACTCTTGCAAACAATTTAGCTTAATTTCATGGCTACATCGACAGCACTTTAGATAAGAAGAAAGAGATGAAGCAAAGTTCTCATCTACCTCATCATCTATGCACATATATTTCCATTCTCTAAATCCTTGAATATAGGCCGCCTCTATTGTGAATTCTTCCTTCTCCATCCATGTTTCCAGAAAGATATGCCACAAATCTGCAAATGACTTAATAGATCTGATAGACAAATTTTCAATCCACCGTCTACATTTCCCTTGAAATGAATCATAGAACAATCTGATGAAGACATCTTCTTGTTTGAATCTAAGAAGTTCAACAATTTTTTTAAAATTTGCTACATGTTTAAGAGTCAAAGTCAGATCTTCTTTGTTAAATATAGGGCCATTACTCAAAAAATATGCATCTTTCGGTAATTGATTAGGAAAACTAGGAAGATTAGAAAAGTCAATACATGAATACCTTGACCAAATAGAAACGACATCTGAGTCTTTCATTTAGCCAGTGGAGCCACCATCAATATTTCGAAACTTGGGATTTTGCACAATGGAGTCGCCAGGTGAAGGTTCAGCCTTCATATGTGTCTGACTGTTGTTCACCATCAGAAATCAGATCTGTAACTTGAACAATCTTTCCCAGAGAATATGTATCACCTTGTTCCCCAGTATGGTCGCCAAAATTTTATCACTTGGATTGAACCTCAGGCTCAGAAACGAAATTCCGAGGTAACCCGAAACCACGCTTAGCCAAGTAGCTAGCCCTACTAGGCAGGGAGAGGGCTCTCCCCATAAGGATCACAGCCAAGATGACTGCGGAAAGAAGATATTAGGCTAGGTATAGTAGCTCAGGTTTTTTTTATTTTGATTGTGTATGGTTTTGTCAGATCAGGAGGAGTCAAACAATCAGGGCAAGGAAATTAGGTCAAAATTTGGAGGGTGCTCTATGGGGCAAGGTAGGTACAATGCTTAGCACTTTAGGATTTTTGTGGCAGGATGATTAGGACAAGTGAGGAGCTATAAAGAGCATGGTGAATTCATGGTTTCCTTATAAACTAAAGAAATTACAAATTGTGAATATTTACCCAAAACAGAGCATAAAAATTATGGATTCTGTTCATCTAACTTGCAAACATTCACTTAATAGAAATGAAATGATAGATGAAATACACAAAAAACTATAACATTTAAGCACAAAATAAGAAACTTAAACTAAAAACAATACCACATGGATCCCATAAAAATAGCTGCAAATTTGATTAATGTCCAGGCCAAAACTGATACAAAAGTGTGTCTCTTAAGAAGCCAAACCTCCAAATGAGTCACCCCATTACAATCATTGAGAAACTACATCATATAGACCTCAAAACCACTCTCCCTAGCCTCAAGGAGTCGAATCCATGAGATAGGAATCAATTTCACCTACTCCCAAACAAAAAACTGAAGACTAGGAAGACCCAACAATTTTCCTCTAAAAGAGAGGAAACTGATTCATTTGACCTCTAGAGGACTCACCTAATGTATCTACCTTAGATGAAAGTAAAAACATGATATTTACATTCACCATGACCATTTACATCAGTAATTTCTTCATTTTCCCAAGTAAAAAGTCAAACTGGAATGAAACTTCAAAATTTGTTGAAGATGGTGAAAATGTAATTTTCTTGGCAAACGTAGAGCGCCCTAATAGGAAAAATAACCTCTTTGGAAAGAAACTTATGGAGGCCTTCCCTATGACCAAATCAGCTCCATGAGATCTCATTGGAAAGCTCTATGAGTCTAGTTTCAAAATATACCTCAAGTTTCCAAAATTATTCTCAGTTCCCTGTAAAAATGTGAATCTTCCAAGACTAGTAAATGTGCAACGCCTAGGTAAAAAAGGAAGCAGAAACATGAAAATTTGGTTGTTTTTTGCACATTTGAGGGACCAGTTCTCCTCTAAATTTTATGAAACCTACTAGGAATTATGTATTCATCATTATGAACATGATGGTGGTGGCCATTTCTCATTTGGAGGCCCCAAAAAGAGCATAGCGTCCAGGCCGTTGCACATTTGGCATAATTTCTGAGTGCAAAAACACAGACTTTGCACATTTTTAAAGACCACATTTGGAGGCCTTCCTGGTGTCCAAATTGGGCCCAGGATAGCTCGTTTGAAATATATTCAAGTATACTTTCCACATCTACCTTTTTTTTCTGATTGGAGTTTATTTTTCTTGTAAAAAGTTTTTTTCCCAAGACTGGTCAAAAAGTGATGAATGAGGGTGCAGAAATGCAGATTGCTGGTGCAGGCAACTTTTGGGGGCCTTTCGTAACTCCAAATTGAGCTCATGATATCTCATTGAAAACATCTCTCTGTATAGATATCATTTGACTCATTAATAAAGTCACTTGGACACTCCAGCTATGAGAAAACTTGATTTTCCCAAGGTCACTATAAAAGTGCAGCAACTTTCTCGTGGCACCTGTATTTGTGACATTGCTCTAAAACCATGACACCTGTGTAAAAAATGAATGATTTTTTCCTTCCTTGACCTATTATGGACAAAAACCTCTCTAATTATTTTCAAATTCATCTCTGTTTGGTCTGAAACACAGTTTGAAAAAACCGACCCTATGTGTGGAAAATGACTTGACTCTTGGAAAGAATTCTCAAAAAATGATGGATATATGATGTTTATGAGCTGAAATTACCTCATACTTACTTATATTACCTACCTTATGTCTCTTTTTGTCAAATATATCATTTCCATAACAAACCCTAGCTCAGTGGTAGGGGAAATTAGGGTTTGTGAAGCATTCTAACTCTAGTAGCTCTTTTGTGGTTGCTGATTCATATCTGATGATTTTTCCTCCTTTCTTACATGATTTATTCTTTGGTGTTTGTTCATAACTGAAACTTTTGTCTTCCTCTTCAGAAATTTTGAAATTGAAAGCTTTAGAAACCCTATGGTAAATGGAATGAGATGAAGGGAGTGAGAGATGAAATGACTAGCTTAGGAAAATGGAGTGAGTGAATATAAATGAAAACCTAGGTCTATGAAAACCTAGGATTTAACAATATTTATGACTAATATGTGTTTAGGGACATGAATATGGATATGATGCATGAAAATGGGAAGGAAATACAAACTAGGGTTTCATAGCAATAAGCACTTCAAATTTCTTATGAAACACCAAATATATTAGAGGAGAGGTGTCTTTAGGGTCCACTTACTGATTTAAAGCCTTTTGAAGAAATTTGTGAGGAAATGAATTTTGCTATATTTTGTGAAACCTTTTGAAACACTTTGTGAGCAAATGCGCAGCATCCTGGAGGAACGCACAACGTTCGGGAAAACATGCAGCGACCAAGGGTAAATGCGCAGTGCCTGTGTAAATTGATTAGAAGTTGTCAGGAAAACGCATAGCGCCTGAGTGAAAATGCACAACGACCGGGAAAATGCGCAGCGACCTAGGGTAAATGCACAACAACCCTGATATTTAACTGAAAATGCTTGAAAACTTGAAATTTGTCCTTTGTTGGAAACTCCTGATGGATGAGTGAAGGAAATGAATTTCTTTGAGGTGTTTGAATGGTTGTATAGCTTTAGTGGTTTTGAATTTTCAATTTGAATTACCCACTTTTCCTATGTTCACTTTTCCCTTTGGACTTTTTCACTGATACTCTTTATCTTTCTAACTTCTTTAACATTTTGCAGTTTAATCAAGTCATGGAGTTTGGCTTTTTTTGCTCCACTTAGGCCAGATGATTGCATTGACAGCTTGGGATTTAATTTATTACATATGAGAACATGAAATTACATTTGGAAAAACATAAATGAATTACATATTGAATTTTATATCAAAATGACATTTTGATATAAAAGTCATTAAACTCAAAAATTACAACTCTGAAAATATGATAATTACATCATGATGATCTTATTTAGTCCCTCTCATATATGTGTTGACCTCATCTAAAATGAAGGAGTGACCTAGAGAAATATAAAAACCTAATGACCTAATGGGACTACTTTAGAACTTAATTTCATGAATGAGTTTTGATTTAAAATACTTCCTGGTGAAAAGAGCATTTTCATAGGTGTCGTTATGCTCAAGGAGACATGAGATTGAGTCAGCCAATATGATCTTTTGAGGGAGAATGAAGTTTATGAAAAGGACAACCACCAGTGGAACAATTTTATATCATGACCTAATGGAATGATTGAAAATTTCTTTAGAGTGGGACACCTAAGATGCACATGCAAAATGTGTTTTCATCCTTGGTGGAAGTATGCAAATACTGACACTAACACTTTGGAGCCCATGACTACACCAATTCCTATAGATTTTGGAGAACCAAAAATTTAGATTCATCTAATGGAAACTTGTTAGGTGGACTCATGTGACATCTTGAGTCTTTTGTTTTCCTAGAAAGACACATGTAATGGCTTTAGTAGGGAGCATATTAATATTATAATGGGAGGATCCTACAAATTCTGTCTTGATTATAAGGTGGCACTCTTTTGTAAGTTACCCCCTCCCACCAAGTATTTTTTTTATGATATTTCCTAGGAAGTTGACCTCCTTTATCAAATTTTCTGAAGTGTTCAATATTAAAACATTCCCTACATTGGAAGGAATCTTGATCATAATCAACGTGTTGCATCCAAATGCATATTTTTTAACAAGCTTGATCTTTATCATGAATCATTTTCTTAAATCCACAACCATGCACATTCAAGAGAAATTGGTAACATGTTTCCTTTATGTTTCCACACGATTAAATTGAAATTTTCTTCATGTGTTGTCAATATATTTTAAGGAATTGAATTCCTATAATTGCAATGGAATGCTAGGAATCCTTACTCAATTTGGAGTGGATGAGAGTGTATCCAAATATAGGTAAGAAGTTAGGCTTTGAGGAATCATTCAAAACCTATATTTCCCTCAGTACCAAGGGCTTAATTTGAGGCTGAGATACTTATCTTAAGTTGAGGCTGAGATACTTATCCTCAACCAAGTCAAATTTCATAATGAAAAATAATTTCATGCATGGGTAGATAAAACTTTTATCCTTGACTTTCAATCTTTAGATTAAGGAAATATATAAAGGTAGCTGAGATATTTTTAGAGATAGACCATTGAATATGTAGATTAACCCATTTATTTTGAATTATTCTATGTATTTTATATAGTTGAGTACCTAAATAATATTATTGGTTGGATATTCTTTTAAAATTTTGAGGAATGAGGAGGAGAGGGATGGAGTGATCCCCTACTAGGTGCCTCCAAAGTGGTATTCCTTGAAGATATTCTCTTCTAGCAGAGGAATGGTCACAATGCATGAGAAACCATGGTAACTATTATAGCCTTTAGATATTAAGATGTGATATTTTATCCTTCCTAAAGGGTGGAAAAATGGATGAAAGGTTGGTGTTGGATCAAATTAAAGAATCAGATAGACAAGGATCTAGAAGTAGACAGGATGCGATCATTGAAAAGAGAAATAACAAAGGGGACACTAGCGGGTTAAACAATGCCATGATGGAGCTAAATTATGAGCAAGAACTAGTGGAAAATGGTACCATAATTTTATTGAGGCATTAGAATTTAGAGGTTGAGCTAATGGTGGGCCAAGGAAGAGCAAAGAGGGAATTCAAGGGAGCCTTGGTGGTGATGGTTATAACTAAGGAAGACCCCTATATTCTCTCTTATATATATCCATAAGAGCCATTTTTTTACCTCTTTTTATGCTTAGAATATTAAATATGGAGAAACATGGTGGTGGGGTTTGATCCACTTAAAAATGGTCATAGTTGTAATTGTTGGTGTATGGTCTTCTTACCACTCAAACTCTCACCTAGGAAGAAAATACCTAACCTCAATGATAAATACTAAAGGAAACTCATAGGTTAGACACCCATTGTCACCTCGGTGGCCTTTCCCCACTCTTTTAAATAAGGAGATGGATGATCCTATTCTAGGGAAAATCCCTATAGAAAAACAAACTATGTTCATTGCAAAACTATGAGTAGTTGAGAAGCTTTACTAATGGAATTTTATCAATAATGATCATTTTTTTTTGTAAGTTTAATTTTGTATTTCCTAAGAAATTTAAAGCATAAACTTACAATTTCCATCTTTCCATGATTTTCTAAGTTCACCAAAGGAAGTCACAATTTTCCACTAGTGAAACCAGATATATTGACCACCTTCTGAGAAAAATTCATACTAGTACAAAAATAACTTAAGGCAACTAGCCTATCGACTAGAAAAATGAAAAGGAAAATATATTTGGAGAACATAAAAACCCAAGAGTCTAAGGAGGTCACTAGTGTAGGATCTTTGGCACTGGAACCTAAAGGAGGTGGCTCTCAAGGTGAGCTATCATGGCATCCAAAATTTCCAAGCATGAACATTGAAATATTTGAACATGTTTCATGTCATTCAGGGCAACATAAATATCGTATTGTTCCTCTTGCTTGTCATTTAATACTCTACTAAGAATATTTTTGAGTTTATAGTGGAGAGTTATTGATTTAAGATACTAATTTTGTCTTCCTTGGTGTGACCATGGTCGAGAACCTAGTGGGAAACATGTCAATAATATCTTAGTCTGAGAAAACAAGACATTCATTAATAGGAAAAGTCTCAAGGTATTGAATATTTGCTTCCATCCCAATTGTAATATAATTGTGGTAAATATTTGTAGCCTCATGACCATGTGCTTGGGAATGGGTTCTAATATGAGAATCACGAGCACGCTCACCTTTGTGGCCACCCTTCCCACCTCTACGACTGCACATGCACTATCGAGGTTGGCTACTCATGTTGAATAAACGCCAGGGAAGTGATATGATTAAAGGGGAACTAGTTGGGGAGGAACATAAATGATGCAAACTTAGCTGCAAAAACCCACTTTATGCATAAGAAATGCATATGAACCAAAATAAGCTCGAACAATGGTAATCTCTTATGCAGAAGTATTATTTTTCTTTGTCCAAACTCTAAACCTTTATAAATGTTTATAGCGAAACCTTATAATCTCCTTCCATAGATATTTGGTTAATTTTTATTACCCACACATATCAATAATACTTTTTGTTTTGGACTTTGGTTTAATCCCTTTTTCTGCGCTTTATTTCTATTATATTACTTTTGTAATAGAAATTAAACATAAACCTTAATGGACTTACCATTTTGCACTCATAACACATTTACCAATGCTTCACTTAGCTTCAAATCTCCGTTGTTGACTCTTGTCCGATCCGATGGCTATCAGTTCATCGCATTTCAAATACACTGATATTTAATGCTTATGTGAAATGGGCAGTTTTTATTTGCTACGTGTCATGGTTTAAACATTATCGCATCCTTTTCATAATTACCATTTTCATTCTATGCGAAAAACCTCTTGTTGTTTTTCAAAACCATCTTCATTGTTCTGTTGGCCTTTGAATCATAATTCCGCATTCAATCTACTCACTATTCCAGAGATAAATTGAGATTTCAACTGCACCATTGATCCATGGTTTCTGCCTTCATACGTTCACAACTTGATCAGGAACACTGTCCCTCAAATCAATTTCATTGTGATTCTTTTAAAGCTTCAATTTCTCGGCTGAATGCACATCTGATGCATGTGATTCCAAGTCCTATTTATGGTTCTATATAATGTACTCATAATATTGAATTGAAGTGTCAATTTTCTTTTGTGTCATCGATCCATTCAGTGATTGATGACTGAACTTAACACATGCATAACCTTCTTCATTTTACTCGTGTAACAAAATCCTCTGTTTTGTAATTTACTGTCACATCAGCACCATTCTCCTTACAACGTGTTAATTTTACTCGCTTCCAGCTATAACAAACACTCTTGCTCCATAATACTTGGCTATTTGAATAAAAACCATTCCAATCCCACCAGGGCCTCTGTGCTTTCTCTTTATTAAACCAATACTACAATGTTGTCATATCTCTCAAAGCATAATTGAAGCCACCATCCCTCTTTACAACAATTAATGGAATGTTTTGACCAATTTAATCCGCATATATATACACTGTGCCGAATTCTAATTTATCGCACAAATTATAAACTGAATCAGTCAATGCATAATCATCCACTTTAGGATCAAAATTCTTTGTCTATAAATATCCAAATAATTACAAAATTTCTTCTCTCTGGCTTGATATTATAATCAGTGGCCTTTTTAACCTCTCTGGTCATAGGCTTCCAAATCAAACATTTCTAATCTTCTAAATCCTACCCCCACAATATTTTGAGACTTACAATTTATACAATTGATTCTGAAACCAATTTTGGTTTCAGATCCTCTATCTTCTCAACAAATTCCTCAAAATCCTCTAAGTCCTAAAATATCTTCTTTATCCCTAAGGATCCTCTCTAATCCCATAAAATCATGAAACCAATTCTAATTTAGGATTTGCAAGTTATTTCTCAAATCTCTTAATCTTTCAACTATCCTAATTCTCTCATATTCTCTTTCAAGAACATTTACAAAATTCCTCTCAGTATTTAATAAATCCAATATTATAAATATCTCACTCAAAATATTTTAAAATTACATCAATTTAATACATAGGCAACCAATCTTCTTTGAAAACACAAGACCCCTAAGCCTATTAAAATACAAAGAATTTTATGAGCCTAATGCTTCTGCATCAGACTCCCAAGGTTAAAAATAATCATGATCTCCTAATCATGTTTTCTGATCTTTGTCTTCCTGGATCCCATACCTTGTTCTGTAACTTGTCTTTTATTGTTGCTGTTGTTTGTTTCTTTTCTCCATGTCTCTGCACTTTATGTTGTTTTGTTGCACTAGCTATGCTTTTACAATCTGCTATTGTCTTCCTCTTGTTGTTGCTTCTTTGCTTTCATGTTGTTGTCTTCTTCTGAGTCACTTTCATAATTATCCTTCTTATCAATTCAATTTATTTGTCTAATATATCTTCTGTCTGCTGATTACTTTCACCTCTTGGTTGTTGAAATTTTATTCTTACCGTCGCCCTGTCATGCTTACCCTCTTGTTTTCTACAACTGATAACTTCTTCCTGATTATCATTTATGATAATTTCTTTGTCTTCTTTCTTTAGCAATTCCTTGGACTGGTACATAGTCTGCCATTTACTGCTATCTCCCTCTATTTTCTTTAGTTTGTTGTTGTTGTCTTCTAACTTTTTCATCTTCACCTTCTGCATTTCCCAATATTGAAATTGAGATTTCTCTTCCTGTATTTAATCCTGATTCTCCAGCATTATTTCCGGCAATCTAATCTCTTTGTTCCATGGATTAAATAATTCCACAGAAATTTCTTCCTCTTTCTTTACTTGGTTGTTCATCTGTGCCAAAGTTTCTCCAGCATTTGCAACAAAACCTGCATTCACAAAAAAATTATTAAAATGAAAAACATAAGGCCTCAGTGCCTCTTCTGGAAACATTTCAGTATGCTACTCTGATTTTTCCTCCTCTATCAGCACATCAGTATGCTAATTTATTATCCCTAAAGAATTCTCTAAAGGACTCTCAAGATTGTCAACAAGTCTCTCTTCTAGATCATTTGCTTCCATGATGTCTCTTTGTTCTTCTCCACTGTAGTGAACTCTATCTTCTGAAATCTCTCTATCATACTCTGATTTTTCCAGCAAATATTCCAGCAATGCAATTTCTTTTTGAAATTCCTTAAGTACTCCATCATCATTTACAATTTCTACATTTTTACACAAATTTTCAGTTTGAAAATTACAAGGCTCAACAATCTCAACTGTTGCTTCACATATCAGCTCTTCATATTGAATCTCATCTCCTTATTTCACAATAAATTCTTCCTGTGTTGTAACAGCTTCACATGCATTACTAAGTTCTTTCTGCTGCAATAAATCACTGCTTTTATCATTCAAGAGACACTCTTCATCGTTACTCTCTTCTTTAGAGTATTTATCTTTTGAAAGATATTCTTCCATACTTTTGACAACTTCAAAAGATTGCTCATTCTCTGTAAAACCTGTAATCACATCAAAATCATTAGTTACAAAAATACAAGGCTTTACATTCTCCCGCTAATCTGAACTTGCCCAACAGTTCAGGAAATCATCAATAATGTATTTTTCAGTAAGGTAAACTTCTTGTTGTCTTGAATTCTCACAATAATACATAAGATATTTCACAGATCTCCATTCTTCATCTTCCTCCAAACTTTCACCCTGTTCTGGTCTACAAATGGAAACTTCCTTTTCTAACTCTGCTTCTTTGTGTTTTTCCTCCAACCACTTCACTTGCCTCTGTTGTAGCTTTCTCTGTAAATTATGCCACTTCACTGTCTTTTTCCTCAAGGCCCAACCTTGTCTTTGGTATTTTTCTATCATCATCTTTAGTTTATTAAATTTTTCTCTTATCTCAGCAATCTCTTTGTCACACTCCTCTTGAATCATTTGTTTCCTACATTTTTCTTTAACATCCTTATTCTTCATCTTGTAGCTTTCTTCTAAACCTTGCATATGAATTTCCATAGTCATCTTCTCTCCTGTGCAAGCTTATGTATCTGCAACCAATCAACCTTCTACTGAGTTGATCTTCTCACCAAGCTTTTCCTTTGTCTAGTCTTCAAGTCCTCTCCTTCTCTGAACTTGTACTGAGAAATATTGCTCTCTTCTTTGGTTGCTACACTCACTTCATTTAAAGACACCACTGTCCCTGTTTATTCCAAGCCTTAGCTAGAATAAATTCATGCTACAATTTCTAAGAACTTTCAAAATTATTCCTATAGTCTCACTTTGAAATGTTGTGCCAACTTTCCATTCCTTTAATCTATTGTGGTCTTATTCAGAACCCCTGCTATGACTATCATTAGTCATCCTCTTATTTCCATTTATATGAGTGCATCACTAACTCTTTCACTATGAGTTGTTTAAGCCTCTGCAACATCAAGTCCTTCCTGCTGCCACTTACCTCACCAAGTTTCCTCTGGAATTTGAATTCTGGCAAGTATGGTTCTCTATCTTTCGAACCTCCTTGAGCTTTCCTCTAATCCTTCTAGGCTTCAACTCATCTGCACCTTTTAAGAACACAAATTTCCTTGTTTTTCCAACCTCTATTGGAATTCTTCAAGGTTCTGTTCCACACTTTTATTTCACTCATAAACTATTACCAGCTTCCTTCATCACTTCTCTTAAGGCAGTTATCTTCTTTTGATGAGATTTTCTTCAATTGTCTGCAATCTGAATTCTGCAAACATAATCCTCAAACCAGAGTTAAAATAACACTTACCATCTCACCTTCAATATCTCTGTGTGATCTTGTTTCACCGCTCATTTACACTTGAATGGATTGCTTTTATTTATTTTTACAATTGTTGTTACACATCATTTATGTATATCTCCTGCTTATCATATTGAAAATCGGATCTCCTCTTGCTTTCTCCATCACACATGCATTCTTTACAATTAAAAAAAAATTGAACCCTCAAAAGAGATTTTTCCAGCTCTAATACCACTTTGACATAGCCTTAGCTGCAAAAAGCCACTTTGTGCATAAGAAATGCATATGAACCAAAATAAGCGCAAACAATGGTAATCTCTTATGCGGAAGAATTATTTTTCTCTATCCAAAGTCTAAACCTTTATAAATGTTTAGGGCAAAACCTTATAATGTTCTTCCATAGATCTTTGGTTAATTTTTATTACCCATGCATATCAATAATACTTTTTGTTTTGGACTTTGATTTAATCCCTTTTTCTGCGCTTTATTTCTATTATATTACTTTTATAATAGAAATGAAACATAAACCTTAATGGACATACCATTTTGCACTCATAGTACATTTACCAATGCTTCACTTAGTTTCAAATCTCCATCATTGACTCTTGTCCGATCCGACGGCTATCAGTTCATCACATTTCAAATAGACTAATATTTAATTTTTTAAACTTATGCGAAATGGGTTGTTTTTAGTTGCTGCGTGTCATAGCTTAAACATTATCGCATCCTTTTCATAATTACCACTTACCATTTTTATTCTATGCGAAAAAACTCTTGTTTTTTTTCAAAACCATCTTCACTGTTCCATTGGCCTTTGACTCATAATTCCACATTCAATCTACTCACTATTCCGGAAATAACTTGAGATTTCAACTACACCATTTATCCATATTTTTTGCCTTCATACGTTCACAACTCGATCAGAAACACCATCCCTCAAATCAATTTCATTGTGATTCTTTTAAATCTTCAATTTCTCGGTTGAATGCACATCTGATGCATGTGATTCCAAGTTCGATTTCTGGTTCTATATAATGTACTCAGAATATTGAATTGAAGTGTCAATTTTTCTTCTACGTCATCGATCCATTCAGTGATCAATGACTAAACTTAACACATGCATAACCTTCTTCCTTTTACGTGTGTAAAAAAATCCTCTGTTTTGTAATTTATTGTCACATCAACACCAATCTCCTTACAACGTGCTAATTTTCCTTGCTTCTAGCTGTAGCAAACACTCTTGCTCCATAATACTTGCCTATTTGAATAGCAACCGTTCCAATCCCACTAGGGCCTTTGTGCTTTCTCTTTATAAAACCAATACCACAATGTTGTCATATCAATCGAAGAATAATTGAAGCCACCATCCCTCTTTACAACAATTAATAGAATGTTATTCCCAATTTCATCCACATATATATACATTGTGCCAAATTCTAATTTATCACACGAATTATAAACTGAATCAGTCAATGCATAATCATCCACTTCAGGATCAAAATTCTCTGTATATAAATATCCAAATAATTACAAAATTTCTTCTCTATGGCCTGATATTCTAATCAGTGGCCTTTTTAACCTCTCTGGTCGTAGGCTTCCAAATCAAACTTTTATAATCTTCTAAATCCTACCCCCACAATCTTTTGAGACTTACAATTTATACAATTGATTCTAAAACCAATTTTGGTTTCAAAACCTCTATCTTCTCAACGAATTCCTCAAAATCCTCTAATTCCTAAAATATCTTTTTTATCCCTAAGGATCCTCTCTAATCCCATAAAATCATGAAACCAATTCTAATTTAGGATTTACAATTTATTTCTCAAATCTCTTAATCTTTAAACTATCCTAATTCTCTCATATTCTCTTTTGAGAACATTTACAAAATTCCTCTCAATATTTAATAAATACAATATTCTAAATATCTCACTCAAAATATTTTAAAATTACATCAATTTAATACATATGCAACCAATCTTCTTTGAAAACACAAGACCCCTAAGCCTATTAAAATACAAATAATTTTTTGAGCCTAGTTCTCCTGCATCAATAAAAAAGGAAAAAAAGAGGCTCGTAAATGTGGAAATTGAAAGTAGGTCTACAGATAGAGTATGAGCAACAAATGGAGCTAGTGGGAAGGAGAAAAATAACTAGAAAAAACTTCAAGGTATAAAATTCATGCCACCCTTCTTGGCCAAAGAATGTAACAACCACTAAACATATAAAGAATAAAAAACCAACAATTCAACTTCCAAAATTCAAGGGAATCGATATTGTGAACATAGAAAGTACCACCAGGAGAGTCCCTCGACTAGGGTGAAGGATTGAACTAAAGCGGACTGTTGAGAACACGACTACAATAATAGAAGAAAGAAGCAAGGTTCCAACCAACCCACCAGTAAGCAAAGGTTTGGCCACAGTCCTAAAGCCTTAGCTCTACCCTCTTTGTGAAGACTCCGCCTCAGTGTTAAGGAGGTAAATCCCCTCTGCAAACAGAGGCGATCCCACTAGCCCAGATCGGGTCTAGCAAAAATCAATTCACGTAATGATGTTGGTTCCTAGTTAAAAAAAGACAAAGATCACGATGAGTAGCCTACCTCAAATCCCACGCAGTTGTCGTTGGATAAAAGATGATTTTTCCCATCCCTCGCTTGACAGATCATGATCCTTCCATTTGACACATCCAGACACCTGTACACATGCAGGGAAACGACGACATACAATGTAACATCTAAAGCATGTAACTATATAGCAGTCAGAGAGGATATAATTCATTGCATTACATAAATAAATGAACACATGAATGGAAACAAAATTAGAGTCGCTTATATTATAAATGACAAAAGGGAGATTACAACCAAATGTTCTGACGCTATGATCTTCCTTCGGTGGGGCTTGCAGTAGAGCGTGTCTCAACAAAGCCTGTCGGGAATCTAGACGAAGCTCTCTCTCTTACAGGATTCTCTTCGACTTAGCTCTTAATAGTTGCCCAGATATAGTTTCCTTCCTACAGTTCAGCTAGCTTGCTAATGGAGAGGGCAAGCTTTTATAGATGGAGGAAAGGAATTTGGTATCCCTATAATCATAGGATAGGCCCTATCTCTTAGGAAGGTTCCATGATAGGTGGAAAACCACTTCCTATACATGGAGATCTGGAGCCAAACCACTCAACTCCTTTTGATGATTCATTCTGGAGTTTGCTAGAATCAAACTTCCGCCATTTATTTTTTTTTAAAATCCCTTAATAAGCTCAGTGTGAGTGAAACACAGGGACAGAGCGCCAGTTGGCACGCCCTCTAGTATGGATTTCCCCCATTGGCGCGAGGGATGAACTGGCTAGTCGCGCCAAGGCTAAAACATCTGTTTTTAGGGTTTTTTAGAGGAAATGTTCTTCAGGAAAATGTTTTTCCTTATGGAAGAGGATGCGGCCATGAAGGTGGTTTCAGGACATTTTACTATTCACAGGTCACGGAAATAGTCCCCCAATGCATGGGACGAGGGATTATAGGGACGGTGAAAAAATGATGTGTAACAGATGTCCCCTAAAGCATGAGGTCCGAGAGAGAGGGAGGGGTGAAATGCTTTATGAGAACGCGCCCAACTAAAAAAACACTGTCGTCGGAAGACCTGCAAATAAAAATACAACTAATATCTCTAATACATGATATGTGGTATGGGCGCAGCCATCCATAATAGAGTGTACAATAACCGGGATCCAAGGTATGGACGCAGCCATCTAGCAAAGAAGGATCAACAAGTAGACTCAGGTATGGTCGCAGCCATCCAATCAAATGAGTCATGTAACTAATCATGATAATCCACAAAGAATCTGCAGCCTGGATTTTATCAGTCAAAATCCGGGGTCTTACGCTCCATCTCAACCCGAACAGAGTACAAGTCCAAGCATGTGAATAAGTGAGCTAAAGTCAAACATGCAAGAACATCGTTTGATTACCAGCCAATAATGAAAGTCGTTAACAAACGCGATAAGAACCACTAATAATGAGGATGGCCCTCAAGGTACTATAGGTACAATCCACAGAATGTGAACAGTGAGCTGGCATCGAACACCGACAGAATCATCCGATCGAAGGTCAGTAATGAAAACCTTGCGTCGAA
This sequence comes from Pinus albicaulis, assembly GCA_034641835.2. Classification (NCBI taxonomy): domain Eukaryota; kingdom Viridiplantae; phylum Streptophyta; class Pinopsida; order Pinales; family Pinaceae; genus Pinus; species Pinus albicaulis. The sequence continues at coordinate 215,637,321 of CM076577.1, read as the reverse complement.
TGCGAAGAACTTGCCATTGAGGCATGTAGGCTCCAAGGTACCTGAAGGGAGTCTCTAGATCAACTTCCTGGATAATGAGCTGAAGTAGACAGGAAGTCTTCTTGATCAAAGGTGGGCCATAGTGTTTCCCACATCATCAACGCGAGACAGAGGAACATGATGTTTGAAAATCAAGATCAATAGAGAATCAGAGGGAGGTTGAAAAATGTAGAGGCCAAATTATTTTGAACATATCGGTGGCACGACACTGGAATTGGCAGTATTTGACATCAAAGGATCTGAGGTCATGATGACGTGGAAAATAGTAGATGAGTTGTCAAAAGAGATTACCCAAACCCACGGAGGCAAGCAAATAACGAGATGAGATGTCCCCAACCCGACACGAATGCAGAAAAGTGCCATGTTCAAGAGTGACATACTGCTGACACGAAGGCGATACTGGTTCCATTTTACCCCACCATTTCTGGCGAGTACCCCAATTATTTTTGGAAACAAGCTTGAAGGTGATAGCATATGCTTGCGATATAAGTTTGTCCTTCGAACAAATCCAAACTAGTACATTTAACGAGCCCTAGGAAGGAGGAACTCGAGTGACGTCATTACGATGGAGTCCAATGTCATCAATTTTTAACAAGTCTGACAAAGGAATAACTCGACGTCTTTTCATGTTTAGAGAGTTTGAAAAGATAGCAGAAAATAAAACTCCAGCAGTCCCTTTTCGTAGATAGTCTCGCAGATTCGAAAAGGTAGAAAACTATGTTTGAGAGAAAATCCTAGTTGTGATAGGCTAGAGTATTCCTTTTTCATAAATAATATATCCCATCCCGAAAAAGGGGTAAACATATATTGGGTATATGTCGTTTCGCAGCCAATTTAACGAGCTCAAAACGACAAGTGACTCGACAATATTTTCAGTTTTAGAGAGTCAGAAAAGAGCTAAAATATGACTCCTCCTAGAGGAACGAGTGGTATAAAGGATAACAACTGGTTCCGGTAATGGTGGAACTACTCAGAATAAGTAAAGGTCAAGAGGCTAGCTAACAAGACCACTCATCGCAGCGGTTCCTCAGGAATGGGTAAAACAATCAAGTGAAGGCGTATGATTGGCCAAGCAGATGGGGACAATGGAATGAGAAAACCAAGGCTCATCTGAAAAAACAGGCTGATAAAATGGAAATCACGAGAGGTAAAATGGGAATGGTTTCATTTTTACACAAGCTTGAAATCAGAAAACTCTACTTGAAGTTGGTTTCATTTTTACACAAGCTTGAAACAAAGATAAACTATGCTTGAAACCGGTTTCATTTTTACACAAGCTTGAAACGGAAACAAACTATACTTGAAAATTTTTCGCCCACATAAGGACTCAACGCAGGTACAGAGCCTCCTGCGTCTAATCCATATGAAAGGCAGATGGAGTGAAGGTTCAAGTTACGAGATCAAGAGAAAGACTCGACTGGGATTTTACGAGATCTTATCAAAGACTCGAATTGAATAGGAAAGTGTTTCATTGTTTTAACGAGGTTGAAACATTAAAAGAACTATCCTCATGACACCTTGTTTCATGGTTTAAGGAGCTTGACACAAGAAAACGAACCATGCTCTGACAGACCTTGTTTCATGGTTTAAGGAGCTTGACACAAGTAGATGAACCATGCTCCAACGACCTTATCATGATGAATAAGAAGTCATAGCTTCCAAGGGTTGCCCATCCGATGGAAGGAAAACATCTTGGAAGTCTAGACCTAGTTCCCCCAACACTCTATGTACAACGACACTATTACTGAATACGGGCACAGGACAGGTAGCCACATAATTGACATGTGGGGGGGATGACACAACCGGTGGATAAAGATCCAGTAGGGATGATGGTGGACTAGCTGCCATATTTGGACCAAAGAACGCAAGCTGATCGATGGTCACGATCCGACCTTAGTGTGGAAAACACATCACACGAAAGAGGGAGGAGACAAGTGCTCCCATGGCATAAGTATAATCGTAGCCCATGAGTAAATTAAATTCCAAGGGGCCAGGAACAACCATCATGTCCATATGGACAGTTTTCCCTCCCAAAGTAATAGGAAACTTCAGAAGGATCCCTAACGGTTGACTGGTTCCTCTGTTAAAAGCCAAAAGATTCTGTGTAACAGGCACAAGCGGTGGTGAACCGAAAGCTTTCCAAGTACTTGAGGATAAAATACTAACAGACACGCCTTCATCTATAATGGTGCTAGGTATGACCAGATGGAAGGCCTGTGCCGTGATCTAAAAGGGCACATAAGAAGGAAGGCGATAACCTGCGAATCGACCCCAATCGAAGGAAGCGACCAAACTACTTGGAGGGGCTACCATCGAACCGAGATGGTCTTCCCCTAGTGTTATGGAAGAAGAAAGAGCATCCTCTGCCACCTCCATCATGGAGGCAGAAGGAGTATCCTCCGGGACCTTCATCATGGAAGTCGGAGGAGTAGCTTCCTAAGATATAGGGACAGGAGAATATTTCTCCAAGTCTGAGGAATCTGAAGAAACAAGAAGAACCTGAGGGATTTGAGATCCACTCTCAACAGAAAAGACCTGGTGCACCGTAGACGGGGCCAGCTCAACCGATCCCACGACCAATGTTTGGTCAGGGATGGATTCATGATGGTGAATTTCCAGAGGAGCGGGATCAAGCAAGGATGACTCTTGATTGATCATTGAATCAACTGGTGAAGGACTCAAATAAAGTTGTTTGTAACCAGCCGGAAGGCACGGTACAGAAACAGTTGAGTTGTCCAAAACTCTCTTGGCTTCATTCATATACAGAAAAAGGTGAATGGCATGGTGCTCTTCACACAACTTACAGGGATGGGCAAGCTTACCCTACTTCTTAGGAGCTTTACCAGCACTAGCTGAGGACGTTCCCCCCAACCTGACTCTCGGAAGCCAAAGGCAACGACGGACGACCGTTGGACCATACTTCGAGCACCTTGGGAATGCTAGGGAAATCTCGAAGTAGATGGTTTCCCTGGCACAACATGCAAGGGAACTTAACTTTTCGCGGAGGGTTGGAAGGTTCATCAAGAGCAGGTGTTTTAGAAGAAACAGCTGCAGAATTAGCATCTTGCTTATCTAAATTTTTCTTCTTAGTCTTCTTCTTCTTCTTCTTAGCCACCTGGGTACTAGAATCCAAAATTTCACCAGGCGAAGTAGAATATGAGGACGAAGAAATAGGCGAAGAAGGGGAGAGGTCCACCTTAGAATAACCATGGCGTTGCTAAGGCGGAGGAGTGGATGGTACAGTAGTTGGAACACTTGAGACTAGAGAGGTTGAAAACAACCAAAGAGGCAACCCAACAGTTAACCTAGGGAGGGAAAACGTAGCCATATAAGGAGCACCAATATTTCCTAAAGCAGGAAAAGGAATACGACTCCCTGCAGAGGGGACTCCTTGATTGGAAAACTCTGGAAAATTTGCCATCAGAAACGACCTTGAAATAAAACACTAAGGACAAAAATTATAACCAGGAATATTTCGTGGGCGATTAATTTTTAAGACACTGAAACCAGACTGTGTTGTTTCATATTTTAAGAGTCGAGAAACAAGAAAAAGGTGACTCTATCGCTTTCAGGTTGGACACGAGTTTGAAAGGACAAGAGCTCGATGATCTTTTCAGTTAAAAGAGTCAATAAAGATCAAAGTGACTGCTCTGGTAATCTAGGTAAATGGGTGTACTAGATATCCGTGAACTGACATATACACCTTGGTAAAAATGAAAAAGAAATCAACCAAGGACTTAACGTACGTGCAAGTGATCTCCCTGAATGATGTGTCCGGTGTATCATGGGTAAAAGGCAGCAGACTTAGCTTCCTATGGATAAAGGATTTGCAACCTAATGGGGTCTCCCTTTATATACACGACGGTACGAGGATCACAAGTCCATACTAGCGTTGTCTGAAGCCAAATGGCGAGCGATAGCTACTAGGTTTAAAGACGTTGGAACACATCTCTAGCCTAGACCACTAAAAATGTTTCGTTAGGTTTCAATGCTTCCTTAGGTTAATTCAATAAATTTTAAAGTTGATCTTCAATTTATGTTTCAATTTCAAGGCCCTATCGAATGTTGGATCTCATAATCTCCTATATGCAGCTATATGAGGAAAGAAATCTTTCAATTCGATGAATGCTATCTAGTTAAGGGAAGAGTTCCAAACAATGATGCAACAAACAACGATAGTGAAAACGAAACTTTTTCAAAACTAGATGACTTTCACTATCCAAAAGTAGTCTAAAACATTCAACGATGCGAATTATGCAATGCAATCTATGCAAAATCCTCTTTTTTGAAAACTATGCAATTGTAATCTATGCACAATTTCCTTTTTCTTTTGAAATGAAAAGAATGCACTCAATGCATTTTTTGATGAAATGAGAATCTACTTAATGCATGCTTTTAATGAAAGAGAATGCACTCGAAGTGATTTTTAGTTTTCAATCATTAAACAATGTAATCTAAGTTCAATGATGGATCTCAAAAAATACTTTTCAATGCAATGTGATCTAATGCATTTTAACGAAAAGCAAACTCTAAGACGAAAACTAAATAAACACAAATCTTCTTAATGAAGGATGAATGCAAAAGGGATGCAAACAAACACTAAGAATTCAATCATTGTTTCAAACACTTTGTAACGAAATTCCTCAAAAGGCTACAAGACATATGAGGTCAAGTACAAGAAGGACTTCCAAAGCATGAGTTCAAAATAAGGCATTCATTCCCTTTTACATCAAGCAATCATAAAAATGAACTAGGACCAAAAGTCAAGCTCAGAAAGCCTAAGAACAGGCAAACCCTAAAACCAAGCAGGGTTGGCGCGCCTGTTTGGCTATAATCTGCGCCAAACAGGGGTTGGTGCAGGTTCCTAACCAAAAACAAGTGCTAGTTGGCGTGACTGTCAGGAGAAAAATCGCGCCAAGCCGGTTTACCCTAGTAAAATGATAAAAAAGGACAAACTAAGACTAGATTTGGTCTTCTGGGGGCTGAATAGGGGTTTAACACCAACGAAGGTGAACCAAAAAAGCAAATAAATCAATCAAAAGTGAAAAAAACACCCAAAAGAGGAAGGACTAACTCCCACTGAATCCCAAGTGGAGTTGCCAAATTGTTGAGAAGGTAAATCCCCTCTGCAGACAGAGATGATCCCACTAGCCCAGATCGGGTATAGCAACAATCAAGTCATGCAATGACGTTGGTTCCTAGTTACAAAAAGACAAAGATCACGATGAGTAGCCTACCTCAAATCCCACGCAGTTTTCGTTGGAGAAAATATGATGTTTCCCGTCCCTTGCTTGACAGATCACAATCCTTCCGTTCAACACGTTCGGACACATGTACACATGTAGGGAAATGACGACATACAACGTAACATCTAAAGCATGTAACTATATATCATTCAGAGAGGATATAATTCATTGCATTACATAAAGAAATGAACACATGAATGGAACCAAAATCAGAGTCGCTTATATTATAAATGACAAAAGGGAGATTAAAACCAAATGCTCTGATGCTATGATCTTCCTTCGGCGGGGCTTGCAGTGGAGCGTGTCTCAACAAAGCATGTTGGGAATCTGGACGAAGCTCTCTCTCTTACGGGATTCTCTTCGGCTTAGCTCTCAATAGTTTCCCAGCTATAGTTTCCTTCCTACCAGTTCAGCTAGCTTGCTAATGGAGAGGGCAAGCTTTTATAGATGGAGGAAAGGAAGTTGGTATCCCTATAATCATGGGATAGGCCCTATCTCTTAGGAAGGTTCCATGATAGGTGGGAAACCACTTCCTATACATGGAGATCCGGAGCCAAACCACTCAACTCCTTTTGATGATTCATTCTGGAGTTTGTTAGAATCAAACTTCTGCCATTTATTTTAAAAAAAAATCCCTTAATAAGCTTGGCGCAAGTGAAACATAGGGACAGAGCGCCAGTTGGCACGCCCTCTAGTGTGGATTTCCCCCATTGGCGTGAGGGATGAACTGGCTAGTCGCGCCAAGGCTAAAACATCTGTTTTTAGGGTTTTTTAGAGGAAATGTTCTTCAGGAGAATGTTTGTCCTTATGCAAGAGGATGCCATGAAGGTGGTTTCAGGACATTTTATTATTCACAGGTCACGGGAATAGTCCCCCAATGTATGGGATGAGGGATTGCAAGGACGGTGACAAAATGTTGTGTAACACTTAGGAAGACTAATCCCATGAATTCTTAAAGAACAAAAAAATGGTACCAAAGCACCGCAGATGGATTCGTATTGAACCAATACTAGGATTGAGATAAGAAATTGCAGTGGAACTATGAGATAATGGAATCTTAATATAAATTTGACATTGTAAGTCTTCGACCAATGAATTTCCTACACCATAGAGGGGAAAAATCAACATTTTTATCCCTCCCCTCAACTAACTGGTAGAAAAGTCCAAACCAGATACAAAAACTACTAACTCCATACATGCTAAATCCATTTGTATGCATGTTCATGTTGGGGGGAAATCCACGAAAACTGCCTCTTAAATTTTGCTTAAGGCAGTGGGGTGGCGGGCCCACCCTCCAACATCCTTCCCATCTGCGCTTCACACCTGTAGTAGAGAATTTTTTTATACATCCAAAATTCTTAGAAATGAGTTTGCCAGTGTGACTGATTCCCAGGGTTAATAATGATCATTTTTCCTTATATGATAAATTAGTTGTTTAAGCATGCAAATAGATCATTTTGAGAGCCTCAAATGAAATTTCAACCAAATTTTCGCAATGAAAGAGTCCAAATAAATTTCTTAGCAAGTTATATCTACCTGACTAACATCATAATGAATTTTTCAAGAAAAGTTCACATGCACTTATTCAAATTTGTACTTTGTAATGTAAGAAACATAAAATCATTCACAACATGTTATAATATGATTTCATCCACATGATCCAACATAAAATATTCAATATTAATTTTAAAATATAATTCAAAAAAATATTTTAATAACCATAAACTCTAAGACCACAAATAAATATATAATATACTTATATAACAATAAGTTTTTTTTTTTTTTCACATTGTAAGGATTTTAATATTACTCATTAATTTCTTTGGATGTTCAAATAGTCACTAAATAATAATTACAATTAATATTGACTCAAAACTCAGTTTATTTTACATAACAAGCTCCTGCCAATCCCTTTACTTAAATATAAGGTTCATTTAAATATTTTATTAATTTCACCACATTATCAACCTTTCTATGACAAGGAAGTGTTCCAGGATTTACAAGTTTTCCTAACTAATATTGGTATTGTGAGAGTTCTTGATTACAGGAAATAGGATTTTCATCCTCAACTTTGGAGTGCATGGATGAAACAGGAGGACTGGTCGACTTCTTCTCAAGATTTACCCTGGGATGTTTTCTAGCAAAAACTGGAGGCATGAAGGATCATATGTTCTTCTAATGATAGTATATTACACTAGGGTCACCTTGCTAGGGTATTTTTCACTCTAAAAGAAGACTATTCATTCCTATCTGAGCTTGGGCCAATTTATCGAGTTTCTCTTTGGAGGAAAATATGGTCCAAAATTTATTGGCGCGTTGTTGTTGCTACAACACCCTCCAAAATTTTGGCTATTTTTGAAATTTGGAGCCTCTCTTTCATCATGTGAAGTGTCAATTTTGGTATTAAAGTGTCATTTTGTGTTTTCGTACATGTTTCAAGTGTCAATGTCCCTTCCTAATTTTCGTTGGATCATCAATAATAGCTATAACGCACTTTCTAGTCACAAAATGACAATTATTTGTCATAGTTGCTCATGTTTTTCTTGTTGCATTTGGAGAATATTTGTGAACTGGTGTTTTGATGTCTATTTCTTAGTTTTGGGTCCTTCTTGAGTTGTATTGATGAGTTTATTTGTATAATGCTAGATCTTTCTCCTAACTCATTTTATTTTTCATTGTTGTACCCTTCCATACTTAGTCATTTTTCTAACCTTGCAACTCCTCCTCCAGGCTAGGAAGATCGCACTACACACTTCTATAACCTAGAAATGACCCTCCTTGTCAGCTAGAAATGTTCCATGCGCCATTTTTAGCCTCCTCTTTCTCTTCTGCGCACTGCGCAATTCTAGTCAGCAAGACATTTTTTATTATTTCTTACTCTTCCTCTATGCAGCTCCCAGTGTAGCGCACTTTACACTTTTAGTGGGCACCAATGCCCCTCCTTGTTCCTTGGAACTACACCCTACACCCTCCTTGTGGCCCTGACCTTCCTCCTTATCGCATGGCACAGTCCTATTGAAAAATCCTTGTAGCCTTGCCTTTTGGAGTTGCGTCATGCACTCACTTTTCCTCCTCCTATTACAGAGTTGTGCATGGCACAATCCCAATAAGAAGTACCTACCTCCCTATCTCTTGCAAGTTCCCCATGTACCCATAAGGCCTTTCTCTCTCCCCCTTGCGTATTGTTGGTCCACAATCAGTACATTGCATGAATCATAATAGAGTATGATATTTCCAGGCTAATGTTTTATTGCCATGAGTGATCCATACCTGCAAGCGTTCTAAGTAAGTATGGAAAAATATGTTGGAGGAGATATTTTGAGAGAAGTTTTCCAAGGAGGAATTTTACAAAAAAAGGCACAAATGCACCATATTACGACAGTTGAAGGAATGATGGAATGTTTTGATCAAAGTGACCCATGAAGACTCCATAATCTCTCCATACCCTTTGGATGGTAGAAGGAAACTACAATTCAAGTTCTATTAAAATTATTGAAGACACATTGATAGTGTTATCACTTATCAAATAAATTTATTTTACAAGTTACTAGGTTCCAAGTCATCAATGTCAATGACTTGTCTTGTTGTTGTCACATGATGATGTGGAAAATTATGGTGTAATTTTTGGAAAATATTGTAAATGTAAATATGTGAAAGTCCAAGAGTCACATATGGAAAAAAGGGAATTAGAAAAAGAACAAATGCATTATGGAAGTTCAAAGGTCATGTTAGAAGTCTAAGATTCATGAGGGTAGTTCAAGATTCATGGGGATATGAAAGGTCATCCTTCTTGTTAAAAAAGAAGCCTCATTAATCAAGAAAAGGAATTTTATCATTGGCTTCTCCAACTAGCAATTAGAGATAAAATTATTCTTTTGGGGATAAATTAGTGGCTTAATTCTCCATTATTGGAGCTAGTGTTGTCTCATTGTAACCGTGTATCTTGGAACTTTTGCTTAATATTTTGAAGCTTGGTGAGCCAACACACTTTCATGCATATGTCGTGAATGTTATAAGACTAATATTTAGATGTTTGAAGTATGTGTTTATGTTTTCATGTGCTAAAGAAATTGAACTATTTCACTGGATTTGGTGCTTGTCTTGTTGAATGTGTGTTGTAATGGCTTTAATGATTGTTATGTCTATGTGAATATTTTTCTAGATGATTAGCATTTCTTCATATGTATGTGCATGTGTCATTATTATAATAGTACTATTAATTATCTTATAAAGATTCACTTTCTCTTCCCTTTCGATGAAAGAACTTTGATACACGTTTCAATTGAACATTTCGCAAGGCTTACTTGCTCATTCGAAAGTACATACGTGTAGTTCTCTTATCCTAACTATTGCAGCCAAGGAAAATATTTAAGATAATGGAAGTCGAGAAATATTTTGAATGCAGCTCTTATACCAAATGGGGTGAGGTCTAATTGGTACTTCATATCATAGATACCCCTTGTGTGTTGGAAATTTCTAGCATTGTCAAAAGTCTTGTGATAGGAGGGAAACCCATTTATGGATCAAAATTCACCACATTCTAACAAAGAACCTTCTGTTCAATGCAGTAATTGGCTAAATTCAACTCCAAATCACTTTCCTAAGATATGAGAGTCCTCTCATCTAAGTCTAGAATGCGCTTTTGAAGTCACTTATTATCAACTCCAAAATATATTAACTATGACTCATCAATTCACAAGAACTCTTGGATTACTTCCTGTTGCTATTATTCTTCCTCATAAGCCAATAAAGAAAGAGAAAAATCATCGTAATTGGTTTCTTTAGTGTAAGATTTGGTTATTGCAACCCTTGAAGAGTTATTTGATCCTACTGAAGGAATACAACAACAAGGGGACCTTCTAGTTATTAAGAAAAATCTCAATGGTGACAGGGAGGATTTTTCACTTTCTCACAAAGAAAAACCTAGAGAAGAAGAACATCCTGATAATAACAAATATTTGAACGTTGAAGAAGAATACGCCTCAAAATCAGAGGGTGAAGAGGATTGGATGGCCCAAGGGCCACTTTCTCTTCCGGGAAATATTCATCATATGCATAAGCAATTGGAAATTTTTTTCTCAAATTTTGACTCTGATAAGAAGACAAAATATGAATACCACATTGATAACGTCTACATGCACTTGCAGATGCTAGAGGTAATTTTTTATATGATGTCACTTGTAGAATTTTTCCATACACTTTGGAAGGTGTAGAATCATTTTGGTACCATAGTCTTCCACCTAATTTAGTCCATACTTGGAGGGAGTTAAAAATTTTGTTTTTAGATAAATTTTCCAATGATAGAAATCCTACCATGTTGCTAAAATAAGTCAGAAATCTTAAAATGTGGGACAAGGAAAAAGTAATTGATTATAATCAAATATTTACATATTTACTAAATAAGTTCCTCATTGATGTTCAACAACACGATTATATTACCAAATATTACTAAATGGCTACCTTGCCTACTAACATTTATGTATTTGTTAAAAGAGATGTAAAGGACACATTGGATTTGAAAATTTTCAGAAGAAAATGTTGTTGAGAAGGAATTACATTCTATTGGAGCCATTGATGATCAATAATATTCGAAAGACTCTAAATACACTGGTAAGAAATCTCAAGCCTCTTCCACTAAAACTAAGGAGAAATATTCTTTTGATATGGAAATATTGGCTAAGTATTTGAAGTTTCTCACTTATGAAGTATTTGAACTAAAGAGAAAGTCAATTAAGGCATATACCAACATTAAGTATTTAAATCCTCCTTTCTTTAAGAATAATAATAATCAATCGAAAAAATCTGCACAAAGCTCCAATGTTGTGTTTAATGTTGAAAGCTTGGACATGGACAACTTTTGTACTTTCCATTAGGAGAGGCATTCAGAGAAAACATGTCCATAATGGAATCAAAACATGAATTATGTGATGACCAATTTTATTGACAGAGAAGCAATATGAGCAGATTGAAGAAGAAAGTGAACCAGTTGTGGTAGAGGAAAATTCTGGTGTTGGTCACCGAGTTAATGCATTCAATGTTATATTCAATACTGATAAAAAAAGTGTTGATTAACCCCTAGTGAGTGAAAATCCTATGAAACAACCAGCTATATGGTACAATTTGAGGAGAAAAAGACTGATTTATGGGAAATATCCTAGGAAGCAATTGTTGAGAAAAAATTTACCACCTACTAGTCCTCCTCATAATTCAAAGATTAAGTCGAGAAGTGCTCTGCCTCCTAAGAACACTTTCACAAGCATCAAGAATAAATCCATCACTCCTAAGTATTAAAATAGAGCTACACCACCTAAAACTTCAACACATCCTAATAAGGATGAAGAGATTGATTAAAAAATTATTGAGGATATCAATTACAAGCTCATTCCAATATCTCAATATTTGAGCTTGCGAAGATAGCGAGAAAACATGAATTGATCATCTAAGCACTTGCATCCGAGCCTTTGTTCAATAATCAAGGTTATACTTCTCAAGCCTTGTCTAATAAATCTCGTGGTATTATTGAATCTATATTTAATGGTGCTAATATGAACTCTCATACTACCTTCCCCCATTTTCTTTTAAGATTTTAAATCTTTAACTATAATGTCCATAATTGTCTGATTGATTCTGGTGCATTTACAAGTGTCATGCCTTTATCACGGTCACCAAGAAGATTAATTCCAAATGGGAAAAGACCGATGCATGAATCATACAAATGGATAGATCATTGGTCTAGGAAACTGATGAACTTAATAATGTTATCATCTGTTTATCATTAGACCATAGAGTTCATTAATGCATCAATATTTTTATTATGTACATTTCTGAAGGCTTTGGTTTGCTTCAAAGTAAGGATTGTTCCAACAAGCTACATTTATACTTTTCTATAGACTAGACACATTTACGGCCTCCTTATAAGGGAATAAATACTAATATTCGAGTAGAGAGTGAACCTTATATGAAAAATACAGTGATAACACTTGAGGGACATGATGAGCCGATCAACTTTTCACATGTTATTTTTGGAAATTGTTTTCTAGAGGTTGACCATGAATGTTATCAAGCGCAACCATCCTCTATACCATATGATACACAGTTGGATCTCCTTCCTTGCATTCCAACTGGTGCTAATGAAATTTGTAACATAGATGTACATACTACTAGTGAAGGAACTAACCCAATAGCGTCTGAGATCTAGACTCTATATTTTTATGGTTCTCAGACTCGGGATGGTTTTGGAGATGGTTGCATCCTTATTGACCCTCGAAATAAGAGGTATATGTTATCACGACACTTGGATTTCAAGTGCATGAATAATACTGTTGAATATGAAGCAGTCTTTCTGGGATTAAGGAAGGCCATAGACCTCAATGTGGAAGTATTCAAGGTAATCATTGATTCAGATATTGTTACCCATTAGTGATCCAGATGGATATTGGTGGCCACACACCTATTCCATTTGAACCCCCACCATCCATTCTTTCAATTTTTCATTTTTAGCACAACTTACTATTTTTAGCATTTTTAGGGTCCTGAACTTTTGAAGTCGTTTTGAGGCACTAAACGATGTTTTCTTAAGAAAACCGGGAGCAAAATGGGTCTATAGACCAATTTTTCTCACTCAAAAGTTGTATTCCTCAAATAGATATTTCTAACGAGGTATTGAGCGCGTCAAACGGAGATCGTATGTGAAATTTGCGTCCCCGGGAAGATTAATGTACCAATTTACCCAAATGGGGCCCACAATTTTGGCGCTTCATCTCCTAGGGTTAGGTTTATGGATGTTTAGGGTTTTTAATTGTTTCTCAACAATAAATAGGCCTTTGAGCCTCATTGTAACACAGTTCAGAGGCCTGTACCCGCCACATCTCTTCTTAGAGATACGCTACCAGTGCCCTATCTAGTTTATTTCCATTATGTATGTAAGCATATTTCTGTTATATTAATGAAATGAAATATTATTTCTACTGCATCTCTATGTTTATGTTTATTTCCGTGTATTATTGTGTTTCTGCATAAATTCGGATCAGTGGTATCAGTGCGACCACACAGAAAGAATCCACACATGTATTGTCTGAGGCTGATAAAGAAACCAAATTTACTGAACGCACCTAACATGTCCGTCCACGGGTCCATGACATCTTCAACAAATCCAATACCCAGTTATGCAGAATTTCCCTCATCTCATGGAGGATCTCAACACAATGGGCACCATTTCTTCCTAAGGGGGGAGGAATGATCCAAATGGATATTGGTGGCCACCCACCTATTCCATTTGAACCCCCACCATCAATTCTTTCAGTTTTTCAGTTTCAACACAACCTACTATTTTTAGTAGTTTTTCGGATCCTGAAATTCTGAATCCATTTTGAGGCCCTAAACAACGTTTTTTGGGAAAGACGGAAGAAACATGGGTCTATAGACTGATTTTTTATTGCTAACTCAAAAGTTGTAGTCCTCGAATAGATCTTTCTAACGAGGTATTGAGCGCATCAAATGGAGATCGTATGCCAAAGTTACGTCCCCGAGAAGATTGATGTACCAATTTACCCAAATGGGGCCCACATTTTTGGTACTTCATCTCCTAGGGTTAGGTTTCTGGATATTTACGGTTTTTCATTGTTTCTCAACAATAAATAGGACTTCAAGCCTCATTGTAACACAGTTCAGAGGCTTGTAGCTGCCACATCTCTTCTAAGAGATACGCTAAAAACGCCCTAGATAGTTTATTTCCATTATGTCTATAAGCATATTTCTGTTATTTGATATTAATGAAATGAAATATTATTTCCACTGCATCTCTGTGTTTATGTTTATTTTTGCGTATTATTGTGTTCCTGCATAAATCCGTATCAGTTAGGTACAAAATACCATTCACTATGTTTCACCTAATTTGAAAAACTACCAAAAATAGGTACGGTGTCTCATTTCATTATTTAAAGAATTTAATATTAATTATTTTCCTATAATTCATAACCTTTCCATAGATACATTAGCTAATGCATCTACTAGGATGTCACCATTAAAATATGGGTTTTCTACATAAATATTTATAAGCCATATGTGCATGACAATGTAACTAACTTCTATGTGTTTAATGGTGACTAGCATATACTGAACTTCATGGCCAATGTTGATGTTTTCAAATATGCAGCTATTGAAGAATATGAGCCCGAAAATTCCTTGCAGGAAGCAACTCAAGAAAATAAGGGGAATACTATGCCCAAAGCTGTGGCATCTCTTAAGAAACTTTATGACCTACAAAACTATTTCAGAGGACTAGTGAATACAAATACTTAGAGCTTGATGCTATCGCATGAACAAGTCAATTTTGGAACTGAAGAAGATATGAAGTATGTGAACCTTTTTTTCTCCCCAACAATGACATGATCATTCATATTTTCAAACAGTATCGAGATGTATTCACATAGACATATGATGATCTAAATGCATATGATACACGTATCATCCAACATGTGATTCCAATCAAAGAAGGGGTGAAAGTTTCAGTAGAAACTAAGGAAAGTTCATCCAACACTTGAAACCCTAATTCAAAAGGAATTAAGGAAGTTTTTGGATGCTCGGATCATATTCAAAGTTCAACATTCTACATGGGTTTCCAACTTGGTTCCTGTTAGAAAAAAGACTGGAAATATATGCTTGTGTGTTGATTTTCACAATCTCAACTAGGATTCAGATAAGGATAATTACCCTTTGCAATCTATGGAGCATATACTCCATATGATATTTAGGTTGGAAATGTTCTCGCTACTGGATGGATTTTTTGGATACAATCAAGTGTTAGTTCCAGAACCAGATAGATTGAAAACCACCTTGTTGAAGTTTGCAACAAGAAACAGTGAAGGAGGCATCCTGAAACATCATCCTTGATCCTAGTTGGAAAATAATAACCTAAACTAGGTGGGGCCCACACAGGCTATTTTTAGGTGTATGTCTATTTTTAGACATGGTGAGAATATTCTATATGTAGCAGGAGGATATTTGTATATGTTTGGTCAAATGTGAAAAATAGATGAGATTATATTTTTAGAATATTGGGCAAAGTCTATTTATAAACCGCTGATCTAAAAATAGATGCATGTCAATTATTATTAGCCCTTAATAATAATCAGACACTAAACAACAACTTATTCTCTTGGAGCACTTAATTTCAGTGAACAAATTTTTCAAATCAGTGGGTTGAAGTAATTACACAATTCCTAAGGGTTTACTGGAGTTCATGCATGGAGGACTCAGTTAGAACTGAAGTGGCAAAGTTATGACAGAGTTGGAAGAGTAGTTCATGGAGTTGTATTCAGTTTAACTTAGTTAGACTCAGTTGAGCTAGTTGTATCTAGTCTAACTGATTGATACACTAGTGAGAGTGGTGTGAATTAAATAATAATTAATTCGCTAAATATTAACTCATTAATCAACTAAAGAATACATCAGTTAACTACAGTGCATGGACAGTTTCAGTGGAGACCAGTGGAGAGATGGGTGAAAGAGTAAGTGTGACTATCAGTTGTGACTATAGTGATGCATTGATTGCATCCAACACTCAATGGAGATGCCTATGAGGATTGTGTGAGCAAGGCTGGAGAAATTTGAGTTCATTCAGAGCCATTCTTCAGCAAGGATTGCGTAGTAGAGGCAGGCTAGCAAGTGGCAAAGATCAGTGCATGGATTTGCTAGATCGGGCCTAATTAGTGTGTAGCAATTGTATTGTACTGAGAGCTTGATATGATCAACTTTGTATGAGGATTGTTACATGATCTCCATGATACATAATATGATAGTTGGGGTTTTTAGCTTCAGGCTTTCCCGTTAAAAAAACTGTGTTAATGTGTGTGAATTTGTATGGTTTCATGTGTGCATTACAATTGATTTAATTTCCACATGTAATGATCAATGGTGGAATAGATTCTATATTTTGCATGAAGTTAAAATAGTGTGTGATCAGGAGAATATTGGACATATAACACATAAGTTATATAATTTCTACACACCTTTAGGATGAAGTGGTGAGATTTTTCTTTCAAGTGCATGCCATTTGGACTCATTAACGTCGATGCTACATTTAAATGGGCCATGGACATCAAATTCCATGGATTGATTAGAGAGATTGTTGTATTCTACTTGGATGATGTAACAATATTTTACAAGAAAATATCCGATCAAATTAATCATCTAAAGTAGATTTTTTAGCGATGTTGCAAGTATGGAATATCACTAAATCCAAAAAAGAACATATTTGTTGTGTCTGAAGTTAAAATTTTAGGACAAATTATCAGTAAGAGTGGAATCAAGGTTTACTAGGAGAGGGTAAATACTATTTCTCAAATCCCTTTTCTCATGAATAGGAAAATGATGCAATCTTTCTTGGAAAAGATCAATTTTATATGAAAATTCATCTATGATTATGCAGAGATTGTTAAGACATTATATGAGCTGATAAATAAGGATGCCATATATAAATGGGAAAAGAGGGATACATATGCCTTTTCTCAAATAAAGCAAGAAATTTCTAATGCCCCAAGCTTACACAACCCAAATTTTGACAAAGATTTCCTTTTATACACTTTTGCTTATGACTTGTCCATTGTGGTTGTATTAATGCAGAAATATGATCAATGAAATGAGTGACCTATATATTTCATGAGCGATAGTTTACAAGGATTAGAAATAAGTTATCCCACCATTGATAAGAAATCATACACAATATACAAGGTGGTTAAGCATTTCAGGCCTTACCTCTTGAAATCCATATTATAATCTATGTACCTCACCCAAAAGTTAGATCACTCTTTGTACAACAAGATATTGGTGAGAGGAGGAAGAAATAGATGACATGCCTAAAATAATGTGATATTGAATTCAAAACAATTAATAACATCAAATTCCATGGTCTATGTCAAATCGCAACAAAAGCTATGGATTCACCATAAGAGGATTTTTTTTGGGTGGGAACATGAGATAAAGTTGTATAATGTTGAGCAAGTTCCTCCTACAAGTAGAACCACATATTGGTATGCATACATATTACAATACTTAGAGAATTTCACCTTTCCTTATCACCTATCAACCAAACATGGGGGAAATATGACTTAAAGATTTATCTTACCAACTTGTGCATAGTGTGTTTTTTCGGAAGCACCACAATGGTGTCTTGTTCAAGTGTTTAGAGCCTCTAGATTTAGAAAGAGTGTTAACATATATTAACGATGGACCAACAAGTGGGAAATTATTAGGTTGTATTACTAATCATAAGGTGATGAGGTATGGTTACTATTGTCCCACATTATTTAAGGCTGCTCATTACTATGCTTGAAAGTGCCTAGTTTTTCAAAGGTGTGTTGTTTCTGATCAGAAGTCAGTCACCCCATTGATATCCATAGTAGTTGAGGAACCCTTTAAAAAATCGAGATTGGATGTTATCGGTGAAATATTTCATCATTCATCAAATAAAAACCACTAAATTTTAACCGCAACTGACTACTTTACTCAATGGACAAAAGCAGTTCCGTTAAGACAAGTCAATGATCAAGAAGTCATCAATTTTCTCAAACTATACATCGCAACTTGGTTTGATGTTTATACATTGCTTTTTTTTATAATGAAACTTATTTTTCTTTGTTGATGCTTTAGTATTTTTCATTATATAATGGTATTGTTTTAAATCATGCATCAAAGTACTATCCTTAGGGGAACGATCTAGCTAAGTCTACCAACAAGAATCTAATTCACATTATTAAGAAAATTGTTTTCTCTGAGCAAACGAAGTGACATAGTTCTTTGGTGAATGCATTATAGGTTGAAAATTTTACTTCCAATCCCTCTTTGAAGACCTATCCCTACTTCTTTGTATATGGAAAATAATTTAACCTTCCTTTGAACATATACCTTCCAAACTTGCAAATTTCTCAAGAATCTCAAGGAAAATCATGTCTCCTTATTTAGAATAGGATAGGTACCATTCTCAAGCTTGAGGAAGAAAGGATCAAAGAAAAAGAAAAGTTTTTCTTACGCCATAACTGAATCAAGTGTTGGTTTGATAATAATTTTGTAGGGAACACAAATTTCGGTGTGGGAGACCTAGTATTTAAGTGGGATAAGTCCCACGAAGAGAAAGACAAGCACACCAAATTTTAGTCTTTATGGATATGACCTTATACCATCTATGAAAAGCTTGGACACCATTCTTATAGGAAGAAATCCTTAGATGGGAGGACCAATCATTTTCCCGTCAATGGTCGAGATCTTAACCATTACTTCCAGTAGTATCCCTACCTTTGAACAAATTTCTTTCCTTGTCTTGCCTTGTTTTTTCCCATCATGTATCATTTTATTTTCCTTATTTAGGCTAGTGTACGTAAATAATACCTTAATTGAGAGTGTATTTATGGTACAAAAGAACAATGTGGTAGAAATCATAAGGGATTGTGACAAATACAATGTTTGTATGTTTTTTAAGTCTCCTTTTTTGTTTGGGTCTAAGTGTTTTAATTCAAGTAATGTCTAGATGGAAAATACGAGTCATAGATAATGGAAAAATATTTGTGGACTTATGATTCCCATGCCTTTGGATATTCATTCTTGAATTGGAATTTTACTTAATGGTGTGTTCATGTATCGACTTGGCTGAGTAGAGAAGGAAAGGAGAAAACCTCAAAATGAGCATATCAACTTCAAACTTTATATGAATCCCTTAAAAAAAGAATAACCTATCTTGGATATAAAATAAGATGAGATCCATATTCCACCTTCAAAAACATAATTTCCTTCGCACATTATATTAGTAACTAAATAAGTATGTGAAGAATAGAAAGTCTTCTTGCACATAGAGATGAAGAAAGCAACTTCGTCATGGTACTGAACAAGCCTGTTAGAAGTGAAGAAATGATTGCGATTCCTTGAGGTGACTTTGTTGGGGTACTAAGAATGCTCACTAGGAGCAGAGAGACACCTTACATTTTACCCTTTCCCCAAATCGAAACAGTCGAGTTTGACATATCTTTGAATGCATTTGAGCCAAGAAATAGTAGAATCCATGTGTTAAACCAAAATAAGTGGTGAAGCTAGAATGATCCTTATGATGAGTCAATACTTACTTAAGGGAGATAAAGGCTATACCTAGATATAGAATCTGAAGTTCAACTAATGTGTTTCCAAGTGTTTTTGTTGCTACAACACCATCCAAAATTTTGGCTATGTTATAATTTTGGAGCCTACCCGTCATCATGTGGAGTGCTTATTTTGGTCGTTAAGTGTCATTTTTATGTTTTAGTACATGTTTCAAGTGTCCATGTCCATTCCTAAGTGTCATCGGATCTCCAAGAATAACTATAGTGCACTTTTCATCCATAATCCACTTTCTAGTCACAAAATAACACTTATGTGTCACAACTGCTCATGTTTTTCTTTTTGTACTTGGATAATGTTTGTGAACTGGCGTATTGATATCTATTTCTTATTTTTAGGTCTTGTTTGAGTTTTATTAATGAGGTTAGATGTATAACATTTGATCTTTCTCCTAGCTCATTGTATTTTTCCTTACCTTGCAACTCCGTTTTTCTGACCTTGTGATTCCTACTCCATGCTTGGAAGAGCACAATACGTACTTCTAGAGCCTAGAAATGACCATCCTTCTTAGCTAGAAATGTTCCCTATGCCATTATGAGCCTCCTCTCACTCTCCTGTGCACTGTTCAATTCTAGTCAGAAAGACCTTTTTCATTGTTGATTACTCTTCCTCCCTGCGCTAGTCCCGCCTCTGGCTCCCAATGTAGCGTACTGCACACTTTTATTGGGAATTTATTCATGTCCTTATGCCTTGGAACTATTCACTACACTCTCCTTGTGGCCCTTACCTTCCTCCCTAGCGCATGATGCAATTCTAGTGAACAATCCCTGCAACCTTGCCTCTTTGAACTGCACCATGTTCTCAATTTTCCTCCTCTTCCAGAGTTGCGCACGGAAAATTCTTAGTAAGAAGTACCCACCTCCCTATCTCCTACAAGTGCATCTTGTGACAAAAATTTCTCTCTCTCTCACTCCCTTGTGCATTGTTGATCCAAAGTTGGTAAATTGCATGAATCATGACAGAGTAGGATATTTTCAGGCTAATGTTTTCTTTCCATTAGTAATCTTTACTTAGAGGTGTTCTCAATAAGCATGGAAAAAAATTGTTGGAGTACATTTTTCGAGAGAATTTTTCAAAGGAGGCATTTTGAAGGAAAAGGCACAAATACACCATATTGTGATAGTTGAAGGAATGATGGAATGTGATTATCAAAATGACCCATGAAGACTCCATAATCTCACTAGACCCTTTGCAGGGTAGAAGGAAACTAGAATGAAAGATACGTTACAAGTATTGAAGACATAGTGGCACTCTCGTCACTTCTAAAAGAACTTTATATTACAAGTCATTGGGTTCGAGGTCATCAATTTCAAGAATTATCTTGTTGCCCACACATGATGATGTAATTTTGGGAAAATATTGTAAATGTAAATATGTTGAAGTCTAAGAGTCACATATGGAAAAAAGATTCATTAGGAAAATTCCAAAATTCTCTTGGAAATTCAAAGGTCATGTTACAAGTCCAAGATTCATGAGGGTATTCCAAGGGTCATGGGGATATGAAATATCATCCCCCTTGTTATAAAAGAAGCCTCATTACTCAATCAAATGACTTTTCACCTTGATTTCTCCAACTAGGCATTATAGAGAATATTTTTCTTTTGGGGAGAAAGTAATGGCTTATTGCAACACTATTGGAGCTAGTGGTGTCTCATTGTAACCATGTATCTTGGAAATTTCTCTTAATATTTTGAAGCTCGCTGAGCCAACACACTTTCATGCATATATGATGAATATTATAAGGCTAATATTTAGATGTTTTTGGTACGTGTTTATGTTTTCATGTACTAAATAAATTAAACTATTTAATTGGATTTGGTGCTTATCTGGTTGAATGTGTGTTATAATTTCTTGAATGATCCTTATGTATATGTAAATTTTTTTGCTAGATGATTAACGATTCTTTCATTGTTATGTGCATGTGTCTTTATTATAATAGTATTATCAATTTTCTTCTAAAGATTCACTTTATCTCCCCTTTCAGTGAAAGAACCTTGATAGATTTTGCAATTGAACATTTCACAAGGCTTACTTATTTTCTCATTCGAAAGTACATGCATGTAGCTCTCTTATTCCAACTATTGCAACCAAGAAAAATATTTAAGATAATGGCAGCTGGGTCATAGTCTGGATGGGGCGCCTATAACAAACAGCGTGAGTTATAATTGGGAATTCATATCAGGGAGACCCTCTGTGTGTTGGTGGTTTTCATCACCTTCAACATGGCCTGAGATTTCCCGTTTTCTCTGATTGATAGAAAGGCATCTAATTTTAAATTGAAATATTATCTATCAGAAAGCTTATGAAGATCCATCATTATGTTTTTTTTTTAATAGCCAGGATGAAGAGATGTAGGAGAATATATTTCTCACTTGTTTCTATGCAAAGGTGGTATGGTCTCACCTCCTTCTATTTTTCATAGTCATCTCTCGAAGAGCCAAAGTTTATCTTTGTTTTTGGAGAAATGGAGTAATAATAAATTCCATAATCCTATTGTTAATTGAGCCTAGTATTTTCTTATTGGTTTTATACATTGGATTTTATGGATGGAGCACAATTTTAGGTTTTTCTGTCACATAAGTAGGTCTGATCGAATACTAGTGTAGTTGGTTTTTTCTAATATTAGGGAATCCATATTGGTTGTTTCCTAGTCTCCCGAGTATTGGGTTTATGATATTTTGGAAATGGATATGTTGAAGGCCTTGAATCTAGCTCAGAGGATGGTTGTTTGAGGCCAAAATCCTCCTTCTGCCCCTTTTATTGCTTCCAATACTTCTTATGCTCGTCCTCCTAGAAATTTCATCAAATTAAACTTTAATGGGTCTGCAAAGTGTAATATTGGTTTAGCTAATGTTGGAAGTATATTTAGGGATGATAATTCTTTTCCTCCATGAGTCTATAGGATGTCTTGTAGATTTGCGACTAATAATATGGATGAATTTATGCCATTGGAAAAAGGTCTTCAAATTTCTGCACAAGAGGGATTTAAACTCCTTGAGATAGAAAATGATTTTGTCATTGTGATTCGATGTATTCAGAAAAATATCAATTCTTATCCAGTTCGAAAGGTATTGCAAGTTGGATACTAAAGGGGATTGTTGAAAATATTGTTGTTTTTTTGGACTCCTTTTAGTATATTTGCATTCAACATACTTGTAGATATGGTAACGGCGTTTTGGATTACTTGTATAATATGGGATTTTGTCATAAAAACATTGATTTGGATGAGATTTATCCCATGTAATTCTCTTCAAATGACATGAAGGCTCTACACAAATTGATTACTAAGGATATTTCAGTCCCCGATGGGGGTGTACAAGTTGGTGAAACCGTATTGTTGGGATAAGCATGAGTGTACCACTTGGATCATCATCATAATGCAATGGTTGTGGGTAGCCTTATGTAGTTTCATTTGGATTGTGTGTCATTTTGTGTATTAATATTTTTTTCAACTAGAGGAATGTTTGTTAGTGGTATCTGGGGTTACATCATGTTTTTTTATGAAATCAGCTCACAAAATAGAAGAAAAGATAGATTAACGACTTAGAAATCAGCCTCTTCAAGGGGGAAACCTCCTTTACATTACATAAATGAACAATTATTCTATGATACAAATGAAAAAACCTCCTTTCTATATATAGGAGTCCAAGGTGTCACAATATAATCCTAGCCGACATAATAATAACAATGTAAGGGAACAACAATAACAATAATGGGCTTCTATGAGGCACAATAATAACAATATGGGGAATAAATGGGCACATCAATAACAATAAGGGGGCTACACTAAAAATAAAAATAAGGGCATACCCTAGTATTATAGAGACCTAGCATGCCCCTCGCATTCAAAAAACTGGTGTCCTCAACGCTTGAGTAGTTCTGGATCTTTTTGTATAAAATTTTTATCCTCCTATTTTGAATCTTCAGCGAGAAGTTCTTCCAATTGATGAGATACTCTGAAATTGATCTATTTCATAGCTGTCGAGTACTTGCTTCTATGAGTGCTTCAATTTCCAAAATGATTTTTCCTTCCCCATCAAGTTCTGGAAATATTGTTTGAACTAGGAGCTTGTCACCTATATCCTTCTTTAATCATGAAAAATGGAAAAATGGGTGCACTTAGGAAGATGCAGGAAGATCCAATTTGTATGCCACAGTACTAATATTTTACAACACCTTTTAAGGACCATAATACTTTGGTGATAATTTATTATCCTTCTTAGCTTGCTTGAGGGAAATTTGTTTGTATGGTTGTAGCCATAAAAATACCCAATCGCCTACATAAAAACCTATTTCACTGCGATGTTGATCAGCCTGTTGTTTCATTTGATTCTATGCCAAAATGAGGTTATCCTTTAAGAGTTGGAGAAATTGTTGTTGATGCTCGATGTCATATTCCGCTGCTTGAACCTTAGAATTTTCTCTTAAATATGATGTGATGGACGGTGGAGGATATCCATAAAGTGCCATAAATGGGTTCATTTTTGCTGCAGTATGGATGGAAGTGTTATACCACCATTCAGCCTGACATAAACACTTGACCCATTGTGTTTTTTTATCAAATATAAAGCAATGAAGATATCCTTCCAAACATCTGTTCACTATCTCAGTTTTCCCATCAAATTGAGGATGATTTGATGAGCTATGAGCTAATTGTGTACCCATAAAAGAAAATAATTCTGCCCAAAAAGTTCCTATAAAAATGGGATCTCTGTCTCCTACAATAATCTTTAGGTTTCCATGTAGCTTTTTAATTGTTTCCATAAATGCAGTAGCAACTGTATTGGCTTTAAATGGATGAGATAATGCACAAAAGTGTGCATACTTGGTACGTCTATCAACTACCACCATGATGGAAATATTCCCTTCACACTTGGGTAAACCTGTGATAAAATCCATTGAAACCTCCTCCTAAATTTGACTTGGAATGGATAAAGGTTGTAAAAAACCTGGGGTCTTAATTGTATCAACTTTATTTTGTTGGAAAACCAAACATTCTGCCACAAAATTTTGAATAACAAATTTAAGGTCTTCCAAAAAAAATTCCTTCTTTACCCTACAGTAAGTTTTTAAAAATCCTGAGTGCCCTCCTAAGGGAGAGGTGTGCAATTCCAAAATAATATTTTGTTTTAGTTGGGAATTCTTATAATGATATAAGCGATCTTTGTACCATAACGAATAATTTTTCTAACTAAATGTTTCATATGTACTAGGATCTTGCTACAAATTTTGAATGAGTGTCCACATCTATTCATCATTCTTCCATTCATCCCTTGCTTTAGTTATCCACTCAGGTTGGATAATAGAAATGGCACAAATAAATGCTTCCACATCCTCATCCTTTCTTGAGAGTGCATCTGCAATAACATTTTTCTTCTTTTTTTTGTAGATGATTTCAAATTCATAACCCAACATATTTGTGACCCATTTTTTCTTCTCTTCTGAAGATAATATTGTTCCAAAAAGTATTTTAGACTATCATGATCTTTTTTTACCTTGAATTTTCTTCCCATTATGTGAGGTCACCATTTATTTAGTGCATGTAGTATTGAAAACATTTCCTTCTCGTAAATAGGTTTTTGTAAATAGTTTCCTTTGATTGGACGGCTTTCAAAATAAATGGGGCTTACTTCTTGCATTAAAACCACACCAATTCCATTTCTTGAGGCATCATATTCCACAATAAAGTTTTTTGTGAAGTCTAGTGTAAATAAGACCAATACTTGGCACATTGCCTCTTTAAGATGTTCAAAGGCCTTATTTTCTTTTGGAGTCCAAGAAAATGCATCTTTCTTTAGTAATGATGTTATAGGTGCCAATATTCTCCCATAATTCTTAATTTTTGGCTCGAGGGGTCCTGACCCAGGTTCAGAGGTTAAGGTTTACCAATAAACCCCTATACTACTGGCCCCTTCGGCAGTGACTTGCTTGCGTAGGCCAAAGTCTCACCCAAAGTAGTATGGGAGGGTGCTAGAACTAGGTTTCCGCACCCTGAGAGAGAGAGTAGGTAAGTCAAGCAGATCCATGTTCGCAGCCTATCAGGTTTGCACAAGGCAGGTCTATTCGCAATTTTATTAACAATATAATCTGCAGTTCAACATAACAGAGCTATTACCATGCAAATATCTAGTCAATACCTTCACATCCACATGCGTATCAGCAATTATCAACACACAAGATCATAACACATCAATAGAAAATTACAGATACACTTCATACCATAACACAGACAGATTCACAGCATAAATAGATAACACAACTGTATTCCAACATATTCCAAAGGTTCGCATCAATAGTAACACATTAGATCAGATAACACCGAGATATCTTACATATATACACATTTATTAACACCCAAAAACCTAGTTACAATCCAACACAACCAACAAGGTCTGCACACATAAGGACTGAGGATCTCCGCACACACAGCCACCAGGAGTCCTTACCCAAACAACCCGAAACAAATCTAGCAATTCGCACTTAGCATTAGATTTAATTCTTTTCTACCTTAAGACTCAAAATTTTCATCTATTTATAACGACTTAGCCTACACTTTCCTATGGTCCGCAAACTGTGGTTTGCAGACTCTAGGTCTACCCTTGACCCATTACAATGCATTCGGGGCTTTGACCCACTCCAAAACCCCTGCGCTAGACTAATTAATACCAAAAATATACAAAATTCGCAGCTTTAGGGGACCATGTTCCAACAGTCCCCCAACACAATCTTGTGATTCGTCCTGAGTCACTACGATTGTGGGTTCTCCATCTTGTCCTGCAGCTGCTTGATTGCATCCACTAGTGGGGAAAGAACTCCACTTTTCACAATGGCGTTTTGGGCTATCTCCACCAATTTCTGTGAAGTAGGGCCTTTCGTAGCAACGGTGACACTCTCCGGAGTTTGGTTCAGCTTATTTACGGTGACATAAACCTCCTAGGACAGCTTGAGGGCCTCATCCACCCAGGGCTTGAGGTGATCACTCAATGTCTTCTTCCTCTGTCAAAGAGCCTCCATTTCATCTCTAATCGCATGGTTGGCGCGAAGTCGGGCCAATCACTGAGTAGGAACTAAATTAGTTAATGTAGCTTCCATCTGGTCAAACTCTTCTTCCTTCTAGCGCAGCTCTTGGTTGATTTTGCGTAGGGGGGGATCACGCTGCACCTTGGTCCATAGTTGCATTTTTGTTTCCAATAATTATGCTCCCTGAGCGATCTGTCCTGTAATAAAATTTGTAGCATCAGTAACCAGTGTGGCTCGCTGGGCCCTTACCTCTAGCGGTATTTCCAACTGCAACTTAGCCTGTAAATCTGCAATATGTTGTTCCATTTGTGTTTTGACTGCCTGGATCTCGGTCCTTGAGGCCTTTAATGCTGCAACGAACCCTTCAATATTCGCCTGGGGGTGGCAGTAGCTGGGATATCTTCAGTAACGTCCATGCAGAGCCTACTGATTAAATGCTACAGCTCTGTCTATTGTGCGACGACAAGGGTACAGGAAGCTTGTGCCTGAGAAGCCTCAACGGTCTTTTCTTCAATTATCTGCTCAGTCGTACTAAGTTTCTTATGAACTTGACGATCCCTGTGTTGAATTTCTTCAAACAATGATGCATGAAGAAGCTGTAATGGTTCATGTGGTAGGCAGGCGAGATCCAACTGCACCTCCGCGAAGGCCTGGACTTGCACTCCTAATTCGTGTGGACTTAGAATGAGCGTTGCGCCTGGGAGAGGGCAAAGGCTGCTTTCTAGCGTATTGATCACTGCACTACTAGTTTCTGGGGCTGATCTGACCTGGATCAAACTTGTCTACAAAGTGTCAATTTTTAATTGTAGAGCAAGGAGCTCAGCCTGGAGGGTGTCGACCATGGCCTTTTGTTGCTCTTCCAGACCTAACCATTTATCCTCTGCAGCCAAAGTGACTGCGTCTGCCATATGCTCAAGATCCCCTTCTGTCAGTGTAATAGCTTCGTCGCGTTCTGGTCATTGAGAGCGCTGCTTCTTTCATGACCCTTTAGCAGGGTCACCATTTCGCTTTGTTCCTCGGGGGGAGTCAGCACCACCCACCTCCTAACCTTCAGCACCCAGATCCTACTGTGAATCCTTTTGCGATGCTGCTTCCGCGCCCTTCCTTGTACTTTTTCCCAGCTGTGAACCCTTTTGTGATGCGGCTTCTACGCCCTTCCCTGTACTTTTTCCCTGTCCGCCAGTCTCTTTCGTGATGAAAATTGGTGTGACCTTCGTGGTGCTCATTCCTTCAGTGCCCTTGACACCTGTTTTGAAGCCAAGCTTCCAATGAGGAGGCCATGTCACAATTAATTAGTCAATCTATTCATCGACAACCATATAGGGGAGCGAAATCCACACTGGATCCTTGTGGCCTCTGACTTGTACATATGCATGGTTACTTGGAATGTGGAAATGCTTTTATAATTATCATAGATGGTGGGTGACAAACGCGGTCGAGAGTTGATAGCTGCTGCGAACCCACTCTGAAACAGGACCCAGAAGACCTGAATGTCCTCAATGCACTGCGTGTCCTTAGAGTCCCACATATTTTCATAGCATGCCCCTTCACACATATCAGGTGTGAGCTCAGGGAGGAATAAATCTTTCGGAGCTTCCCATGTGACCAACGCAATGAGAATCAGGAGCCAAGAGTAGCAAAATGCGTGCCCCTGATCCTGGGCCTCACGGACATTTTCCAGGAATTCGTTACATAGGTACTGGGCCCAATTGAAGCACACCCCTTTTTCACATTGGCTCGCCAGTTGAATGACGTACACAGGAACGGTGCCAACCTGACATTTTTGCATCAGTTTTCATGCTAGAAATAGGGTACCCATCTGCGTAGCAGGGTCACTGATGGTGTTGATCATGAAGCCCCAAGTGTTTCTTAGCACATGGTAATACTTGCACACTTTTTCAGCAATCTTCTGCTCATACTTCTTGCCCACGCACAGCATAGGGTCTAGTCCCTCCATGGGGAGGCCAGTAATCCGATGAATAAGCATGTCATCAATAGGGATGCGATCCTGGATCCACATGCTACCATCATGGACTGAGGCAAGAAGTTGGTGTACAATCCAGTTTGTAATATTGTAATGCCTAGAATGCGGCGTCCTCAGCAGGTTCAAGAGCCCGGAACCAGCCAACCAGTGCACCTAGCGCATGGGGAGGATCTTTATCCTGTCATCTTCCAATAACCTTTCGAGGTATAGCTCAGGTGCGAGCTCGGGGAATGCCTCCAAATTGGCCAGGTCATGGTCGTCGAATTTGACCTCATGGAGCTTGCCAAAGGGTTCACCAATGATGGGGACCTCACCCGAAGTCAGAGGCATCTACAAATAGGTGCGCAGGCCATCAATATTCTTCATTGTGCATTTCGAGAGCCTGCGAGGTCGAATAAAGGGCGGGATCCAATTGATTGGCTCAACCATCTAGGCCTTCTCCTCAGAAGACAGGGGTCTCTTTACTGGCCCCTCGCCTGTAGGGACTTCACATTTCGGGGTGAGGTGCAAGGCTTCATCACAGCCCATTTCATGGGTTTTCCTGAGCCTTGCACTTTTTATTTCCCCTTCTTCTCTACTGGACTCAGTGTAGATATAACTTCTTCAACTTCTGATTTGACTTCCACTACTTCCTCGGTTTCTTGTTCCGTCGAGGTCAAAGGTTCTGAGGGTTTAGTGGGATTAGTAGCCGTCATTCTAGTGCAGAAAATGAACTCCAGGTTGCTACTATCAGAGGGTGTAGGATGCTCAAACATGAACGGGATGCAACAGACACAGAAACACTTACAACCTAAACTCGCTAAGGACAAACATGCCAAGTACAAACTATTCAAGAGATACAGAACCCTTGTCCTATATATCCTCCTATTTTTATAGCCACGGGGATCGATCAATGGTTGGGTGAACCTCATTTGGAACTTACCATCGAGTAAACAGTAAAAAATATTTATAAATCGCCTCATTAAATGTCGCTCGCCCGCTCCTTTCAACACTAAATTTTTCCATTTACCTGATTTTACTATTCCAACAACTATTTTCCACACCTCCTATGTGCCCAACGTACCCCTGTGCTCCTAGCATACCTCCTACACTCCTGGCACATCTTTGTGCTTCCAGTGCACCGTTTGCACTCTGAGCATGCTCCTGTGCCCCCCATGCACCCCTTCAAACTTTCAAATCTGCGGCCACTCCCTGCGCATACCACGGTCAGTACCTTTCCTAGTGGACGCACTCCACCCCATACAACTACTCCGGCCATATAGTCATTTGATCCGATACAGTTTGAGCCGGCTGCCATTTACATGGTTGGGTAACATATCGCCGCACAGGGTAACTAACCGAATAGCTCTTCCATTCGTGACTTCTTTTACTGTGTAGGGACCTAGCCAGTTCTGACGGAACTTTCCTGGGTGTTTCACGAATTGGATATCATACAACAGGACCAATTCTCCCTCCGCAGATGTCTTTTGTCGAATATGTCAGTCATGCCATGCCTTATCCCAAGCCTTCTGAACCTGTTGATGGAAATTAGCAATGAAACGATCTTCCTCCAAAGCCACAAGTTGTGCTAAACACTCCATGATATCAGGCTCCGCCATGTTCGTAAAGGCTACAATGCGCAGGTTAGGAACAATGTACTTCATTGGCATAACGGCCTCCTTGCCATAGACCATTTGGAATGTTGTCTTCCCAGTTAGCTTCTTGCAGGTGGTTCGATAGGCCGAAATAACAGACAGGATGCACACATCCTAGTTGCTGCGATCAATGTTACAGAACTTAGTTAGTGCTTGCTCCAAGATTTTATTAAAAGCTTCTACTTCTCTGTTTGCTTGCAGATGATATGGAGTGCTCTTCGCGTGGTGGATTTGAAATTCCTCCATCAAGGTCTGTATTGTTTCATTAACAAAGTGCGTACCTCTGTCGCTCATTAAGATATTTGGACATCCAAACTTGGTCATAATCTGATCAAAGATGAAGTGCACAGTGGTATCTGCAGTGAAATCCTTCACAGCTTTTGCTTTGGCCCATCGGGTTACATAATCAGTGGCAGTTATGATGTAGTGCGCACCTGTATTCTTTCCCAGCAGGTTGATAGGCCCTATGAAATCGATGGCCTACTTGTCAAATGCTTGTAGGGCCATTTGTGGTTGCAGGGGCATCTCATCTCGGCATGATGGTTTTCTTGTTCATTGGCACGTATCACAGGCTTTGCAATAGTCGTGAGAGTCACTGTGCAAGATAGGCCACCATATTCCAGCTCTCAATATCTTCTGTGTCGTGGCCTTTCCTACGTAGTGACCTCCTACTACACCCTCATGAGATTCTTCTAAGATAGTGTGGCTTTCATGCTCCAAAATTTATATTTGCAGTACTTCCTTAGTGCCCATCTTGTAGAGATGACCTACGATGATGGTAAAATCTGTTGCACAGGTTAACAACTCTTTCTTTTGCTACACCGAAAATTCTGCAGGTGCCATCCCCATAGTCAGGAATTGAATGATATCAGCAAAGTGCGCATCAGCCACTTTAATGGTGAACAGCTACGCATCAGGAAATCCCTCTTATAGGTTGGTCGGTTCTTCGCCGCTTTCGATTCGAGACAAGTGGTCTGGCCCAACATTCAACTTCCCTGGCTTGACGATGATCTCAAAATCATATTCCTAAAACATTAGTAGCCATCGAAATATCCCCCCGCCCCCCCCCAACAGAGGCTTATTCACCAAGTACTTCAAAGCCGAGTGATCTATAAACATATTGAAGTAACCTCCTAACAGATAATGCCGATACTTTGGCAATGCGTAGACCATGGCTAATCCCTCCCACTTTGTGGTGGAGTAGTTGCACTCCGCACCAGAGATTTTCCTACTAGAAAATGAAATAGGATGATCAATGTCTTTGTCTCCCGGATGCATAAGGACCACTCCCAGGGCGATCCCTGATGCATCTATGTGAACATGGAATACCTTTGCCCAATCAGGAAAGATGAGGATAGGCGTAGAGACCTTCTTCTCCTTGAGTAGCTCGAAGCTCTTCTGACACTCGTCATCCCAGAATAACGAAACGTCCTTCTTGAGAAATTTCTCCATAGGTGTTGTGATCAGCGCGTACCCTTGAATGAACTTTCTGTAGTAGCATGGATGTCTGAGGATCGATCGTAGTTTTTTCTCAGTTATAGGTACTGCCAGGTTTAGGATAACTACAACTTTGGAAAGATCAACCATTAGTCCTTTCCGACAAACGATGTGGTCGAGCAAGATTCCAAAGGGTACGCAAAATATGCACTTTTTAATACTCAGGGAAATCTGGTGCTTTCTATAGGCACCAACATCAAGCGCAGGTTCAAGACGTGCTTCTGTACCAAGCCGAAGACAGTCCAGTCATCAAAATATACCTCCAAAAACTTGTGGATGAACTCTTTGAACACTGCGACCACCACCCGCGAGAATATGGCAGGGGCATTCTTCAGCCCAAATGGCATGACACTATATTGAAAGGATCCCCATTCAGTAGTGAACATAGTTTTGCTACGATCTTCAAGTGCAATCATGATCTGATGGTAGCTTGAGAACCCATCTGTAAATGAGTATGATTCCTGCTCACCTATTTTGTCGAGGATTATATCGGAGAATTATGTGGGAAAGGGATCATGCACACATGAATCATTCAATTTGTGCAATTCAACACAGATTCGTATCCCCCCCTTTGTATTTTTTTCCTGAAACACCATCAGACTTACCCAATCTGACTGTTCAACTAGTCCGATGATACCTGCGGTGAGCATTTTATCTATTTCTTCCTTAACCTTTTGCTTATACTTAGGGTTCAGATGATAAGGACGCTACTTTACAGGGTGCGCATCTAGTTTTAAAGTGATGTGCATGACCCATAGGTCCCCTATAATCCCCTTGAGTTCCGAGAACTTCGTTGGGAATAATTCCTAGTATTCTGTGAGAAATTCTGCCACTTTTCCTACTATATCGTCATCCCAGTAATCCCCAATTTTAGCCTACTTAGGTTTCTCTTCCATGCCAATGGTTACTTATCGCAGCTTCAGAGGCTTAATAACATCGACATTTTGTAGTAGGAGTACCACAATTGCGCGCTCTCCCTCCGACTCCGGGATAGAGACATTGTGCGGATCTTCATCACACTCTTCTATCACTAAATTGCGGAAATTGACAATATCCTGCATCTACATTTCCCATGTTGGTGCCCCAAGTGCTACATAAGGGCGTGATTCATCAAATATGAAGGTTTCTATATCCTGCAGAGCTTTTTCAAGTGCCTCCGTTCCCCCTGCTAACCCAAATGTCCCTACAAATTCATCCTTTAATGTTTCCTAGTGGTGGGTGCGTTGATGTAGCTCCGCATCTAAATACCATACGGTGGGAAT
The DNA here is from genome assembly GCA_034641835.2 of Pinus albicaulis. Taxonomy (NCBI): domain Eukaryota; kingdom Viridiplantae; phylum Streptophyta; class Pinopsida; order Pinales; family Pinaceae; genus Pinus; species Pinus albicaulis. Next base: position 215,604,497 of record CM076577.1, on the reverse strand, counting down.
TGGTCCCAAGGCATGAATAAATAGGTAAAACCATTCTTCTACAATTCGGTCACACCATTTCTCCATCCAACAGAACCAATGCTCGCTTGAGTCCCCTGGGCTAAGGAATGCCTTTACGCACAAGTGAACCAGAGGTTCAAATCGTAGGATCATTATATCCTGATACTCTTCCCAGTCCTAGAATTCCCCCTTATGCATGTCCCACCACCTTGCAGGTGTTGTGTGCATGGCTAGATTAAGGGCCCATAGCCTTCGCTCCCTTGGAACCTCAGCTTCAAATGCTCGCAAAAACTCCTTAATACTACCAAAACCATCTAAGTAGGGCAGTTCTCTGACCTCTGACGAGATGCATCGAAAGTTCTTTTTGATTCTGAGACATCACTGCGCAGATACATCATGTAACCAATTCTACCAATTTTCCATTTCCCCATCGAAGTTAGAGAAACATTTGCTATCTTTTTCCCAGAAAAGCACACCATCAGCCATGGGATTGATCCAATCTTCGTCCTGCGTAGTTAACTTATAGATCTGATCCACATCCTATTCTTTGCGCATCAGCTCCATATACCGTTCTCCTTTCGCAGGGTCTAATGGTACTATCACCCTCGTGCTTTCATTTTCAAACACCATGCTTATTTTCTTTAGGTTGATGATACCTCCCATATCTATGGCCCAATCCAATCCTAAGAGTGTAGGATAGGGGTCCGCATCTTCTACGATATGAACTACCTCAAAGTCATCCCGGACCTTAAAATCTTGTGATATCTACCACGATCTTTGACAGTCTCCCCAATGGGATGATCTTCTGCTCGTTGGCCATGTGCAACTGGATAGTGGACCATTCCAACTTAGGTTCTCCCATTCGCTACCAAGTTTTCTTGGGCAGTATGTTCGCATATGATCCCAGGTCCAAAATAACCTGATCCATTTCATAATCACCAATCTGTGTTGTTAGCCGCATTTCCCTACCAATGTGTTTCTTATACTTGTGCATTTTGTGTACATTCTTAACTTCCAGGGGTGGATTAGGTCTTTCTACGCAGCTGTCTATTAATGCTTGAAGATTTTCTACAGCCCGTTGGTTGCACAACAGCTTTATACATGCTTGAAAAAATGTTTTGACCTTGTCATCTACTTTGAGGTTTGCAGGGGCTTGAGAAGTATATGCCTCAGTCTTAGCGAAATATTTGCGAGTTGCGACAATGGTTTATTTTTCCTTCTATAAGTCCAAACCTTCTTGGTTGATAGCTTCTTTTCGGATAAGAGGCTCGGTCGCACCTTTCTCCTCATCTCCCCCAGTGGCTATGCCACTGCGTGTTATGACATTAATGCTTGGTCCTTCGTCTCGAGGTTCTGCCTTAACCCTCTGCACGTTCTGCGTAGGTGTCTGCTTCTTTTCCTGCATTTTTTCTATCAAAATTGGATAGTCTTCAATCACATGGTCCAGCTGTCTACATTATCTGCAATATTTTCTTGCAAGGTTCAAACAGTCTCTTGCAAAGTGCCCTACTTCTCCACAGTTATAACAGATCAGTTGTCCTCTTCCCCAACCTGCACCTCCACCTCTGCCCCCTCCCCTGCCCCTAGCTGGGGAAACACCTATGCCCGAGGGGGATCTTGATGAATAAGGGTCCGACTATACCCTATATAGGTTTCCCCGGTCTATCATTATATCATAATTTTAGTAGTTATGTTCATCATGTCCTATTGATCGGAAAAACTGGCACCATTGTTGTTTCAATTATGGAACATACGCACCCAGATGGGGGTAATGGTTAGTATCATGCAGTGCAGATACACGACAATAATCACACCACAGCGTTGGTCCACTTTGTCTCATAGTCTCCCTATGGCACAATGGACTGGGTACCCTAGCCTGTAGGTAGTCTTCCAGCAGTGGGCATTGATCATTGGTATGGCCTGATACCCTACATCATATGCACCATACATCTGGGCTAGCTTCTTTCCCTCGGTCCTTTCATAGGTTCTAGATTTCCATGTGAATTGCCTCCAGTTTCCCTTGGATTTTTTGTACTCCCAATTGGGTATCATCTCTTGGCGCGGATTCTAACTTTATAACAATCTCCAAATATTTTTCCTGTGATTAAATGGCTTGCTGACCCATAGGTACGCGCAGGTGAGGCAGTAACATAGTGATGAACCATTCCTTGTGTTGTCTGTCATCATACAGAAATTCCCCTTCTCTAATCACCTTCTTTAGCCATAGGTTAGCCTCCCATACAAACTCAGAGGGCCCTTGCTTGAAATATTTTAGGTCATTCACTATCTCAGAGTAGGACTTAGGCTTCCGAAACTGCTGTTTTAGGGAATTTTTAACCTCTTGAATGGTCGCATTCGCATGCTAAGCTGTGTATCCCATATACCTATCCATGGATCTTCCTTTGAAGGTGAGGGATAGCTATGCGCTCTTTACAACATCCCTGGCCACATTCTGCGCAGTCCATACTGCTTCTGCGACAAACCAGAATTGGTCCATATCTTCATCCCCTACACCCTTGAAGGTGGGTATCTTCACGTGCACGGCCATATCTACTTCTGGGGGTGGCGGTGGAGGAGGAGGTGTGGGTGAGTTTTTACCCTTATGCAGATTCAAAGGTGGTGTCTTAGGAGGGCTATTTCCTTTGTGTGAAGCCAGTTCTCTTAATGGGATGTAAAAAAATCTGTCCCCCTGTTGATTGACTCTGTAGTATTTGTCGCTTCAGGTTGTACCCTCACTCTAATCAAAGCTCATTCACTCCGTATGGTTGCACAAAATTCCCTTTTCACTCAATAATATTTTAATCAGTAATGGAACCGTTTTCATAAAATTACCCCAGAAACCCTTGAAGAACCTCCACTCTGCCTCATAATAGGATACGAACTGATCGAATGCAAACTCCGTCACAAATCCTCCCAGCACACTATCCACCCAATGATCTACCGTACGAGTGATGGTGTTATCAATCCTTTCTAATTGTTGGATCAACTCTGGAGTCCACTACGTGAACCGTTCATCCTTCTAACACGTCTGGAAATCTACGAGCCTTGAAAGCCACTCCTAAAGCTCATTCGCCAATGTTACAAAGGAAATTTCGTAGACTAAATTGAAAATGTACTTATTCTTCCACCTTTTCACTGTCAACTTTGAGCTGCAATTCTCTTTTACCACAAATTCCTGAACCTATTTTTCAAACCACTCTTCAATTTCTCTTCTCTTAGGTCTCCAATGTTCCCTTAGCAATACCCGATCTCTCTCTCAAAATGCTCGCGGTCCTAGCAACGGAACCATTTGTTGGCTCGAGGGGTCCTAACCCAGGTTTGGAGGTTAAGGTTTGCCAACAAACCCCTATACTACATGCACTTTCGGCAGTGACTTGCTTGCACAGGAAAAAGTATCACCCGAAGCAGTATGGGAGGGTGTTGGAACCAGGTTTCCGCACCCTAAGAGAGAGAGAAAGAGAATAGGTAAGTCAAGCAGATCCACATTCGCAGCCTATCAGGTTCGCGCAATATAGGTCTATTCGTAGTTTTATTAACAGTATAATCCACAGTTCAACATAACAGAGCTATTACCATGCAAATATCTAGTCAATGCCTTCGCATCCATGTGCATATCAACAATTATCAACACACAATATCATAATGCATCAATAGCATATTACAGATACACTTCATACCATAACATGTACATATTCACAGCATAAATAGATAACACAATTGTATTCGAACAGATTCCAAAGGTTCACATCACCAGTAACACATCAGATCAGATAACATCGAGATATCTTAACTATATCCACATATATTAACACCCAAAAACCTAGTTACAATCCAACACAGCCTGCGCACACATCCAGCAGGGTCCGCACACAATGGGACTGAGGATCTCTGCGCACACAGCCAACAAGAGTCCTTACCCAAACAACCCGAAATAGATCTAAAAATTCGCACTTAGCATCAAACTTAATTATTTTCTACCTTAAGACTCAAAATTTTCATCTATTTTTAACTACTTAGCCTACACTTTCCCGTGGTCCGAAAACCATGGTTTGCTGACTCTAGGTCTACCCTTAACCCATTACAATGCATTCGGGGCTTTGACCCACCCCAAAACCCCTACACTAGACTAATTAAAACCAAAAATATACAAAATTGTACAAAATTCGCAGCTTTAGGGGACCATGTTCCAACATTAACAAACTTGTGATAATACCCTGTTAACCCCGTAAATCCTCAAAGATGCTTTATGGTTGTGGGGATTTTCCATGCCTCAATGGATTTAATTTTGTTAGGGTCTACCTTAACACCCTCATGAGATACAATATGATCCAAATATTCCACCTCCTATACTCCAAAGGAACATTTGGAGGTTTTTGCATATAATTGTTTCTCCTGCAATATTTTGAGCACCATATCAACATGTTGAACATGATCCTTCCAAGACTTGTTGGATTAGTATATCATCAAAAAATACTAACACAAATTTTCTAAGGAAGGGTTTGAAAATGGAATTATCAAACCTTGAAATATAGAAGGTGTATTAGTAAGGCCAAAAGGTATGAACAAAAATTCATAATGACCCTCATGAGTTATGAATGTTGTTTTTGTAATTTCTTCAGTCTTCATTCCAATTTGATGATATCTAGAATGAAGATCCAGCTTGGTGAAGTAAATTTCTCCATGTAATTCATTCAATAAGTCATAAACGATGGGGATGGGAAATTTATCTTTAATAGTGAGCTTGTTGAGCTCCCTATAATCTAGACACATGCGCCATGATCCATCTTTCTTGTGCACAATATTACTGGAGCATAGAAATAACTTTGACTAGGTTGAATTATACCAGCCTCTAGCATTTTTGCAACCATGTGTTCAATATCACTCTTTTGGTCATAAGGATATCTGTAAGGCTTGATGTTTTGAGGAACCCTTCCTGGAATCAAATGAATTGCATGATCATGATCACAACTAGGTGGGAGTCCTTTGGGAGTTTCAAACACCATGGAATGATTTTCCAAGACTTTTTGGAGATTTGGATAAATAGATGAGAATAATTGTGCAATTATGCCTTGTTTTTATTTCTTCAAAAGCTTTGTCATGAAATTAGAGCTGATTATATTTCTTGGCTTCCTTGCAATACCCTGTAATTCAACTTCCTTTCCTTCCCAAAAAAATTTCAAGAAAAGTTCTTGAAAATTAAAAGGTATCGTCCCCAAATATTGTAACCATTAGATTCGTTGTACAACATCAACACCACCCATTGGAATGGAGAGAATTGGACTATTCAATACATATTCCCCCATGGTTAGCTTGATATTTTGGCACTTTCCAGAGCAATTTATAGTTCCTCCATTTGCAACCATCAATTGACACTCTGGTGCTGGGTATAGGAAGAAATCAATCGAATTAGAATGAATAAAATTATGGGTACTACCCGAATCAATCAACATTATTACATTTTTCTTCTTGATATGTCCTTCTATCTTGAGAGTTTGAGGAGTGGTAATTCCTGCCAATGCATTACAATATATAGTTGGATTCATTTCTTCTTTCTCTAGGGTTGGTTCTTGGTGTATATCTTCTTCTTTTGAAGTTTCTTGTTCATTTTCTTCCTCCTCTTCACAATTATGTAAAATAATTTCTTTTCAGCACACTTATGACCTTTAGTGTATTTGTTATCACAATTGTAGAAAATCCCTTTTTATCTTTTTTTCTTCCAATTATTGTGGTGTCAACCTTGTAGGTTCTGGAAGTATAAGAATAGCAACACTTCCATATTTATAGTTGTGATTGGTAGGCTTCCTTGTTGCCATAATTTTTTTTTCATTTTTTCTTACCAACTTGAATGCCTTCTCCAATGAATCAGGTTCCCAAAGGCGAACCTCCTGTTTGATGTTATCCTTTAAAGTCCCTATGAAGACATAAATCATGTGTTCCTATGCAATATCAATTATCCTTATATTCAAATTTTGGAACTCCTCAATATGCTCCACCATTGAACCCTTTTAGTTGAGAATTATCAATTGGATAAAGAAGGTATTCTTTGTATCCTCATAATGTGCTATCATTTCTTCCGTAAAAATTGACCAAGTGACAATTATTTTATGAGATCAAATCCATTGATACCATACAAATGTATTGGATTCTAAATATAAAGTTGCAGTGCGTACCTTTTGTGTGTTTTTCACATTATGGAGATCAAAATATTGCTCCATATGTAGTAACCATGTTACGGGATCCTTGCCATCAAACTTCCTCATATCGATATTTGGAATATGGTGGGTCTTTAATCCAACTTTAGAGCCTATGAAATCATGATTAACATTTACTTTTTTCTCATCATGAGTTTCCTCTACTAACGTTTCGCCATTAGGAAGCTTTTCTTGTAGCAACTTTGTCAAACCTTCCATGTATTTCTTCAAATATTCCATGTTGCCTTTCAGTTCTTCTTCTATACCTTCCAAGTCATTCTTCAACCCATCCATGTGTGATTTTTAACCGTTCATGTTGCCTTTTAGTTCTTCTTTGGTTGCTCTTTATGAGAACGAAATATGTTGCACTTGGTCCCGTAATTTTGATATATGATGCTACACTTCTTCTTGTCCATGCGTGATAGTAGAGTTTTTTGAGGGCTAAATGGACGTGGAATTATTTTTAGAGGAATTTTAGAACCCAATATTGATATCAATGCTTTAATTTTCCCTTGGAATCACTTCAACCTGATTTTTCAAACAAAATTTATGCAATTTAAAATAAAACATTACACACCTTTTTCTTTCTTTTGAGGAGCTCGATATCGAAACTGATGTATCTTTGTGATTTTGGATCCCAAATATTTGAAATTTGGTCTTGTAGCAGCCCTATGAGTCTTATTTCCAATGACATAATTCTAACCTAATTTGTATTCTTCAAGCTAAAGTTATGACCAATCTCCCATAATGACCTAGTTATGGAATAGTTCAGTAGAGAAAACTTGTATGGCATGCCACATGTCACTGTTGCAACATTTGGCTCTCAAATCGATGCACAAGAAACCAAATTTTGTGAAATTTCAACCAATTTTTATGGAATTCCAGTATGATGCCTGAAACAAAAGTTATGATGATTGTCCTGTGGTCTCCTATTTGAGATGAAATTATGGATCCTTCAAACACACTAACTTCCTCAGACCATATATTTGAAAATATAGCAAACCAAGATCTGAAATTTTTACATTAGGTTCAACAAGATTTCAGATCCAAGGGGTAAAAATTTCAGCTTTTGAGTCTTCTCGGAAAAAAAAAAAATTATAGATAAAATTCCAAGATGACCTATTTGAAGAAGCGAAACCCTAAAATCTCAAGCTCTGATACCAAATGTTATGAAACCAACTCACAAAATAGAAGAAAATATAGATAAATAACTTAGAAATAAACCTCTTTGATGGGGAAAACACCTTTAAATTACATAAATGAAAAATTCTTGGATTATACAAATAACAAAACGTCCTTTCTATATATAGGATTCCAAGGGGTCACAATATAATCCTAACCAACATGACAATAAAAATTTAAGGGCACAACAATAATAATAGTGGGCTTCTATGGGGCACAATAATAAAAATATGGTGACTACATGGGAACAAAAATAACAATAAGGGGGCTACACTAACAATAATATTAAGGGGATACACTAGTATTATAGGGACCTAGCAGTTTTCCATCTCATCCTATGGTTATGTTAGCTCCTTTCAATAAGCACGGTGGGCGGTCTCTAGTAGTATAATTGCCATGGTTTGTGGAGGAATTGAATTGGTGAGTGTTCATGATTTAGTGAGCCATTTTTTATATTCCTATGTGAATTATTTCTTTCATTGTTTATGGGGGTTGATAGTTTCGTTACTGATATATAGTTGTGTCACATATATTTTCTTAGCTTATTTTATGGTGTCCTTTTGGTTATTCTGGCTCAATTGTAATATTATTAATTTTCAATGTGTTTACCATTTGATGTGACAAACTTCATTGCTTTGGTGAATCTGTTTGGTGGTCTTGTTTTGATCTCTTTTCATTGTTGTTTGTGGCATTCATTGTGGAAAATTTTGTAAGTGGAAGGTTGGGTCATCCTTTTGGATGTGTAGCAAATTTCTCATTCATTTGGGTATGGACCCTATTAAGTGGTTTATTAGGGACATCCTTGTTTTCTTCAAATCGGGTCTCTAGTGTATCCCTCCTTTTCCCTTGGTCTCTTTCCTTGGGCATTTTTTATCCTCTGGGTTTTCTTGTTATCTTGAATCTCAGGTATTTATGGCTCCCCGCCAATGTATTCCCAAACTTCACGGTAGAGGTTATTTCACCACATGGAAAAGGTCTCATCATTTACAACCCTTCTCCTATCATTGAGTGGCTTCAACTTTTGACTCAATCCCCTTGGAGGTTCATCGTGAAATTTTATTTTTGGAAGACTTGGAGAGTGGTGACCATCCATATGCTTCAAACTCTGAATTTGATAGGGTTAATGTTAAGTGGTTTCCAAACTTGGTCATTTCCATAAGTGGAGATTTCATTTTCTTAGTTCTTTGGCCCCAAATCAACAAAATTCTACTTTCTTGTGAATTTTTTTCAGGGAAAAGAAAATTGAGAGCTATAACATATTATCATCTCTAGATAATATCAAGTGTATGTTTAATAACTTTCACTTATGTCTCAACAATGTTGATTCTCGCTTGGCAAAGGTGGAGTCATTTTTGGTTTCAAATTCTAGTTCGAGCGACGCCACAGACCCCCTTGCTCATAGTGGGCATGCTCCTCTTCTCTCCTCTTTGGATCATGACTCTTCAGAAGTGGATAAATGATGATCTCAGTGGGATTCTAATTTCATAGTTTTTGGACCACTTTTTGGGATAAATGCAGTCTAGGTAATAATTGATGCAAATTTAACTCCAAGTATCCAATGGACAAGACAAACTTAAAAGAAAAATTGTATATTATGTAACACCTGGTGAAGGAAGAAAGTAAATGTTACCAGTCCCCCTCAATGGGATGGGTTCTTGGTTGTTCTCAATGCTTCATCATCAAAAGTTTCTCTCTCAATGGTGTAGAAAACCCAAATCATGTGTTGAACTCAAGTGGGAGCTCAAATGGCAAAAGAAAATAATATCGACAATGAGAATGATCAAAGTGAAGAATAAATGGAAAACCCCTCCTATTTATAACAAAATATTGAGTTATCCTCGATAATGGTGAATAACAAATTATTATTAACCAACATCTAGATCTAACTGCTTGGAATATTTTATTATATTTTGTTGGAGGGAAAAGGTATTTAAATTGGTTAAATACCTTTATTTAGAAATGATAAACAAATAAATTATTTATTTATCATTTCAATAATGTGGTTAAGGAATAATAAACAAATAATGATTTTTTTAATTATTCCTAGGTGATTTAGTCAAATTTAACAAGGAATAATAACTAAATAATGATTTAATTAATTATTCCCAGAGAAAAATAAGAAAAATAAAGATGTATCTAATTATTTCTCATAATTGAGTTAAACATGACGAGGAATATTGTTTAAACAATGGTTTAATTAATTATTCCTAGAGGAAAATCAAATAAATAAGGATTTATTTAATTATCCCTCATGGGGCTTCTTTTTTTAACCGGAAATAACTTAATAAAATATGGTTTATTAAATTATTTCTTATAGTGAAAGCAATTTTACTATGGTAAAATTTGTATTAAATGGTGTACTTCAATCCATCTAATTAGAAATGGTTAGATGACCAATTTTTGGTGATAACAGATTGCCCCCCAACGTGTGAGCGTTATGAAAAAATTGTATGACTAAAGTACGTTGTAAGAGCACAATCACTAGAAACTGAAGGGGAGTCAAAGAGAGAGAGAGACCTGAATGAAGTGAAGCAAGAGAGGAAAATGGTTGATGGGGCGAGACCTAAAAATGATATAAGTCTCATTTTATTGCGATTACCTGTTCTCAATGGGGTGGGAGAGGCATACCTATGCCCGTTGAGATGACGAAGTACAAAAATAATGCTGAGCCCAACAATGTGGGGTTGAGCTACAAAATGTATAATACATGATACATGACATGTTGGCATCAATGGGCCAAAAAATAATACAATGGATCCCATATACATAATACGTTTGGAAAAAAATGTGTCAGGACTAAAAATAATAACATCTAAGTACATGAAACATAAATAGTTCCCCTCCATATAACATGGAGGGTGGGTATCACAACCAAAGAAGCCCTGCTGAACAGGAAAGAGCTCTAAAAATCAGAATGTATCACCTGAATCAAGACATGTATTTTATGGGCACTACAAGCGGCTGAAACTAAACCCATCAAACCTATGGAACTACATCTGAGGCTGTAGCATAATCTGAGGTAATCCGGGTAGGTGGGGGGGTTACCTAAAGGGCCACCCCCTATGAGGTCTGAAACATCTCACAGACACCTGGGAATCCCTAGTACAATATGTTGGAGCACCAGACCATCAAGTATACGAATCTTAATCATGCGATAATAAGTTGAGGTCGAGCGGATGAGAAAAAACCACTTCAAAGGGAAATGATGATTCCCTTTGCTTGATCTGAGGCATTGAACAAGAATGGAAGTTGGAACCAAGGTACACCTCCCTCTAGACCTGTATTCTGGAATGAATGTGATGATGTTGACAAAAGGAGGTACGCCATAGGTGAGGCAATGATGAATCCTCAACTAAGGCACGATGGATCGTAGTAAAGTGACTGATGGACTGACACCACGGATGATGATAGAATAGGGGATACTAAGTAGCGGATGGATGACTTCCCTTGTCAGAACATAGAAAGCATGGATGACCTGGCAGCGACTGAATCGACTCTAGAGGGGATGAGGGACAGTATGACTAGAGGCCAAAATGGGCAATACATGATGAATGCAACACAAATATGGATGGAATACTATAACAAGAGATAAATGGACTCAGGACAGACTCCATGAATGCAATGACAACTCACCCCGGATTCTCTAAACAGGGGTAACTTGATGATGCTGCCACACAGGATAGGCCCAGAGGGTACCATGAAAACATGCGCAAAATATGGTTACTCATGACAAAAATCAACATAGGAGTTGACAAGTATGAAGGCAAAGTGGTATCCTAAGTACAAGCAGCGCATGTGAAGAAATTTGATTTTAAGAGGTGGAAAAATGACCCTTCTTGGAAAAATAGCTTTCTGGTGAAGTGTCAAATTACCAAAAAAAAAATAATACCCATTATATTGATTAGTGAGATATTTCCAACGGTGCTGACAACTCATCAAACTGAGCTATGGTGTGGTCACAATTGGAGAAGGTAAATTTGGGGTTTTTCCTTTAAAATGGCGATTTCCCTCCAATTTAATTCAATTTCTAAGTGAGCTGTGGTGAATTTGGAGAGGAGGAGAAGGCCTTAAATCTTTTTGTGATCATAGTGGACAAAAAAACCGTTGGAATCAGGACTAGTCATTGGAAGCTCGTTGGCCTAACCTTACTCTTCATTTTCAGCAGTTTAGTTTTTCAGATTAGGTCCCAGGGGCTCAGTAAGAGACCCTTGCCCAGTTTTACGGTCGGGTCGCACTATTATTATCCTAAAATGTGATCTGGATCACATTAATCAGAGGGAAAACCACAAGCTCATATTTCCAAGGCAAAAAAGTGCGATTTAGGGTTGAAAGTTGGGTTTGGTATGCTGGTTGGCTGAGGATCGAGGTTATAAGGTTTATGGTGTAGTTATTTGTTTATGAACTGGAAAACATGATGATGTTGTGTAGGTATGGCAGAGTTGAAGATAAAATAGCATGAGAGAGATTTGGATGCCCTTCGTGTTGAGATTCAGGGGAACTGAGTGGTACGAGGGGAACTTGCTTGGTATTGGGTGCTCAAGTTGGTTGAGAACCCGTTGATGAGGGCAAGTGAACCCTTGCTATCTAGGATAATGAGCTACTGGGATCCAAACCAGGAGGTCTTTATGGTGTAGGGGCACTGGATCGATTTCACGATCCATGATATCTATTTTTTCACTGGACTCCCTCCACTAGGGGTGGTGGGAAACATACATCCGGTGTTGCCTCTTGGGAGGAACATTTCAGATTTCATGGAGCGCCATTGTAGACTAGATGCTTGAGCTAAGGGAACAACCATTTTGATTAATGATCTAGAGAAGAGACACGAATTATCGCCGTAGCGGTGTTGCAAATCTTGGGAAACCAGGCATTCCATCGCATCACTGGAGGGTATATGATGTTAGTGGAGAGTGTTTTGAGTGGGACCTACTATGGGTGGGCCTAGATGATGCTCTTGTTGGTGAAACAGAAACTATCACTATGCATATGACAGGTGAACCATGATTGTGCTTTTTGTATAATGTTGTTTTCTTTCTTCTTTGAGATTAATTTGAATATCCGGCCTCATGTACAAATCTGTGATGGGCACCCATAGGAGCCCAAGATGCGTTGTTGGGGGCAGCTACTACATAGAGGAGGGGGAGGGGGAGTCCGATGTGTGTTCTGACTAGAGTTTTCCGCAAATTAGGAATAGATTCCACTATACATAGATGACTATCCATACAATGGTATGAACTATCAGGGGGATCCTAACTTGCCACTTAAGCGCAGTCGATCTTGGGGACCAGATGGTAAGTGAAAGTTGCTATATATTATGGTGCATTTAAAGTTTTTAGAATATGTATGTGGTACTCATTCGTAACTTTTGGTATGCAAATATAGCACTGGTCAAGCCGACAATATATGGAGGATGTGCCACAGTGTGAGGGCCTGTGGAACCGAGTGGATCAACATCACAATAGAGACCTGACTGTGAAACTCCGCTGGAGGACCTCCACCGTAGGTTCGATGTACTTTTGATCGAGGTGGAAGAGCATGGTTGGCATGATTTAGAGGATCAATATACAAATGAGTGTACTAGTCTTCCCTAGGAGTGGTGAGGCATCACGTGGTGCATAGCTATGGCTAGGCAGGCAGTTCGGGACCTATGGGCTGGTGGAGTGGAACCATTGGCTCGGGAGCCTCCAGATAGTGACTAGGGATAGAGGCATGTGGTGCCCCATTTTTTTTTTTTGTAACATGCTATGGGCATGTTGAATGTATTTAGAGTAGTGGACTCAAAACACTTATGTTTTTATGTAACGATACATAATATGGATATGCATATATTATATAATGATTTTGGTTCACCATTTGTTTTTTATGGTTGCCTTGTGTTAAATGCATGTGATAAATGCCAATATAGAAAGTTATTTGCAATGGTATATATAAATTTATTTTGGTGTGTAGGAACATGACTGAATGTAATGGATTAAAATTAATGTGCTAAAAGCTTCACTCGTAGATATTTTCTAAGTAGGATATGTTTACACACATGATAAATGCCATTCAATTTCATGACAAGCAACAAGGAATATAAACGAAGATGAATATGAAAGATGCGATGGGTAAGGGCGTCGACTAACAAACCTATCACTGCATCATATTTGGCCTGGTTATTGATGATAGATCCAACGCATACACCATTGGAGTGAACTAAAGAATGCAAGGGAGTAAAAATGGCCCAAGCTACCAAGGATAGATTCCCTGAGAAGTGAATCGCACCATCGGAATGACTGATATACGATGTGGATGATGAATCCATATGAAAGGTGCCAAAAGGAAAAAAATGAGATGATGGTGAACAATGCAAGCTACCTAAATGCATGAAAGAAATAAATACACGCATTTCAATGGGAGATGCTATGTGCTGGAGCAGGGTCCCCTAGGTACATTTTTTAGTATCTTTTTGTATATTTTTTTCATATGCATGTTGCACGGAAAGGTAAAGGGGCTTTGGGGCGAGTCAAATTCCCTCTTTTATGTAAATGGGTTTTAAGGATAAACTGTGGGCCTCAAACCATGGTTTGAGACCATAGTATATTCGTGCTAAGATGGATATAAATAGATAGATCGATTCTAAGGAATTATTCATTCTTGGTTATGCTATGTTGATGAACATTGTGTAAGGGTTTTTTTCTAATTCTTGGTTTTGGGTAGAAAGACTTCTGCTTGCTATGTGCATGGAGACCTAGTCCTAGTTGTGTACGAACTCTGTTGGATGTGTGCATGGAAGGGTAATTGTAAGGGAAAGTTTGTTGTATTGAACAGTTGGAATCTAATACAAAGACTGGTTTTGGCAAAAAAATTGTGTTATCTTTTTATTGTTTCTGCTTTGAGATCACTTACTTATGTTATGCTTAATTGTATCTACGCGAGTAGATCTTATCTTTATGCATGAATATATGTTGACGGTTGAATATATGAATAAATACGCTTAAGTTTTTGCCTAGTGCATAGATTTGGTTATGTTATTGTATATCTGCGACGAAGCCAAACTGTGATCTATATGTTTATGCATTATCTTTGTTTGTGACTAGCCGATTTGATATGTATTGTTTTGAATTTGTGCGCATCTATTTTTGATCTGTATTAAAACGGAAATTAACTTGTTTAGGGCCACCACATTATGTTATTCCTTTGGGTGTAGAAACTTGGTTCCAAAACCCCCCCATACTGCTTCAGGTGAGACTCTAATCTGCAAAAGCAGGTCATTGCCATAAGGGCCAATAGTTGGAGGGTTTTTCGGTTGCATGATAAACTATGAACATGGGTTAGGATCCCTCAAGCCAACACTATGGGTAAAATTTATTGAGGTAAAGTGAATTTCGAAGGTTAGGAAGGAGTTTCCCTTCGAAATCCTCTAGAAGGTATGCCCCCTTTCCTAAGTCCTTACTAATGATGTAAGGTCTTGTGTAAGACAAGAAGACAAGAAGATAAAAGGATAAATCAGGATCTACGTAGACTTGCACAAATTGAATGATGTCTATGTGCATGATCCATTCCCAAATCCATTCTCTGATGAAACCATGGACAATGTCGGAGGACAAGAATCTTATTTATTTACAGATGGTTTTTCAGGGTATCATCAGATCATGATTGCGCCAGAAGATCGTAGTAAGACTACCTTTTTGACAAAACGAGGATGTTTCTAGTATACAGTCTTGCCCTTTGGCTTGAAGAATGCACCTGCCATCTTCTTGTGTGTAGTAATAGTTTCCTTCAAAGAATTTATCCATAAGTTCCTGGAGGTATACTTTGACGAATGGATTGTTTTTGGGCTGTTGAAAAAGCATGTTTCCAATATACGCTTAATGTTGGATACCTACAAAAAGTATCAAATCTCACTAAACTTAAAGAAATGCATATTTTGTGTGCCATTTGGGATACTGTTGGGACACATTGTCTACTAGAAAGGGTTGATGGTAGATCCTGCGAAGATTGAAGTAATAGTTAATCTGGAGATACATGAGAATGTTAAGCAACTGCACTCAATATTGGGGCACACTGGGTATTATCAAAAATTCATTCAGGGTTATGTGCTAATAACTGTGCCCATGGAGAAGCTTCTCAATAAGGATGCGACATTCTGCTGGGATGAGGAATGTTATAATATTTTTGAATTATTGAAGGAAAATATGGTCACTGCGCCCATACTGGTCTTTCCAAATTGGTCTAAGGTGCTTCATGTGCATGTTGATTCCTCTTGAATCACACACAAAGCTATTTTAGCACAGCCAGGAGCTGGAGAGATTGATCACCCTATTTCTTATGCCAGTCAAAAACTCTCAAGCGTAGAATGAAATTATTCAACCACGGAAAGAGAAGGATTAGCAATGGTGTATGCACTATATAAATTACGCTACTACCTGTTAGGAGGACATTTCAAGATGTTTACTTATCATTTTGATTTAAAGTACCTAGTCAATAAGCCTATTTTGGGGGGGAAGATCTGCAGGTGGTTGTTACTATTCCAGGAGTATGACTTTGTCATAATTGTGAATCTAGGAAGACTGAATGTCGAGCCAGACCATCTGTCTCACATTGAGACTGGTGAGGAACCTATGAACTTGGAGGATGGATTATTAGATGCGCAAGTGTTCACGATTAAGGTAGTTGATGATCATTTCCCTAATATTATTCAGTTCCTAACTACTAGACATGCGCCTAAAGAATATATCGTAGAGCAGAAGAAAGAGATCATGGCATGCGTAGCATACTTCACCATTATTGTTGGTCAGTTGTACAAGATGGGTGCAAATGAAGTTCTGTGAAGATATGTTTTGGAGTATGAATGATGTGAAATCTTAGATGAAGCTTATGGAGTGGTTTCGGGTGGTCACTATGCAAGCAAGGAAATTACACAAAATATTTTGCGAGCTGACTTATGGTGGCCCACATTGCACAATCATGATTATGCGCATTGTCGTGAATGAGATGTATGCCATAGGACTGGAAAGCCATCGCGTAGAGATGAGATTCGACTACATCCACATATGGAGTTGCAAGAATTTGAGAAATGGGCCATAGACTTCGTCAGGCCTATTAACCCTCTAGGAAAGAAGAGTGGTGTGTGTTACATAATCATTGTGATAGAATATGTAACTAGATGGGTTGAAGCTAATCTTGTGAAGGATTGCACTATAGATATAGCTGCGTATTTCATCTTCGAGAATATTGTGACTCGCTTTGGATGTTCTAAGGTTCTAGTAAGTGATCAGGGTACACATTTTTTGAATGAAATCATTGAAGCATTGATAGAAAAATTCTGGATGCATCATCAGAAGAGCACTCCCTATCACCCATAGGCGAATGGTGCAGTGGAAGTGTTCAATAAAATATTGGAGACTGCACTCACTGAGGTTTGTAATTCGAACCAAAATGATTAGGATGAGCACGTACCCATAGTTTTTTGGGCATACCGAGCCACATGTAAAACTTTGACTAGAAGGACAATGTTCATGAAGTTTTGTTGCCAATGGAATACATTATTCCCAGTCTGTGCATTGCATCATTCACAAATTTGGCAGAAGTAGATGCTATGGAGGAACAATTATCACAGTTGCTCATACTTGAAGAAGATCGCTTTATTTCCAATTATCACCAACAAGTTCAAACGGCGTGTGAAAAAGCATGGCAGGATAGGAACATCAGGCAAAGGGTGTTTGAGGAATATTTTTTGGTTTTTTTATATGACAATAAGTTTTCGCGCCACCCATGGAAGTTGAAGATGCGCAAGGCAGGGCTTCTGAATTTGTTACAATTCCCACACTTTGGGCACAACCCGATAATTGAAATCTATGTGCACCAATTGCTTGCACTAGTGCATGATGAACCACTATGGTTGGAAGAGCGCATACCAATTGATGTTGCGCTGATCAATCGGATCATAAGCTTGCCTAATCAAGACACATATCCCATGGTGGGTTTTGGAGGAAAGGCACAAGAGAAAAGGGTGGCCAAAAAAATCAAAGCAAAGTACAAGGTGTCGTGCTATATTAGGGGGTTCGTAGTGAGAAAGATCAATGATCCCACTGTTCAGTTTGGGATTCTCATCTTGGCCTACAGTATGATGCACAAATGTAGACCTAAGGAGGTTCCTGCGAAAGTCATTGCACTTGCAAGACAATGTGAAAAAAGGGTCATATATAATTGGTCTCAGTATCTATGCAAATATTTTTTGGAGAACGTGCGTGAAGAACAAGAGGAGGGCAAGCACTTCTAATATTCTTGGATCCTACTGCTAATAAGCCTTATTGGCTGGAAGACCCCAGAGAAAATGCAGTTTCCTGAGATCAAGCCGCGGATGTGCGAAGCCGCGCGGTATGCTACATTATGTAATTCTTCCATCCCCACGCGCATTATGGAGAATAAAATATTTTGGATGTTGTAATACAATAAAAAAACGAGGTTGTCTCCCACTTTGTATGACCAGTACTGGATGATAGCAGATTTTAAGGCAACCTTCCACAACATGCACATTCGTGCGAAGGGCGCAATCGAAGGAGTGTGGTGCGAATTTCCATATCTAGTCACTGAGGATGATTTTTTGCATGTCACCGCAAAGTGGCCGCTAGCATGGTTGGAGCCAGGTGCATCAAATTCCATTCCAAATATGACTACCAATCCTTGCACTGGTATGCAGCTAGCTAAGAATACAACAGAAAAAGAAGCCACGTCGACTACCACCGGTG
Source organism: Pinus albicaulis (assembly GCA_034641835.2). Lineage (NCBI taxonomy): Eukaryota > Viridiplantae > Streptophyta > Pinopsida > Pinales > Pinaceae > Pinus > Pinus albicaulis. The sequence continues at coordinate 215,586,391 of CM076577.1, read as the reverse complement.
AGATAATTGATTTAGAAATAGACACTGCACCTGAGAAGAATGATGTCACACAAAAATAAATAGAGAATCAGGTGGAAGTGCAGACTTCCAAAGGCACAAAGCGTGTTTCTCAGGCCGAAGGAGGATCGAGGAAGAAACAAAAGGGCTCTAAGGCCACCGGAAAAGAAGAGTTAACATTAACCGAAGATGACTTCAATAAAATTCCTACCACAGTCACCACAACAACTAAAGACATGTGGATGGACATGGAAACGTAGTACAAGGTTGTGCTTGATGAGGTCTAGGTTGGTATTCACGAGCTTAAAGTTCAAGCAAGTCTGATTCAGGTGAGTGTTGCACAAGTGAGACAAGTGCAAGAGCGTCTGCATGCACCCAGTGCACAACTACTCAATGTAGTCCTACCTATGACTGGAAATAGTATTCTGATTCAAATTCATGAGCCCGCCATCCATGTAGAATTAGAGAACCGGTGCGCGCATTTGCAAGGTTTTGGAGCAGGGAAAATTTTAAGGATGGAAGCTTATCTTAAAGTGTAGAAGCCGTGGCGAATGTTACCAGTCCCCAATATGTAAATTGTAAAAAAAAATGTTATTTTGTAAAAATATTTAGGTTTCTAATTATTTTATATTAGTATATATAAAATTTTGACGATTTTAAGGGTAAAATATTTGTATAATATAAAATTTGGGCGAATCAATTTTCAAAAAATGGAAATTGGTGAATATTTTTTTTTGAAAAAACATGGATAATTAGCCCACCTACGAATATTAGCCCCTAAAATTTTCCCTGTTTTGGAGATATTAATATTAACGTATATTTTTTTCCTACAGGAAAATTACACGTGCTACATAGTATGATTGCAAATGAGCTCTAGTTCTGTGAAGCCCATACCCACACCACTGCAGTAGACTCGCAGTAGCAGGCTATTGAAACGCATCAGAAATAGTAGAATGTAGAGAGAGCATGCTGAGCAGTCGAGGCTCAGCGCGCTGCACTTGAAGAAAATATCAATCAAGTGTGAAGCGACGTGCTAATATTCCTAGACATGGTAGCCCCAAAAAGGAAGTTAGAAGGGCTCGCTATTGCATTGAAGGCCTCACACGCAGAATTTCAAACCATCTGGGCCAAATTCAAGCACCAAATTAATGATTTACAATTAAAGTTGCAGCCTGAGACCCCGCCAGAAGTCAGAGCCAAGAGGGTTGAAAAACTAAAGTAGGCTACTGATAGCATCGCTGCCATAGTCACATAGTGCGATCAGATTTTGGATGAGGCCATGGGTGTCTGGACTTCAGTACAAAATGACCCTATGCTATAGTAGTTGCACGTCAAGGAGCAACAGTTCGCTGATATTAGTATGGTGGCGCTTACTCTCGTTCTTACACAACACCTCACCCGCCTACAGGAGGGTCGGGTAATTGAAAATGAAATCGAGGACCTATGTCAGAAAGAAGAATTTCTTGAGTCAAGAATGTAGTTGTGGGCCAAGGAGGCTCTACAGTTATCGCAGACATTGGATAGCACTCTGAAGCCCATTCAGCAAACACAGAGAAGCATTGTGATCCAGGTGGATATTGTTGGCCACCCGCCTATTCCACTTGGGGCCCCACCATTTTTTCTTTCAATTTTTCAGTTTCCTTAATTGTAGCAAAGTTTACTATTTTTAGAATTTTTTGGGTCCTGAAATTCCAAAACCGTTTTGATGCCCTAAACGATGTTTTTTGGAAAAACCGGGAGCAACATGGAATTTCCTTCTATATTTCTCACATCAAAAGTTTTATTCCTCAGATAGATCTTTCTAACGAGGTATGGTGCATTTCAAACGTATATAGTATGCCAAAGTTACGTCCCCGGGAAGATGATGTACTAATTTACCCAAACGGGCCCCATAGTTTTGGCGCTTCATCTCCTAGGGTTAGGTTTTTGGATGTTTAGGGTTTCCCATTGTTTCTAAATAATAAATAGGCCCTTGAGCCTATTGTAACATAGGTCAGAGGCCTATAGCCACCACATGTCTTCTTGGAGATAAGCTACCAACGCCCTAGCTAGTTTATTTCCATTCTGTCTATAAACATATTTCAGTTCTTTGATATTAATGAAATGGAGTGTTATTTCTGCTACATCTTTGTATTTATGGTTATATGTGTATTTTGTTGTGTTCCTACATAAATTTGGATCAGTGGTATAAGAGTGGTCTGCTCTTTCTCGATCCTTCTTTTCATATCCCCAACGAGGTTGGGGTATAAGGAGTTAGGGCTTGATTTGGTTGAACCTTTGCAACATCAACCTCGCAAACCCCGATGACAACCCATGGGGGATGAAAAGAAAGATGAGGGAGCAGGAGATCCTATCACAATATTTCTCAAGGAGGCCCTCGAAAAAAAAGGAGCACGATGATGGATAACTTTTCCCAGATCCTTCAACGACTACCCACTGGCGGTGCATCTGTATCCAATAGCCACTCTAGAGGCGTAACTCATTTTAAGGTACAAGTAAAATTTTACATTCCCATATTTGAGGTCCAAATATATGTAGATGTCGTGGATAGATGGTGTAATCTATTAGAATGATATTTCACAGTTCATGACTTTTTCGAACGAGAGAATATTATTTTTTCACTCCTCAAAGCTACCTCCCATGTCAAGGACTAGTGGGAAACCTATTGTGAGAAAAAGGACGAGGGGGAACCCTATCTGTTATCAGTCCTACCCACTTAGAATTTTTTTCAAGATGCCATCAAGGAACAATATTATCCCATGGGTAGATATGAGGACAAGTACATACAATGGAATACACTGCGGCAACAAAGGGATCAAGATGTGCATGAGCTGACGAATATGTTCCATACCATGTGCACAAAGTTGGGTATCAAAGGTTGGGAGAAAAATTTTGTGTTGAAGTACCGCAATTGTCTAAAAAGATACATTCAGGAGGAAATGGAGTTCCTCAACATCTCCTCACTTGGTATGGCATACCAGTATGCTACCAAGATTGAGCAAAAATTTAAACAGAAGAAGTGAGACTTTGGATCTGTGAATCAAAGCAAGGGAAATGTGCCCCCAAACCAAAGAAAAAAGGAAAAATCCAAGGCATGGTGGCCCAAGAAAACTTGCCAAATACATAAGCAAAGAAAATCACCGCGAAGCTGAAGAATGACATGGGAAAGTGGTATGAGCTCCATAAGAGCTCCACTCACAACACAAGTGAGTGTCAGGCCAAACAATTACTGGTGGCTGAGATGAGGGTTTCTGAATCAGATGCATGCTCTGACTCTAAATCAGAACCCAATAAGGGTAATTATAAAGGGAATCAGATTATTGATGCGGATCCCAACGCCATCGTTACCACCGTGAAGATCTAGAAGGAGGAACCAGAAGATATAGAGGTGGAGGAGCATCTCTTCCACTCCCAGATGTGGGTAAAGGGTTCCTCGCTACAGTTCATTGTCGATGGTGGGAGCCAAAAGAACCTCATTTCAGTAGATTTCATGAAGTGGTTGGGCTTTCCAACCACAACACACCCACAGTCGTACACCATCAAGTGGCTTCACCGAGGACGGGATCTCTGTGTCAGTAAGTAGTCTCGCCTTCCCTACAACATCAAGTCATTCACGGATGAGGTATTAAGTGACATTGTCCTCTCGATGTTTGTGATGAATGATTAGGTCAACCCTAGTTGTGGAAGTGACATGTTTTGTATGAGTCTCGGCCTTGTGCTCTTATTGGTACTTTGGGAAATAAGTTGTACAATATTCCAGAGGTACCACTGTCGGTCGCTATCTCTTTGGTTACTAAAAAACAATGCAGTAAGCTCATTTCTAAAACCAAGAAATTTGTTTTCCTGATGATATGCCCTCAAGGAAAGATGAATATTGTGGCCACGACCTCTATACAAGGCTCCTCCGCACGACAAAAACAAATGGACAAGGTTGTGGAGGAGTACAGGAAAATCTTCACCTCATCCACAGGGGTGCCTCTGCACTGTCAGGTTAAGCACCCCATCAATCTGACCCCAGGTGTGTCGATGCCGAATGGACCAATCTATTAGTGCTCTGTTCTGGAGAATGATGAAATTAAGAGGTAGATTCAAGAGTTGCTGCAGAAAGGTCACATCCGACGGAGCTCATCACACTGTGGGAGCCCGATCGTGTTGGTGCAGAAAAAGGATGGGACTTGGAGACTTGGTATTGACTATCGGGCACTGAACAATATCATTGTCCATAATAGGTACCCGATCCCACAGATTGATGATCTTTTGGACCAACTCAAAGGGGCGAATTATTTCAGTAAGATCAACTTGAAGTCCAGGTATCACCAGGTACCAATCAAACCCTCCGATGTGTGGAAGAATGCCTTCAAATCCAAGGAGGGGTTTTTCGAATGGCTGGTCATGCCTTTTGGGTTGATGAATTCTCCCGCAACCTTCATAAGGCTAATGGAAAACATCTTGTGGCCATTCACTGAATTATTTGTATTAATGTAGTTGGATGACATCCTAATCTTCAGCTAGACATGGGAAGAGCACTTCCACCACATCCGACAGGTCTTCCAAACATTGCGGCAACACAAGTTGTGTGCCAATTTTGAGAAGTGCACTTTTGGCATAACCCAGCTTCAGTATATAGGATAAATTATTGATGAATGGGAGGTGCATGTGGATCCAACCAAGACGCAAGTCATTCAGGATTGGCCAACCCCAACCACTCTAACAGAGCTTCGTAGCTTTCTAGGTCTTGCTAATTTCTACCACAGGTTCATGTTGGGATTCTCTCATATCACTTAGCCCTTGAGTCAAGTCACCAAGGGATGAGTGAAAGAAAATTTATTTTTGTCGGAATATCAACAGAAGGCGTTCGTAGAATTGAAACATCACCTATGATCTGCCCCAGTTCTCACATTCCTAGACTTGTAACAACCATTTGAGATCGAGACAGATGCCTCTGACTATGCTATTGGGGAATTTCTTACTCAGCAAGGGCATCCAATGGCATAGTACAGTGAGAAATTGTTTGACGCAGTCTGAAAGTATCCCACTTATAAAAAATAAATGTATTCCATTATGCAATCTTTACAACAATGGCATCATTACATTTTGGGAAAGGAAATGGTCATCCACACAGACCACCGACCCCTTCTGTTCATACAAACACAAGGGAAGTTGCATATTGATCTTCATCAGAAGTGGTCAACATATCTGCAACAATTTCATTTAAACATCAAGTACAATAAGGGAAACACCAATAATGTTGCAAACTGCCTCAACCGACCATTGATCGTGGCGCTCACCACTGTTCTCAACTCTTATGGGCGTGAGACTTTTTATTGGCCACTTCTCTATAAGAATTATCTGGAATTAAACCACACATACAAGACACTCTTGGAGGGTACACAAGTTCCAAATTTTCACCTCCAGGATGCACTACTATGTAACCTGGAACACCTTTGTGTTCCTTCAAGCGAGCGTGCCAAGATGATTTGGGAAGCGCACTGCAGTCAAGTCGTTGGGCATTTCGGGGTCGAGAAAATAGTGGCATTATTGTAGAAGTATTTCTATTTGCCAAACCTTTGACAGGATGTCGGGAAGTACATCAGATCCTACACTGCTTGCACCATTGCCAAACTGACCATCAAGAATAAAGGCATCTATACTCTACTACCTACCCCTAGTCGACCTTGGGAATCCATCTCCATGGATTACATGTCAGGCCTTCCTTATACTAATCATGGAAATGACTTTGCTTTCATCATCGCCGACAGATTCTCGAAGATGGCCATTATGGCGGCCTGCAAGAAGAATATCACATCAGAAGCCACTTCTAAACTCTTCTTTAAATGAGTGTGGGTGCACTTTGGTATTCCACAGTATATCATCTCAGATCGGAACAGAAGGTTCCTCAACACATTTTGGTCTAGCCTTTGGTCAATTTTGGACACAAAGCTCACCAATTCTACATCTTTCCATCCCCAAAATGATGGACAGACAGAGGTCGTCAACACGATGATCGTACACATTCTATGCATGTACAATTACAAGCATCCATGCACATGGGATGAGATCCTTCCCTATGTAAAAAATATTTATAACCAAGCTCTCCATAGCTCAACCAGCCACAAACCCTTTCAGGTGGGCATGGGATTCCAGCCACTATGTCCCATTGACGTAGCCATGCCATTTGTAGCTACTCAGGCCGATTCGGCTCAAGTTTAGTACGAAGCTCACAAAGCGAACAATTTCATTGAGTACATTCAACACATCCACAAAAAAATTCATGAAATATTATATAGATCCAATTATAAGTACAATCAATGACATGATCAACATCAGGTGCCACATAACTTCCAGGTGGGCGACAAAGTGTCACTACATTTGTAGAAGTAGTGCCTTACTAGACCCCACCATGAGCTTTGCCCACTCTGATATGGGTTGAACACCATCACCATGGCTTTAGGGGCCAATGCCTTCAAGCTCAGTATTCCACCATTCATTGGTCTTCACCTAGTATTCAATGTGGACCGCCTTCAGCCCTACTTCCCACCTCTACTGGACACCTCTGACATTGCAGAACAACTCACACCAAGAGAGTTAAACCCATACTGCATGAAACATGTGACCACAGATTGTATCATGGAAATGCAAATAAATAACACTCACCAGTAGAAAATCCAACTGTATCGGGTTGTCAAAGTTGGAAAACTCCTATACCAAGGCAAGTGGTTCACCAGGGATCAAGTTTAGTAGAAGTTTCCTCATCTCATGGAGGAACTCAACGCAATGTGGACCATTGCTTCCTAAGGGAGGAGGAATGATCCAAGTGGATATTGGTGGCCACCCACCTATTCCACTTGTGGCCCCACCATTTTTTCTTTCATTTTTTCAATTTCCTTAATTGTAGCATAGTTTACTATTTTTAGCCATTTTTCGGGTCCTGAAATCGGAGCCGTTTTGATGCCCTAAATGAAAATTTTTGGGAAATGGGGAAAAAAATGGAATTTCCTTCTATGTTATCACATAAAATTTGTAATCCTCGGATATATATTCCTAAAAAGGTATGGTGCACATCAAACAGAGATTGTATGCCAAAGTTACGTCCCCGGGAAGTTGATGTACCAATTTACCCAAACGGAGCCCATAGTTTTGGTGCTTCATCTCCTAGGGTTAGGTTTTTGGATGTTTATGGTTTTCCATTGTTTATAAATAATAAATAGGCCCTTGATCCTCATTTTAACATAGTTCAGAGGCTTGTATCCACCACATCTCTTCTCAGAGATAAGCTACCAGTGCCCTATCTAGTTTATTTCCATTTTGTCTATAAACATATTTCAATTCTTTGATATTAATGAAATGAAGTGTTATTTTTGCTACATATTTGTATTTATGGTTGTATGTGTATTCTATTGCATTCCTGCATAAATCTAGATCACATTGAATTGGCCACTAAAGGGCCCACTACAGATAATTTGGTCATTGAATCATAGGGAGTTGTTGCGCAGAGTTTGGAGATGGTGCTACCAATGAAATCTTCTATCGCTATGCTCCAATCCAAGATGAAGGAGAAAACCCCACAGTGACTCAGGATGAGTCATAGGTTTGTGTTGGGGGACTATTGGAGTGAGGTCCCCTCGAGTACATTTTTTAGTATCGTTTTGTATATTTTTTGCATATGTGTGTTGCGCGGAAAGGTCAAGGGGATTTGGGGTGGGTTAAAGTCCCTCTCTTATGTAAATGGGTTATAAGGGTAAACTGTGGGCCCCAAACCATGGTTTGAGACCATAGTATCTGTGCGCTAATATGGATATAAATTGATAGATTGAGTCTAAGGAAGTATTCATTCTTGGTTATGCTATGTTGATGAAAATTGTGGAATGGTTTTTGTCTAAGTTTTGGTTTTGAGTAGAAAGGCTCCTACTGGATGTGTGCGCGGAGACCTAGTCCTGACTATGTTCGGACTCTACTGGATGTGTGCACAGAAAGGTAATTATAAGGGAAATTATTTTATACTGAACTGTTGGAATCTAATACAAAGACTGGTTTTGGCGAAATCATTGTGTTATATGTTTACTGTTTCTGCTTTGAGATCGCTTACTTATGTTATGCTTAATTATATCTGTGTGAGTAGATCTGATATTTATGCATGAATATATGTTGACGGTTGAACATATGAATAAATTTGTGTAATTTATTTTCCAATACATAGATCTGGTTTTGTTCTTGCATATCTGCAACGAAGTCGATCTGCGATCTATCTGTTTATGCATTATCTGTGTCTGTGACTAGCCGATCTGATAATTATTATTCTATATTTGCGTGCATCTTTTTCTGATCTATATAAGTTCTGAAATCAACCTATTTAGGGCCACCACATTATTTTCTTCCTCAGCGTGCATAAACCTAGTTTTAGCACCCCCCCATACTACTTTGGGTGAGACTCTGATCTGCACAAGCAGGTCATCGCCGAAGGGCCAGTAGTTGGAGGGTTTGTTGGTTGCACAATAAAATCTGAACCTTGGTCAGGACCCCTCAAGCCAACACTATGGGTAAAATTTATTGAGGTAAAGTGCATTGGGAGGGTAAGGAAGGAGTTTCTGTTCAAAATCCTCTTGAAGGTATGCCCCATTTCCCAATTCCTTACTAATGATGTAAGGTCCTAGCCATAATGAGTCAAATTTCCCATGAGCAAGGACATCATGAGCCCATTCATACACTAGAATAAGATCACCTTCGTGGAAGGTACAAAGGTGGACTTCTGGTCATACTGAGCTTTGATGTGCTTCTTGGTCGCTTCAATGGTTTGCAATGCAAAACGACGGTCTTCAGAAGAATTATCAAGCATGATAGGTCTTTGTTCTAACGGTTGGGTGTCAGGGAGAAGTTCGATGGCTAGGTGAAGGGAGGATATTTCACACTCGATTGGTAAGACTTCCTCCTCACCAAAAACAAGATGGAAAGGAGTAAACCCAGTGGCGGTTTTATCATAAATTCTATAGGCCCACAAAAATAAGGAAGAGCATAAGGTTCTAGTTGGTTTTCTGCTTCAACTTGTCCATTACCTTGGGGATGATAAGATTATGAATATTGGTGCTCAAATCCCAACAAAGAGGATAGCTCACGCCATATCTCATCTTCAAAATTTGATCCATGGTCAGAGGCCAATTGTTTCAGAACCCCTAATCGAGTGATAACATGGTTAAAGAAGAGGAGAGTCGCAGTAGCTATCCTATTGTTGAACGTTGGCATGGCCTCAACCCATTTGGTAAAATAGTCGATAGCCACATTATATACTTTTGGTTACTAGCAGATGGAGGTTGAAACTCCATAAAGTCAATGGGCCACTTGCAGAAGGGATCGACTAAGATGACAGGATGGAGGGGAGCAGGTGGAGCTCGTGCCTTTGGGGAAAATAGTTGACAATTTGAACAATGTTTGACTGCTTCAATGAAATCACCAAAGAGAGAAGGAAAAAAACACCCACGATGCATTATTTTATGGGTAGTGGCCATACTGGAGAGGTTTCCACCACAAGCGCCGCTATGGCAGGCATTAAGGACTTTCTCAGCTTCAGCGTTCTTGAGACAACGACGAAGGAAAGAGTCAATGTTGTGATGATAAATATCATCATCAATGAGAAGGTAGTGAGGGGATTGGCATCGTATATGTTGTCGAGCATCATGGTCGAGATGTGAAGCAAATTTCTGGGTTTGCAAATAGGTAATGATGTTTCCATACCAAGGATCATCCGAAGTAATGGAAAACAAGTGTTTCTCGGGAAATTCATCATTAACAAGCGGATCACGCGTACCAATAGGAAATTCAGAAATGGTTTTAGCAAGGGATAAACATTTCTTACTCTCGGGTGTGAAAAATTCAAGATCTAACTTCTAGAGAATAACGATCCAACGAGTGTATTTCCCATTAATTATCCATCGACTTAAGAGGAAATCCATTGTGTTGGAATTGGTCACGACCTTGGTGGAACATATAAGGATATAATGACGAATTTTTTGGACCGAGGACATGATGGACAACACCAACTTCTCTTCATGTGAGTAGGACACAAGGGGTCCCACAAGGTTCTTACTAACATAATAGATAACATGTTTGGTTACGGTGGCATCTTCCTAAATGAGGACCCCAACAACTGAATGAGTGGAAGCTGAGATATACAAGATGAAGTCCCTCCCAAATTTAGGTGGAATAATCAATGGAGCGTAAATGAGAGCATGTTTCAGGGCATCAAAAGACTATTGATCATAGTAATCCAAAAAAAAGGAATGTTAGATCGAAGGAGTCTTATAAACCCATGCACAGTGGTGGCATAGTTAGGGACGAACTGACCAAGGAAGTTGGATTTTCCTTGAAGGCTTTGTAACTAGTGCAAGGTACGAGGGATGGGCAGCTCAAGAATGGCTTGAAATTTGAGGGGTTCAAGCTTTATACCATATTTGGACACAATGAAGCCCAAGAGACAGCCAACAGGAACGTAAAAGACACACTTTAAAGGGTTGAGGGGGATATTATACTTGTGACATCGAAGAAAAACAGTACGAAAATCATGAATGTGTTGTGCTCGAAACCTAGAATGAGAAGTGAGGTCATCAAGGTAAGAAAGGATAATATGAGCCAAGTCATGGAAGTAGTAATACATGGCCCACTTGAAGGCGGATCTGAAATTATTTAAATTGAAAGGCATGACCTTGTAAGAAAAAATTCCTCACAGACTAATGAACACAGTCTTTAACTAATTAGCATGACAGATCATAATCTGGTTATACCGAGAATCCATCATAAAGGATAGAACCTCATGCCCCACACACTCATCAATGATTTGGTCAATAAATGGTGTGGAGAATTTGTCTTTTGGACACACTTTGTTCAGGTCGCAAAATTCATTGCAGAAACGAATGGTGTCTTGTTTCTCGAGAACGGGAACGGAGTTGGAAACCCATGTGGTGTATTCAATGGGATAGATAAAAACAACATGCTCGAGCCTATCAATTTCAGGTTTTATAGCCTCACATATAGAAGGATTGATGGGCATAAAATTTTGATGGATAGGATTGGCACTGGGCCATGTATCGATATGGTGTTCAATAATGGTGTGATCAAGTCCGGGCATATCAGAATAAGACCAGGAGAAAACATCACAAAAATTCTTTGAATAGCTTGGTGTAAGCCTTAATTTATTCTAGGGTGAAATGTGCCCCCAAGGTAATGTTTTATTCTATCCCTGGTTTATCAGAAATTTTTATTTTAATGGTAGGAGAGATATTGGCCATGTTTCCTTCTTTGAAAGCATCTGGTGCTCGAATGGGATTTCTAAACAAATCGACTTCATCAAGAATGAAGTATTTAAACTCCACAACATACTAGTCATGGGTCTACTGCAGAAGGAAGTAAGCACGATGGTGAATATCATTACATGTAAAATCAAGGGTGGTCATGGCTTCCATAATTTATTCATCTGAATGGAATATGGGAGGACTGGAGGAAGGGAGACCACTTAATGCGACAGGGTTACTTGACACATCTTCATGAGAAATATGGTTTGATATTAAGGGTAGAAGAAGAGATAGTGGATGAAACATCTACCAATTTTGAGACCAAGGTGTTCGACGAGGGAGGTTCAACCAAAACATAATGGGAAGCCCTAGAGGGGTCTTCCTCCGTGTATCTCATGGATGACAATAGATAGAGAATAGTGACCGAAGAGTCTGTCATCTCGACATCGAGGGGAGGTATCACAATGGGTGCAGAATTTTCCTCTATGTAGAAATTTAATAAAATAACATGTATATTACTGGACTCCCCTGATCTTACAATTAAATCCACTATTAAATATAGAATCCTTCTACTCAATTCTTTGCAGAAATTAAATCGCCAATTGCAAAACACATATGAAGAAAAATCAAGCGCACATAACAAGATGTTTTACTCGGAAAGCTTAAAGCTAAAAACGCCAACTATAATATATTATGTATATCATGGAATCATGAAAAAATCTCATACAAATCTCAACTCATAGAGCTCTCAGTACAATATCCAATCGTCTCCCACTGTCATGCAGAAATTTGCATATCTATGCACCAATTTCTTGCCTCCTGACAGCCTGCCTCCACTGCGCAATCCCTGCTGAAGAAGATCCTTTGAATGAATGATTACCTCCTGCCTTTACTATGCAATGCTCATAAGAATCTCCAATGTGCATGTGGATGCATTGAATTCTCCACTATAGTCACAACTGATAATCAAACACACCCTTTCACCTATCTCTCTAGTGGGTCTCCACTAGATCTGACATGCAAGTAGTTAACTGTTGTATTTCTTCAGTTTCAAGTAGGACACTACTTGTGAATTAATTAAATAATCAATTCACTCATCTTTCACTAGTGTATATTTAGTTACAACTACCACAAATGGGTTTAACTCACTTAACTAAGTTAAACTACATAACAACTCCCATAACTACTCTTCCAACTCTGTTAAAACTATGTCACACTTAGTTACAACGAAGTCCATCATGCATGAGTCACCAACCAAACTTGGAATGTGTAATTCCTTCATCTAACTATTTTTCCACATCAGTTAAGTGAAATAAAGTGCTCCAAGAGAATAAGTTATTATTTATTGTCTAATTATCATTAAGGGCTAATAATAATCGACATGCATTCTATTTTTAGATATGTGATCTATAAATAGACTTCGTCCATCTTCTAAAAATAGAAACTCATCTAAATATATATTTTTCTCAACCATCTAGAATCAGCATCCTTCTAATTTTAGAATATGCTCACCATTCTAAAAATATACATACACCTAAAAATAGCCTGCGGGGCCCACCTAGTGAAGGTGCTTAATTTTCACTAGGATCATCATCTTGTTGAATATCAACACTCCCTCTCAAAAAGAAAGGGATTATCCTTCACCCCGATCTTGTCTCTATGGTATTCGAATTAGCTCCTAGTGAGCGCCTTCGTCAGAATATCTGCATCCTGATCTTTCGTAGGAATGTACTGAAGCAGCATGATCTTCTGCTGCACACAATCTCTGATATGATGACACCGGATATCTATATGCTTATATATATCATGAAACACAAGATTAATCGAGATTTTAATGCTACTCTGATTATCACAATGAATCATTGTATGATCTAAATGAGAACCGAACAAACTGACCAGGATATTCCTCATCCGGATAGCCTCACATGTAGCTTGACTTGCTACCATGTATTCTTCTTCCGTTGAACTGAGTGCCACGAATCTTTGTTTCCTGTTGTACCAAGAAACAATTGTAGATCTGATACTAAAGGCCCCTCCTGATGTGCTCTTTCTGTCCATTGGGATGCCTGCCCAATATACATCCGTGAAGCCATGCAACTTCACCTCATCTATATATTTGTACCATAAGCCATACTCAGATGTGCCCCTGAGATATCTCAAGACATGATTGCCCACCCTCCAAAAGAGCTTGGTAGGCTTAACCATCGCTTGACTAAGCTGGTTCACCGCATAGCACATGTCCGGTCTTGTATTAACTAAATACATGAGCAAACCCACCAATTGTCGATAGAAAATAGCATCCACTACCTCTGTCGATGTAGCATCCTCTTTCCTCCAATTTCCTGGAAGAGGAGTATCCATGGGTTTGCAGTCCTCCATGTGAAATTTATCGAGTATCTCCCAAGCATACTTTCCTTGAGACACAAACATTTCACCTTCTCGCTGCCATATTTCCAATCCAAGGAAATAATGAAGGAGACCCATATCCTTCATCTCGAACTCCTTTGCAAGGTCCTCCTTGCATGAGTGTATCAACTGCTCCTCACTAGTTAGTATTAAATCATCAACATAAAAAACAATGTTTAAAATCTTACTCTCCACCACAATCTGGTATAGGTTTGCATCCGCCTCACTCTTGGTAAATCCAAGTCCAATGAAATAGTTGTCAATCCGAGTGTACCAAGCACGGGGTTCTTGCTTCATCCCATACAACACTCTTTTGAGTTTGCACACATGCGAATTTCTCCTGAAGATCTCAAATCCTTTAGGTTACTTAATGTACACTTCTTCCTCAATGATCCCATTAAGGAACACAGTCTTCACATCCATCTGATGAATGTGCCAACCCATCTATGCTGAGAGAGAAAGGATGGTCCTTATGGAAGAATATCGTGCAACAGGTGCAAAGGTTTCTTCATAATCAATCCCATCAACCTGTGAGAAGCCCCATGCAACAAATATTGCATTATACTTCTCAACACTCTCATCAGCAGCTTTCTTTTCCTTGTAGATCCACCTTGAACCTACCACTGATTTATCAACCGGCCTTGGAACAATTTCCCAAGCACTATTTATGACAATGGAGTCATACTCCTCCACCATTATATCTACCCATGTGGGCTTCTGCACTTCTTCTTGAAAATAATATGTCTCTATCACGATACACTTTCTCATGAGAGCCATGTATCCAATGAATCATTCAGGGATTGTCTCTATCTGTGTTGTGAAGTAGGGGCTCCTACATTCTGTGTTGCATCAAGCTTCAGCCTCAAAGATTCTGTGGTACGCCTTCTGCTAGTTCTGATGTTTGGCTCTACGTGAGTGGACTCCTCCACTCCATGATCCTCCTCCTATGGCTAATCCACATCTTGAGGCTCATTTTTGGGAACAAGCAGTTCCTCCTCTGCATGCAAGTCTAGCTCCCTCTCAAGCATAGCTCATGCAACACCCACGATCATTCTATTCTTCCTCTCTGCGACCCCATTCTGCTGTGGGTTATGAGGCGCTATGATTTCTCTTCGAATTCCTTCTTTGCTACAAAATTATTTGAATTCATTCGAGATATATTCACCACCATTATCGCTCTACAGAGTTTTCACTTGCTTCCCCGACTCTTTCTCCACCAATGCTTTAAACTCACAGAACTTTGAGAATGTTTGATCCTTCTTTTTCATAAAGAAGATCCAGCATCTATGAGAATAGTCATCAACAAAAATAACATAATACCTGTGTTTTGTTGTTGAATAAATCTATAATGGTCCACACACGTCTAAGTGAATTCTCTCCAGGATCACCGAAGCACGATTCTCCTTTTCATGAAAGGTGGTCTTCACAAACTTACCCATTGTACATCCCTTGAACTAATCTATATACGCAAGTGTACCCTTCAAAATTCAAGTAGAAATCTACTGCAAAATATTCAGGGCACCATGGTTAACATGGCCTAATCTCCTGTGCCATAATTCGCCCTCATCCAGGCTCACCACTTCTTCTTCTTTGCCCACCATTGCAGCGCAGAAATTTGCCTCCAGCTTGTAGAGATTCTTAACTCGAATCCCTATTCGCTTGGTTTGACCCACTGTTTTATGTCGCAGGAAAGCCTTTCCATCGCTGAAAACAACGTCATAACCTCTTCACTCCAACATTGCGACTGAGACCAAGTTCTTCTTTAGACCTGGAACATGCATAACATCTTTCAACAGAAATGGTTTACCTAAATCCCTCTCAAAGGTAATGGTACCAATTTCGATCACACTGTATCTTCCATCGTTTCCCATCTCTATATGCATTTGGAGATCTTTCTCCTCCAAGTTGCTGAACAACTCCTTATCTCCCATCATGTGGAAGGAAGCACCACTATCAAGATACCACACTGATCCCATTGCGCTCGAAACCAAGCATGTGATCAAAGAGAAATCAAGTTCAAATTATGAGCCAAGGGCCTCACTAGCTACAGCTCCAGCAACCTTCTTGTTCTTATTTTTCTGTGGGCAGTTAGTGCCAAGATGCGCATGTTCGTGATAGTGAAAACACTTCACCTTAGACAAATCCAGCTTCTTGCCTTTAGCCTCAGACTTTGAATGGAATTTCTTCCCCTTCCCTTTCCTCTCTTTGGCATCCAAAGCACAATCCTCTTCATCATCATGTTTTTATGAAGAGCCATCCCTGGTAGTCTGCCTTATCTCCCCCTGCACTAGATCCGACCAAAGTCACTCCCAATCCGGCAATTTCTCCCGCCCATTGACAAAGTCTTGATAAATGTGCCAACTCTTCGGAAGTCCAAGGAGAGCCAAGCTCACCAAGTCATCATCAGCAACTTTAATTTCCACACTCCCCATCTCATCCCTACATTGGGAAAAATTCGTGAGATACTTTGGAATATTGTCGCCCTTCTCCATTTTGATTTTTCTGAGTTTATCTTTCAGCACCAACTTCCTGTAGTCCCTGTTGCTTTGGAAAATATATTTCAAAGCCTTCCACATTGCAAATGGAGTGGCTTTCTTGTGAAGGCATGACACAATATGGTCTTTCACACCTTCCAACATAATTCTTCTTATCTTCACTACTTTCTTTTACCGGGCGTCAAGTAATGCATCATCCATCGAAGTGGGATTAGGAACATCGCTATCGATGAACTCTTTTAGACCATTATCTTCAAGCACCGCCTCCACCCCGTCCTTCCAAAATATGTATTTTGAGCTTCCCTCGAGTACATACTCCAACCGCAACCCATTGAAATCCATTTCAATGTTTACTCAACTGTCGCACCAAGAAATTATTGCAGCAAATTCGAATTGTTCCACTAGCACAAAACTTAGCACCGCTTCAATATTGTAATCACCAATGATTATCACTAATCTAATACCATGTATAGATTTAATACAATAACATGTATATTAGCGGACTCCCCTGATCTAACAATTAAATACACTATTAAATACAAAATCCTTCTACTCCATTATTTGCGGAAATAAAATCGCCAATTGCAAAAAACATTTGAAGAAAAATCAAGCACACATAACAAGATGTATTACCGGGAAATATTAAAGCTAAAAACCCCAACTATCATATATTATGTATATCATGGAATCATGAAACAATCTCATACAAATCTCAGCTCATAGAGCTCTCAGTACAATATCCAATCGTCTCACACTGTCATGCAAAATTTTCATATCTATGCACCAATTTCTTGCCTCCTGATAGCCTACCTCCGCTGCGCAATACCTGCTGAAGAAGATCCTCTAAATGAATGATTACCTCCTACCTTGATTTCCCAATCCTCATAAGCATCTCCAATGTGTGTGTGAATGCATTTAATGCTCCACTATAGTCACAACTAATAGTCAAACACACCCTTTCACCTATCTCTCCACTGGGTCTCCACTAGATAAGACATGCAAGTAATTAAATATTGTATTTATTTAGTTGCAAGTAAGACACTACTTTTGAATTAATTAAATAATTAATTCACTCATATTTGACTAGTGTATCTTTAGTTACAACTAGCACAACTGAGTTTAACTCACTTAATTGAGTTAAACTAAATAACAACTCCCATAACTACCCTTCCAACTCTGTTACAATTGTGTCACACTCAGTTACAACGAATTCCATCATGCATGTGTCACCAACCAACCTTGGAATGTGTAATTCCTTCAGCTAACTATTTTTCCACATCGATTAACTAAAATACAGTGCTCCAAGAGAATAAGTTATTAGTTATTGTCTGATTATCATTAAAGGCTAATAATAATCGACATGCATTCTATTTTTAGATATGAAATCTATAAATATACTTCTCCCACATTCTAAAAATAGAAACTCTTCTAAAGATAGAATTTTATCAACCATCTAGAATCTACATCCTGCTAATTTTAGAATATTCTCACCATTCTAAAAATAGACATACACCTAAAAATATCCTGCGGGCCCCACCTAGTGAAGGTGCTTAATTTTCACTAGGATCATCATCTTGTTGAATCTCAACACTCTGGTTCTGGTGAAGCATAACTCACAAGTATAGGATTACATGATCCACTATGAGTGGCATCTATTTCACAAATTGCCTCAAGGGTTTCACGAAAATCATCGAAACGAGGACAATGATGAGAATAGTGATTGTAAAGGTCGTACAAAGCATAAGGGTTGTTCGTGCGAAATGATTTGAGTTTCTTATCTGAATCAGGTAAGGTAACATGGACCTCCGAGATGTTAGATTCAGGAAACGTTTTGTTGACCACATGTTTGAGACAAGGAAGTTTAGGAAAGTTATGGACGGCATGCCCAACAACATCACACAAAGCATTGGGAGGTGTCAAATTTGGAGGCTTATGTGGAGCTAGAGTTGTTTGGGGAGCCTTGTCCTTAGGTTTCTTCTTTTTGTCTTTTCCCCCCTCACCGGATGCTTTCGTAACAGGAGTGGGTTCCTATAGAGGTGATTGTGGCATTGAAGCAAAGGGAGGGGTCATGACGACAGGTTGAACCAGGGTCAAAGCGGTATATGGTTTAAGTTGACTAGGTTGAGTTTTTTTTGGGGGATAATGTACCATACTGGGATCCCTAGGGTCAAATTGGGTAAACTCGATGTAGCCATAATAGGCACCGAAAAGACTCTAGATGGGGGAGCTAAAAACGGTATCTGACCGGAAGGGTAATGGCAGTGGAACGACTCCCAAATGGTTAAGGCTTGGGGAATTGTTCCTGGTTGAAAAATATTGGGAGAGACACCAACAGAAGGAGAAGGTCCTTGAGGAGATGGTCACGATGGTTGGGTCGAGTGAAAACAACATGTTGCGAAGGAGTGGGTTTTTTCCTAATCATATTGGGCCACTTTTAGCTAGCTTGATATGCTTACAACATGCAAACACTTGATGAGATGATCTCAAAGATAAGAGAGGGGTACCAGAGAATGAACCAAGTAAGGTGGAATATTTATAGAATCTTGGTGAAACACTAGTGAGAGGTGCGACTGATTGGTTATCGGCCACCAAGATATGATGGACCCAGTGGAGTTCCAAGACTTCAGTTAGTAATATTTCAACTGGTCGATGGTGACAATATTTCCATTTTGGGGGAAGCACATCTTATAATGAACCGAAGATGTGATATTTGACATCGCATATGTGTAGATATGACCCAACATGATATTATTATCCAAGGGGGCATCAATGACTTATATGTCAATACAAACAGTCTTTCCTGCAAGTGTGACTGGACAATAATTTGTGGAACATGCCAAGGGGTAGAGAAGGGTGACTGTCCCAAGCACGTAAAGTGATGGTGGATTGGGATATATTGGGGGATCCAAGTTTCTTCCAAACATAGGTGGAAATCACATAGGTGGATGTTCCCCCGTCAACGATACATCTCGAAACATGGGAATTACGAATCTTGACTGGTATTTGGAAGGCAACATATGAGGGTAAAGGGGGATGTTCTGACTTTTCAACATCAAAGACGATCAAACGATCATCTGAAGGATTCACAATGGCCAAATAATATAGTATATATTTTCATTGTGATGGGAACTTCCTGAGGATTTCCAATGTTGACATGGTGGGAGGATACTGTGTCAAGTCATATAGTATGTTGTAGGTGTGGGCGACTTTGGCAAAAGAAACATTTCAGTGTAATGGCCCTTTGGGGATCTTGGGAATTACCTCTGCCTTAGGCTGAGGGATATGTAAGGGAAAATTTGGTGTCAAAATGGACTCTATGGATACTTTGGTTTGGGACTTAGTTGGTGACGTAGCGTGTTACTTGTCATATTGGCGCCACCGGATCTGAAGGTTTACATCAATGGTATTTACCTCTTCATAATTCATAATTATAATCTAGTAATGATGGGTACTAGACTGCGGAAGTTGAGGAGTGTCCTAACCTTGAGGGGGTCAGGCAACAACATATCCTTTCTGAGGGAAAATATTAGTGAACATAGTTGGTTGAGTTGGCGCAGTGTTGGGAGGAAGCGACGTGGTGGGTTGTTGTCCTCTGGACGCTTCTTGGGGTTCCCACAACTAGTGCATCTAGGGTAAAAGGGGAAAATCATGAGTATAATGGCAATGTACACCACAACATGAATAAGTCTTGTTCGTACGGAGGGTCTTTTATGCTTGGGTTGATCGCCCTGTTGCTGATTTGCATTGTTAGGCTGGTTCCCTTGGGGTGCGTTCAGTTGATTACCTTGGCGACGTTGGTTAACCTGTGCTTGTTGGTTCTGGTTTCCTTTCCCCTTATTATTTTTTTCCCAAATTATGGGTATTATTTTTGCTCTACTAAGCATACACTTGAAATTGAGGAGGCGGTGGTTGTTGTGGCAGAGGTTGAGAACGTACAGTAGGCGGGGGCGCTAATGCTGAAGGGACTGGAGATACAAGTTGTGCATAAGGATAGAAAAGATATGGGGCAAAATTTAGGCAAATAGGTTGAGAAACAATTGTCCCTAACATCGGTTGATGCAGTTGGGAAAATGTGTAAGGTGTGCTTTGACCAGAATACAAGTTTCCTGGAGGGGGATAAGTGTTGGAGGAACTGGTCCCCCCTGGGGGTAGCCATAACTCATGTGAGAAAGAGCACATGGATGTGAGCGATATCCAATGACACTTTCAGCAGCATGAGATGCCTTTGGTCCATTGACACCACCGAGTCTAGGAATATCTAGTAAAACAATATAAACATAAGCAGATTGGGCATAGATCAAGTCACATTTTAATGCGACCTAGAGAGCTTCTTCCTCAAACTGAGGAAAATGATATGTGACCTGTTTACCAATGGGGGCTAAGAGTGTTCTAATAAACCAATCCATATATACATGGTCATTGAATGTAGGAGCTCTACACAAGCTCCTTTTACGCCATTCTTGGACATGGTCATAAAGGCGGGTGGCAAAAGATTGACGGAATGCAGTCAACAACTCAGTACCGGTATCATAATGGAGGGGTAACTTGTAGTAGGACATAAACACTTTCGCAAGAGTTTCAAAAGTGGTATTAGATGGAGCAGGCTGATCGACATACCACTTTTCAACTTCTCTAGTGAGTGTACGTTGGAACAATCGAAGGTGAATGGAGTCATCGGTGATGGAATTAGACGAACACCACATATGAAAGGAGAATAAATGATTAGTGGGGTCCTCTCCATTGTTTCCTTCAAAATTATTAATTTCATAATGAATATTAGTTGGAATATATGGAAAACCTACATCGTGGAGTATGGGGTCATTGATTAACTAGCTAAAATCGGGAAGGCTCAAACCTGCCATAAAAGGTAGAAAAGGAGTAGCCAGGAAGGTTCCAGTAGCGGTTCCGCTAGTACTGGCTCTAGCATTAGGTCCAAGGCCACCACCAGCTTGAGGTCATGCACCTTCATTGGTTCCTAACATGGTGACGATATGAGGGTGAGGAGAATCGTGGTCAAAATTAGAGGAAGAACCCGATGAACTAGAATCAGAGTCGGTATGGGGACTTAGGGAAGGAGTAACTCGGACCCTAAGAGGTGGAGGAAGATGTCCTAATGGAAACTAAGGGTGAATACCTTGGAGTCTCCGTGATAAACGCCTTGAGGGCGCTACGATGGCAAGTCACTGATGACACGAAAAGTCTAAAGAGTGATAAAAAAGGATTTGGGACGCAGATTAATTAATTGTGATGTTTTATGTCTTGGCTTGGCGGTGTAAACCAAGCGCTCTTCACTTTAGGTGTGAGTTTGTGCAATCTGTGTGTGTTTATTTTAATTAAGCCCAAACGGTTATTTAAAGAAAAAATAAAAAAATGTTTAAAAACTGTAAATGAAATTGGAATGATAGTAAAATAAACAACTAATCATGCATAAATCCAAACCCAAATAAGGTTCTAAAATAACCAGATGAAAAGGGGGTGAAATTGACTCAAAACACACTAAAATGGCCAAGAGATATAATTTCAAAGGAATAGGGATTTAATGACTCTATACTGCTAGAAATGACACAAAAAAAACAAGAAACTAGAGGGGAAAATCGTTGCAAAATATAAGGTTAAAGGTTAAAAACCTAGGGCAAACAAAGAGACCCTAAGGCAAAGACCAAACAATACTCAAGAGATGGTTTTGGATGTAACAATAACCTATCAGAAAGGATCTATAAAAAGGAGAGATTAGACCCTGAAACAATGGTTGAATGCGCTATAAATCTCAGACTACCTACTCAACTCAAATCCTCTTAAAAACGTGGAAGTATATTGAAACCCTATGGGGCTTGGTTCTAATTCAAGGAGACAAACCAATAATTTCCAAACCTAAGACATGCTGAAACAAATGTCATATAACTGAAAATAGTGCTCTCGAGAAACCCTGATAGTTTCAGAAAAAGATTCGAGATCGCATTTACTGACCTGTAAACAGGTGAACTCTCATTTTTTGGCCAGATAAGTGTGATTTCAGGGGGAAATCACACTATTTGGGTTGAAAACTGTGGTTTCTACTCCTTGGTTCTTGGGCGGCAGGTTACGAAAAAATTTTCATCTCTCGCGCGGTTGATACTTGATTACCTATAGAAAATAGCATAAAAATTTTGAAAGTTAGAATTTTGACTGAATTAGGGAAAACAAGTTAAAAAACAACATTAAGAGACTGAAAAAAAGTTGAATAAAAACCCTTGTTTTCTAAAGCTGTTAGTCACACAGGAATCTGAATCACAACAATGAATTCGCCATTTGTTAGAGTAAAATATTATCTCAAGTGTACGAAAAGATCCTTCTTTAGCTATGCATTACGATTAGCCCTAACAACATAAATGGTTGCTTAACCCTTTAGATCTGCAATAGACAGTTAAAACAAATCTTGCAAAAACCCAGATCTATGCAGTAAAACTATACAATAAAAAGAAATACTAATAATTGATGCAAATTTAACTCAAATTATCCAACAGACAAGACAATATTAAAAGAATTATTTTATATTATGCAACACCTGGTGAAGGAAACAAGTAAATGTTACCAGTCCCCCTAAATGGGATGGGTTCTTGGTTGTCCTCAATGCTTCAACTTCAAAAGTTTCTCTCTCTCAATGGTTTAGAAAACCCAAAGCATGTGTTGAACTCAAATGGGAGCTCAAATGGAAAAAGAAAATAATAGCGACAATGAGAATGATAAAAGTGAAGAATGAATGGAAAAAACCTCCTATTTATAACAAAATATTGAGTTATCCTCGATAATGGATAATAATAAGATATTATTAACCAATATCTAGATCTAACCACTTGGAATATTTTATTATATTTTGTAGGAGGGAAAAGGTATTTAAACTGTTAAATACCATTATCTAGGAATGATAAGCAAATAAATGATTTATTTATCATTTCAAGAATGTGGTTAAGGTATAATAAACAAATAATTATTTGTTTAATTATTCCTAGGTGATCTAGTCAAATTTAACAAGGAATAATAACTAAATAATGATTTAATTAATTATTCCTAGAGAAAAATAAGAAATATAAATATTTATCTAATTATTTCTCATAATTGGGTTAAATATGACTAGGAATACTATTTAAACAATGGTTTAATTAATTATTCCTAGAGGAAAATCAAATAAATAAAGATTTATTTAATTATTCCTCATGTGGTTTCTTGTTTTAACCAGAAATAACTTAATAAAATATGGTTTATTAAATTATTTCTTATAGTGAAAGCAATTTTACTATGGGAAAATTAGCCTTACATGGTGTACTTCGATGCATATAATTAGAAATTGTTAGATGATCAATTTTTAGTGATAACATTGTTTATTAAAATATATATATATACCTCATACATAGAATAAAAACACCTAAAACTTGACTACTTCAAGTGGTTCAAGTACTTAACCCATTATTTTGTGATATGAAAACTTAACTATTATATACATATAGAAATATTTATAATTCCTTTGGTATTACATTAATGAATATGTCATACTTCAAGCCTTATTAATATTGACCACTTAATGTGTGATTCTTTATATACATAAAGGTGTTCTCTTAGAAATTTTCCACTTACAATGTTAATATATAATTTTATATTACCTATAATTAATATAATAATTAATATAAGTTAGATTTATTATATATATATATATATATATATATATATATATATATATATATCTATATTTGTTGAATATTTATTTCATATATCAGTTTGAATTAAACCATTAAAGGTTCACGCAAATCATCGACTTATTTGGTCATGTTTCGTATTTACAATAATGATCAACATCTAAACATAGTTTGTGGGGTGCCCAAATTAGATTAAGTTTCACATAATTTTGATGATAACATCTTATTGGTTGGAAAATTGTTCCTCCATCCAATATTGAGGTCGACCCTAATATAGACTCAACCTAATTCAAAAATATGTATATTTTATGATTTAATCATTAACTTTACATATCCACGTGTTAATTATTCTTAAATATTTCTCCCTAATGGGGGTGATTATACAGTAAGGAATTTCGAGTAGAGGCTTAACGATGATGTTGTCTAAAATGGTGAAGGTATCCTCCAACGAAATTATTTTTATGGTCATTGCTATAATGTGCATGCATGTATATTGTATGGCCCTCAATGCTAGAGCCAGGCTCTACAAATGGCCTCGCATGAAATAGGTGTGGTGCCTCCATGCCTCACGTACTAAGGGTCACCTACCCAGGTATATTCAAATTAATTATATGAAATTGGGACTTTGTGGTATATAATTTTACATTGCTTTGATTAAGGTTATTCTCTCCATCTCTTCAGAAATGGTGTGCTCCTCACATGGAAGATTGGTTACAAGAAGGAAAGTATCTAACAGGCAAGGAAAGCTCATTTATGAGATCATCATGCGATATTATATTAGGATAAATGAGTCACAATTATTCCTATACAATTTTCCTTTATCGTGAAGATGGTTTTGTGCTCACCTCACTCAACGTCAAAGTCAAATCACAATTGTAATGCTTTATATATGTTCTTGTTATGAAACCAGCTCCAAAAATAGAAGAAAAGAGAGATCAATGCCTTAGAAATAGCCACTTCGAGGGGGCAACATCCAAACATTACATAAATGAACAATTCTTAGATGATACAAATGACCAAAACCTCCTTCTATATATAGGATTCCATGGGGTCACAATATAATCCTAGCCGACCTAATAATAATAATGTAAGGGCACAATAATAACAATATTGGGGTTACAGGGGTACAACAATAACAATAAGGGGGTTACACTAACAACAATAAGGGATTAGACTAGTAATATAGGGACCTAACATGCCCCTCTCCTTCAAAAAACTGTTGTCCTCAATGCTTGAGTAGCTCTGGATGCTTCTGTATAAAATTATCGTCCTCCCATGTAGAATCTTCATTCGTTGAGTTCTTCCATTTGATGAGATATTCTGAAATTGATCGATTTAGTAGCTGTCGAATTCTTATTTCCGTGACTGCTTCAAGTTCCAATATGATTTTCCCTTCCCCATCAAGTTCTGGCAATATTGTTTGAACTGGAAGTTTGTTTCCTATAACGTTGTTTAAGCATGAAACATGGAAAATTGGATGCACCCGCAAAGAAGTAGGAAGCTCCAATTTGTATGCCATAGTACCAAGCTTTTGCAACACCTTGTAAGGACCATAGTACTTTGGCGATAATTTCTTATCCTTATTAGCTTTCTTGAGGGACATTTATTTGTATGGTTGTAGCCATAAAAATACCTAGTCTCCTACATCAAAACTTCTCTCGTTGCGATGTTGATATGCATGTTGTTTCATTTGATTTTTTGCCAAATTTCAGTTATCCTTTAAGAGTTGGAGAACTTCTTGTTGATGCTCGATGTGATCTTCCAATGCTTGAACCTTAAAATTTTATCTTAAAGAATATGTGATGGACAGTGAATGATATCCATAAAGTGCCATAAATGGGGTCATTTTTGTTGTAGTATGGAAGGAAGTGTTATACCACCATTTAGTGAGAGGTAACCACTTGACCCATTATGTTTGCTTATTACATACAAAAAAATGAAGATATCATTCCAAACATTTATTCATTATCTTAGTTTGACCATCAGATTGAGGATGATAAGATGAGCTATGAGCCAGTTGAGTACCCAAACAAGAAAATAATTTCGTCCAAAAATTTCCAGTAAAAATGGGATCTTTGTCACTTACAATAATATTTGGGTTTCCATGTAGCTTTTTAATTGTTTCCATAAATGTAGCAGCAACTATACTTGCTTTAAATGGATGAGATAATGCACAAAATTGTGCGTACTTGGTAAGTCTGTCAACTACCCCCATGATGACACTCTTTCCTTCGGACTTAGGTAAACCTATGATAAAATCCATTGAAATCTCCTCCCAATGTTGACTTGGAATGGATAAAGGTTGTAGAAGAACCGGGGTCTTAATTTTCTCAACTTTTGCTAGAGAACCAATCGTTCCGCTACAAACTTTTGAATATCAAATTTAAGCACATCCCAAAAAATTTCTTTCTTCACCTTGTGGTAAATTTTTAAAAATCCTGAGTGTCCTCCTAAGGGAGAAGTGTGCAATTCCAAAAGAATATTTTTTTTTAGTTGGGAATTCTTGCAAATATCTAAGAGATCTTTGTACCATAAGGAATCATTTTTCCAACTAAATGTATCAGATGTACTAGGATCTTGCTGCAACTTTTGAATGAGTGTCCATACTTCTTCATCCTTCTTCCATTCATCCCTTGCCTCGGTTATCCAATCTGGTTGGATAATATAAATGGCACAAATTAATGCTTCCACCTCTTCATCCTTTCTTGAGAGTTCATCTGCAATAAAATTTAGCTTCCCTTTTTTGTAGATTATTTCAAAGTCATAACCCAACATTTGTGTGACCCATTTTTTCTACTCTTCTGAAGATATTATTTGTTCCAAAAAGTGTTTAAGACTATCATGATCAGTTTTTACCTTGAAGTGTCTTACCATTAGATAAGGTCGCCATTCTTTAGTGCATGTAGTATTGCCAACATTTATTTCTCATAAATAGCTTTCTGTAAATACTTCCCTTTGATTGGATGAATTTCAAAAGAAATGGGTCTTCGTTCTTGCATTAAAACAACACCAATTCCATTTCCTGAGGCATCACATTCCACAATAAAGGTTTTTGTGAAGTCTGGCGTAGCTAAGATTAGTGCTAGGCACATTTCCTCTTTAAGATGTTCAAAGGCCTTAGTTTCTTTAGGAGTCCATGAAAATGCATCTTTCTTCAATAATGTTGTTAGAGGTGATGCTATTCTCCCATAATTCTTAACAAACTTGGGATAATACCCTGTTAACCCGAGAAATCCTCGCAACTACTTTATGGTTGTGGGGAATTTCCATTCCTTAATGGCTTTAATTTTGTTAGGGTCTACCTTAACACCCTCGTGAGATACAATATGACCCAGATATTCCACCTCTTGTACTCCAAAGAAACATTTTTGCATATAATTGTTTATCCTCCAATAGTTTCAGCACCCTGTCAACATGTTGAACATGGTCCTTCCAAGACCTGTTGTAGATTAGTATGTCATCAAAAAATACTAGCATAAATTTTCTAAGGAAGGGTTTGAAAATGGAATTCATCAACCCTTGAAATGTAGAAGGTGCATTGGTAAGGCCAAAAGGCATGACCAAAAATTCATAATGACTCTCATGAGTTCGAAATGTTGTTTTCGGAATATCTTCATTCTTCATTATAATTTGATGATATCTTGAATGAAAATCCAACTTGGTAAAATAAATTTATCCATGTAATTCCTCCAATAATTAATCAATCATAGGAATGGGAAATTTATCTTTAATAGTGATCTTATTGAGCTCCCTATGATCTGGACACATGCGCCATGATCCATCCTTCTTATGCACCAATACTACTGTAGCAAAGAAATAACTTTGACTAGGTTGAATTATACCAGCCTCCAACATTTCTGCAATCATACGTTCAATTTCGCTCTTTTGGACATAAGGATATCTGTAAAGCCTGATGTTTGGAGGAACACTTCCTGGAATCAAATGAATAGCATGATCATGATCGCAAATAGGTGGGAGTCCTTTGGGAGTTTCAAATACCTTGGAATGATTGTCCAAGAATTTTTGGAGACCTGGAGAAATAGATGATTTTGATGTTGGAAATTCTAGTGAGCATAATTGTGCAATTACGCCTCGTTGTTATTTATTCAGAAGCTTTGTCATGACATTAAAGCTTATTATCTTTCCTGGCTTTCCTACGATACCCCATAATTAAATTTCCTTTCCTTCCAAAAACAATTTCAAGAAAATTTCTTAAAAATTAAAAGTTATTGTCACCAAATATTGTAACCATTGTACTCTTAGTACAACATCACCACCTCCCATTGGAATGGAAAGCATTGGACTATTCAATACATAATCCCCCATGGTTAGTTTTATATTATGCAATTTCGAGAGCAATTTATAGTTCCTCCATTTGCAACCATCACTTGACATTCTGGTGTTGGGTATAGGAAACAATTCAATTCCTTCGCTACCTTACAATGAATAAAATTATGGGTACTACCTGAATAAATCAACGCTATTACTTTTTTCTTCTTGATATGTCCTTCTATCTTGAGAGTTTGAGGAGTGGTAATTCCTGCCAATGCATTACATGATATGGTTAGACTCATTTCTTCTTCTTCTAGGGTTGGTTCCTGGGGTATATCCTCTTATTTTGAAGTTTCTTCTTCATTTTCTTCCTCCTCTTCACAATCTATGCAAAATAATTTCTTCTCAACACACTTATGACCTTTAGTGTATTTTATATCACAACTGTAGCAAATCCCTTTTGCTCTTTTTTCTTCCAATTGTTGTGGTGTCAACCTTGTAGGTTGTGGAAGTCTATGAGTAGCAACACTTCCATCTTTATAGATGTGAGTGGTAGGCTTCCTTGTCGCCATAATTTTACATTCAATTTTTCTTGCCAACCTAAATGCCTTCTCCAATGAATTAGGCTCCCAAACGTGAACTTCATGTTGGATGTTATCCTTTAAAATCCCTATGAAAACATCAATCTTGTGTTCCTATGGAATATCATTTACCCTTATATTCAACTTTTGGAAGTCCTCAATGTGCTCCACCACTGAACTCTTTTGTTTGAGATTTATCAATTGGCTAAAGAAAGTGTTACTCTTTGTATCCTCATAATGTGCTATCATTTCCTCCGTAAAAATTGAACAAATGAAAAAAAAATTATGGGAGCAAAGCCATTGATACCATACAAATGTATTTTGTTCTAAATATAAAGTTGCAATGCGTACCTTTTGTGTGTTTTTCACATTATTGAGATAAAAATATTGTTCCATATTTAGTATCCATGTTACAGGATCCTTGCCATCAAACTTCCTCATATCCATCTTTGGAAGATGGTGGTTCTTCATTCCAACATTAGAGTTTATGAAATCACAATTAACATTTATTTTGCTCTCAATCATGAGTTTCATCTACTATCTTTCCATCATTAGGAATCATTTATTGTATTAACCTTGTCATCAAACCTTCCATGTTTTCTTTTAGATCATTATTCATGTCTTCCATGTTGTCTTTCATTTTTTCATCGATCTTAGCTTCCATGTCATCCATATTAGCTTCCATGCCATCCATCTTATCTTCCATGCCATTCTTCAAACCATCCATGCCTTTATTCAAACCATCCATCTTAGCTTCCATGCCTTTCTTCAAAACTTCCATTTCATTTTTTGTTTCTCTTTGCGAGAGCAAAATTTGGTGCACTTTCTCTTGTAATTTTGATATGTCATATTGTGCTTCTTCCTCTTCATGAGTCATAGTAGAGCCTTTTGAAGGCTTAATGGGTGTTAAATTATTTTTAGGTGGAATTTTAGAACCAAATACCGATATCTATGCTTCAATATGCCCTTGGAATCACTTCAAACTGAGTTTTCACACAAGACTTATGCAATTTGAAAAACAAAATACACACCTTTTTCTTTATTTTGAGGAGCTCAATATTGAAACTAAATTATCTCTGTGATTTAGGATCTTAAATATCTGAAATTTGTCCCCATAGTAGCCCTCTGAATCTTATTTCAAATGCCACGGGTCTGACCTTATTTGGATTCTTCAATACAAAGTTATGCCTAATCCCCCACAATGACCTAATTATGGACTGGTTCAGCAAAGTGAACTTGTACGACGTGTCATGTGTCATTATTTCCTCCTCTGTATCTGAAATTGAGATACATGAAACTACATTCCTTGTACTTGCTGCAAATTTTTACAGAATTCCAATCTGATGCTCAGAGAGATAGTTATGACGATCTTCCCATGGTCATCGCTTTGACATGAAATTAGGGATCATGAAAAAAAACTCTAAATTCCATAAATCATATATCCGAAAATATTGTGAACCAAGATATGAAATTTTTACAGGAAGTTTCTCAGGATTTCAGCTTCACTCTGTAAAAATTTCAGCTTCTGAACCTTCGTAGAAAACAAGTTATAGTGCAAATTCCACGATGACCTGTTTTAGGTGAAATTCGGGAGCCTGAAAAAACCTTAACTTCCACATATCATAACTCTGAAAATATTGCGAAGCAAGATCTAACATTTTTTCACATCATTCCTCAGGATTTTAGCTTTGCTCTGTAAAAATTTCAGCTTCTGAACCTTCGTAGAAAAAAAATTGTAGCGAAAATTTCATGATGACCTGTTTGGAGCAGCGAAACCCTAAAATCCAAAGCTCTGATACCAAATGTTATGAAACCAGCTCCAAAAATAGAAGAAAAGGGATATCAATGCCTTAGAAATAGCCACTTCTAGGGGGAAACCTCCAATACATTACATATATGAAAAATTCTTAGATGATACAAATGACCAAAACCTCCTTCTGTATATAGGAGTCCATGGTGTCACAATATAATCCTAGCCAACCTAACAATAATAATGTAAGGGAAAAATAATAACAATATTGGGGTTACAGGGGTACAACAATAAAAATAAGGGGGTTACACTAACAACAATAAGGGACTATACTAGTAATATAGGGACCTAATAGTTCTACTATGCTCCCAAGGGAGCAGAAAGGTGGTAGTATTGTCATGGGTGGTTTGAAGGCTCATGAGTCTCTAATCATATGGTGGTTACATAATCTGAGAGTCTGTATCAGAGTGGTTGAAGGTCTCCTTCCTCTCATATCCTCTTGGCTGGTCATATTAGGGTCGTGTTCTAGTCTTTTTAATTGTTGGATATTACATTCTTTAGGGGCCATCTACAGCCAGGAGTCAATACCTATCTAGGGTAATATTTTTTCTATTTTAAAGTGTCAATGTTCTTTGTGATATTTCTACACAATGTGGGGATTGGTCCATCCTTCAAATTGGTCTTAGTTTACCCTTGTCAACTAATCAACCCTCTAGCCCAAAAAAAAATTTGTTTATTTTTCCAGTGTTGGTATGTGGAGTTTTGTACCCTGATACCTTCTCCATATGGTACTGAAAATCGTCATGGTCTATCTCTTTCCCTTCATTTGAAATTTGGTTTAACTATGGTTTCCCCAGGTTCACTAAAAATTAGGATCTTTGGGAAGTCTGGAAAGGTAGTAGTTCCAATCTGTCACAAGTGTCATTCAATTTTCTTTCGTCTCCATTATAGGTTTTAACTCTTATATTGGGTTTATGGTGTATGTATCTCTATTATTATGGTCGTTTTTATAGTTTGTATCATTGTGGGACTGCAATTTTGTGTTGGTAGTCATCCAAGAGTTGTTCAATTTTCTACGATTGTCATTGTGTTGATTGCTTGTAGGTTCTATATGGCTCCATGCCAATGATTAGCCAATCACAAGGATGGTGATTCTGGGGCATTCTCCTTAAGATACAAGCGTATTTTCAAGTGGGAATCAATAAAAAAATTATTTTTATTTGGCATCTCTTGAGGACCGAAAAGAAATATTACACCTTGAAGCCAAGTTGTTTAAATATCGCAAATATTTCTCTAATTTAGAGATTGGTGGTAGTAGCTTAAAAAGGGTTCTTGATCTAGGAAAGTTCTGGAGAAGAAAAATTTATTTATGATCACTCTATCATCCTCACCATCAATTGGAAACACTGCTCAACATGGTAATATGAGACAAATAGGTGGAAAATTACAAACTATTTCCATGCAAAGAGGAGATTAAGAGAATCTTGAGAGGCATTAGGTATGATTTGGATGATATAGTGGTAATATTGATTCATGTGGAACGTTTTGGGGTTTCATAATCAAATACAGATTCAAATGAGCATAAATATGAAGCAACATTAATTAATGCTTAGCCTCTGAACACCATCCATGCAAGCACAATCCCATCTCTAAACACCATCCATGCAAACTCTTCTCCTTAATCACTAGTCATCATTTTGGACTAATATGCCCATTGAGAAATCAATTTTACTCTTTGATGTTTGAAGGAACATGTTGTCTAGTGATCTTAGTTTATTTTGTCAATTTTTCCAAAGGTTACCAATTGGTTCCTTTCTTCTTCTACTCTGGATTTTTGCATGTCTATAATTCACTTTTGGATATCCAGTAAAGTAATCTTTTTTTTTTAAGTTTCTAATGATAGTTTCTAATATGTATGGAAATGTTGGAATTTGGAAGAATCTTATGATTATCCAAGTCAAGTGATGAAATGAAGGGCTCACAATATAATATCTTATTTAATACCTTTTAATATTAATAGAAATATATCCACCCATTTTCTCACTACAAGTTAATGAACAAATTAATATTAACGTAACATCGTTACTTTAACCTCCTATCAGTGTATTTAACGTTGTTATTTTAACCTCCTATCAGTGTATTTAACGTCGTTACTTTAACCTCCAATCAATGCATTTAACATATTTGTGTTTATAGTAACCATTGATGAAATGAGGCCAATAGGCTTATTTTGTTATTTTGTAAAATCTCATATTGTATAGTTAGATCATGAAGAGCCCACAAAATCCCTTTGGTTGTTATGAAT
Organism: Pinus albicaulis; assembly: GCA_034641835.2. Lineage (NCBI taxonomy): Eukaryota > Viridiplantae > Streptophyta > Pinopsida > Pinales > Pinaceae > Pinus > Pinus albicaulis. The sequence continues at coordinate 215,553,636 of CM076577.1, read as the reverse complement.
ACACATACTCATACATACTCTATACACCAACCATATCAACTATAACAAGATTTGTTTTTTAATGATATTGTATATTTATGATTTAAGTATACATAATAACCATATTGAAAAAATGAAGCAATTCAAAACACATTGTTTGTGGGTTTAAGATTGGTTATGTTTTTCATTTTTTTTTATTCAAGAATAAACGATATATTCATAATTTACAAAAGAAATAACAATATTGATTAAAAATCAATAATAAGATTTGGATTCATATGAATATGACTTGATTACTTTAGTATAAGTTCCCAATGAGGTAAGTGTAATTTAGTATATGATTCCAATGAGATAAGTGTAACCTATAATATAAATGTTATCATTACTTCTCAATAATCATGTAAAATAATTTAACCAATAATTAAAATAAATATTACCCAAATTTTACAAGAAAAAATACACATGACAATCTTAAAAATTGTTATTCAAAATCAATCCTTCATAAAGATAATTTTTAAATAATCAATCATATTTTGAATAAACTATATAAATTAAAATTCTTTAGTACCAAACATTGAGGATGACAATTCAAATAGTTATTGGTGTAGTCCAAGAACCTTTACTCCTTGCAACTTGAGCTTATTTTCTGAAGTAAAAGTTGTCAACTCACTAATGAACCTCCTTACATGCTCCTTGGGGTAATTTTAATCCTTGTGGAACCTTGAGCTATAATGGGGTTGTAGGAGGAAGGGTCAATTCTAGCAATGTGAAGAAGAACTTAACCAAGCTCAAGAGATTCCCACTCTCCACAAATTCACTCATCAAGCTCAATGGGTTCCCACTCTACATAAACTCCGCTCACCAAACTCACAATAATGTTCAACTTAGTCACTCAAATAAATTTCCACATTAGGACAATCGTATAGCATTAGGTGAATAAGATGCCTAGTCTTAGTTTAGTCTTATTTTTATAAGAGTTTTATTTGTTTCCACTTCTCTTCACATTAAAAAAAAAAAAAATTCATAATCCCCAAAATTCTTTTATTCAACTACCCAAGTGTCAATTTTTTATTCAAGCTCTCACGATTTTCATTTTTCTTATTTTATTAAAAGGGACATTTTCCCTCACCCAAAACATGTTTTGTAAAGTTTCTTTTAGACGTCTCTGGATCCTTTCCCACTTTTCCTATTTTTGTGCTCATGTGTTTCCTTAACTTCAGTTAGCTATATAGGTTACAATTTTGGTTCATAACTTCCTTTTTTCTTTCTCCAATTTCAAAATTTGGTTGAGATTCTAGTTCTATGTTTCTTTCACATGGAGTGTTCTCATGAATAATTTTTTTTTCTATTTATTAGTTATATTATATTTATTTTATGCACACCTCTCATTAATTGTTAATATCTGGTATAATATTTTATTTCATTTAACTAAAAAAATTCATTCCTATTTATTAAATATATTTTAATAAGAATATTCAAATCAATCTTTTTACTTCAATCAAACCTTCATAATTTAATTTTTTTTCTATTTCCTTAACCACTCTTTCATAAATATTTTATATTTTTATTATTTAAACAATATTATTATTTAAAGTCACATTCATATTTTCATGATTAATATTAGAATTTTAAGCCCTTTAATTTAAATTCCAATTACCTTTTTATGAAGCATTCCAAATAATTTGTGCTCTTCAAAAAGTATCTTGCTTAATTCCAATGGTGCCATAATTATTTTTGTTCAAATACTTGTGACTAATTAATGGGATAATGGAGACAATTGTTAACTCTAGGGTCAACCTTTTTGTCCAACTAATTGTGATTGAGCATTAAGGTGTCCATCTTAATGCATGCCTCTTAGTTATACCTCGTGAGTGACCAAGTCCATGGTTCATCCCTTATGGCATCATGCATCTTCAAGGTGAAAGTGCCTTACTCTTTCCAACCTAAGCCACAACTAGAGGGCTATTTAATGGAATTAGGGACATTGTTCCATGCCTAGAAGGAAGATCAAATTTTCTACATATAGCTTCATTACCCATATATGAGTCATTCAGAAAGAACATAACCTATGCATGCATTGACTATACATGTTATTAATTTTCTGTAAACACATTTATCATTAATAATTTAAATTCAATCAACAATTTTACTCAACAATCAAACCAGAGTCTTACTCCATCATACATCTATGTACCATCGTGATCCCCTGTCACACTTAGAAAATCATCAGTAACATTTGATCGATTGAACAACATAGAATATATTTATCACAACTTATTCAATATCTATAGTGTCACATATAATATCAAACCCATTAATATAATCTACCCTAATACTCAATATTAGGCATAGCAAGAATCATCGTCACATGAATTAAATGTCTAGATCATCAATATCTAATGTCGTTAAAAAAAATGTAACAATCATACTATTGTCTCAAAGTTAATATAAAACTGAAATGTATATCTCGAAATAAAGGTAGAATGGAGCACTGCATATGCCCTCTCTAACACTAAAATCAACCTTAAAGTTTCAAAATACGTAAGATAATTGTCTATGCATATCCTCTGCATCCTCCCAAGTAGCTACACTGGGACTATAGTTGTCCTACTAGAACTTCACTTTATCCACCAATTAATTCCTAAGTTGTAAGTGCGTTGGTACAATATTAAAATCAATTTTTCTGGCATTGATCCCTTTTTTGATACCTACAAATGACTCAAATAAATAACATGAGACAAATCCAAAATGTAATGATGTAATATAGAAACATGAAACACAACATGCATGTGTTCTATTGATGCACGTAATGCAATTTGATAAGGTTCTAGTCCCTTATTTTTTGTAATTTCAAATGATCCAACAAATTATGGAGATAAATTTTCTCCCTTTCCAAACTTTATTGAACTCTTTTGAGTTTTGAATCTCAAAAATACTTTATCTCCAATATCATAATTGTGATCAATTCAATGATAATCAATATAGCTCTTTTTTCAATCTTGAGCTACCTTCATCCTTTCTTTAATCATAGTCAATTTTAACCCATTTCTTGTATTACCTCTAGCCTTATCAGAACTATATATTTGAGTTTATCCCAACTCAAAGGTGTCCTATGTGGCCTTCCATAGAAAAACTCAAAATATGTCATTTTGATGGAACTTTGGTAGTTGTCATTGTACACAAATTCCATTAGCAGTAAAAAATCGCCTTGAAATTTTTTCTAATCCATGAGATACATATGCAACATATGTTATAGAATCTACTTATTATACTTAGTCTGTTCACTAGTCTCTAGATGATAAGATATATTGAAATTTAGTTGATTTCCCAAATCCTCTTGGAAAATTGTCCAAAATATACTAGTAAACACTTCTCCCCTATTAGAGATGATTTTATTTGGGATTCCATGCAATATTAATATTTCATCAATTAATAATTGAGTGATTTTTGGAGCTTTATAAGTAGTAATAACTAGTATGAAGTGAGAAATTTTGGTAAAAGTGTCCACAATGAAAAATATAGGGACATGTATTCTGGTTATCATTGAAAATCCCATAATGAAGTCCATTGAAATCACTTTCGAATTTTATTCTGACATTACATGAGGCTACAATATGTCTATTCTCTACCTTCACTTCTATCATTTTAAGCACCTTTCAATGAAATTTACTATGTATCTCTTCATACCTTTCCAAAATAACATTGGTTTCAAATCCACATTCATATTTTTGACACCAAGATGTTCCATGTATACAACTCAATGAGATTCACTTAGAATTAATTGGTTTACTTCTCCATTGGGAATCACATAAATTCTTCCATAGAATTGTTACATTCCATCGCTATCTAACTCATATCCTTCATATTCTGGAATTCTCATTGCATCTTCCTCTAATCCTTTATTATTTGTACCATTCATCATCAATTATAAATTATAGAAAATTCTCTCTCAAATTTGTATTTAAAGCGATAAATAAAATATGCACATCCTTTGACTCAATGCATTGGATACTTTATTTATTATCCCCTTTATATAAGCTATATCAAAGTTTTACTCATTGATTAGTTTAAACCATCTTCTTTGTCTTGCATTTAAAATATATTGCATGGAAATGTGTTGTGTTCCATAATTATTGGTATTTATTTAAATCTTTCTTCGAAGCAAGTAATGTCTCCAAATCCTAAAGGTCTAGGAATTCGCCCCTATTTCCAAATCATGCATTGTGTAATGCTCATTGCGCGGTTGGATTTTCGTATATGCATAAGTTGTTACTAAAATTTCTTTCAAATCTCCACATTGTAATCCTTCATTTGATGCATTAGTAAAATAAAAAAATTCATGTTCCATATCAAGTACTTTTGATATAGGTTTTGTCATTAAAAATTCCTTTATTATCTTAAAATCCTCTTCATCCTTCCCAATATAATCAAAATTCTTTTTCTGCTTTTGTAACTATATTAAGGGGTTTGATTTCTTTGAAAATACCTCCATTAATGTAACAACCCTCATGAAATTCCATGCAATAAAATTTAATAAAGGTAAAATAATAACCAAGGTCATGGGACACGTATTCCAAGCTGAATGTTGGGAAAAACATGCTAGTACGGGTGTTCATATGGTTTATTATGGCTATGGAAATTGGCAATGGAAATGGCAAAGGATTTGGAAAGAAAAAGAGGCCTTATTTGCATTTTATTTATGAAAATAATGGAAAATAGGAGAAAAGGGGGGTGAAAGGTCACAGGTTTCATGTGAGGAGGAAAATGAAGGAAAGTAGTGGACAATGAAGAAAATAGAGGCCTCTTTAATAAAAAGGCTTATGACAATCAATTCATAGTTTCTTTATCAGTGCAGTTTTGGAGCTCTCGTTATTCTCTCTCTCTCTCTCTCTCTCTCTCTCTCTCTCTCTCTCTCTCTCTCTCTCTCTCTCTCTCACTCTCATACTCTTGGATACTTAGAGTTCTTGGAGCACTCTTGGAGAGTGTGGAATACTTGGAGATTTGGAGCAAGAAGGAAAAGGAAGAGTATGAAATCACAACAGGAAATCGGGATCAACGACTACAACATATTATTTTTGCAGGTACCAAGTTGCATGTATGTTTTCCTCACTAGTTTTGGCATGCATGGAATATTCATGTGGTTTCTTGGTCATGATATGTCATTAGCATAGAGGATTGCCTGGATTGACAGTGGATTTTCCTAGACTTTCCATTTCCTGGATAGCCATGGTGTTCTAGCTTAATTTAATTTCTTGTTTTTCTAGTTGGTTCTCATGTGCTTTTGGTTGTGGGTTGAGTTATTAGTTCTTGGAATCCTTGGTTGGAACAATTCTATAGAAGACCTATATAAACTTGGGTTGAATTACTAGTCCTCGAAGCCCTGGTTGGAAAAACGCTCTAGAAGCCCTTGGTGGGTTGAGTTACTAGTCTTGGAAGCCTTGGTTGGACAAACACTCTGGAATCCCAACGAAAATTGTGGATTGAATTACTAGTCCTGGAAGCCCTAGTTGGAACAATCACTCTAGAGCCCTGGACAGCTTGGGTGGAGAACAATCTTGTGATGGTTGTGATTTTCGATCGTGAGGTGGAATCACTAGTAGAGATTTTAGGGGGTTTGGCCTTTGGAAGCCCTAGTTTATTTTTTATTAGTTATTTTTATGAGATCCCACATTCATGCTTGGAATATGGCTCGGGGGTGACTAGGTGAAGAGAGATTTGGCTCAACTATGTTTATGGTTGGGTGGAGCGTGTAAGTCCTAGACTTGTTTTCATTTTGATTATGGAAATAAGAGATATTTTCTTGTTGTATTGATGGGTATATATGCTTATTATTATGTGGCTTATATGGTTGTTATGTGCTTGTCATTTTTGTTTTTTATATACTGGTTATGAATGTGTTCTATGATGGTGATGATGTATGGTTATCATCATGTTTTCATTTGTAAATGAATGAAAAATGTATCTATTCACAATTATATGGTAATGTAGTAAATGTGATGAGCCAACAATTATTCTTAGTGATTCTCAGATAAGTATGAGATCCCTATGCTCAGATCTATTATTTAAACTTGTATATTACATATTTGTGACATTTTTTACGAAACACTTGTCATGGATAGTAGGGGTCCCGTCAAGTCCTTGTTCAAGTGTTTGTTTTACATCATTATTCGATTGTTATATTTCATTTCTGAAAGTGTCATGGTGTTCTGGGCTTCGGGCCTGAAAAAGTGCCTCAAATCTTGGGGACGTTGTCACGGGTATGAGGAAAAAATTCTGTGGACGCATGCATGCCCATGTTGTGGGAGCATCCAGAGCCTTCCAAACTAAAAGCTCAATGGGACCTAGGGGATAGATACCTAAGTGGTTGGAATAGCTCTTGAGATTTTTCTTGTTGGTGTGAAAGTTTGTTTGATGTGTTTTCGTCGATTTCACTTCCTTAAGGTCACCTAAGAAGTTGAATCCCATTATAGTGGCCATTTGTTGCTTTTTTACCCCGGTTAGATGATTACTTGGGTAGATGTGGTATGAGGGTGTCACAAAAAGGTATCAGAGCAGGTTGCACTCTCTTTGGGTCATATCTGATAACATAGAGTGGTATTAAAGCATGCTTCACCCCTTGGACTGGATGGACAATGTGTGTTGGTCATACATTCATGTCAGTTGAACGTGCATTAAGGATTCTTGTGGTATATATGCTTGTTTCATATGCATGGTGTTGATCATGGTTGCAGGGATGTTTCCATGTGAAAGAGGATGTTGTTGTTATGAAGTGTGTCATCATGAGTGTATTACTGGTTATGCATTTCTATGTGCGTCAGTGCTTACATGTTGTCAAATGTGTATTTGTATAGTTGTTGTTGTCATGCATGAGGTCATGGTATGTGTGGTTGATATGGTAATGCATTGATGACTGGAATCTAGCTAGAATGATGTTCATGTGTTGATATACCTACGTGTTATATGTCTATGTGATGTTATGATATGTATATATATATATATATATATATATATATATATATATATATAGAGAGAGAGAGAGAGAGAGAGATGTATTACGTTGATTAGCCGATCTTGCAGATGAGATATCCTCCCCGAATTATGATAAGGTACATTGGTTTATTATGATTTGGTTTAGCTAACATGAGATGCCTTGTAGGAAGAAATCAAAGATGACTAGCAAGATGGTAGACTACAAATATTCTCCCTATGAATCAAATTAGAAGCATGGTGTTGGGAACTCTTCAGACTTAACAGACACATTGAGAAGTTTGAAGGAAGAAATAATTAGTTGTAAAGAATACAATGATAGAATCATACAGGCACAAGAAAAACAAGCAAAGGTCAATGCAATAATCCTTCAGAGTTTGTCAGAGTTTCAAAAACAAGGACCACTCTGGATCAGCTATACACATGAGGATGGGACTAATGGGACATATGGTAGTAGGTCTCATGGTGGTCACAGATCAGATAGAGATGACATGATTAGAGATGGATTTTTCTTGGACACTCTATATAGGAGAGGTGAAAAACACAAGTACTATTCTAGTTCTCGTTCTAACAGGAATTATGATCGTCATCATTATCATCCTTACAGGAGGATTGAAATGGGATATTTTCAAGATGAGTTTAAGAAATCAAAGACACCCACATTTGACGAAGAGATGAAGAAATCACAGGATGCAGAGGCATGGTTGCTTGGTACGATGAAGTTATTTAGGTTGCATGATTACTGATATCCACATTCAACCTCAGAGGTAAAGCTGATATTTTGTGGGAAGATGTGAATAATTTCAGGGATATTTATGAGGAGGAACTATTGGAGTGAGTTTGAGAGGTTATTCCAGAAGAAGTATCTATCGGAGAGATACTATGATGACAAGGAAAAATAGTTTTATGAGTTAAAGATGGGATCTATGACTGATGAGGAGTACACTGGTAGATTTCTAGAGTTGTTTAGGTACATGTCTTACCTCAAGGAGGAGAAGGCCAGGATTCAAAGATTCATTAGTGGGTTGCCGATATAATTTAAAGATAGGATTGATTTTTATGAGCCTAAATCATTGGAGGTCCGAAAACTAAAGCATTGTTATGAGAAATTGAAGCATAGATATGAGGAAAAGTCGAACTGGAAAGGTAACGATAAGAATAAAGCAAAATGGAACAATAAGTGAGCAAGACCTCAGGATACATGTAACAAAGAGAATTTTGCACCGCCTAATAAGTTCAATACATCTAGCAAAGGACAGGGACTTCAATCTGAGGAGAATAATAAGAATGAATTTTGGAAGCCTTTATAGTTTTGGACTTGTGGAAAAGATCATCATAGGAGAGATTGTCCACAACATCAAGGTGGTAAATCGCTGATCTAAAACGTGCAAGAGGCACAAACAGTGGGATATTTTGGGCAGAGTATTCCCAGGATCTATGCAATACTGGCTAAGAGGTAGGCATATCAACATGTGTATATTAATGAGATGGACGGTAAGATTTGTGATCAAGTTGTTTCTATTTTGATTGACCCTAGATATAATTATAGTTATGTTAATCCTAACCTGGTGGATATGTGTGGTTTGAATAAATAATTGCATGCAGATTCTTGGTGAGTGAAGTCGAATACAGGTACCAAGAAGAGAGTTCATCATTGGGTAAGATATTGTGCATTTTAGTTGAATGGTATGTCCATATCAGCGCATTTGAGTTTATTTCTTTTGGGTTCATATACCATGATTTCTAGTATGGACTGGATATATCTTCATAGGACAAAGGTAGATTGTTATGACAAGGCTATTGAGTTCTTCGATGACAATGGGGAACAAAGAGTATTATGGGGTAAGAAGAAAGAAACATTAGTGAGAATGGTTACAGTTATGCAGGCCAAGCATAGTCATAGGAAAGGGTGTGTGTTGTTTGTAATGCATATTTCTAGTGACAAAGGTAAGGAAGTTGAGGATGCAGATGTTTTGAGAAAATACCTAGTTCTACAACAGTTTCACGATGTATTTCCCTCAGATATTTCATAGTTTCCATCTCACAAGGAAGTAGAATTTTCTATTGAGTTGGTACCAGGGGTAGCGTCGACATATAAGGAACCTTATAGGATGAGCACAATGGATTTGGCAGAGTTTAAGTTTCAGTTAAAGGAAATGCTGGACAGGGGATACATTAGGAAAAGTGTATCACCATGGGGTGCACCAGTATTTTTTGTGAAGAAGAAAGATGGTACTCTCAGACTATGTATTGCTTATAGGTATTTGAAAAAAGTAACACTACAAGAAAAAAGGACATTGGTGAGGGTCATGCTTGTGACAGACCTTTAAGGTCCGTCACCAATGTCACATATGGTGATGGTCCTTAAAAAATGTCGTTGTAAGTGTATATAGTGATGGTCCTTTAATGTCTGTCACCAAATCCATTTTCAATGACACTTTTGGTGAGGGTCATTAAAGGCACATCACTAATTCTCTCTTTGGTGACACTTCAAATGACGAACTTTTAATGACCCTCACCGATGATATTTTTGTTACTTTTGGTGACAGTAAAAAAATGTTCGTCACCATTGATCATTCCAATGAGTTTTTGATGATGTTATGTGCTTGTTAATATATTTTTTTTCAAAAGAGAAAAATTTAATACCATTATTGTGGAGTATTTTTTATAATATGTCTAAGGCCATAGTGGTTAGAGTCAGTCAATTTTTGAAGAAGTAATTAGTGTGTATCATTTCCCTCAAGTAATGACTAGTCGAATAGAGATTTCCTATGAGTCAACACATGATTCATATCTATTTAGTTTACTATCTAGAAAATTCCCTTTAGATAAATTCCCACTAGTGTGTATAGGAAATATATTATTTAACACATAATCAAGCTCTGTCAATTCTATTAATGAGAAATACCTAACACTCCTCAACAATCCAGGCACACCTCAAATTAATTATTTGGCACACACTAACATTTCTTAGCACCACACATGTCTTGGAACATCTTTGTACCTAGAACATCTTGTCATGACACTGACACCCAAGCACATGGTGGAATGCATGTAGTCCCTAGCATGTGTTGACATGCATGTAGTCCCTAGCATTCCCTAGAACACCTTAGTTGAATGCATTGACATACATTAACACTTGGCACACAATGATACTTGGAATGTATTGGGACCTAGTATTAGTGTGGTTGAAAAATATAGAGTCCCGACTTATAACCCTCTTATTGGTTCTTCTTTTTGTTTCCTTGAAAATTCTTGACACATATTGACATATCATGGCACCCTGCACATCCTTAGCACCTGGCATGTATTGGCATATCTTGGCACTATTTGGCACATATAATTAGCACATCTTGGAACTCCCAAGCACACTTTGAGACTTCTGGACATGCCTTGATATTCCCTATCATTCCTTACCAATCCTTATCATACCTTGTCACTCCCTCCTTGGCATGACAAATAGCACTCATTAACACTAGTCCCTAGCACACGTTCCTCATATTCATTAACTTCCATGAATTTTGACCTAGTTCTCCCTTAATGTTTTGTCCTATTACTCCTTAACACTCATCAACATGCATTATCACTCTCTAGCACACCTTAGCACTCCTCAACATGCCCTTCCACTTCATAGCATGCATAACACTCTGTGAAACATATTGGCACTTGGCACGTGTTGGCGCTTGGAAAGTCTTAGCATGTATGGAACACGTTGACATGCCTTGGTATAATTTTGCATGCTTTAAGATTAAATTTATTTGAGATCAACTATTGGAAAGTAGATGAGAAGCAACAAAGGAAGACTTGGCACTTAGAATTCACTAAGACTTTGCACTTGGCACCTATTGGCCCCTAGTGTTGGTGTGCCTAGCATGCCCCTCTTGGAAAAGGTAAAATAATGATTTATTAACCCTCTTATGTTTTCATTTCCTTGTAGTTTAACTTGTTTCTCCATTTTGTTTCCTTGATAGTCCCTGGCACGCATTGACACGCCCTTGCACATCTTGGCATGCCTTATCACTTGGCACATCTTAGCATGTTTGACATGCCTTCGCACTATCTGACACATCTTAGCATTCCCTAGCACACCTTGGCACTCATGTCCTCAAATATAGCCTTAACATTTTTTCACAACTTGGGAACCCAATCAATTCCTTGGCTACTACAGTTCATGAGACAATATTTGCTTGCTTCAACCGCAACAACTTAAAAAACGGCACCTACTACAATTAGATTGTGCCTTGTTCACCTAATAACTTCCTATAACTCATCTTATGCCACCCATGTCCAAGCTCAACTTATCCCACTTGACTAGTTACCAAGACAAAGATCACATGATCTAGCCATGGCCATAAAACAACTAAGCAACATATCTTAGATAGGAAATATTTCACATGTATGTTCAGTTCATATAAACATTAGAACATTAACTTAGAGTTTGCAAGAACCACAAGATGCACAAGGCACACAAGATATAAGCTGACATAAGTAAAGTGCCCCGAAACTTATACACAATAATGTACAATATGAAATTATCTAGAATAGTTTAAAACATGAGCATGTAGCCAAAGTGTGCCACATCTCATACAAAAAAATAGCTAAAGGAAACAATGTTGTGCCTAGCACAAATTTATCTCCCTTTGTCTAAAACTGTTATGTCGAGCCTCGTATAACAACTGTAGGCTTGCCTCTTATAAATCCTATTCTTATCTTCTCCTAACACACTTCATCCTTGGCACACTTGAATTCGTTAACACTCCCTGGAACACACTCTTATTCATTCATTTCCATGCATTTTGACCTAGTTATCCCTTGATATGCCCCGACACTCCCTAACACTCTTCATCATCCATTAACATTGTCCGACATGTGTTAGCATGACTTTTCATTCCTAATGTGCATGCACTGACCCTCCCTAGCTATCATTCCCTCACAACTACCCGTACTTAATTTTCAACTTGGGTACCCAACCAAGCCCTCTCTTGACTAAAAGATCTTGACCAAGTTACGGTTACTACAACTAGACTATGTTGTTGAATTATGTAGCCTGGGAGGTACTCCACAAGCCTAGTGAGATGGGTTTGTGTTAGTTTGGTCACAAAAGGATTTTTGGGAAAATAAACCAAGCAAAGGGATTTTGGACCCAAGATGGGGTATAAAATCTAAAAGAAAAATAAAAATGAAAAATAATATTTCCTAAGGTGTAAGTGGATAAAATCCGTAAGTTCTAGAGGGTTCTTAATAGGTCTAGGAAAAACTATTTAAGTCGGCCTTAGGATGAAGGAAAGAACATCAAGTGAGAAGGAGCTCATTTGATCAAGGGGGTGAAGAGAGATGTAGTCCTAAAGTATGCCGAGTAAGAGGGCCGAGTAAGGGTTGCTAAAGGGAGGCCATGATCATCCTCCAAGAGAAAGATCATCATGTGAGGGTTCACAAGAATGTTGCATACCTTAATGGTCGGTTCGAGCTAGGAAGTAGGATGGAATATTTTTGGTTCTCTTATGGCAGATCGAGCTTAAGAGATGTTTCTCATGAGAATTTGGGCATGTGATTTCAATGGTTTCTTGGTGTGAAGGCCGCATCAAATTCTGAAATGTTGAAATTTGCAACAAGAAACATTGAAATTGGAAAACATAAAGGACAAAAAAAAATGCACCCACACTAGTGAGGAATTTTGATGCACAAGGAGTGAGGAATGTGGGGCGTCTAATTTATTTTTCCCTTAAATAAATTGGAAAATAAATTGTAATTTCATCTCATAACAACTCATGTCAGTTAATCATGATGACGGAGTTAGCTCAAGAAATTCGAGTTGAGGGTCTAATATAAGGCATGTGGAGGTATTAATCTAATAATTTTGGAGTCCAGTTGCAGTTGATGTATTAGTGGGGTGCAGGTGTGAATTAGTTAACTCAATTAAATGAGTTAAAATCAGTTTAAGTAGTTATAACTAAGTGATGAGCTAGTGAGAGGTCATCCAGTGAATTAAATTAGATTTAATTCACAATGAGTGATCAATCAGATAATTGATAATTCACTATTAATAGCTGGATGCGTGTCAATTCCGAGGAAGACCTGGTTGAGACACAGGTTAAAGGGAACATAACTATTAGTTGTATTTATACAAAAGTTCCCACGTGCAATTATAAAGTAATTGGGATGCCATGATGGATTGTGAAATCAAGGAAGATTGATTTTCCTAATTAATAGGGAGCTAATTCCCTAGGAATTGCATGAGCAAGGCAGGCTGAAGGAAGGTTGAGAATTGGCTAAGTACTAGACCAATTTTTCCTAGATCAATAGGAGACTATTGCCAAAGTGCTGGAGAATCTCATGAGAGATTAAGCATTGTATTGTTTCATGATTCCTTGACTTAATACACAATAGAAATAGTGCTTTTTTGAGCAGTTTCTTACCCCAAATACATCTTTTGTTGTGCAATTGATAATTTATTTCTCTTACTTATATGTGATTGTGCAATCGTGTTTTGTTTCTAAAAATTGTAGGAAGGATTCAGTATCTTGTTTCAGTGCATTACAAGATTAGATTGAATCTCGTTGGTTAGATTTTCTACATGGTATCAGAGAAGGGATTTTTTGGGTGATAAGTTTGCAAAGAATATCTGAAATTTTGGTGTAAAATATTAAAAAAAAAATAGCATATTTGGATTCCTTGCAAAAAACTACCCAAATGGAAAAACAATTCAGAGCTTGGATGAGGAAGATATTGTCGATTTAAAATCAACTATTTTTTAGAAACTTTTGTGATGGCGAGACAAATACAATGTGTGTAATTCAAGAACCTATATGCACTTGAGGTACCATATGCATGCAAAGCTTTGAGGAGCAAAGCAAAGGTTAGATACTTCATTGTTGAGAGGGAGTACAAATTACCTCTCAACATGTAGCCTTAGAAGCAGTCTCAGAAGGTTGTGGAGCAGCCACAATTGGAGAAGCAGAGAGGAGACCGAGTGGAAGCGTCCACTCCAGCAGATACCTCCATGAGGGGGGAATTTCGAGCTAGATGGGAAGAGGGAGTGTTATCACTCTAGTAATTCTTAAGTTGTGTAATTTTGATTTTTAGTCAAATAATTCTAGAGGTAACCACAAACCTACTTCAAACTCTAGGATCTAGCCTTTCTAGGGTTCAGAGAGGGCTCTCTCTTTAAAGTTTAACTATGTTTTAATTTGTGAATATTAGGCTAGTTATGAAAGTGCAACTTTGGTTTTGTTTTGATAAATTTGGTAGGAAAAATCACTTGAAAAGATGGATAGTGGGAAATATATTTGTCCATTGGGCTATGGAGTCAAAATCAAGAAAATAGGACTAGGATCAAGGGCAAAAAGGTCAAATATCTTTAGGGCAAGATATATAACCCTTGGAGATCATGGAAAGTGGTTTTTGTGAGGTGGTATCATCGGGATAAAGGATACTTAAGAATCCTTAAATCCAAAAAAGGGAAGTAGTAGAAGAGGTCAAACGAGAGAGGGAGAAATTGAAAATTCCCTACACTGGAAATCGGAAGAAAACATATAAATGATAACTAGTTAAAAACATGGTGCTTTTAAAAAATCCTGTAGTAATACTCTTAGTTATAAATTCAAATTTAGCATAAACATAAATGGATGCATGTAATAGAGAAAAGAAACAATGACAAGTGAAGAAAATACTTCACTCCAAATAGCTCATCACAGGGATCCTGAAGTATGATGCCAATTTTCTTTGATCCAGCCTACTACTCAAAGTTTTGACACACAAAAGCTTTGAATTCCAAGAAGAAATGACTATAACAATCCCAGCAATTTTATTCCACACAAAATACTTCTAAATATGAAGTATTTATACAAAATGTTTTACAAAATATCCTAGATGACTTTTAGGAATAATCTTAGGAAAATAAAATATCTTTACAATAAAAATACAGACAACTGCTTAACAAATCAGCAAGCTGTCCTATTTTATCCATAGGAAATAGAAAAAAAATTTAGGATAAAGCAGTTAGTTGCCTTGGTGTCCTCCTTGCTAGCCTTTAGATATTTTATGAAATCTGACTTGCCTTGTCTGATACTCTTTCTTGGATACTCTTTATTCACTTATATTCTTTAACTGATACTCTTTAACCCTTAGTCAAAAATTGTTCACTGCTATAAATAAAAATTTGTTTTGACTAAAATTTAGAAAACAGTTTTATTTTTACTTTTCACCTGCTTGTATTTTATCCTTCATAACAAATCAGTAATTGACTGACAATCCTCAATTTTAGGAAATTTAATATTCTTTAATTTCATAAAATTCTCATCAGCTTCGGTATATCTAGAAAAGGTTGGCTTGATGACAAATAGGTGTTTGATCTCATACTGTAAGTAAAATAAATCTTCAAAACTCTTCAGTAACACTTTTCCTGTGGGGATACCTTGACATGTTGGCTTATTTACCTGTTCCTTGGAAAATTCTCTTATCTTTTTATCATAGTCATTTTGAGGCATTAATTTATCATCAATAACCATGATATCAGGAAGTCCTTTTTGTCTCAAATTTGTGAACATAACCATAAATCTAGTTATGGCAGTATTCATACCTTCACATTTTTCTTCAAGTTGCCTCATCAAATTTCTCTTTGTTGTGACTTTCCTAATTTCTAGGATAGTAGCAGTTTTGTCTGTTATTTTGAGTTCTTCCAACTCCTGTCTATTCTTGCTATTAAGGAAATTGATTAGCCTTACAGCTTGTTCTGGTTTATCAGCCAAATCAGTTTGATTCTTTTGAATTTATTCTTGGGCTGCTAGCAATAATTTTCTTTGCTCAAAAATTACTTAAATTGAAGGCCACACATCATGGATGGCTTCAATAATATTATTCCAAAGGCAATTTTTGATGTATGATATCTAATCCTTGAGAGTTAATTCTTTTTCCAACTTTTTTAGCTCTTCACTCAATCTGTTGGCATTTTTTTCATGTGTCTTAGCATTTACTTGAGCTAATTTAGTTGATTTTTCAAGATTTTCAACCATTTTTGTCAATATGTTAATCTCATTTGTCTTCAAAGACATATCTTCCATTTCTTTTACTATCTTGTTGGCATCATCTGTAGGTTGTACTATTGTGGTAGATGATTCAATGGATGATGTAGTGGAAGAAGTCACTGGCACTGCAGTGGCCAGTGGTTCTTTGGGTGCCAACTTTTCTCCTAAAGTGGAAGGCACTGCAGCAGTGATAACTAGGATGACTGTAGGAATCACTAGTTCTTTTACTCTCTCCTTTTCTTGGACAAGTTTGTCCATCTATATTTCCATTTCCTTAATCTAGGTTGTCAACTGAAGAATTAAACTCATAATTTCATCTTTTTCCTTCTGTTCCTGTAAGACTTATTTTGTCTAAGGATGCTCACTTTGAGGAAGTTTGAGTTGTTTCCTCAAGGCTGCTATATCCTCATTTTCTTTTTTACCAATGCTTCTGCTTCTTTGATGTTTGTAGGATCATATCCTACCTACAATAAAAATTCTTCTAAGGCTTTTATCCTTAGATCCTTGGCATATAATGAAGCTTTGTCCATCTTCATTTGATCTTGCATATTGGAGATGGTATTTTGTAGCTTATGAGCACTCATAGCTTTAGTTGTAACTATGGAATATAACATCTCTGAGCTTTGCCTGTGAAACTCTATTTGATCTAATTCATGGATACTGTTTGTAGCTACTTCTAGATCAACTTTCTTATAGTCAGCAACTATCTTTGGAACTGGTACTGTGGGCTGTAATACTGACATAATCAATTTTTTACTTAAGTAATCAAATGCTCATAGGAATCTATTTTGATTACCTGGCTTTTGTTTCAAGAATTGAGAGTAAATTTCAGCTTTGATTTCCTCATTCTTTAGTTTGATTTGCTTATATTTGTCCTTAATATCCAAATCCTTTTCCTCAGCAGAGTGTGAGGAAGAAACTTCCATACTTTGTTTTCTTTCCATTAACTGTGTGTCTTCATTATTGAGTTGTTCTTCATTCTGATTTGGATCATTGATAATTAAAGTAGCTACATTTGTCTCTGGAAAACCTGTGTTGGTATTTAAAGGCTTTGTTTCATCAACATATATTGTCACTTTTCCTTTGCCTGTTGTACCTAATTTTGGCCTTTTGTTATAAATGACCTTGAACTTCATTTATGTTGTAGTCTCTGCCACATATGCTCCTTCTTCTCTTATTCTTTTGGTGGACTTCTCTGGTTGATTTGCAGTCTCTAAGGTATGACTAGTATTACCTTTGCTTACTGCATCTATTAATGTGTTTTCAATCCATTCAAGCTGATTGGAAAAATTTTATATTTCTGGTTTAGCTTCATGTATAAAGGGTGTTAATTTTCATTTTACCCTTAGTTTTCTCAAGATCCCTTGTGTATCATAGTTCCAAGAGAAACTCTCTTCAAATTTATATTCCAAACTGATTTGCTGCTTCCTTTTCTGCATCCCTGTGATTGCATACGAATGGCCCAATTTGATTTTTAAGTTTGAATTGGGTATTCTTCTTAGCTGCCATGAAATTGATTGAATCAGAGTTTAGGATCTGCCTGATATACTCCAAGGAAATGATCCTCATTGAAGGATGTTTGGGTAACTTGTAAGGCAACAAGTTTGACCAAAAGACTCTGATTTTAGTGTATTTCTCATATAAATACCAGTCACCAACCTTACTCTGCTCTGATAACTGCAATATTTTCTTCATTTCCTCATTTATTCTAGGCTGCTCTGTTTTGGTCAACATGGTGATCACTGGATGTAAAAATAATTTTGAAAACTCTAAATAACTGAAATCTGCACATTCTTTTTTGAGCAATGATGTCCAAAAAATGACAATAGAGGATTGGCCTCTATGTCAAGTTTTTGAAGAGTGATTGGAAAATTATCTGATTGGAAATATACGAACATATGGAAAAGGTGGGAGGTATATCTAAACACTCCCTCTATTTGCAAGTTTTTCAATTGATAATGAATACTATCAGCAATGAAACTAGCATAATCAAATATTGTTGAAGGTGGTTGACCTGGAGAAAAGGTGGACAAGAATCCCAAGATGGATTCATCATTGTGTTCATCAATGAAATATCCAAGTATGAAAGAGAGCATGGAATTACATGTCTTGATCCTTCAGGGAATTTAGCAGTAGAATATAGAGGATTTAACTTGGGAATTTCTACATGTAGAGGCATAAAAATCTGAAAAATCATGAACCTTTTGGGAAAATCTAGGCTAATATATAGCTTAGTGAGGGCCTCAATAGACAAAGGGACTGCTTGGGGGTCAAGTTGAAGCTGCAACATTTTGTTAATTGACTCTCCAGTGATGGTAAATAAGACTTCTTTATTGGCATTTACAATAGCTCTTTGCTCTGGGACATAGTACTGCTGACACAATCTAATAATCTCCTGACATGGGTGAGTCAATGGGACAACATATTTGGGAAAATTGGATTCCCAAATATGGACTTCTTATTGATCATCTAAATATTTCTCATAGAACCATTTATGGATATCTAACAGGTTGAACTCAACAATGGGATCAGTTATTTTATAATCAATATCAACTAGGGGAATGTGTTCAATATCAACAACTAGGGGTTGTAATGGATTGACAACAATAGTAGTATTTGGAGTCATGGCAAGGGTAGGCTTAGGAGCTTTAGAACATTTAGGCTTGCTTGCACTCTGTTTTTTAGGCATTTAGATCTACTTCTACAAGTTTAGACAGTTTGCAGAAGTAATTTTCTTATAATAGAGGCTTAAATGGGCAAAATTTGGCAAATTATAGGCTTTTCTTTGGTTTTTCTATTCAATTGGGCCTATCAAAGAGATTTGGAGGCTTTAGAATTGGCTTGAAACAGAAAATAGGGGTTTTCTGAGTATTTTTAATGAGAATATGGCTAAAAACCCTTTTAAAAGGATCACAGAGGGTTTAGGGTACCTGCAGAGGTTTTCTGGCTTATCTCAGAGCTTCAAATAGAATAATAAACTGTGTAAACTCTTCAATTTCTCCAGAAATGGTGTGTAGCCAAGAAAGAGGGTTTCTGGGAAAAATTTTCCATAGTTTGGCTTGTTTTTGGGACTTTTTGGCAGTTTACTTAATCAATTCCTTAACTTAAATGTGTTTTCTTTCTTTTAAAATGGGTTTTTCAACTTGATTGCAGGTTTGAATTCTAGAAAAATACCTGTTGGAATGCAGATATCGGTTTCTAGAAAGTTTTCTAAGGTCCTTTTTTGATTTGAAAGCTTTAGTAACTTATCTGGAGCAACATGGAGGTCCTCGACAGTCTTAACAGATTTCAGGGGAAATCTTTGCAGGGTTCGGGTGTAAGAAAGGGCGGAAAATGGCTTAAAACTGTATTTTTATAGTCGGGGACACTTTGTAGAGGGTTTAACGCGCAATATATAATAAAATGTATGTATTTAAAAGGTTTATCAAACATATTGGTTGCATTAATTAGTATTGAATGTAGGTCGCATCGAGCGGGAGGAGCGGTTTTCAGAGATTCAACTGATTAAAAACCGATGGTATCACGCGGTGATTTGGTGGTAAGCAGTTTTGAGCCTAACCCACGCAATCCAATGATTGAATGGCACGTGGAGGAGAGACAGAACAGTGAAAACATCCATTTCGTGTAGGTTTGATGTTTGGGTGATCGTGCATCTATTCTGCACGATATTGGATATTCATCATCGGATTTGAAGTTTATGAGCGAACGGTCGAGATTAATTCGGGAGTTGCATCAGGATAAGAGTAGTGGGACCAGGATTTTATATGCAGTGGGAAAGGTTTTAGGCTTTATAAAACTATGCTTTAATAAATTTTAAACCCTTAAGCGTTAAATAATATAGCAGAGGGGTAATGTTTTGTAATATCCCAAAATGGGGATGCAACAATACATGAACAAAAATCTAGAAATAGCATTGTAAATCAACTCATAAACATCGGAGACTGTTACACGAATAAATATTTCTTGCGGAAAATAAGGATCTCCCTAGTATCACAAGGATAGCTAGAAACAAACAGGACAAATGTAAACTACTTTCTCTAGATTATGTATGATTTAGAATTTTCTATGATGAAGAATAGGACCTACTTGTGATCCAATGCTAGTTGTATTCTTCCTTCCCGTCGCTCCAAAGAAGTCACCTCTTAAGACCTGCAATCAAAGACATGGAAGAGAATCAAAAGCACCTGCATAATATACTAATTCATAAATCATAAATCTATCTTAATGATCAAGGAATTTAAGAAATAATTCATTCAAGTAAACACATAAACAACTTATTGAGAAAACAAGATCCATTTGTATTATCTTTAAATAAAAGGAGGAGTCTTACAACCGCGTTCGCCTTGATGTCGTATAGGTCCTTCCGGGGTCCGGAAAAAGCATTTTCCTTTGGTCTGACAAGCCCTTCCACTCTTTGAACCAACCTAAATATGAGTGTGTAATCATTCTCGCATGGATAATGGCTAGAAAAAAGAATATGTTTCCTCAGCAATTCTCTTCTCTAATGTATATGAAGTACAAAGCAAATAATTTTTTACATATCAGTAGCTACCCTTGAGACTGAACCATGGCTTCAATTACTCAACAATATTTTCATATTTAGAGAGTCAAGTACTCGACAATATTTTCATGTTTAGAGAGTCTGAAAAGGGCTTAAAAGAGAACTCCAAGGTTTCTCTTTTTCGTAATTTTCAAGAGTCCGAAAAAGTGATAAAAGTGTACTCATTTGGCCGACTTTAAATTTAATTTACGAGCTAGAAAAGATGGAAAGAACTCGGCATTTTCATGTGTTTTACAAGAATTAAAGATAGAAAAATAAACTCGGTAATTTCATGAGTTTAATGAGTCTTGAAAATAATAACCGAAATGGACTCAAGATAATTTTAATTTTTATACAAGCTTGAAAAAGAAAGAAAACTGTGCTTGAGAGTGGTTTCATTTTTACACAAGCTTGAAACGTAGGAAAACTTTGCCTGGGATAGGTTTGTTTCATTTTTACACAATCTTGAAACAAAGGAAAAATCATGCTTGAGATATGTTTCAATGCCCCCCAAGCATAACTTGCTAGAGAACATGCCCCCCAAGCTTCATTTCATTCAACTAAGTAGAATAATGGTTACTAATAGTTGGATGGAATGAAGGTTCATTTATGAGATCAACTAGAAGACTCGACTTAATTAGGAGAGGATTTGTTTCATTTTTTAACGAGCTTGATACAAGAAAAGAACTATGCTCATCAGGGACCGGTTTCATTTTTTAACGAGGTTGACACAGTAATAGGAACATTCCTCAAAAGGGCCTGTTTCATTTTTTAACGAGGTTGAAACATTAAAAGGAACTATCCTCGTAGACATGTTTCATTTTTTAATGAGGTTGACACAGTAAAATGAACTCTCCTCATTACCCACTGATTCATTTTTTAACGAGGTTGACACAGTAAAAGGAACTTTCCCCTTGGTATCTATTTCATTTTTTAACGAGGTTGACATAGGAGAAGAACCATCCTCATGGAATATATCAATATACTCTCTACAATCTACCTACATAACCTACTGATTCATTTTTTAATGAGGTTGACACAGGAAAAGAACGGTCCTCATGGGTCTGTTTCATTTTTTAACGAGGTTGACACAGTAAAAGAACTGTCCTCATCTAAAACATGTTTCATTTTTTAATGAGGTTTATACAGGAAAATAATTATCCTCATGGGTCTGTTTCATTTTTTAACGAGGTTGACACAGTAAAAGAACTTTCCTCATCTAAGAAATGTTTCATTTTTTAACGAGGTTGACACAATAAAAAGAACTTTCCTCTTTAATCACTGATTCATTTTTTAACGAGGTTGACATAGTAAAAGGAACTTTCCTCTTTAATCACTGATTCATTTTTTAACGAGGTTGACACAATAAAATGAACTTTCCTCTTTAACCACTGATTCATTTTTTAATGAGGTTGACACAGTAAAAAAAACTTTCCTCTTAAGTGACCTTGTCATGGCTTCCAACTGGAAGAAGGACATGTCAAGGGACACTCCTCGATCATGGCTTCCAATAGGTCTTCAACAGATGGAAGAAAAATTCTCTGGAAGGAACACATGTCAAGGGACTCAAAAGGGATAGGAACATCGTGTTCAAATAATCCCATAGAGTTTTGCATGTCAATTACCGAATCTAAGTCAAAGGAAGTCGAGAAAATAGTGAGAGGATCGCTTGCATCAGTAACTGAAAACATGGGACTAGTTGCCACATAATTAACCCGTGGCGGGGTAGATACCACTTCCGTATAAGGAGCATTTAGGGGTGTTGGATTATTGGTAGTCGAATCAAGACTAGCGAATGAAATTTGGTCAACAGTCACAATGTTTCCATTGCGAGGGAAAGACATCATGCGAAAGAGTGTCGATACGATAGCTTTCATTGCATAGACATAGTCTCACCCAAGGAGTAAATTGAAATCCAAGGGGCCTTGAACTACCATAAGATCAATACATACAATTTTACCTTATAAGGTAATAGTAAAATTAGAAAGGATCCCTAAAGGTTCAATAATGGTTCTGTTAAAAGCTGACAGATCCTGTGTAACAGGCACAAGCTGAGGGGAACCTAAATCTTGCCAAGCAATTGTGGATAAAATAATAACAGAAGCACCTTCATCTACATGTGTATGGCATACATTATTACCAAAAACCTTCACAATGATTTGGAAATGGATGGAGGAAGGAAGACAAGGTTATGTCAGTCTATTCCAAACAAAGGAAAATACCTCTGTACTTGGAGGGGGTTCTGTAAAAACAAGTGAAATGCCCCTAACGTAGAAGAATCTGATGTAACAAGAATAACTTGAGCGGTATGAATTTCAATATCTACAAGGAGAATGGGATCGACCGAATGTGAAATTGAGTCGACCACTTGATCAACTAATGGATCATCAACCTGAGTGATATCAATTTCACTCTCCAATGGAAGAGTGGGATTGATTGTACTTGGAATTAGATCAATCACTCCGTCAGTTGACGGTAGGTTGGGAGAAAGTTGATAGTAACCAGTTGGAATTTTTTGTTGTGGAACATTAAGGTTTTCCAACAATTTTGAGGCTTCATCCATGTGAGGGAAAATGTGAGTTTGATTACTCCCTTTGCATAACCTACAAGGAAACCTAACTTTACCCTTTTTCCCAGGAACCTGACTATCACTAGTTGATGGATCAACAGTAAGTTGATGGTATTTTTCTAACCATACTTCCAAGACCTTAGGAATACCAGGAAAATTGATAAGGAAGTGGTCACCCTTACAAAGCTTGCAAGGGAATTTGGGTTTACAATGCATGTTGGAGGTTTCCTGAACACTACTAACACTTACAGCCATGGTTGACTAGTTGAATTATTTCTTATCTTACTTCTTCTTCTTATTCCCTTTCTTCTTCTTCTTAGCCACCTGGTTACTAGAGGCAAGTATTTTACCAAGAGAAGAGGAAGAAAGGGAGGAAGAAATATTAGGTGAAGAAGGTAAAGGGTCAACACGAGGTTGGTGATGTTGAGATGGTGAACTCTGTTGAGGTGAAGCATCCGGTTGAGGTGGAAAATTTGGAGTATTCGGGGCCAACGAAGTTGAAAATAACCATATTGGTAAGCCTATGGAAAATCAAGGTAATTACAATGTAGCCATATAAGGAGGAATAACATTTCCAAAGCAAGGAAAAGTACTAGGATTCTTGTTAAGAGGGGTTCCTTGGTTGGTAAATTCCAGAACCCATTAGATTCAACTTCAGTGAATTTTATTAACAATTTAAAACTAAAATTAACAATTCACAATTCACACCTAACAATTAAAATTCAAAATCCACACCTAAGGTCTCTAAAAATTAAAACAAACAAATGAACATGCGCTAACAAATTTAGGAGTCAAACCACACACAAACAGTAGATTCCCACACTAAAAAACACTAGTTGGTGATGAAATCCAACGTCGTAGAATTTTAATACAGAAATGGCGGTTGGAACAGTTACCCCGAAAAACTGCTTAATGAAACAAACCGGTGCAAGTTTCTCCACTTAAACCATCTCGAGTGAAGAGAACCCTCCGGAGAGTCCAAGTGAGTCAAGTCTACATCTGCTCTAGGTACAGAGGGACCTTCCCTCCACCGTCACCTTGGGAAAGACTCCTAAAGTATATAGCCACTAAGGTCACTAATGGGAACAAATATACCTGGGGGAACAGTCTACAATCCGATATACACGCAAGGGCAGACTATCAAGCTAAATCCCCTTGAAGGCTCCTTGACATAATCCAAGGTTTACTGACAAGTGACCCCGGGCTCCTTGACAATGGTCTATCCGAGGTTTACCATTTTTAATACATGCACATCTTCTATCATTACCAATGAGATAGGTATGATTACCTCACTGGTTCAGATATGATCTCGTGCTTGACTCCTTTGGGAGGAGCTTCCCAGAGCATACATGCAACAATTGGAATTTTTCCTACTGCAAGATGCTACTATTTGTTTAGTTTCTTTGGAAAGTTAACTACAACCTATTCCAAAGCACTAATCCTGAGCTAGATTGGTGGAAAGAGCCCTAAAAATGTAAAAATTACTAGATGAATTTTATTAAGCGCTGTGTTATTTGGGCTGTTATTACTCAAAGGGTAAATGGATATGAAACCAATGGTGTTATGACCCGACCCAAAACTGAATGCAATCAAATATGATAATGTAATATTTTCAATTTGATGAATCCTAACTAAAGTAAGGAGAGAGTTTCCATTCACTTCCAACAATGCAAAAAATTGATCAATAAGAGAAAATATAAAAAATTCTCTAATGCACTAATTTCATCAAGAAAAACTAATGCTAATCAATTCCAAATTTTTTATTTTTATGTTTTTAAAACAAGCATGAAAACATGTAAATTCAAATCAAAGAAACTGATCTAAATCTACTATTGATTTTTCCAGAATGTAAACTATGCAGTTGTAATCTATGCACAATTCACATGAAAACTATGCAAATGTAATCTATGCACATTTTTCATTCATATTCTGAAAATGGGAATTCTAATTACGCAAATGTGATCTATGCAAGATAATTCTAAAACACATGATTCTAATGTAATCTAAGAACCAATCAAGTGTAAGTAAAGAAAAATGGGTGAGAGTTCCAAAGATCAAAAACTAAAAACACTCAAAGGCGATTAACAATCAAGCACAATTTAGCCCCATCCCCCCCCCGGCGAATGAGGGGGAAATTTTTCTGCAAAAACAAAAGCAAAAAGATGAAAAATTGTTAAGAGACTGAGACAAAACTTGAAGTAATGACCAAAGGAAATCAAATTAATAATTTCTCAAAAAGTAACTCAAAACACCCAATTAACTTAACAGAGACTGATGAGATTGTAAAATTGCTGAAAGGAAATTCACATAAGGCTTTTGACAGTCAAGACAAGTCTGGGAAAATATAGAGAATCATGTAAGCTGGTTCCAGAAAAGAGAATCTTAAATTTTTCAAAAATTTTCTTGGGTCCACAGGTTTCAATATAAAAAGGTGCAGTACCGCACTGTTTACATAGAGAAACTATGGAGGTTACTGCACTGTTTTCAAAGAAAAAGTGCGGAAACTAGAAAACATAAAGAAAAATAAAAAATTCTAAAGTACTTTTCAGGGATTCTAATAAAATAATTGCCCAACCCAATGTAGACTAATCAAAATCAGAAAAATAATTTCATAATTCAAACTCAAAGATAAAGAGAAAACTAATTTCAAGAAAGATCCCCAATGGAGTCGCCATTTTGTTACACGGATCAATATTTCTTGCGGCAAGAAGGATCTCCCTAGTATCACAAGGATAGCTGGAAACAAATAGGACAAATGTAAACCAATTTCTCTAGATTATGTATGATTTATAATTTTCTATGATGAAGAAAGGACCTACCTGTGATCCAATGCTAGTTGTATTCTTCCTTCTCGTCGCTCCAAAGAAGTCACCTCTTAAGACCTGCAATCAAAGACATGGAAGAGAATCAAAAGCACCTACACAATATACTAATTCATAAATCATAAATCTATCTTAATGATCAAGGAATTTAAGAAATAATTCATTCAATTAAACACATAAACAACTTATTGAGAAAACAGGATCCATTTGTATTATCTTTAAATAAAAGAAGGAGTCTTACAACCGCGTTCGCCTTGATGTCGTACAGGTCCTTCCGGTGTCTAGAACAAGCATTTTCCTTTGGTCTGAAAAGCCCTTCCACTCTTTGAACCAACCTAAATATGAGTGTGTAATCGTTCTCGCATGGATAATGGCTAGCAAAAAGAGTATGTTTCCTCAACAATTCTCTTCTCTAATGTATATGAAGTACAAAGCAAGTACTTTTTTACATATCAGTAGCTACACTTGAGACTGAACCATGGCTTCAATTTATAGCAGAAGGGAATTGGTTTCAGTTCCAAAAAGGAAGGGATAATTCCTCTCATAAAGGGATTAAGCTCCAAATACCAATGGATAGGCTCCTTTAATGAAGGGATAAAGGTTCATGAATGGAGGGAGTGAAGCTTCGACCAGATAACGCCTTATAGAAGCTTCTAGTTGGGAGAATATTCGACCAGCTGGGCTTCTAGAACTTACTTTTTCTTCCATTTTACCTTTTACGGGGGTCCGCAATTTTAATACACAAAATGTGCGGTAGGTACCGCAATTTTTCTTTACAAAAGGTGCAGTACCACAAGTAATGGCTAGGAAAAGTGTGGAACTAGGTTTTTTATGATTTTTATGAGCTTTTCTCCAAATCCAAGACTTGGTTTAGGAACTTTAGGGTTTTATACCTCTAAGGGAGCATTATATAGGTATTGATGAACCCATATAGACAGTAAAATGTCATGGTGACAAAATAATGTGTAACAGAGACCAATATGGAGACATTAAACCATGTATTATATCAGCAAATCCATACATAATAGTGAGGCATGAGTCATATACAATGAAGGAACAAGCCTCCCATAATAAATCACTCCACAAATGAACTGTTGTCACAATACAAAAATGCCTGATATCGCTATACCCAAAGTGCTTAAAAAACACACCGCTACTACCAAATGACGTAAAAATATGTAGGGTCATATAAGCCTCCAAATATTATGCACAATAAAAATCTAATCTCAATACAAACTCTACAAGAACCCTAAAAGGGTTTTCAACACTTATACAGATGATCTTAAGGGCCACGACAAAGATACACTACAACACCGAAGAACGAGAGTGTAGAAAAGGCTGAAGTATAATAGATCTCATAAATCTCTCAAATGTTCCCTCCAAAGAAAGGATGAACCCCTCAATCATATGAAAACCAATGCAAAGAACCCACAAGATCCGCTAACGTTCGCTTCTCCAAAACAACACATTTCCGTCGAACAAAGGCTAGAAATGATAAATGTGTTACAGTGCCAAGATTTGAAATGTGCCCAAGAACTCTCCAAACAAGACTTCCAAGCAGAAGGAATAACCTCGCAGAACCGCGCCGATGAAGAAAGCTATAGCTTGGCCTGAAAGCCTGAATGTGGAAATGAATACAATACTCTTCCAAGAGGCCCCTCAAGGAAAGAGGATTCTCAGTTTTTGAACACCCTACAAACAACACCGCAACCCCCGTTTAAACAAAGAAGAGGAAGAAAATAGTCTGGCCAGTACTCAATGTCAAAATAATAATCTCCAAACATAATCTCAAATGGCTGCCATCCTCTTCCTTAAGTATAATGTGAGCTTGCATGTCCTTGGCCCCAATCAATTAGGTCACTTCCTTCATGAGGTTCACCTCCCTCCAAAACTACGTTATCTTCTAATTAATCTCCACTCCTCCTTAGCAGCATTGTTGACTTGGTCAAAGTTGACTCAATCAACATGATAAAAACCGTGTTCACACATGGAGGAGCTTTATTTAGCTACTACAAAGGTCTATTTTCACACTTAAGGTGTTTTTATTGTTGCTCAAGCGACTTATGGGCCTCCTCACCCACTTATTCACCTACCTAGTGATAAAACAACTATAATATTCCATTTAGCTTGAAGGATAAATTTTGGAATATTACAGACCTCCCCTCAAAAATGTTGCTTGTCCTCAAGCAACTGTAAAGTTGGAGCAAAAGTCCTCCCCTCCTCTTCTTGTGGCCTCCTCATCAATAGTCCCCACCACTGCTCAAAATAATCTGCAACAAATCTGCCCTCCAATGTTTCCTCCCAAGTATGGAAAACCACATGGCTCACATCATAGAAAGGTGGAAGGGGTAAGTGGAAACCTCCTTGCTGTCCAATGGCCTCCTCAAGGTAGGAGTGATGACAAACACGGGGAATCTTATTCCCAATGAGTGACTCCCACACCCATGCTATCATCCAAATTAAATGAGCCATTCTAGGTAGCTCATCAAAAAGATCCTCAACCCCCGGTTCATACAATGTGTTGGGGCTGCATGGAGAGATTGGATCCTCCCATCCAAGTGGTTTCTCTCTCCATTTATGGTAAGTATGGGGCTATTGCTGATCTTGGGCTGAAATTTCATGACCTCCAAGAGTGGCCCAAGCTACCCCACCAAACAAATAAGCCATGAAGTTCCTCCTCCAAAATCTCAAACTCTCCCGATGGTTCTTCCTACATGGAGGAAAGAGATGTAGTTTGGCAGTCATGGGATACCCATTGCTTCCCCTAAAACATGCATCATGTAAATTAGGGAGAATCACACTCCCAATGGGCATCTCCAACTCATCTATCACTCTCCAAACAAAGCTTCCCATGAACATCAGAATATCAGCAATACATGGAAGCAAAACCAATGAAAACAAGCTTCCATATGACAACCGGAGAGTGGATCATAGTTCCACACATGGAACCAGTGCAGTGCATCCCTTGCCTGCATCAAAACAAATAATAATAAGTGCTCTCCCAGCCACTTTTTTGCTGCCACAATCATTATATAAGATAGAAACATGAAAATACAAAGTGGTGTCAATGGTGCACACCAAAAATCATGTGGCTTCGCCCACAAACCACCAAGAAGATAGCCAATCTCAATGCTTCAAGTGGCTTAAAGTACATCATCATATAATATGAAAGAAGGGATAATCCTCCTTGGTACAACATGTTTCTCATATAAATTAAATAAGTACAAAACATAATGTGAAATTATACCTTCTCCACCATGTACTTGGGACCTTGAGCTGGAATAGCTCAACCAGAAATTACCCCTCACCCCCAAAGAGTAGGGAAGTGGTTGTGATATCCTCTCTATCACCATTCGGGCTATGAATCTCTCCATATGCTGAAATATATCATGTTGGATGCCCTCCCAAATGAACTTCTCTGCCAAGGAAAGATATGCATCAAAGTGAATGGAAAGGAAGTCCTCATGTGCTGCATGTAGCAGCTTCTCCTTGAGCTCAGAAGCTCTAGTCAAGAAGACTCTTCCATAAGAATAGATGACCACATCATCTACCATATATCTATCATCTCCATCCAGGTGATCAAGAATCATGCAAGCACCAAGATCCTTGGAGTACTCTACCAAGAGTTAAGACCTCCAATATGGATCAATCCTCCCAAGAGACAGCACTGATGATTTGCAATGTGAAGCTCTCCACATGTTGTTGTCTTTTCCTTTAACATCCCTAATGCCAAATTCATCCTCCAAATTGTTGCCATACCCATCATGCAGCTGCTCATGCTCAAAAATAAGTAGTGATCTTTGGAATTTGGCCTCCCATGAGAAGCTCCCATCCAAAAATAATCTCCCAATATTGGCCAATGTAAGCATGAGTGGCCTCCATCTACTCCAATGTATGGAGGATTCCTTCCTCAAAGTAAGTATCCTCTATTTCTCCAAATACATGGAGCAGCTCCCTTGCACCATGAAGGTGCCATCCTCCATCACTGTAGCAACTTCTTCCAGCACAGTATGTGTAGTGAGAGTGGGTGACGCTGGAAATGGAAGGATGTCCCCCTCCTCCTTGAGTCTATCCCAAACTCTCTGCGTTGTACTAGACTCCTCCAAAGTCTTCACCTCTCTGGAATCTAAGAGGGGTGAACCAAATGGCAAGATGTCTCTTACCAACGCCAGATCTGGTGGCCTCCCGAGTGGAATGCCTCCATGTAGTGAGACATCAATGTCAAGAGTAGATTGTACATATGGTTTGGCATCCTTGCCCTTGCCCTCACAGTGCAAATCAATTTGCCTCTTCCTTGCACCAACTTTCTAAAATATATAGGGGTGTGTGCTCCTCATCAAATGATATTGACCTTCCTCCCTACCTTCTCCTTTCATCAGTAATATCTCACACTCATGTTGCTCATTGATTTTGCTTTGTCTTCCATATGTGAGATCCTGGGGAATATCTTGCAATGACACAATAATTCCTCCTGTTGGAGCATGTGCTCCTCCTTCCTCTGCATGAGGCACTAGATATTCTTTAGATGTGACAACGTTATTTCCGCCATCCTTCTCTTCCTCTTCAATATGAATGGGAGTCATTTTCTCAATAAGAGGATCCTCTTTTGAAAAAGGAACTTGCATGTCCTCTTGCCCAAAGGTATGAGACAGAGATCTTGCCTTTAGCAAGGTGTTATGCAAGATGTGAGCTTTCCCAACAATTTTTTGAAGTGGATCTGAGTTTTTAGGTTCTTCCAACCCATGCACAAGTTTTGGTTTGTTTGGCTCTACCAAGAGTGTTTTAGAATGTCTTCCATCAAACCTCTCCACTAATCTCTTAGTGAACTTTGCATAAGAAGAAATATTGGAATTTTTCAATGAAAATGACTCAAAAATCCACCAAGCATAGGCCTTACCTTCAAAGTGCAGCGCTGCAACTCTGATGGCTTCATCTTCAGAAACTTGGTGCTGCTGCAAATAGGCTTGTAGCTCCTCCACCCAAGCTCTAGTTGAACATGTTGGTGATCCATCAAAATTAGATAGAGAAAATATATCCATGTCATGCTACCTGCTCCTCTCCACCTTGATCTTGCAAAACTCCTGAAAAGTGATATGATCTCTAAAATTTTCAGTTTGAGATTCATACTCTTGAAGGAAGTCACTAAGAGTTTCCCTCTTAGGCATTCCTCCTTCTTCCATATCTCTCATGATAGATCTGAACATTTGACTGCGCTGTGCATAATAGGGTGTAGCTGCATGCTCACACCTATCATGTGAAAATCTAATCTGGCTTTAGATTCAAACTTATCTGGAGATTCCATCTCCCTTCTCATTTTCTTGAGATCTTCTTTAATGCTCTGCATAGATTTAGGAAGAAGCTTTGAGAGCCTCTCCTCCTTCCTTCCTCCGCATAATGGAGTCTTCCCTTTTCTATACATCTTCTCTTCTCCTTCTTCTCTTGATAGCATAATGGCTGAGATCCACAGGCTGAGCCAAGATTATGCTCTGATACCACTCTAATATCCCAAATTGGGAATGCAGCAGTGCATAAGCACAATACTGGAATAGCAGGGAGAAATTAAATCATAAAATGTGTTTAGAAACACATTTCCATCAAATTAATGTAACATCAGTAAAAGGAGCTCTTCTACATCCTCCCAAGTGGGGAAAATTCAGCAATTTGACCCTAAAAATGTTATTTCTAGAGATTTACGTTTTAAAAGGAAGAAATAATGCTTGGTTCCCTTAGCATATAAATTTAGGCCCTCACATACAAAAGAGGAACATAAACAAATCTCTTTTGATAAGTTAAGCAGACCTCCCGACCTCAAATCAGCTTAAAAATAGCCAAATCCCATGACTTAAGCTATGCAGAATTTCTGAAGCAAATGATAATGTTATTTTCTAAGGGTTTCTACAACAAAAAGATATAAAATCATATATATAGAACTTTATTGAACAATATCCTAAGAAAATAAATATTTGGCCTCCTTAATACATTATAAAGATAACCCGGCAAGGGTTTCTTGAAATCTTGAGTACAAAAAGAGCAGATCTGAATATTCAACTCTGAAATAATGCAGTATTACTGCAACATTACATAAATATATCTGAATAATACAATAGAGGGATGAGAATCCCTTCCTCTAGCTTTCCGGGAGAAGGGTTGGCCCTTTCCCTAGGAAACTAGCTCAAAAACAAGGGCTTAAACCTTACTACTGCAGCTCTATGAAAATGACGCAGTTCCTGCAAGGGACTGCACTGTAGGAGATGAGGAATAGTTTGGCCAACTGCCAAGATGTGAAATGAGCCCATAAATCTTCCTAGCTGATCTCTCAAGAGAAGAAGGCTCCCTCTACTGAGAAACAGACCCGGAAGTGGTGTTATCAAACCTCCACTGCAACACCCTGCAACAGAGCACAATAACCTGCAGGAACTGCGCTGATGAAGAAAGTTGTAGCTTGGCCTAAAAACCTAAATGTGGAAATGAATACAATACTCTTCTAATATGCCCCTCAAGGAAAGAGGTGGGATTCCCGCTTGGGAACACCCGGTGCTAAACAGCACTGCAACCCTGCTAAACAACAAGAGAAAGCAAATAGTCTAAGCAGACCAATGTCAAAATAATAATCTCCAAAAATAATCTCAAATGGCTGCCATCATCTTCCTTAAGTAGAATGTGAGCTTGCATGTCCTTGGCCCCACTCAATTAGGTCACTTCCTTCATGAGGTTCACCTCCCTCCAAAACTGTGTTATCTTCTAATTAATCTCCACTCCTCCTTAACAGCATTGTTGACTTGGTAAAAGTTGATTGAATCAACATGATCCAAACCCTATTCACACATGGAGGAGCTTTATTTAGCTTCTACAAAGGTCTCTTTTCACACTTAAAGTGTTTTTATTGCTGCTCAAGAGACTTATGGGCTTCCTCACCCACTTATTCACCTACCTAGTGATAAAAAAACTATAATATTCCATTTAGCTTGAAGGCTAAATTTTTGGAATATTACATGTTTTTATTTAAAACATTTGTAAAATGTTTCAAACTTTATTTGCGGGCGCGATATATATAGTATATATTATATATTTTAATCAAATGCACTCAACACTTGTTTAAACTACATGGGGTGGGATATTTACATATAGGTATCTTTAGACCAAGGGGAATAATTGGGCGGGAATTTTATTTTATGCACATGGGATATATTAACTTTGGTCTAAAGTTTAAAATAGTGGGTATTTGGGGATTATTTAGATATAGGGGAATTAATATCTACGGGAGGGTAAATTAGGGATTTAATAAAAATAGGTTAAAAGTTAATATGAAAAGGGTAGTGAAATGGAAAAACACATGTTATCTCTAAGTAAAATGTAAAAAATAAAGCATTGTTCATCTTTTATATTATTTCACTAATACTTAGGATAAATGTAATTTTGAGGGGTTTTTTTTTTTTTAAAGAATGAAGTTAATTATTTTAGGGTTACAATTTTACTAAGTAAGAATGTGTCTTTACTTAGCAAAAAGGGTTTTTGATGTATGAATGAAGGGTAAATGTTGATGAATGATGGTTTAAGGCAGGGATTCAATATTTTTAACTTATCAGTCATCAAGCCAGAGAAATGCTCTGAGCCTGTTTGACTGAAAATTTAGAATAATGAATACCTATAGGGGAGGGGAAATTAGTGTTTTTTCCCGATGATGTATTATTTACATGATTTCTCAACTGCTTTCTACCTACCCAACTTTATTTCTAACATTTTTTCTTCATTTTGTAGGTGCATTTAGACTTGCAACCTTACAACATTTTTCTTTCAAAGCATAAAACTATCTAAATCTACCTTATTTCATCCGAGGGCTTAGATTAAACTATTGATCTCCTCATTATTCTCTACCTATCTACTGATTTTTCAAATTTAAACTTTTTTGACAAATCTTTATTCACTATCGAAAACATGAAATTGTAAACATGAAAATTTAATATTAAATTGTTTAACTAATCATGGATTATGGAATTTATTGACACTGTGCACATAATCATTATTCTTGCAGTAAAAAGTAAAATTAGTGGCATTTGGACTTGCTCACTTTCATATCTTATTTCTTTTTCTTTTGGGGTTTATATTTTTCTAAGTCCTTTGATCTTTCTTTTAGGAATTTTTACCCTCTTTTTGGCTTTTTATTATTTTTTTCATTTTTTCAAAATATGGAAAAACAACTTGCAGAAAACAAGGTATGTACATATTTACAAGACTATCAAAGTCAATTCAAAATTTATGAACCCTATTTTTATAGGACCCTAACAGTGGCTCCACATGGGGATGACATTTCTTGGTGAAATATCAAGAACTTTGAGACTAGTAGCCTTTAGAAATTTGACTGTGATGACCCTGTAAATGTCTTATGATATCTGCAACTTATTCATACTTATGATATTCACATCTCAAAGCTTAGGGCCTTCTCTTCGGGCTTCAACTTTGCTAGGGAAACATCCAATCCAATCTAAACTCTGAAATGTATATGTAAAATTATCAAAGTAAATAAAAACTAACTATTTTTTAAATTAGGAGAGTAGTAGTGCTTCATCATTTTGCCATTTACTGGTCCTTTGCAGACCTGTTCCATCCATTTCCTTCAGGAAGAAAGAATTATTACCTCTATATCCATAAATCACATAAGGTCATTTCCATAGAAAATCAAATTTTCCAGTCTTCCTTTGTCTTCTCTTCTGGAATCCCACTTTAACACTTCATCTCCTATGTAGAAATCATCCTCTTTAGTATTTTTATCAAAATTTTATTGATTTTATCCTGAATGACTTGAGATTTGATATAAACTTCTTCCCTGGTTTGTTGCAAGTGAATAGTTTGATTTATCCTTCTTTGAATTTCATTTGTTTCCACTTGTAACTCTTGATTAATTTTCATCACTGGTACACCAAGGGAGGATGGAAAAACATCATCCATTCCATAAACTAGTTGGTAAGGGGAAGTACCAATGGATTTTTTAGTAGTAAGTCTATCTGCCCATAAGGCATTGACTAACTTCTTATTCCAAGTCTTTTTATTGTCTTCAAGTAACTTTTTGATGATATTTACAAGGCTTTTGTTTGAGGATTCAGCTATTCCATTACCTTGGGGGTAATATTCAGTAGAAAGACCTAAGGTAATATGGTATTTTTGTCAAAAGTCAATCATTTTCTTGGATTTGAACACTGCTGCATTGTCAGTAATTATCTTTTGGGGGCATCCAAATCTTGAAAGAATTTTGTTTTCTAGGAAGGAAATAATGATAGTATCTATGGCTTGTCTAGAGGGTATGGCTTCAATCCACTTGGTAAAATAATCAGTGGCTGTCAAAATCCACTTATGTTGGCCTGAAGAAAGAGGGTGAATTTCACCAATGAAGTCTAAACCCCATTGTGGAAATGGAATTTTAGTTGAAATAGGCTTTAAAGGGAGGGGTAATAATTTCTTCTTACCCTAAAAAATTTGGGCTAGTAAAAACCAGCTCTCAGGATCTTATCTACTGTAGTTTTCCAATATAAGTGTCCTCCACGGTCACCTGCATGAAATTCTTCAAGTATTTTGTCAGCTTCTTCCTTTAATAAACAATTTAATAAAATCTCACTATGATCTCTCCAAAAAATTACATTATCTAGAATACAAAATCTTACTACCTTTAGTTTTAAGAATCTGGCTTTGGTTCTTGAAAATCCAGGAGGAGCTTGTAAGTTTAGGAGTACAAATATGATATATGTATACCAAGGTGAGTCTGAGAAGGCTTCACTGATCGATGGAGTCACCATCTCTTCCTGATCATCTATTTGAGCAATAAAATTTATGTCTAGGGCATTGTAGTTAGATTCAACCATAAGTCTGGCTAATCCTTGACCTTTGATGAGTTTTGTGGGTTTTATCTCTATTTCATATTCTAAGATAGTGGCAATCCACTTACCTCTTCTTCCATCAGGACCATCCTGAGTAAGAATGTCTTTTACTATAGAATTTGGGACATAGACAATGATATGAGAGTAGAGAATATAAACTCTGAAGTCTTTAAAAGCCTTAACCATAGCTAGGGCTTGTTTTTCCATAATTTTTTACTTCAAAGGGGCATCTCTAAGCGTCTTACTGAAAAAATATATGGGTTGTTCAAATCCTTGATCATTTCTGAAGAAAATGAAAAAATTATGAAATCTTTCTTAAAATCAGGACTTATTAGGACTGGAGTTTTGGTTAAGGCTTGCTTGATAGAGTAAAATGATTGTTTAGCCTCAACAATCCATTTAAGAATTGAATATTTTTTGAGCATGTTATTTAGTTCTCTAATTATCTCAGCTAAATTAGATATGAATCTTCTTAAAAAATTAATCTTACCTAGAAAGGTTTGTAATTCTTTGATGTTTCTTGGTGGACTGATGTTCAGAATTTCTTCTATCCTAGTAGGATCTATTCTAATTCCTTCTTTTGAAATTATGTGTCCAAGCAACTTACCTTATTCTACTCCAAATACAATTTTCTTAGGATTTAAAGAGATGCAAAATTTTCTGCACTTAATAAAAACTTTTCTCAAATGATCCAAGTGTTCATTATCAGTTTTGCAAAAAGCAGTAATTTCATCTAAGTAAATTACTAAGAAATCATGTATTTCCTTTGCAAAAGCTATGTCCATATCCCTTTGAAAGGTTGCCCCTGCATTCATTAGACCAAAAGGAATTTTCACATACATAAAAGTGCCCCAAGGAGTAGTAAATAATGTTTTAGCTTGATCTTCTTTTTGGACTAAGATCTGGTTATATCCAGAAAAACCTTCTAAAAGAGACATCCTAGAAGAGCCAACTACCCTTTGTAATATATGATCCATTTTAGGTAAAGGGTAATTATCCTTCAAGGACACTATTTTTAGATTCCTAAAGTCAACACATAATCTTATCTCTCATGTTTTCTTCCTTGTTGGAACTAGGTTGGAAACCCAATCAGAATATCTGATTGGTGCAATGATCTATGCATCATACATTCTTTTTACTTCTTTTTCTATCAAAGGTAACAAAACAAGGCTAATTCTTCTCAAATTTTGTTTAAATGGCTTATGATCTTCTTTTATTGGAATTTTATGTTGGATTATGCTGGTATCATAGGATTTGAGATCTTCATAACTCCAGGCAAAAACATCTTGATATTCCTTTAAAAGAGTAATTTATTTTTCTTTCTCTTGTTGAGCTAAAATTTTGGAAAGTTTGATTGTTTTGGGTTTTAACTCTGTTCCAATATTGCATTCCTCTATATCAGATCTAACTGGCTCCATTTTTGGTTTTCTAGCTACATCATTTGAGTCAAAAAGATCTTCTAAGAGAGTTAAACCTTTAGTTAAGAAATTATCCTTCAGATTCAATATGTCTGATTCATCATCAATAATTTCTTCAATCTCTACTTTCTCTAAGCTATCTATATCAGCTTGACTAAATCTAGTTGGTTTATCAAAATTTATTCTATTTACATCTAGGTTATTTAAATCTATTTCACAATCCAAATCATGATTTATAGTACAATATGTATCTATATTACAATTCTGAAATTCTCCTTCATTGTTCATAAACTTGTAAATTTGTTCATCCTGAGAAAAAAATTTCCAATACTTAAAGTTGTATGGAATTATTGGCCTATGTTTGACTTCAGCAGTATATCTTTGATTGGGTTGGAATGGAAAATTGCATGTACTAGCAAACTTTGCAAGACAATGAGCTTGTATATTTTGTTTTCTAGGTATAGCAGCAAACTTTCATTCCAATAAATCATCAGTTAAATATATCACAGTGTCTCTATATCTGCTTGGTCTAGGATTGTAAATAGAATAAACTCCATTTACTTGTTTTATGATCAACTCTGAATCTCCCATGATTAAAATTATTTTTCCTCCTGAGTTCTTAATGATTTGGAGTCCTAGGATGAGGGCTTCATACTCAGCCATATTATTAGTACATTTAAAATTGAGCCTGAAAGCATGGCCTTCTGAGTGATTAGTCTCCATGTTGGTTATCCAAACTCCTTCTTATGCTCCTAACTTATTTAATGAACCATCAAAGTCTAAATGCCATAGAGATTCATGAAAATATTATTATTATTTGGTGCTTTCTTTTTCTCTACTAGTTCAGTTTGGACTTCATTAGTTTCAGAGTTGCATAAGATAAAAGAATCAAGGTTAGTTGGTGTAGAGTAAATTGGATAGTTTATAGATCTTTCAGTCGTGCTGACCATGTACTTCATCAATGTTTTCCTATATAACTTTTTAGGTTGACCAAAAACTGATATAGTAGCATAAGACATGTCCAATTGTAGAGATCCCTATAAATTTTCTCCCCATGAGCGAGAAAGATACATTCCATATTTAGATGGGATATTATCTACTAAAATGTCAATTAATATACTCTTACCAGGATATTGAACTAGTGTTACACACAAATCTTTGATTAAAGCTAGGCATTTAACTTTACTTGAATCAAAAGAAAACAAATCTTTGTATGGCCTTGTAATTTCTAGATTGAGAGTTTCCATTATGGCTTTAGGCATTAGATTATGGGAAGCTCCTGAATCTAGCATGGCATTGTGTAAAATTTGATCATGAATGGTAAGACTGATATAAAATGGAGGAACTTCTCCATCTACATGTTTTCCATTTACATCTGGGCCAAAAATCAACTCTGGCTGATCATCATTTAAATTTATGGAGTCTTCTCCATCATTCATATTTAATGTTTCAGTTACGGTTGATTTATACAAGTCATTTTTTACCAATTCAGTCAAAGGAGTTGGTATTTTAAGCTTTGCAATTTCTGATTGTATGTTGAGTGTGGGTTGAGTTTTACTGATTTGAATCAATTATTCTTTCGTAACTGTAGCTTGTGTTTGTTTGTCTTGTTTTTCTACAGTTGTTTTTTAATTTTCAAGTGGTTTGACATTCTTTGTTTGTGTTTCTTGTGTTTTACTACTCCTAACTTTCTTTTCGGGGATTGCTTGTGAAGTAGTAGAAGTTATTTCAGACTTAGAATTATCAGCAGATTTTTTTGAAGTAGCAATTTTTGGATCTACTGATTTAGGATTAGCAGAGGGTACTTTAGGATCTAAATTTTTTGTTTTAACTGAATTAGAAGCTTTAGCAACAGTAGATTTTTGTGAATATTTTGCAGCTTGAGAAACTCCATCAGTAATATCAACAATTTTAGGGCTTGATGCTTTTTCAGGACTAGAAATGTTTTGGGAAGAACTAGAGTTTTGTTTATTTTCCCTTGGGAGAATTTGCAGAACTTTTGTTTTGGGAGCTTCTACTGTTTTTTGATTCTGAGTTTGGGAAGTTTTCTTGGTAGAAGACTCATTTTTTTTCTTGCTTTTAAGGTTATATTGACTGTGTATTTCATTTATAGCATAATCATAACCTTGTATATAATCAAAGGATTCACTAGAATCTAATTTGAGTAGTTGGAGTTCAAACAATTCTCGATCTTCCTGAGTAAGGAAAATAGTATTATTGTCATCTATTTCCATTATATTTATAGCATCCTCATCATCATCATTATTCTGAGAACTTTCAGCATAGTTCTCTTGGAATGGGGGCCTTGTTGTTTGGTTTGGGGTTGTTTCTTTTGCATTTACAGAATTTATGTTTTTTTCTAAAATTGGGATTTATGATTTGTTGTTGGTTATCCCACTGAGGTCTTCTCTCTATATTATCTAGTCTATCCATCACCCTTTCTAATTTTTTAGCTATCACATCTATTTTTTTGTCTGAATTGGCAGTTTCTTCTTTAATGGTCACTCTTCTTTCATTTCTAAGTCTAGATTTTTTGGCTAAGATATTTACTTCTACACTAACAGTATCTGTTTGCATTTTTTCTAAGGTGTCTGCATCTCTTTCCCTTAATTGGTAAGCCATATCTACATCAAATCCATCAGGGAATTTATGCAAAATAGAAAAAGGAGTGGGTTTAAGATTTACAGGAATAGAATTATAGACACTATTATATCTGGTGCAGTAATCTTAGACTGACTCATTTGGAGCTCTTTTCATGGAATCAAATTCAGACAATATTTGGAGCGGATACTTTTTATTTTCCCATTTATTTAAAAATAGTCTATGAAACACAGCTAAATCAATTACACTACCAGCAGCTAAATCTTTAAACCATCTCTTAACTTCCCCTGTCAAAGTTTGTGCAAACAACCTCATTTGAACATCTGAGTCATCAATCTCATAAATTTCAAAGAAGTCTGTCATCTTAGTAATGTGTTGCTAAGCAGTATATTGGGTAGTTCCATCAAACAGTGGTATTTTATTTTGATAGTCTTGAGGCATGTCATGAAGTTGTTATGGTAAGACTAGGGGATCATATCTAGCAGCCATAGCTTGAATCTTAGCTTGACTAGGAGGTAAGGTAGAACTGCTTGGAGTTTTTCTTGAAATAATAGCTGGTGAACTAAAAACTGTAGTTGAAGTGTTGGGAAATGAAACTAGAATGTGTATGGAACTACTAGGGAATGAGGATGATGTGTTTAGGAAAGAAAAAGGTGAGCTGATGGATATAGTGGATGAAGGGAGTGGTGGAAATAATACTCTAGGTTATAAAGGTAATCTAGGGATAAATGGATTTGTAGATGAGCTGGTAGTGAAATTTATAAATGATGTAACAGCATAAAGAGATGAATCTCTAGCTGGTATTATTGTGGTATGTAGTTGAGAAATTGGAGGTTTGTTTGCATAGGTCAAAAATTGAGCTAATTCAATAGCTTCATCAATATCTTTGAGAATAGTAACATTAAGCTCTTCAATTTTAGTCTGATCTTGAACTTTCTGTGATTTAGAATCTGCGGTAATATTTTTCTATTTTGTATTCAAGAATGAAATAAAAATAGGGTCTAAGATAGCAGTTTTCAAATCACTTTCAGATTTTCTTCTAAATAAAGAGTGCTCAAATTTCAGATCAAAATCAATATCTTGCAGACTTACTAACTCTTTTGGTAATGAACTGACTCTTTTTAATGATACTTCAGCTTCTAAATTTTCTAACTATTTTTTCTTTTTACCAATTAGGTCTAGGTTGTCTACTATAACTGCAGGCTTAGGATCCGGGTTAGACCTAGTATAATAAACTTCCTATAAGCCAGAATTATTTTTTTCAATATACATAACTTATAAAAGCAATATTAAAGTAAAATGATGTATAAAAATATTTTCTTTAAGACTAGTTTTAAGACTAAGGATTGGTTAGTTCCCGAGTGGAGTTGCCAGTGATGTTATCACTCTAGTAATTCTTAATTTGTGTAATTTTGATTTTTAGTCAAAGAATTCTAGAGGTAACCACAAACCTACTTCAAACTCTAGGATCTAGCCTTCCTAGGGTTTAGAGAGGGCTCACTCTTTAAATTTTAACTTTGTTTTAATTTGTGAATATTAGGCTAGTTATGAAAGTGCAGCTTTGGTTTTGTTTTGATAAATTTGGTGGGAAAAATCACTTGAAAGGATGGATAGTGGAAAATATATTTTTCCATTGGGCTATGGAGTCAAAATCAAGCAAACAAGACTAGGATCAGTGGAAAAAAGGTCAAATGTCTTCAGGGCAAGATAGATAACCCTTGGAGATCTTGGAAAGTTGTTTTTGCGAGGTGGTATGATCGAGATAAAGGGCACTTAAGAATCCTTAAATCTGGAAAAGGGAAGTAGTAGGAGAGGTCAAATGAGAGAGGGAGAAATTAAGAATTCCCTACACTGGAAATCGGAAGAAAACATATAAATGATAACTAGTTAAAAACAGGGTGTTTTTAACAAATCTTGTAGTAATACTCCTAGTTATACATTTAGATTTAGCATAAACATAAATGGATGCATGTAACAGAGAAAAGAAACAATGAAAAGTGAAGAAAATAATTCACTCCAAATAGCTCATCACAGGGATCCTAAAGTATGATGCCAATTTTCTTTGATCCAACTGGTTACTCAAATTTTTGACACACAAAAGATATGAAGTCCAAGAAGAAATGACTATAACAATCCCTGCAATTTTATTCCACACAAAACACTTCTAAAGATGAAGTATTTATACAAAATGTTTTACAAAATATCCTACATGACTTCTAGGAATAATCTTAGGAAAATAAAATATCTTTACAATAAAAATAGAGACAGTTGCTTAACAAATCAGCAAGTTGTCCTATTTTATCCATAGGAAATAGAAATAGTTTTGAGGATAAAGCAGTTGGCTGCCTTGGTGTCCTCCTTATTGGCCTTTAGATATTTTCTGAAATCTAAATTACCTTGTCTGATACTCTTTCTTGGATAC
This sequence comes from Pinus albicaulis, assembly GCA_034641835.2. NCBI lineage: Eukaryota > Viridiplantae > Streptophyta > Pinopsida > Pinales > Pinaceae > Pinus > Pinus albicaulis. The sequence goes on along the minus strand of CM076577.1, from coordinate 215,511,406 downwards.
TCTTTATTCACTTATATTATTTAACTGATACTCTTTAACCCTTAGTCAAAAACTAATCACTGATGTAAATAAAAATCTGTTTTGAATGAAATTTAGAAAACAGTTTTCTTTTTTCTTTTCACCTGCTTGTCTTTTATCCTTCATAACAAATCAGTAAGTGATTGTCAATCCTCATTTTTAGGAATCTGAATATTCTTTAATTTCACAAAATTCTCATCAGCTTCGGTATATCTAGCAAAGGTTGGCTTGATGACAAATAGGTGTTTGATCTCATACTGTAAGTAAAATAAATCTTCAAAACTCTTCAGTAACACTTTTCTTGTGGGGATACCTTGACCTGTTGGCTTATTTACCTATTCCTTTGTAAATTCTCTTATCTTTTTATCATAGTCATTTTGAGGCATTAATTTATCATTAATAACCATGATATCAGGAAGTCCTTTTTGTCTCATATTTTTGAACTTAACCATAAATCTAGTTATGGCAGTATTCATACCTTCACATTTTTCTTCAAGTTGCCTCATCAAATTTCTCTTTGTTGTGACTTTCCTAATTTCTAGGATAGTAGCAGTTATGTCTGTTATTTTGAGCTCTTCCAACTCCTATTTATTCTTGTTGTTAAGGAAATTGATTAGCCTTACAGCTTGTTCTGGTTTATCAACCAAATCATTTTGAGTCTTTTGAATTTATTCTTGGGCTGCTAGCAATAATTCTCTTTGCTCAAAAATTACCTGAATTGAAGGCCAGACATCATGGATGGCTTCAATAATATTATTCCAAAGGTAATTTTTGATGTATGATATCTGATCCTTGAGAGTTAATTCTTTTTTCAACTTTTTTAGCTCTTCACCCAATCTGTTGGCATTTTGTTCATGTGTCTTGGCATTTACTTGAGCTAATTTAGTTGAATTTTCAAGATTTTCAACCATTTTTGCCAATCTGTTAATCTCATTTGTCTTCAAAGACATCTCTTCCATTGCTTTTACTATCTTTTTGGCATCATATGTAGGTTGTATTGTTGTGGTAGATGATTCAATGGCTGATGTAGTGGAATAATTCACTGGCACTACAGTGGCTAGTGGTTCTTTGGGTGCCAAGTTTTCTCCTAAAGTGGAAGGCACTGCTGCAATGATAACTGAGATGACTGTAGGAATCACTGGTTCTTTTCCTGTCTCCTTTTCTTGGACAAGTTTGTCCATTTGTATTTCCATTTCCTTAATCTAGGCTGTCAACTAAAGAATTAAACTCATCATTTCATCTTTTTCCTTCTGTTCCTGTAAGACTTCTTTTGTCCGAGGATGCTCACTTTGAGGAAGTTTGAGCTATTTCCTCAAGGCTGCTATATCCTCATTTTTCTTTTTTACCAATGCTTCTGCTGCTTTGATGTTTATAGGATCATATCCTACCTACTTTTATCCTTATATCCTTGGCATATAATGAAGCTTTTTCCATCTTCATTTGATCTTGCATATTGGAGATGGTATTTTGTAGCTTATGAGCACTCATAGCTTTAGTTGTAACTATGGAATATAACATCTTTGAGCTTTGCCTGTGAAACTCTATTTGATCTAATTCAAGGATATTGTCTGTAGCTACTTCTAGATCAACTTTCTTATAGTCAGCAACTGTCTTTGGAACTGGTAATGTGGGCTATAATACTAACATAATCAATTTTTTACTTGAGTAATCAAATGCTGATAGAATCTTTTTTGATTACCTGGCTTTTGTTTCAAGAACTGAGAGTAAATTTCAGTTTTGATTTCCTCATTCTTTAGTTTGATTTGCTTATATTTCTCCTTAATATCCAAATCCTTTTCCTCAGCTGAATGTGAGGAAGAAGCTTCCATACTTTGTTTTCTTTCCATTAACTGTGTGTCTTCATTATTGAGTTGTTGGTCATTCTGATTTGGATCATTGATAATTACAGTAGCTAGATTTGTCCCTAGAAAACTTGTGTTGGTATTTAAAGGCTTTGTTTCTTCAACATCTATTATCACTTTTCCTTTGCCTATTGTATCTAATTTTGGCCTTTTGTTATTAATGATATTGAACTTTGTTTCTGTTGTATTCTCTACCACATATGCTCCTACTTCTCTTATTCTTTTGGTGGACTTATCTGGTTGATTTGCAGTCTCTAAGGTATAACTAGTATTACCTTTTCTTACTGCATCTATTAATGTGTTTTCAATCCATTCAAGCTGATTGGAAAACTTTTCTATTTCTGGTTTAGCTTCATGTATAAAGGGTGTTAATTTGCATTTTACCCTTAGTTTTCTCAAGATCCCTTGTGGATCATAGTTCCAAGAGAAACTCTCTTCAAATTTATATTCCAATAACTGATTTGTTGCTTCCTTTTATGCATCTCTGTGATTGCATATGAATGGCCTAATTTGATTTTTAATTTTGAATTGGGTCTTCTTCTTAGCTGCCATGAAATTGACTGAATCAGAGTTTAGGATATGCCTGATATACTCCAAGGCAAAGATCCTCATTGAAGGATGTTTGGGTAACTTGTAAGGCAACAAGTTTGACCCAAAGACTCTGATTTCAGTGTATTTATCATACAAATACTAGTCACCAACCTTACTCTGCTCTGATAACTGCGATATTTTCTTCATTTCCTAATTTATTCTAGGCTGCTCTGTTTTGGTCAACATGGTGATCACTAGATGTAAAAATACTTCTGAAAACTTTGAATAACTGAAATCTGCACATTCTTTTCTGAGCAATGATGTCCAAAAAATTACAGATAGAGGATTGGCCTCTATGTCAAGTTTTTGAAGAGCGATTGGAAAATATCTGATTGGAAATATAAGAACATATGGAAAAGGTACGAGGTATATCTAAACACTCCCTCTATTTGCAAGTCTTTCAATTGATAATGAATACTATCAGCAATGAAACCAACATAATCAAATATTACTGAAGGTGGTTGACCTAGAGAAAAGGTGGACAAGAATCCCAAGATGGATTCATCAGTGTGTTCATCAGTGAAATATCCAAGTATGAAAGAGAGCATGGAATTACATGTCTTGATCCTTTAGGGAATTTAGCAGTAGAATATGGAGGATTTAACTTGGGAATTTCTACATGTAGAGGCATAAAATTCTAAAAAATCATGAACCTTTTGGGAAAATCTAGGCCAATATATAGCTTAGTGAGGGCCTCAATAGACAAAGGGACTGGTTGGGGGTCAGGTTGAAGCTGCAACATTTGGTTAATTGACTCTGCAGTGATAGTAAATAGGACTTCTTTATTGGCATTTACAATAGATCTTTGCTCTGGGACATAGTACTGCTGACACAATCTAATAATCTCCTAACATGGGTGAGTCAATGGGACAACATATTTGGGAAAATTGGATTCCCAAATATGGACTTCTTCTTGATCATCTAAATATTTCTCATAGCACCAATTATGGATATATAATAGGTTGAATTCAACAATGGGATCAGCTATTTTATAATCAATATCAGCTAGGGGAAAGTGTTCAATACAAACAATTGGGGGTTGTAATGGATTGACAACAATAGCAGTATTTGGAGTCATGGCAGGGGGTAGGCTTAGGAGCTTTATAACCTTCAGGCTTGCATGCACTCTGTTTTTTAGGCATTTTGATCTAATTCTGCAAGTTTAGACAGTTTGCAGAAGTAATTTTTTTATAGCAGAGGCTTAAATGGGAAAATTTTGGCAAAGGCTTTTCTTTGGTTTTTTTGTTCAATTAGGCCTATCAAAGAGATTTGGAGGCTTTAGAATTGGCTTGAAACATAAAACAGGGGTTTTCTGAGTATTTTTAATGAGAATAGGGTTGAAAAACCTTTTAAAAGGATCACAAAGGGTTTAGGGTACCTCCAGAGGTTTTATGGCTTATCTCAGAGCTTGAAATAGACTAATAAACTATGTAAACTCTTCAATTTCTTCAGAAATGGTGCGCAACCGAGAAACAGGGTTTCTGGGAAAATTTTGCCAGAGTTTGGCCTATTTTTGGGACTTTTTGGCAGTTTACTTAATCAATTTCTTAACTTAAATGTGTTTTCTTTCTTTTAAAATGGGTTTTTCAACTTGATTGCAGGTTTGAATTCTAGAAGAATACCTGTTGGAATGCAGATATCCATTTTTGGAAAGGTTTATGAGTTTCTTTGCTGAGTTGAAAACTTCAGTAACTTATCTGGAGCAACATGGAGCCCCTTGTCAGTCTTAACAGGTTTTAGGGAAAAATTTTGTAGGCTTCGGGCGTAAAAAAGGGCGAAAAATGGCTTAAAACTGTATTTTTACAGTCGGGGACACTTTGTAGAGGGTTAAACGTGCAATATAGAATAAAATGTATGTATTTAAAAGGTTTATCAAACATATTGGTTGCATTAATCGACATTGAATGCAAGTCGCATCAAGCGAGAGGAGCGGTTTCCAAAGATTCAACTGATTAAAAACTGCTGGTATCGCACAGTGATTTGGTGGTAAGAAGTTTTGAGCCTAACCCATGCAATCCAATGATTGAATGGCACATGGAGCAGAAAGAGAATAGTGAAACCATCCATTTCCCGCAGGTTTTATGGTTGGGTGATCGTGCATCTATTCTACGCAATATTGGATATTCATCATCGGATTTGAAGTTTATGAGCGAACGATCGAGATTAATTCGGGAGTTGCGTCGGGATAAGAGTAGTGGGACCAGGATTTTATATGCAGCAAGAATGATTTTAGGCTTTATAAAACTATGATTTAATAAAGTTTAAACCCTTAAGCGTTAAATAATATAGCAGAGGGGTTATGTTTTTATTTAAAACATTTGTAAAATGTTTCAAACTTTATTTGCAAGTGCGATATATATAGTATATATTATATAGTTTAATCAAATGCACTCAACACTTGTTTAAACTACATGGGGTGGGATATTTACAGATAGGTATCTTTATACCAAGGGGAATAATTGGGCAGGAATTTTATTTTGCGCACATGGGATATATTAACTTTGGTCTAAAGTTTAAAATAGTGGGTATTTGGGGATTATTTAGATATAGTGGAATTACTATCTACGGGAGGGTAAATTAGGGATTTAATAAAAATAGGTTAAAAGTTAATATGAAAAGGGTAGTGAAATGGAAAAACACATGTTATCTCTAATTAAAATGTAAAAAATAAAGCATTGCTCATCTTTTATATTATTTCACTAATACTTAGGATAAATGTAATTTTGAGGGTTTTATGAATGTTTTTGAAAATAATGAAGTTAATTATTTTAGAGTTACAATTTTACTAAGTAAGAATGCGCCTTTACTTATGAAAAAGGGTTTTTGATGTATGAATGAAGGGTAAATGTTGATGAATGAGGGTTTAAGGCAGGAATTCAATATTTTTAACTTATCAGTCATCGAGCCTTGGGTCTGGTCCCAACAAAAGCCAGAGAAATTCTCTGGGCCTGTTTGACTGAAAATTTAGAATAATGAATACCTATAAGGGAGGGGAAATTAGTGATTTTTCCCGATGATGTCTTATTTACATGATTTCTCAACTACTTTCTACCTACCCAACTTTATTTCTAACATTTTTTCTTCATTTTGTAGGTGCATTTAGACTTGCAACCTTACAAAATTTTTCTTTCAAAGCATAAAACTATCTAAATCTACCTTATTTCATTCGAGGGCTCAAATTAAACTATTGAGCTCCTCATTATTCTCTACCTATCTACTGAGTTGTCAAGTTTAAACTTTTTGAAAAAAATTTATTCACTATCTAAAACATGAAAAGTTAAGATTAAACTGTTTAACTAATCATGGATTATGGCATTTATTGACACTCTGCACATAATCATTATTCTTGCAGTAAAAAGTAAAAGTAGTGGCATTTGGACTTGCTCACTTTCAGATCTTATTTCTTTTTCTTTTGGGGTCTATATTTTTCTAAGTCCTTTGATCTTTCTTTTAGGACTCTTTACCCTCTTTTTGGCTTTTTATTATTTTTTCATTTTTTCAAAATATGGGAAAACAACTTGCAGAAAGAAAGGTATGTACATATTTACAAGACTATCAAAGTCAATTCAAAATTTATGAACCCTATTATTATAGGACCCTAACAGAGAGTATATGCATCCATACCTCCAGGTGAAAGGTGGGGTGATGTGTAGACATAATCCTAATATAAGAAATTTTGGCAGGGTCCATTGAGATGGTGTGTCTCATGGATCGAACCTAGCTACAAGGAGTCCACATTACAATATTAACAAGAAGGATCATTTAGATTGATGTAGCTAGATGTCAGGAAGACAGAAATTAGAGTGACGATGTCAGATACTGGAGCATAGATCAGAGTTGGCAACAATGAAAAGGGCACAGATGCAAATGTCAGCAGCAACGCAGAGAGTCCAGTAGACAGGTGCAGTATCTAGTAGCAGTCAGAATACTCTGATGACAAATTAATTATATTGATTCAGTTGTTTGAAGGCTATTCAGTTTCAGGATTTGCAGGTGCAAACAACACTAGAGTAGTGTTTCATGCATAATTCCAAAGGTACCATATCAGGATAGATTGAATTCTTTTCTTGTTCAGAGGGAGTGTTGAAATTTGCAACAAGAAACAGTGAAATTGGCAACCGGAAAGGACAAAAAAAAATGCACCCACACTAGTGAGGAATTTTGATGTACTATGAGTGAGAAATGTGAGGCGTCTAATTTATTTTTCCCTTAAATAAATTGGACAATAAATTGTAATTTCATCTCATATCAACTTGGGTCAGTTAACTAAGTCATGATGAGTTAGCTGAAGAAATTTGAGTTGAGGTGATTGAGGTGGATATTGGTGGCCACCCGACTATTCCACTTGGGCCCTCGCCATTGTCTCTTTCATTTTTTCAGTTTTATTATTATAGCACAGTTTACTATTTTTGTTAGTTTTTTAGGTCCTGAAATTCCAGAGCAGTTTTGAGGACCCAAACGACGTTCTTTGGGCATGAAAGGTTTGGCGATTTCATAGAAATCACACTAGCGGTTGTAGTCCTCTAAGAGATGTTTCTAATGAGGTATCATGTGCATCAAACGGAGATCATATGACCAAGTTATGACCTCAGGAATTTGGCTGCCCAACTACCCCCAACGAGGCCCATAAACTCTTGGTGTTACATCTCCTCGGGTTATGGTTTTGTCTTATTTCAATAATAAAAAGGCCTTTGAGCCTTATTTTAACACAATTCTGAGGCATGTAGCTGCCACATCTCTTCTCAGAGATAAGCTACCATCACTCGAGCTAATTTGTTTTCCATTCTGTCTGTAAACATTTTTTAGTATTTGATATTAATGAAATGAAGTGTTATTCCTAGCGCATCTCTGTGTTTATGTTTATTTTTGTATTTTATTGCATTCATGCATATGTCCGGATCATGAGGGTCTAAGATGAGGCATGTAGAGGGATTCTAATGTTTTGGGGGTCCAGTTGTAGTTGATGCATTAGTGGGATGGAGGTGTTAATTAGTTAACTCAATTAATTGGGTTAAAATCAGTTTAACTAGTTCTAACTGAGTGATGAGCTAGTGAGAGGTCCACTGAATTAAATTAGATTTAATTCACAATGAGTGATCAATCAGATAACTGATAATTCACTATTAATAGTTTCATGCATGCCAGTTCTGAGGAATAACTAATTGAGACAAAGGTTAAAGGGAGCATAACTGTCATTTGTATTTATACAAAATTTCCCATGTGCAATTATAAAGTCATTGGGATTCCATGATGGATTGTGCAATCAAGGAAGGCTAAATTTCTTAATTAATAGGGAGCTAATTCCCTAGGAATTTTGTGAGCAAGGCAAGTTGAAGGAAGGTTGAGAATTGGCTAAGTACAAGACCGATTTTTCCTAGATCAGTAGGAGACAATTAGCAGAGTTCTAGATAATCTCATGAGAGATTAAGCATTTATTGTTTCATGATTCCTTGACTTAATACACAATAGAGATACAGCGGTTTCGAGCATTTTCTTTCCCTAGATACATCTTGTGTTGTGCAATTGATAATTTCTTTCTCTTACTTATATGTGATTGTGCGATCGTGTTTTTGTTTCCAAAAATTGTAAGAAGGATTCAGTATCTTGTTTTAGTACATTACAAGATCAGATTGAATCTTGTTGGTTAGATTTTCTACATGAAATAGAAGAGAGGGTTGATACGATCATATCTTGTGGTGGTTAGTAGGCCGCAAGGTCTGTGATAAAGACCAACATAAATGGAGGAGGGCTTGCACTTTAATTTAGAGCTAGAAGAGAAATAGACGCAAGCATAATATTCACTGAGGTAACCCTAGTTTGAGGGTCGACATTGAGATATGAATTTCATATCAATATTCAGTCAAAGAAATTCCCAGAATCTATGGATCCATATTAGCTAAGTTGAGTCTCTTATGGAGGCAAGAGTCATGGTTTTTTCTATGGGTGGATAGGGTTTTTTCTACAACAACTAGAATTACATAAGTATAGTGCCCTAGTTAGGACAATTTCCTAGCATGTTTAGTTCATATGGTATGCCCTTAAGACTGTGAAAAAATTGCATAGAAGAAGAGCAGTTGTGACCCTTAGAGTGAGGTTTATTTCTGCAATATATACCATAGATCTGGAAGATGGTTTACAGATTCAGTATGTGTGGAGATAGCAGATCCAAAGGAGGGTGGAGCTTGAGAAGAAGATTGAGCATGAAAAAAATTTCAAAAAAACTGAACATGATAGCCTCGTGGTCCTATCTAAGCTTGGAAGAAAATTTCAACACTTAGTTACACAACATCATGGAAGATTATTATAAAGGTTTCCCAAGCATTCTAATCAGCAATATCTAGCGGGATTGGAACAACAACACATTTTTTTCACAAGAAATATCCATGATAGTTTACGAATCACCCCAACATATATCCTTTATGCAAGTCATATGATGATATTTCTTCACACTTATATATATATTGTCCCAACACAATACAGGTCATCACCACCACCCTTGCAAAATTGAACATGAAATACTTGTGGTCCTATCTAATTTTGGAACAAAATTTCAAAACTTAGTTACACAACATCATGGAAGATTATTAAAAGGGTTTCCCATGCATTCTAATCAGCAATATCTGGTGGGATTGGAATAGAAACACATTTTTTTCACGAGAAATATTCATGATAGTTTACGAATCACCCTAACATCTACCTTTTATGCAAGTCATATGATGATATTTCTTCACACTTATTTATCTCTTGTCCCAACACAGTATAGGTCATCACCATCACCCTTGAAAACTTGAACATGATAGGCTCGTGGTCCTATCTAAGCTTGGAAGAAAATTTCAAAATTTAGCTACACAACATCATGGAATATTATTAAAAAGGTTTCCCATGCATTCTAATCAGCAATATCTTGTGGGATTGGAACAACAACACATTTTGTTCACGAGAAATATCCATGATATTTTACGAATCACCCCAACATCTATGATTTAGGCAAGTCATATGATGATATTTCTTCACACTTATTTACATCTTGCCCCAACACAGTGTGGGTCATCACCACCGCCCCTGAAAAATTGAACATGATAGGCTTGTGGTCCTATCTAATCTTGGAACAAAATTTCACAACTTAGTTACACAACATCATGGAAGATTATTAAAAAGGTTTCCCATGCATTCTAGTCAGAAATATCTAGTGGGATTGGAATAGCAACACATTTTTTTCACGAGAAACATCCATGATATTATATGAATCACCCCAACATATATCTTTTATGCAAGTCATATGATGATATTTCTTCACACATATTTATCTCTTGTCCCAAAAAAATGCAAGTCATCACCACCACCCTTGCAAAATTGAACATGATAGGCTCGTGGTCCTATCTAAGCTTGGAAGAAAATTTCAAAACTTAGTTACACAACATCATGGAAGATTATTAAAAAAATTTCCCATGCATTCTAATCAGCAATATCTAGTGGGATTGGAACAACAACACATTTTTTTCACGAGAAATATCCATGATAGTTTTCGAAACACCCTAACATATATGCTTTAGGAAATTCATATGATGATATTTCTTCACACTTATTTATCTCTTGTCCCAACACAGTGCAGGTCATCATGAACACCCTTGAAAAATTGAACATGATAGCCTCGTGGTCCTATCTAAGCTTGGAAGAAATTTTCAAAACTTAGTTACTCAACATCATGGAAGATTATTATAAAGGTTTCCCGTGCATTCTAATCAGAAATATCTGGTGGGATTAGAACAACAACACATTCTATTCATGAGAAATTCTAACAAAGATCGCAACTGAATTGATAAAAACAGTGTTTGGAAGACAAGATTCATCCTAAACTAGAAAAATAAGTTATTCTGGTAATTCCTCCACTCCCTCTTGGATGCCCCTATGAATTATTTGATGGTGTTGCACAAGTTATCCCACCTAGCTGAAAAGTTGGTGTGGTACTCTTCCTCTCCCAATATTATAGCAAGAAAGTAAGATATACCCAAAGTTAAGGCTCCAACAACTGAGTTGATTTCATTGCTCTTTGTACCCTTCTAGAAATTTCATCCATCAAAAGAGTCAAATCCCTATATATCATGGGGGATTCAAAAATCATCATCAATTGGGTCAAAAATTCATGATAGAGGACATCTAACTACACCCCATCCTGCAAGATATCATAGATTCCTCCAACTCTTTGGACTAGCTATCTTTCAGACACATTCTCAAGGAGCTAAATACCATAACACACAAGCTTTCAAAAGAATCTCTCAAACTTCCCATCGATGCCTTTGTGATACCAGACTCCATCGATAGGATTGAGTATTACCAAATTATTATTCATGTCTAAGCTTGAAAAACAAGCCAATGTATATTGATGCATGCACATTCCAATCATGACAATAAATTTCTACATCTTCTCAATAGAAAAAACAGGTAATTTTTTTCTCTGCTCTCTTTACAACATAAACACCAATCTCACCCATAATGTTAGGATAAGTTGAATTATATGATCGAAAAGGACGTGGGAGGAGTATTTTGTGGTGTATTGAATAGGACTATGGGACACACATGTAGCGTGGATGGGCATAAGTGGGATGTCCAAGCATGGTTTACTAAGATCTATAATCCACGCATTAGAGAATGAGAAGGGGGATTAAGACCTAATGTCATAGGGGCTAGGAGGACTAGAGGGAAGGTAACAAGAGAAATTGAAAGGGGAACCCCCAATAGTGGTGATAAGGGTATCAGGGGACCCACTATCATAGCCAATAAGCCATTAACCCATAACCACTAAATTCCCTATCCCTTAACCCCAAAGCCATAATATCTTAACCCGTACACTCATAACTCATAATCCATAAAACCCTTGACTCATTAAACCTTAAGCCATTAACTCCTAACCTAGAATCCATGAAACCCCTAATCACTAACCCCTTATTCTCTTAACTCATGACCCTTAAAGCTTAATCCATAACCCCTAAACACCTTAAAACCTAACCCCTTAACCCATAACACCTAAATCCCTTAATTATTAATCGCTTTCCCCCCAAGCCCTTAGCCCTTAATTATTAACTCTTGAAGCCCTTAACCACTTAGTATCAAAGGAAAAAACAACACATCAAACCAACAAAATAACCTTTAGGAGAGTCCTTCACCTCTAACTAAGAATATTGGTACCATTTGATTTTTATAGAACTAGGTATTGGTCTCAAGGATGTTTGTTTGTGGTTAATTCCCTTATTAACATGTATACCAAATGTAGAACAACTGGATAATTTGTAAAACCTCAACAAGAATTGCTCACAATATCTACACTTCATGTTGACATGGAGCTTGTAGTGCTCTCACACATAAGGAGTTGGCAATGAATAGATCACTCATAATGACACAACCTCTTCAACCCTAATGAACAAGGAGATAACGCTTGATACAAATATTTTTTTTGGTAAAAAAATGCAATTGTGTCAATGTAAAATACTATACATAAGAGAAAATAAAATGATATTATCCATGTCAATGCTTGAAATAGCCTCACATTTTCCATGAGTGGTGAGCCAACGGGTGAATGTAGGGCACTATTAAAGTTGCATCATGTTTAAATTCCTTTTACATCACAATATTGTTCTCCATTAGGGTTGATGCATCATCACAAGGGAGCATGACACCTTTTTATGGGGTAGCGATTAAAGTTGTAACATGATTAAAATGATATACACCTCCAATGTAAATGACATCATTATATTTTTGTGTCAATTTGTTAAAGAGGTTATTTATAAACAATAAATTTAGTACTTGGACATCATCCTTTCATGGCCTTGTATCTAAGATGGATTTGTACTATGAACACTTCATGCAAATTAGGGGAGCCTTAATTTTCAAGCCTCGTACACACAAGAGAACTAGATGTTTCCTATCAATTCCCCTTTGGTGGTTTCAAAGTGGGTTTACATTACTGTCTAGTCAAAACTAATGACATCGTGATATTCCTCTTCTCGATATCATCTTCTAGTTTTTCCATATACACAGCATTGAGTTAGAGGATCACATCATCTATATATGCTCAATTTATTATGGGATTCAAGGGATGTTCTATTTTATTTTATCAATATTTATATGGCTGTTATCTATTTCTTTCAATACATGTCTAACTATTTTTATGAGGGAGCTCCTTGGATTTATATGTTTATATAAGACCTTATGTGGCCTTCCATGTTGCCTTGCCTACTTAGGGCCAACATTGACAATCCAATATTCAAACTTCTTCAACTATCAAATTGGTGGGGCCTCATACCTCTTATTGAACTCCATTAATGGGACATTATTTCTCCAAAGATATTGTTGAGGATTTCCCATTGCTAATCACAGGTTGGATGTCATAGGACCTGTTACCCCACTTTCTATATGAATTTTTAGAGGATAATTTTAAATTTTGATTGACATATAAACCCTTGTTATTCTTGTGACATTAATCATTCTCCAACTGAGATATATGAATGACTATATGATTAGTTTGATGACATCTTTCCTTGGCCATCTAGGACACTATGTGTAGGTAGATGTTTCTTTAGCGGTCACTTTAGCTTGATATATATGATCCATGTATATATATCTAATGTATATTTTTTTATTGTGATCACTTAAAGACTCTATTCTAACTCTTAAATATTTTGGCTATAAATTCTATGCTGAATTGATCCATGGTGTTTCATAATTTTACTCATAAAAATGTGTCATCTTAATAGTTCAAATATATAAATGGTGGTTTGAGTAATTACTACACATCATATCTTATTATACCCTTATTTCCCTTGGTCAAATTTATCCCACGTAATTTCATAGCATATTCATTAATTTTAATCATGATGTCCAGGCCTATGATTCCCACGAGTAGGAAATCAATTATTTTATCCATAAAACTAACTATGTAAACCATATGTTTTCAATTTTATCACTGTGCTTTCATGTCGGGTTTTTGATATTAATGATAGCAGTTGTGCGAATGGGGTTGGTTCGGGTTCGAACTACGATTTAAAAAATAAGCATGGTTGGGTTAGATGTGGGTGAAGGAAAAGGTCAAGGGTCCTTTGTCTGTTTCTTTTAGATTGAGCGAGAGCGAGAGTGGGAGTCGTTTCTCTTGTCTACATATTCACCAGTGAAATATCCAATAGTATGGGTACCCACATCTAAGCAAGAAGCTGTAACAAATCTAGCACCACCACTTGAAGAGAAGGTAAATAAAGTGTTGGTTAACCGAGAAGCAATATAGTGCAAATTTAAGATCCTTCAGTTGAAGATCCATATCGAGATGCAGTGCCTTTTATAGGGCCAGTTTATTACCCAAAACTAGAATTAGGTTCATTAGTATTGTATTCTTTTGATTGGCACTCACTTTATTTATATTTCATGCCTCATGGGAGGGGGCAGGCGTATCGATGCATGAATTCTCGGTTGAGGTTCACAGTTCAAGTCCGCGCATTCTAGATCTGTATCCGCACTTGGCACTGAATCCACCGTGATGCGTTGGTCAATTCAAGAAGAAAAGGGGTCTGGAAGTTAGAAGAAATAAATGTAACACTTCTTCATTCCTTCAATCCACTCGAGGTAGTAACCAGTGTCTTCTACTTCTTAAGTTGTGGAGAGCACATCAGACGTCGCCCTGGTTTCATTTTTTCCCACCCATTCATACCCCAGTTGCATCGGTGGCGGCAGGGCAGTAAGAAAGGAGGACCAGGGAAGGGTAAGAAAGAAAAGAAATAGGATTCAGGTTCCTAATCCTACTTAAGCATTTAAGCTCTATCCCTATCCATCTCCCTTAAGATCTAAAATGCCTATCAATAAAATGGGTCGAGGGAGGGAGTTAGGTCTGGTGGCTGATAGATCTTTTGTCTATTTCTTTTAGATTAATCGACACCCTCTGCCTAACTTCCTTTGTGTATTCTCCATCTTCCAGTGTCATTACTACCCTCACAGGTCTGCAAACATCCTCCCTTCCAATTCCACCATCGCTCCGTCTTTCAACCTCCACACCCACCTTCAATTAATGAACTATCAATCTCACATTAAATCCCTGATCCTATCGCGTCGGTAGAGTGATGAAAGGAAATCTTACACTCATTCCCTCCATGAGAGAGCTCCAACCACGATGTGTTAGAAAATCTCCAGTGGAAGGATGTGATAAAATATCCTTCTGTGGTGACCACCCCTTAAATACAAACCCTTTGTCCCCAATCCACCCTTCAAAACCCATGAGAAATGAAATCGAACCCTCACCAGAGCCGGCTACAATCAAAACAAAGATAAATGGTTTCCCACTCACTTCCAATCCAAGAGCCACCTCTTGGATTTCAGCGTTCGACAGAAAGCATTGGCTGCCAAACAAAGCATACACAATGGAAGAAGACACCTACCTTCCAAGCCATTTCAATCACTCGGAGTCTAGAGGCCTGGTGTTTTATTACAGAAGCAGACCAACGAGAATGACCGGTTTCTCGGTGACCCACTGGAAATAGTCATTGAACTTCTCTTCACACTTGTAACATGATTTTATTGCAACAAATTCTACAAATATTGCACTGAAATATCGCCTGTTGCAACGAACTCTACAGATCAAATGGAATTTTAGGGGTGTGGAGGTAAAACGTGGGGAGGTTCACAGTTGTGATCCTGGAGATGGTAAATATCTCCACTTATCGCAGACAGCCCTGGGTGAGATTCAAAATGCAAATCGTCTTCTAAAATTCAAAATATTTAAATATCCAATATAAGTAAAGTGATTTGAATTCACTTAGAAGATCGGTGGAGGAAATACTTCCAGTGCATTTTTTAAGGCCACCATAGCTACAAGGAATGGAGGTGTCATGAACTATTAACTGCACCGGTACTGTAATTGCACACACTGGTTGCTAGGATCTGCTCAAAGGAGGCCTTAATCTAGATATTTCTCCAAAATCGGCCACATTATACTTTGAGGTAAATTGTATAAAGGGATTTCTATAATTTGAAGCATTTCTTGGATGGATGAATTTTATACGTACCCTATTCGAATTTTCAAACATTAATTTTCATGATAATGGAGAAGTATTTATATTTTTTTAGAGCCCGGGTACGGGAATATAAATATGGCTGGATAGCGTGTCACTTCAGCCATTCAGTGTAAACCAGTGGCAATGACAACAGGAAACAAGTATTGAAATGATAACTATTTAATAGGATACCCCAACTAGGCTAATGTGTGTAAGTTTTAACCATGTACAAAAATTATCTACAAACGAATCTTAAAACAGAAAATAAACAATAGCAAGAGCATAAAACATAAAACAGATAAACACAGAGAATTTCCCCTGGATCCTAAATCAAGACGAACAGCTTGATTTTTCATTATATTCCTTTTAGTGTTACAACACGTATATATACATGTCGAATCATACATAAACCCCAATCCATTAACCCTGGATTAGAACATAACCGTAGTTCTCTTAACCGGATCTACAAAATACCAGGGGCCAAAAACCATCATGCCCCAAAACCATGTGCAAACCCATGCACAAAACCATGGGCGGGTCCGCCCACCGAAAAATAAGGACCAAAAAAAATTTTCCGGGGCACTGTCGCCCCCCTTGTGATCCCCCCTGCTACACCCGGTGCAACATACAGGGTTAGCTATCGCCCCCCCATGCATGACTAGTAGTGGAAAGAATATAACACATACCCAACAATGTGAAGGCATGAATTATTGCTATATTTATTCTTGGATTTTAAGCTCTGGAAATATTGAGGAATCTGATAAACATGAGTGATAGGCTAAGTGAATTCAAACAATTCACTTTACTCAAATCTTTAGTTCAGAAGATGAAAGTGAGGAGGATAAGAACCAAAAGACACCCAAGGTCGAGTCTTCTAGGAAGAAAATTTCCTTACCAGATTCCCATGCTAAGTCTCTAATAAGAAATGAAATAAGTCTCTATAAAATTGAAATGTTAATGTGGAAACCAATAATTCCTTTAAAAGGTTCTGTCAAACTGTCTAGTTTCCATAAATAGAAACCAATGAGGAATCCTTCGTTAATCTGATATTGCATAAGATAATTGATCATGGACCATAGTTATCTGGAGCAAGGTATGTATGACATATGAGATCTCGGAGTCAAGTAAAATTAATACAAAAAAACCCACACCATGGCTCAAAGAAACTTATCAGTATGTCTCAAATAAACTAATCAATATGTGTGGATGGATCAAGATAACATGAGCTCAATCATCTTGATGCCAACAATCAATTAAGACTTAGGTGCATAGTCTTACAGTCACCCTAGTAACTGAAGTACAACCATGAATCTTCACAGCTAACGTAAGGAGACAAGTTGTGACTACTAGCTCAATGAGTAAGAATTACAATTATTTTAGTCATCCTGGTCACGTGACAACTATCTTGGATGTACAACAATTTGTGATTAAGAAAAAATTGCAAAAAACATATTAATTTAGTAGATCATACATTGTCCAAAATATTATATAGTGTTTAAAATTTCCAACTATTAGTCAGCATACTAATGGAGTGAACCACCTCTTAACATCATTTTTTTTTATCTAAGTTTCACTGGAAATAGGAAAAAAGTAGCACTAGTTCAATTTTTTGGAAAATTTTCAGAGACCTTCACAATAATTATACTTGAATTCACATAAACAAAGGCCCACTTACTAGCTCATATGAGCCTTTATGAGCACATGAATATTTGGTTTCTTTTCCATCCACCATAGTAACCAAGAAGCTATAGTAAAGATAGACTCCAAAATCCTAGAACTCCAAAATGTCAATTATTTATTACTGGAATTTTGGTGATTTAGAAAAATGAATAATGCTATAACATTTTGTTGTCATTTCCTTGAATAGTGGTCTCATTTGGCTGGATTTTTAGTTCCTCGTGGAAGCTACTACAGCTAATGCATACTTGAGATCCACAATCCCTAGTTTTTGATAATTCATTTTCATATCTACATGCATTGTTTCTGCAAGCCATTGAATTATTGAGCCTAATCATCTGATATATTATCTAGATAGGTGTGTAATTTTTCCAATATTTTCTACAAAGCCTTTATAAGGTATTCCTATCTACTGCAATATAATGAACATACCCAAATTGTGCTAGGAGTTAACTACTTTGTATGCCTTTAGTTGTGGTGCCTATTTCGGCAACAACAATTTAAGTTTCAAAAAAGTTTTCGTCAATACATAAACTCAACATATCAAACATCTTCCACAGTTTGTTGTAGTACTCAAAACTAGGAATGTAGCACAAGATACCTCAAAGCTATGGACTTCTATTGGCTTCCATAGTAATGGAATAGACCACCTATTTCCATCGGATTTTATTTAAGACACAGGAAATGGACAAGAATCAACAATGGTGGTGAAAAGTTTCCAACAATCATGAGGGCGATATTAAAAAATAATGAACAAAGATATTTTAAGAAGGGAAACTAGGTATTATGAGCCTTTATTGACATGCATTTTGGTATTGTACACTATCTGTGTTAGACACAAAAATTCACAACATGATTATGTGACTTGTTACGATACTAAAGTGAAGTAGTAGTTACAAAATCCCAGAACTTCAAAATGCATGTATTTTACAAAAAAAATTCTTTCATTAACCTTAATATAGCTCCTTAGTTTTCTTAGGCTGGAGTGGTCATTTGGGGTCCAAAGTCCACTAGCATTTTTTACTGGAATTCATTTATGCACTGTTGATTTAAAGCGGGTGAACTTAGTGACCCTGACCAATTTCTCCCTCTTTATGGAGTATCTGACAGGTTTTATCACTCCATAAACCAATACCCAAGCCTTTTGAAGGCACTCTTATCTAATGCAATATATTGAATATGCCAACATGTCCCAAAATTGGTTACCTTGACGAAGTTACCCTTATTTCTGGAGTATCTGACAATTTTTCTCACTTTGTTAATCAATCCCCAATCCTTTTGAAGACACTTGTCTCTAATGCAATATATTGAATGCCAACATGTCCCAAAATTAGTTCATTGTTTTGTATGCCTCAATTGTGCCTCATGTTCGCAGGACATCAAATGCTTCAGTTTTGGACTGTATGACATCTCAGCATGGTTAGGCCAATTCTCAGCGTAGTTATATAACTCTCTAATCCTGATGGCATGCATATTTATCTAGTGACTTTAATTCTTTTCTGATCCAACAAAGTTGAATAATGCAATAAAATAAGCAGATTTTAGTGTAGGTCATCCATTATTATTATTTTTTGTTGTCAAAACATCTCTTATATTTATGGAAAAGTATCTACAAACAATAAATCAAAAGGTAGAAGTGTATATACAATGGAGCTTATATAAATATCATCTTCTGTGGGACTAGCAAAGCAGAAATAAAGTCTGTATAGGTTACCAAACATAAATATTGAGCATCTCTTATCAATAATTCACACTCAATTAATAGCTATTCATGTACCTCATTACACCACATGGAACAAAAATTTGACAGATAAATGGAACAAAAAGTAGACAAATACCTAAATTTTTGCTCAAAAACAAACTTACATTTAATCTTCCTAGGGAAAATAGAGCAGATACTCCCAATCACTGCCAAATCCCAATGAAGGAAGAGTGGACCAGATAGCTACAATTGTCAAACAAGGCAGCACACTAGTGAGGCCGACATTGGAGGAGAACTAAATATTGGTCCTGATTATATTTCCAAACATATTAGAAACAATGTAATTTGTTTGCTCACCTGTCTTCTAGATCAACCAACACCCCATCTTTCATTGAGAGTTAGAGTTAATAGATTATGCTAAAGCAACAAAGGTTAAATCCTTTGTGGTTGATACTATTGCAAGGACTGACCAAAGATCCACCCTGCATCCCTGCAAAATAGCCTCGATGTCGCAATTTTATTTTTCAACACGTTGGGGAAGGGATGAGCCCCCCAATCCTTGTGGAATATTGTTCTTCCACCCTACTTTTACCACAGGTATGATTGCATGATCTTATCTAGATGTTGAAATTGAGTCTCACTAGGAAACCAACAAGATACATAATAAATGTGTGAGGCATAGAGGATCTGTCCAACCTTTTTTTCAACTTCCCATCTAATGACACGTCCTTATGATGCCAAAATCAAGGCTTACTCTAAAATTGTTGAAGACATGGTACACCAATCTTGGATAACCACTAGTGAAATTTCCACTTCAAAATTTCAAATGCAATGCCTAGATACCTCACAATTTCCTTGGGTCGAACATAAGTCCGAGTTGTGGGAATCTAGTAGGCTGAGAGTCTAACTCTAACAAATAAAAATTGTCTCGTGGTCACTAAAAAAAACATCTAATGTAGATCCAAATATGTGCAAACAAGTATGAGCACCATCAACCAAGCTCTGCTTAACACTATAGAAATAAATTATCCATTACCAAAATTATTGTTGACCATGTCTGACCCATAAGGACGTAAGATGTCCTTCAATTTCCCCTAAATGCCAGAAACTTAAAATAGGTGAGCCAAGGCATCCATTGTCAAATATACAAATCTGGGGCAAAGGAGAACCCTTGACAAATATATTTATTTAGCAAAATTTCAGGGGATGATGAGTTACTAACAAGGAGAAATTTTGATGCATTAGAGAGTAGTGTGTTCACCATGGCCACACATCATGGTCCAAAGTACAAGAAAAACCAACATGTTTGTGATGAAGCTCCAATCTGCAGAAAAAAAGACTGCTAGCCACTGTATCAAGTCCATTCTAAGGCCTCTCAAGTCTAGATTCTGTGTCTAGAATAATTGGACCCTCTACAATACCTATTTTCTCTTGTTCAACTACCTTCCATGCAAAACCAGTTACAGCCTCCCCGTTCTGGACTTCATGGATAATTTAGTTTGCAAGTTTTGTGGCTCCCACGATACATGTCCGGTGCCCTCATCACATGCAAGGACTTATGGTCAGTTGTGGGAAAAAGCTTTGCAATTCAGCACAATAGACTATTAAACTACATCTTATGTGGATTAGGACAAGTGGACAATTCAACCTAAAAAGGTGGTGTGATGGGTGCAGCTGCACTGGTTGCAACTTGCAAAGCCTCAGTTGTGGACTATTCAACCTAAAAAGGTAGTGTGATGAGTGCAGTTACAGTGGTTGTAAAGCCTCAGGAGTTGTATGCGAGTTGTCATGACTCATGAGGGATGAATTCACATTTTGTACCCATTTATTTCCATAAGTCCCTCATTAAGTACTGGTTTAAGACTCAAGACTATGTTCTCTAGTGATAACCTCAACTCAGAAAGTTGTATATGATATCTCTTTGTCCTTGACATAAATATTTTAACTCTGAACCTTGTACTTGTTCCCTAACTCAAAATTTGTCTAATATGATATAAAATGTTAAGTCATATTGAAGATGGACTTTATTACTATAGTTTTTAAAATTTAGAACAATATCTTCATAGTTGAAATCTGATTTCTGCAAGATTTTTGTACTAATATCTTCAAAGTTGCAATCTGATTTTCTGCAATATTTTTGTAATAATATCTTCATAGTTGCAATCTGATTTTCTGTAAGATTTTTGTTGAAATATGACCTTGGTAAGTTTAGTGTCTCTTCATATGTTTGAGAGAACAAGTAAAATTCTTTAAATTATGAAACAACCAATCAACAAATTTTCCATATCTGTAAATATAATATTTGGTTAACAAGAACCTTATCATTTTCTTTCTTGGATTCATGTTTTCTGTCTTTTCAAGGATTAAATTAGTAAGGCATTAATAATTTAATTATGGTTTTCATTTTTGGCTCATGTTATTTGTGATATGCATGTTGCATTGTACCATCACACTCTCATAATAAATGTCAAATGATGAAGTGGCTGAGCAAGCCTTTTAAAGGTTCAAGTCACAAAGTGTCAGATGGACACTATGTAGGGGTGTATTTGGATATGATAATGTAATTTGGCATGTGCCCTCTAATGCCACGGTAATCCCTAATTCATCATAGTGTATTGTATTTTAAACTTCAATCTTCTATATGTTAGTTCTAACAAAGTTAGCATTATGCTAGTGATTAATTTGAAACTGTATTTTAGTGGAAAAATTAACTATTTTTTGGTGGAATAGTTCCTAATTTATTCTGATATTTTTTTGCAAGTGTACTAGTCACAATTATAAATTTTTGGTTTACTTCACGGGGTTCTCAGCTCTTTCTAGTTATGATTTTCATCATTTTCTTTGAATACTTCTCTAGTGCTTTACCTTCATATTTTATCCCCTTCACAATTGCTCCTGAGGTCCATGTCGTTATGTTTATTGGTTGTTTCTGTGGAAACGTTTTCCTGAGGTTATGCAAGATAAATCCAAATGCAAAAAATATTGTTTTACATATTGATATTTGTTCAAGGCATTGTTGTGTGATACTTGAATTTCATAAATCTAGATTTCTATTTTGTTATCTATGTTAATGTATAAGAACAGGCCCATGGATTTTTCATATTTCTCAAACTGTGGAGTTGTTCCTTTCCTGTTGCATGTTCTTTTATATTGTTATGTTGTGATTCAAATTTCTAGTTGTGCTTTCCATTTATTCTCCTACGTAGTACATGCTTTATTTGATTATATCAAAAGTCTTACCAATACAACAACATTTATTGTTGTATGTGGACATTTTTGTTTAGGATGGTCCATTGCATAATCAAGATGAGGAGTTAGATCATGCACTTGCACTTTCTCTTTCTGAAGAACTAACCAGACCAGATGAAATATGATGGCAATTTCATTTTTTTACAGTTAATTTTAGTTTAATTATGTCATTTAGCTCGATACTTTTCATATATTCAATTAAACTTTTGTTTCTTAACAAGACTTTGGCATTTCCATGTTTTAGTGAAACTGTTTATGGTTTGATACTCTCATATGACCTTTATCAAGTTACATGCACCCTCATTATAAAAAACAAGAGAAGTTTTCTTGCCATGACTATCTTTCTTTGTCATTATTGACTTAACAAAATCTTTTAGATAAGAAACTAGTTTCAAGGTTATGCAATAACTTGTCATATAAATTGAACAAAAGTTATATCCAAAATGTTAACTTGTAAACTACTTAGCTAGTTTTATGCTTTCCATTTAAAATCGAGTCCAGTTTGAACTTTAAGCGATTTGTTCCATAGACTTGAATATTAAGATATTTTGGTGTAAGGATTAAAAATTAGCCCATAAGGCCTCTCAGTTATTCATTTATTTTATCTAAATATAACATTTAATATTAACTTAGAACCACTTGGCACAACTACATCATAGATCAAGATCATACTTTGTAGAGTGTCATAGAATAAAAATAGGAGCAAGGACACTGAATTATTTTAGTTTTCTTGGTTCTTAATGCCAACCCTTGTAATACCTCCACAAGTTTCAAATGGAAGTTCCAAAATATTTGGTATCTATTATCATCATGGCATTTGTGGTATCCTGTCTCCATGTTTATGGGAAATGTCTTGGCTGTTGGGAATCGAGATTTATTTTGGTATGGTTTTGTTATTGAGTTCCATTTTGGTCTTGAATATTGTGCTCCATATTTATAAGATCAAAGTGAGATTTTTGAATTACCTATCTCTTGTCCTGATTACTTGACTCTAAAAACTTATAGTAGGTTTTGGTACAAAATATCATGCAGAGGAATGGTGTTAAATTTTACAAAACACATGGCTTATCCCTCGTGTGCATATTCATAATTACATATTTAGGGAAAGAAGAAAGCATACTTAGTTGTGGAAAATAGGAAATGCTTGTGACCCATTCATCACCTTGGTTTTCCAGTGCATATGGGAACAAAATGAGCTAAATCCTAAGACTAACTAAATACTTAAAAAACATCCTTATATTTTAATAGGTATTGTGAACAAGATTTGAAGTATAGGGTGGTATCTGCAAATCTAGGCATGTCAATGAGGAGACCGATATTGTATCTGACTATGTCCTCTGGCAACCATCAATCAATAAGTTTTCTATGGCATGCTTGGTGGTGTTTTCTATAGATATATTGCTATGGAGTTCTAGAAAAATTCTGTGAAATTATGCACTTTATATAGATTGGGGTGGGATATAAAGAAACTTTTTTTAATATCCAAAAGTGATAAAAAATAAGTACATTATATTGAAAATTAATCTAAAGATGAGTGCTTGTTATGAATGAATACTGGTAAAGTGCACTCTTAGAAATTAGAATAAACAATATACTTGTTTTCACTAGAAAGCTTAACCATGCAAGTTTATTTTAGAAATTAGACCTTTGCCATTTGTTCTAGTATTTCCATGAGATAATGATTAGTTGGCATGTGGCAAGGTTGTTGTTATAGCCTACATATGCTAATCTGTGCACATTATGGACTTCAAATTTCAATTTAGTGTGGCCAACCTTAACACAGGTTCATACCCTATTTCACTATAAATATCACTCCAAATTGTATTGCTCATCTTATGTTATTATCTAATTTCCTTAGTGATGTAAACCCACTTCATCGAAGTCACTAGATGTTAGGAGCTTCATTAGTTAGATCTTGTACATTTCAGCAATTTAGCATTTGTGGTTGACATTAATTATGTTCCTTCCATTCCTAGATTACCTTTATCAGCATGGTGGAGTTTGTTAGTGTTATTTTTTTTAGTGAACTTGAAAGAAGAACTACACGAAAAGTCCCCAATGCAAGGATTTCACGAAGACATAAATTCTACAAAGAAACGATCGAAAAAAGTGACATCTATAGTTTTGGAGTAGTGATCTTGGAGCTGGTGATGGGAAGACAACCAATAGATCGAGAAATTGGAGATGATGAAGATCTTGTGAAGTGGGTGTGCAATAAAATAGAGAAAATTAATGGATTTCTTGAAGTGTTGTATCTTGAGTTTGTGGACTGCTTCATGGATTAAATGACCATGGTTCTGAAAGTAGGATTGCTTTGCATAAGAAACTTTCCCATCAACTGGCCAACAATGAAGAGAGTCATACATTTTCTTCAAGAAGCCAATACCGAGCACAAGGCCAAGGCAACTACCAAGGATGAAAAATAGTCTCTTCACTAGTACGTGGAACCCACAATTTTCATTGTATAGGCATGATGGTAATTGTATTTGGCCTAGAATTTTCTTCTTTACATGACCTCCATATTTACTTCCACTTTGTAGCTTCTAAGTTTGTTTAGAGTTTCTTCATGTATAACCTTTTGAATATAACCAAATACTAATAGCCAAAATAGAAGCTTTCCTCTGTAACTCTTTGGGCATCATTCCCCGCAACAATCCAATGGTTAGAGGGTGCATCTATCTACCCAGTCGTGGGCCATTGTGTTGTTTTTTTTTTTTATAAATCTACCCTCCAAGTTAATATTTGTGGTGGGTTGGCTAAGACATAGAATTTGCTCCCTATTAAACACCATGAGGAGAGCACAAATCGATACCATTGTCTTATCATCTATATTAGCATCTTATTATTGATCTCCTCTTACTCTACTCTCCTTGGGCACAAGAATTTAATTATATACCAGAAAACTAAATATTTGAATGTAATATAGGTGGAAATCAAGATGATTTTAGTGGTTGCTACCTGAGATTTTCATTATCCTGTTGTCATAAATGTTTATTTCGTAGAAGTTTAATTATGGCCTCTGGTCGTTTTAAAATCCTATTGTAACATGAAAATGTTCACTTCTAAAATTTACGTGTTTTTAAACACTCCTTGGATTAAATCCCAATCAATGTGTATTTAACCATTCTCTGTATTAAATCATGACATGACAGGACAACAAAATTGTAATAGGAAAATCATGTTCCTTCTTGAAATTATAAACGTATTTAATCATTAGTAGTTTTGGTAAATATTAAGTATTTAATCATGAATAGTTTTGGTAAATAATAAGTATCATAGAGGAAATTAATCAATTGAGTTATTGTCGTTTTTTTAATGTATATTGAATATCATATTTATTCTTATTGTCTTTTATTGTGTATATTGAACATGTTATTTATAGCAACTTTTGATCTTCCTAGATCTTCTATTCATTTGGTGTATATTTGCACCTTTAGGGGCAATTAATAGTTTAAAGTATAATTATTTAAGGGGTGCTAGCTCAATGGAAGAGCACCTGCTTTACAAGCAGGAGGTTGGTGTTTCGATTCCATCATGCCCTGATATTCATAGGGATTGGCGACGATCATTTTTTAGTGACAGATGCTCTTTTGACCATCACCAATGAGCTTATGGTGACATTTTTTGAGCCTCAGCAAAATATGAAATGGTGACGGTCAACGAACGCCACCATATATACACATCAATAATGATGACCATGAAAGGTCTGTCACCATAAATCGTTTTTGTTGATATGAAATGGTGAGGGTCATTGTTTGTCATTATAGTCATTATTCGTGATGGACCTTGATGTTACCAATGATCTTATCATGATATTTTTTGACCCTCACCAAATACGAAATGGTGATGATCAATGAACATCGCCATATATATGCACAAATAGTGAAGGCCATGAAAGGTCCATCACAAAAAATCATTGGTGTTCATATGAAATGGTGATGGTCACTATCCATCATTATAATCAATATTCATGACGAACCTTGAATGTCACCACTAAACATACATTTGGAAACGCCACCTTTGGTGACGTTCAGTTTTTTGGTGATGGAGGCTATTGTCCGTCACCATTGCTCATATGAAATGGTAATGGTTACCATGTGTCATTATAAATCATTATTGGTGATGGACCTTGAATGTCACCACAACACCTATACTTTCGGTGATGCCACCTTTGGTGAAGTTCAGTTTTTTGTGACGAATGCTCTTTTGACCCCCACCAATGAGCTTATGGTGACATCTTTTTCCCCTCACCAATGTCCTTTTTTCTTGTAGTGTGAACATAAAGAACAAGTATCTATTGTCGAGGATTGATGACTTGTTTGATCAGTTGAAGGGAGAAATAGTGTTCTTGAAGTTTGATATGAGATCAGGATATCATCAGGTACGCATTACAGAAGATGATATTCACAAGACAACCTTCCAGACCAAGTATGGGAATTATGAGTTTGTTGTAGTACCTTTTGGTTTTAATAATGCTCCAGCTACCTTTATGTGTTTGATGAATAGTGTGTTGCGTCCTTATTAGACAAGTATTTTACTGTGTTCATTGATGACATATTGGTATATTCTAAAAATGAGGAAGATCATTTCGAACATTTAGCAGCAGTGTTGAGATTTCTAAGAGAATTAGTTGTATGCTAAGCTTAGAAAATGTAGATTCTTTCAAACTGAGGTGCATTATTTGGGATATGTTGTTTCCAAAGAGAGCATAGCAATGGATCCAGAAAATATAAGGGCTATCATGGAGTGGGAAGCTCCTAGAAATGTGGATGAGGTAATATTATTCAAGGGGTTAGCAGGTTATTATAGGAGGTTCATGAAGAACTTCTCACATATTTCTTATCCTATCACATCATTGAAAAGGAAAGGTAAGAAGTTTGAATGGGTGGAGGAATGTGCAACCAATTTTAAATAGCTGAAGCAGTTGTTGACACATTCTCCAATGTGAAAGATCACAGATCCGGACAAGAAGTTTGTGGTATGTACATATGCTTTCAAGAGAGGGTTTGGTGGATTACTTATGCAATAAGGATAGGTGATATGCTATGATTCATAGAAAATGGATGAGCACAAGCATAACTATCCAATGCATGATCTTGAGCTAGCAGAAATCATACATGCATTAAAGATGTAGAGGAACTATATTCTTGGTAGGAGGTTTGTATTGATGAGATATTAGAGTGGGTTGAGATATTTATTTGACCAACCAAATATGAACTCTATGATAGCTAGATGGTTGGCCACAATAAGTGAGTTAGAATTTGAGATTATTTATATTAAAGGTAAAGAGAACAAGGTTGCAGATGCTATTAGCAGGAAGTTACAAGTGAATCATATAGAAGCTATGAGTTCCTATGCGACATATCTATAGGATATAATCTTGCAGGAAGGTCAAAATGATGTCAGGTATATGGAGATTAGGCACAAATTGAAATAGAGTACACATACAGGTACAAGTGGTGGTACAGTTACAAGTGATGGTACAAGTACATGTACATGTAGTGGTAGAGGTACATGTATAGTTACAGGTGCACAATATTTGGATTATAATCTCACCGCAGATGACTTAATCAGGTTTAGAGATAGGATATATGTGCCAGATAACAGTGAACTCAAGAAGGTGATCTTGAGGGAGTTTCATGTGAAACCATTTTCAGGTCACCCAGGATATCAAAATGCACTGATAATAGTGAATAATTTTTACTATTTGCCGAATTTGAAGAGAGAAGTAGCAGATTTTATGGCTAGGTGCTTGGATTGTCAACAGATAAAGATAGAGTGTAAGCATATAGGTAGATTAATACAACCGATTGTGATTACAAAGTGGAAACAAGAGGTCATTTCCATGTACTTTAGCACAGTATTACCGAAGACATCTAGAAAATGTGATTCCATCATGGTTGTAGTGAACAAGTTGACGAAGGTAACACACTTTATTCCATTGAAGTCAACATACTCAGCAAATGATGTAGCATAGGTCTTCATCAGGGATGTATTCATATTTCATGGTGTTCCATGGAAGATTGTGTCAGACATGGATGTGAAGTTCAATTCAAATTTTTGGAAGGATTTGTTTGCAGGTTTTGGCACAGAGTTGCCTTCAATACAACTTACCATCTACAGAAAGACGAACGGAAAGAGAGGGTCAATGGGATATTGGAGAATATGTTGAGGATGTATGTGATGCATAAATAGAGAAAGTGGGAAGAGTATATTCCACTGGTAGAGCCCGCTTACAACAATGGTTATCAATAATATTTGAGGATGAATCTGTTTGAAGAACTGTATGGGCAGAGTTTCAATACTCCCATCATTTGAAGTGATCCAGTTAACAAGGTGTTGATTGGACTGGACATGTTGGAAGATATGGAATAGGAAATGCAGGTAATCAAGAAGAATATAAAGGAAGCACAGGATAGATAGAAGAGATATGCATATCGTAACAGGTTGTTTAATGATTTTTAGGTTGGGTAACAAGTGTACTTACGCATCAAGCCCAAGAATATCGCCTTACAGATTGGATCATGTGCCATGTTGGCACCTCAGTATTGTTGACCTTTCAGGATTCTTGAGAGGATTGGGTCAGTAGCCTATTGACTTGTAATGCCTCTGACAGTGAAATTCCATGATTTTTTCCATGTTTCATTGCTTAAGAAATATGGTAAAGATGTTGATCATGTGATTGAATTTTCCATATTGCAAGTGGAGCTAGAAGGAGAATTCCTAGCGGAACCTTAGTGAATTTTGCATAGAAATACCCTTGTGCTCCAGAATCGAGCAATCGAGAAGGTTAAAGTGCAATGGAATCACTTTGGGCCCAATGAAGCTACATGGGAGATGGTGGAACATATGTGGGCCACGTATCCTTCCTTATTCACTGGTTGAGCGAATATTTTGGTATATGTTGGTATGATGATTTGGTATATATACATATGTGGATGAATGTAAATACCACCAGGAGCTATGTTATAAAGCTCCAATAAGTAGTATGGGTATCTTTTCATTATCATTTTATATATTTTATGTTGTCATGTTGGTTTTCTTCTCAACAGGTTGATCATTTTAAATACTGCAACAAGCTAATTTATAAAGCTCCATGGGTAGTTTTTTTTTCTTACAATAGTCTTGTTCATAGTAGGTGTCATTGCACGCTGACGATGGTTTTTCCCCAAGGGGTAGGGTTCTGTAACAGCCCTGGTGAAAATTCCATGTAAGAAAAGTTAATAAAGGAAAAATAGTAACCAAGGTCATGGGACATGTATTCCAAGTTGAATTTTGGGAAAAAAATGCTAGTGCAAGTGTTCATATGGTTTATTATGGCTATGGAAATTGGCAAAGGAAATGGCAAAGGCTTTGGAAATGCAAATAGGCATTATTGGCATTTTATTTATGAAAATAATGGAAAATGGGAGAAAATGGAGGTGAAAGGTAAAAGGTTGCATGTGAGGAGGAAAATGAAGGAAAATAATGGAAAATAAAGAAAATAGAGGCCTCATTAATAAAAAGAAATTTGAGGATCAGTTCATATTATATACATATATATTCAGTATAGTCTTGGAGCTCTCAGTATTCTCTCTCTCTCTCTCTCTCTCTCTCTCTCTCTCTCTCTCTCTCTCTCTCTCTCTCTCTCATACTCTTGGATACTTAGAGTTCTTGGAGCACTCTTGGAGAGTGTGGCATACTTGGAGATTTGGAGCAAGAAGGAAAAGGAATACTAGGAAATCGTAAGAGGACATCGGGATTAGCAGCTACATCAGATTATTTTTGTAGGTACCTAGTTGCATATATGTTTTCCTCACTATTTTTGGCATGCATGGTAGATGCATGTGGTTTCTTGGTTATGATTTGTCATTGGAATGGAGGATTTCTTGGATTAATAATGGATTTTCCTAGCCTCGCCATTTCTTAGATATCCATGGTGTTGTGGGTTCATTTCATTTCTTGTTTTTCTAGTTGGTTCTCATGTTCTTTTGGTTGTGGGTTAAGTTATTAGTTCCTGGAAGCCTTAGTTGTACAAATTCTCTGGAAGCCCTGTAACAACTTGGGTTGAGTTACTAGTTCTGGAAGCCCTCGTTGGACAAACACTTTGTAATCCCCTGTTGGGTTGAGTTACTATTATTTGAAGCCTTGGTTGGAAAAATGCTCTAGAAGCCTGACAATAGCCGTGAGTTGCGTTACTAGTCCTGGAAGCCCTAGTTGGAAAAAACGCTCAAGAGCCCTGGAAATCTTGGGTGGAGACCAATCTGGTGATGGTTGTGATTTCTGACCGCAAGGTGGAATCACTAGTTGAGGATTGAGGGGGTTTGGCCTCTGGAAACCCTAGTTTTTTTTTATTGCTGAGTTTTATGATATCCCACATTCATGCTTAGAATATGGCACGAAGATGACTGATTGAAGAGAGATTTGGCTCAGCCATGTCTATGGTCAGGTGGAACATGGAAGTCCCATAACTGGTTGCAATTTTCTTATCGTAATAAGAGCCCATTTCCTCTTGTATTGATGGGTAAGTATGCTTGTTATTATGTGGTTTATATGGATGTTGTGTGCTCATCATTTCTGTTGTTTATATACTAGTTATGAATGTGTTTTATGATGGTGATGATGTATGCCTCTCATCATGTTTTGATTTCTAAATGAATGAACAATGTGTTTTGATTTCTAAATGAATGAACAATGTATCTATGCCCAATTAGATGGTAATTCAGTTAATTTGATGAGGCAAAAATAATTCTTAGCGATTCTAAAATAAGTATGAGACCCCTATGTTCAAATCCATTATTTAAACATGTAGATCACATATTTGTGACATGTTTGACGAAATTCCTTTCATGGCTAGTAGGGGTCCAGTCAAGTACTTGTTCAATTGTTTTCTTTTGCATCATTATGTCATTGTTATATTTCATTTATAAAAGTGTCATGCAGGCAATGACCTAGGCTTTGGACCTGAGAACATGGCTCAAATCCTAGGGACATTGGCACACGTCTGAGGAAAAAATTCCCTAGACGCATGCATGCCCATATTTTGGGAGTACCTAGAGCCTCCCAGGCACACCCTTTCCTATATCAAGAGAGCTTCCCAAGATTTAATGGTATAAAATATCAGTGGGACCTAGGGGCTGGATACTTGAGTGGTTGGAATGGCTCTTGGGAGTTTTTTGCTAACGTGGAAGATATTTTTGATGTGTTTCTATTGATTCCACTTCCTTAAGGTCACCTGGGAGGTTGAATCCCATTATAGTGGCTTCTACTAACTGTATTTGGTTGTTAAATGTTGGAACTATTATTCTATCCCTATAGATTGTATCAATTCCACTAACTATAGATGTACCTTCTACTCTCATAATTCCTAAACTTGTATGAATTGGTGGCTTGCTTTACCACTATTAAGGGTCTCCTCAGTGAAAATGTCTCACTAAATCACCTTTTAAAAAGTTCAAGGCTCCAAAATGTTCGTCTTTTTTTAAATTTTGTAGTTTATGTCACACAAACATTTGTTTACCCTATTTTTTGTGTTCGTGTATGGGGCATATTGAAATAAATCCATAAATATAGCCTTATACTCTGGTAAAATTTATCTCTGTGTCTCAAGGAATTAAAATTGTTCAATTTGCCTTTATAAATTCCTGAGATAAATAATTTTCCCCAAATTTTTCTTCAAATAATTCCCATGACACTTTTGAAATGTCCATGCCTAGGAAAAAATGTCTTCAAACATAGTAGTGCACTTCCCTTGAACTGAAACACACCCATTCTCACCTTAAGGTTTGAGATGTAGTCTCTCAGAGTGAATCACATGGCCATAGCCATTCTTCAACTACTTGACCATCCATGGACCCCCCAAATTATTAAAATTTCACCTTCTCCAAGTCCTTGTGCATATTGTTTCTGGTTGGATTTTAGGCTCCTTCTGCATGAGTAGATGTTCCTCCATGTTCCTGCTCTAAATAGTTCATTAAGGCATCTAACGTTATCTAAAAAATATTGCATCATGTTTATCACTTCCCCTATAGTAGCTTTCTCTTTATTTTTCACATTGTCTACATCTCTAGATGGGAATGCTAGTGTAGGTTGTGAAGGAGGCACCATACTATGTCCTCTCATACATCTTCCCCTTCCTCTTCTTATTTTATCTATATTGCATGTTACAATAATAGTAAAATTCACATTAGTTTAGCATATAATAATAAACAATGTGGAAATTTTTATTTTTCCATGACTCTAGCGCATGAACCATGCTTTGATACCACTTCTAACACCCCTAAACTCTAAGAGAACAAATAAATAGATAACCTACTTCCATGAAAACAATAAATTTTTTCATTTTATATAATTCACTTTACAAGGATGCTACTATTACTCATTAGTTCTTTAAAATGTTCAAAAAGTCATTAAGTAATATCTACTATTAGTATTAATTCAAGACTCGATTTAATCAATATGGTGGCCTTTTGGATTCCTGCTAATTACATTTGGATGTTAAAAATCGGTCTTGTCTATATGTCCTTACAAACTATATCAATTCCACTGACTATTGATTTACTTGGTACTCTTGAAGCTCCTGAACCTATAGGCCTTGGTGGCCTTCTCTACCATTACTAAGGATCTCCTTCCCAATAATATTGTCTCACAAAATCACCTCTTGCGAATTGAAAGACATCAAAATCCTCACCTTTTCTCATCTGTTGTAGGTCAAACCATACACAAATTTTTTTACCCTCATTTTTTTTATATTTAGGTGTGGCGAATATCAAAGTAACTCCATAAATTTGGCCTCATACTCTAGTACACATTTTTCTCATTGCCTCAAGAAATTTAACTCTTTCAATTTCCTTTCTTTAAATTCCTTAGATAAACAATGTTCCCTACAATTGTATTCAAACAATTCCCATCATACTTTGGAATGACCAAGCCCAACTCTAGAAGAAGTGTTTTCCACCACAAGAGTGCACCTCCCTTTAGTTGAAAAAAAAAAATTCTCACCTTAACGTTTGATTTATATTCTCTCAGAGTGAAGAACATGGCCATATATTCTAGTCATGCTTTAACTGCTTGATCATCTGTAGACCCTAATAATCGTGAAAATTTCACCTTCTCCAACTACATGTGCATATGGTTGTTGGTCGGGCTATAGGACCCTTCCAGATAATTAGATGTTCCTTCCTATTCACGTTCTAAACAATTCATTAATGTATTTGACATTCATTGAAAATATGGCATCATGTTTATTACTTCCCTTGTCAGAAAATTGTCTTGTTTTGTTACATGATCTTCATCTCTAGGTGGGAATGTTGGTGTAGGTTTTGAAGGAGGTGTCATATTATGATCTCACACATATCCACCCCTTCGTTTTCCTCTTTCGTCAATATGACTTGTTAGAACAATTGTCAAATGCATAATATTTCATCATATAATAATATATAGTGTGGACTTATGATGGTTCTATGGCTCCAATCTATGAACCATGCTCTACTACCACGTGTAACACTCATAAAATCCTAGAAAAAAAATCGAAAAATAATATACAACATGACAATAATGATTTTTTTATGTAATTCACTTTGTAAGGATACTGCTATTACTCATTAATTTATTCATATATTCAAATAGCCACAAAGTAATATATACGATTAATATTAACTTAAAGCTCAATTTATCAACATAATAAACTCCTACCAATCCCTTGAAGTTAACTAAAAATTAATGTTCATTTAATAGTTTTGTAATTTTTACTATATTTTCAATCTAATACACACATGATTACTCCAAGTGATTTGAGTACTTAACACAATTATTATTTTGAAATAGTTGTCTAGACTTAACTAATTTATGTCTATGATTCTGACTTATGATGGTTACATGCGATTTATGATTATGGTTTATAGTGATTTCATGCAATTCATGATTTTAATTTATGATGGTTGTGTTTTGAGCTAACCAGGCATGATATGTTTATACATGATGATTTGATCAAACAACTAGTTTGACTTGTTATGACAGGAAGTGAACGCAATTGCAAGTGTACCTTATTGACGAGTTACCAATGAGTATAATGTGAATTTATTTCAATTTATTTTGAATCTAATGGCAGTTATGTGCTTGGTACAAGAAGCACATAAATTCTTGGTTGGGTGGTTGAAACGGATTGCAGGCATTAGCAATAACAACAAAAGGAATTGAAACAGGAAACAATATACCGTTAAAGCGCTTCAGGAGCAGGGCCATTATGGGACAGTGGTACCCAATAGTTTCCATTTATTTCCATGAACATTCTATGACTAGTGTGATGTTTTTGAGGCAGGTATGTGCCTTGGTTTTTGTATCTTTTGATGTGAGGAAGCCTTTCCAAGGAAGTTTCCTAGGATAGGAGATGTGGAGGAACTTGAAAGGTGAGTGATTTCACAGAAGGGGATGAGCATATTTCTCGAGGGACTGTGTATTAGAGAAGGGAATGTCGGGGATGGATTTTTTTTGGTCATTAGAAGTTCCTAATGGAATCAGATGCACATTTGGAGTGTGCTTTAGAAAAATGAGTTGGTAACTTTTCACTAAGAGGGAGAGTGGCACAAGATTGTAACGTTGGACATTGGATGCAACTTTGACTTTGGCAGTGGATTCTGGAATTTCTGGGAAGGAAGTGAATCCTGGTACTAATTTGAGGGTGGATGTTTGAACCTATGGATTCCCTTGTTGATCGATACAAGCATCGTATCCTTTTATTTGTTGGTTGAGAAAATGTGCATATGCCTATATTATTGTAAATACCATAATGATTTGTGTTATAAAGCTCTAGTAAACAGTATGATGGTCATGTTTTCATCAGGTGGTCATTGTAAATATCGCAAAAATATGTGTTATAAAGCTCCATGTGCAGCATGTTTTTCTTACAACAGTATTTTTGGTTGTAGGTTTCACTGAACACAGAGGACGGTGTTCCCCCATGGGGGATGGTACTGTAACATCCCTAGTGAAAATTCCATTTAATAAAAGTTAATAAAGGAAAAAATAATACTAGGGTTAAGGGGAACTTATTTCAAGATGAATTTTTTGAAAAACATCCTAGTGAGGGTGGTTATTGGTTTATTATGGCTAAGGAAATTGGAAAAGGAAATGGCTAAGGATTTGGAAAAGAAAAATGGCATTTTTGGCACATTTATTTATGAAAAAAATGGAAATTAGGAGAAAAGGAAGGTGAAAGATCACAAGATGCATGTGAGGAGGAAATTGAAGGAAAATAATGGAAATTGAATAAAATAGAGGCCTCATTGCTAAAAAGGATTATGAGGATCATTTGGTAAGATTTTGGCTCAAGGCTTTTGTCAGTTCAGTTTTGGATCTCTCTATATATTCTCTCTCTCTCACAGTCTTAGACACTTAGAGTTTTCTTGGAGCATTTCAACATTGGATCAAGAAAAGGGAAAGAAATCAAAGAAAGGAAAATAAAAGGGAAGTAAATAAAAGATCAAGCAAGGAAGAGCAGGATTAAGAAGCTTCAACAAGAATACTTGCATGTAACATATTGCATGTGTGATTCCTTAGCTGATTTCGACATGCATGGCTTATGCATGTTGGTATTTAGTTCTCTTGTTGTTGGTGGCATTGTTTTTCTAGCTTTTGACAGTGATTTTCAACCTTTCCTTTCCTTTTTCTGGATAGCCATTGAACTCGGTTTTCATATTTGGAATTTCCAGATGGTTTTCAAAATATAGGGTGGAGGTGGTGTTAGGAAATTTCCAAAGGCCTAGGAATCCCTTGACTGGTTTTGGCGGGATACACAATAAATTCTAAGGGTGGTATATCAATTTAGGGCCTATGGATTCAATGTGGATTTTGGTTAATTCTGAGAGACAAGGAGACATAAAATTCCTCAAGGATAGTGATGGATTCCAGAGGCATTCCAAGCTCGGTTTGGTTTCATGATCACGACACCAATTTAGGTGTGATCGGGTATGGTTAGAGGGTGGCCCATGGCTTAACCTTTGGATTCCCTTGGTTGTTTTTGGATTGGTTTATTCATGATATCCATCATTCATGCTTGGAATATGGAATGAGGGGGACTGACTGAAGAGATATTTGGCTCAGCCATGTGTTACACAGCATTTTGTCACCGTCCGTGCAATCCCTCACCCTGCATATTGGAGGGTCATTCCTATGACTTGTGAGCAGTGTCATACTTTGAAAACACCTTCTTTGCATCCTTCTGCATAAGGACATCATTTCTCCTGTTGGAAATTTCCTCAAAAAAACACACAAAACCTATGTTTTGGCCTTGGCGCAGATAGCCAGTTCACCCCTCGCGCCGATGTGGAATATTTGCATTAGAGCCCGCACCACCTGGCGCTATATCTTAGTGCAGTGCCCACGCCAAGTTATTTTAGGAATGTTTTTTAAAAATTAGAGGTTGAAGTTTCCTTCTAACCACCTCAGGGATGAGTCACTGGAAGTGGTTAAGTTGATTAGCCACGGATCTCCCTCTTTAGGCAGTGGTTTCCACCTCCCATGGAACACTCCTTCAAGATAGGCCTCCCTTCCATAATTATAGGGATCCTAACCTCTCCCTCTCCCTCTATATAAACAGGCCTTCTCCCTTTATGAAAGCTAGCTGAACTTGGAGAAGAATACTATAGCTAAGTAATTGCTATTGAGAAGGTAGAACCAAGGAGAACTCCATAGAGAGAGCCCCATCCAAATTCCCGACGAGCCTTTGTGAGATGTGCTCCACTTGAACCCTGTTGGAGGAGATCGCAACGTCAAAGCTTGGTTGTACTCTTCCTTTCATTTATTAATATACTCGACTATGGTGTTGGTTCGATCATTGTGTTATGTTGTTTATCTAATGCAATTGATTTATTCCTCTTCGATTGAATAATAGTTACGAATGTGAATTAGTATGTTGTATATTGTCGTTGTTTCTTGTGTGTGTGCATGTGTCCGAGCGTGAAAGTGAGCGAATTGTGATCTGTCAAACCAAGAGCGAGAGGCAGCCACTCTTTTCGATGAAAACAACAGGATAGGACCTCTGGTAAGTCATCTATCGAATCTTTGTCCATTCGTTAACTAGGAATCAACATTATAGCTTGTTTTGATTATTGCTAGACCCACCGTAGGGCTAGTGGGATCGCCTCTGTCCACAGAGGGGATTTACCTCACCAAAAAATTGGCGACTCCACTAGGGATCAGTGCAAGTTTGTCTTTCATCCATTAGTTCTTATTTTTGGTCTTTGCTTGCTTATTTTTCCTTTTCTGATTATTTTTCTTAGTCCTAGACCGTTGTTCAGCCCCAGAGGATCAGATCTGACCTCTTTCTTTCAAAAAATTTCCCTTTTTCCTGAGTGAACTGGTTTGGCGCACTTTCTGTTCATACAGTCGTGTTGATTGGTGCTAGTTGCTAGTGTTTCACCCATGCCATCCCCTGTTTGGCACTGATTACAACCAAACAGCCACGCCGACCCCTGTAGGTTTTAGGGTTTGGTATGTTTTGAAGAATTTTGGTCAGTAATTTTGCTTTTGGGTTATTTTTAGGTATATCTTGAGTGCTTTGGGATTGTTTTTTA
This sequence comes from Pinus albicaulis, assembly GCA_034641835.2. Lineage (NCBI taxonomy): Eukaryota > Viridiplantae > Streptophyta > Pinopsida > Pinales > Pinaceae > Pinus > Pinus albicaulis. Next base: position 215,473,725 of record CM076577.1, on the reverse strand, counting down.
TTGTGATCATCTGTCTTCCTTTAGTTTTTTGTCTATTTCCTATCAGCATCATAGCCTTAGGGTTTTTAAGTGCTTTGGTATGCTAAGCCTCATGTAGGAGTTTGAGTCTTTTGTTTCGCAGTCAAATTCATTCCTTGTTTGGTTGCATTCAGCTCCCTTGATCCGTTTGAGTGATTCCATTGGTTGAATGATTCTTGCCTCTTTCATTCAATTTTGCTTCTTGTCACTCCAAGCATAGATCACACTGCTTGTATGGGTCTATTTTGAAATCTTTCTTCAATTTGAGAGATTGCAACGTTGGTTTGAGTTTTGTTATGTTTGTTTTGGGTTGATTGAAATTATTTCACTTCAACTCTCGCATTAACGTTCTCGAACTAGTGTTTTGGTTTGTTTTTCATGTTATTTAGTGCACTGTTTGCTCTATTACATTGAAAAATTTAAAAAAAAAATTGTGTTTGCATTCTTGTTTGCATCGTGAAATTGAAAGTATTTCGCATATCTAGCATTGGACAATTCTATGAAATATTTCTCATTTTCATTAGCTTGCATCGGATATTGTAGTGGATGTTTCCATGTGTTCTTATTATTTTCTATCGCTTGAAAACTCCTAACTTTCTCGTAGATAGCTTTGCATCAAACGAAATGGTATCTTTTGGCATGTAGCTTGCATTTAGGGATTTTTGAGATCCAACATTCAGTAGGACCTTGGAATTGAAACGTAAATACAAGATCAACTTAAAATTTACTCAATTAACCTAAGGAAACATTGAAACCTAACGAAACATTTTAGTGGTCTAGGCTAGAGACGTGTTCCGGAGTCTTAAAACCTAGTAGATGTTGTTCACCATCTTGCTCTAGATAGTGCTAGTACAGACTTGTGCTCCCCTTACCGTCGAGTATATAACGGGAGACCGCTCTAGCTTGCAATCCTATTATCCATACGAAGTCCAGTTTGTCGCCTCGTAACTGTGATACACTGAACACAGCATTCAGGGAGACTACCTACACGTACGTTAAGTCCTTGGTAATTTCTCCTTCATTTGATCGCCAAGGTGTATATGGAAGTTCACGGAAACTTGGTACACCCTCTTTCTTAGATTAGGAGAGTAGTCATTTTTGTCTTTTCGTAACTCTCTAAAAGTGAAAATATCATCGAGTGCTTGTCCTTTCATGCTCGTTTCAACCTGAAAGTGATAGAGTCATCTTTTTCCTGTTTCTCGACTCTTAAAATATGAAATGACAGAGTTTTGTTTCAATGTCTTAAAATTTAACTGTCCACGAAATATTCCTGGTTAAAGTTATTTTCCTTAGTCAATTTTTTTAGGGTTGTTTCTGATGGAAATGTTCCCAGAGTTTACCAACCAAGGAATCCCCTCCGAAGGGACTCCTGGCCCTTTTCCTGCTTTTGGAAATGTTGGTGCTCCTTATATGGCAACATTATCCCTACCTGGGTTAACTGTTGGGTTGCTTGTTTGGTTATTCTTGACCTTTGTGGTCTCGAGTGTTCCATCCATTGTACAACCATCTCCTCCACCTGAACAACATCATGTTGATTATAAGGTGGACCTCTCCCCTTCTTTGCCTATTTCTTCGTCCTCCTCTTCTACTTCGCCTGGTGAAAGTCTAGATTCCAGTAACCAAGTGGCTAAGAAGAAGAAGAAGAAGTCAGATAAAGGAGAGGCTAGCTCTACGGATATTGCGCCTAAGAAACCTTCCCTTGATAAACCATCCAAACTTCCTCAGAAATTCAAATTCCCTTGCATGTTGTGCAAAGGTGACCACCTTCTTCAAGATTGCCCTGGCATTCCCGAGGTACTTGAAGTATGGTCTGGCGGTCGTCTGTTGTTGCCTTTGGCATCTGGAAGTCATATTGGTGGCACATCTTTGACTAGTACTGATAAGACTCATAAGGAACAGGGTAAGATTACCAATCCTTGTAAGTTGTGTGAAGGGCATCATCCCATTCACCTTTGTCTGTACATGGATGAAGCCACGAGAGTGCTGGACAACTCTACTGTTTCTGCACCCTGCCTTCCGGCTGGTTACCAGAAACTTTCTTTGAGTCCTCCGCTAGTTGATTCCACGATCGGTCAAGGGTCATCCTTGGTCATTCCCGCTCCCCCGGAAATTCAAATTCAGGAATCCATTCCCAACCACCCATTGGACATGGAATCGGTTGACTTGATCTCACCTATGGTTCATCAGGTATTTTCCATCGAGGGTGGATCTCATCCCCCTCACATTCCTCTTTTTTCTTCAGATTCCTCGGACTTGGAGAAATATCCTCCCGTCCCTATGACTCAAGAAGTTGCTCTTCCTGATCCCATGTCTGAGGTCCAAGAGGATGCTCCTCTTTCTCCGGTAACACCATGGGATGACCTTATCAGTTCAATGGTACCCCCTCCAAGTAGTTTGGTCGCTTCCTTTGATTGGAGTCGATTTGCAGGATATCGACTTCCATCTTATGTGCCTTTTGAGATTACGGTATAGATCTTCGATATGATCATACCTAGCATGATTATAGATGAAGGCACATCTGTTAGTGTTGTGTCTTCAACTAATTGGAAAGATTTTGGTTCTCCACCACTTATGCCTGTCACCCACAATCTATTGGCCTTTAACAAAGGAACTAGTCAAACGTTAGGGATCCTTCCGAAGTTCCCTATTACTTTGGGAGGGAAAACATTATATATAGATGTGATGATTGTTCTAGTCCCCTTGGATTTTAATTTACTATTGGGCCGCAACTATACTTATGTCATGGGAGCGGTTGTCTCTTCCCTATTTCGTGTGATCTATTTTCCACACAAAGGTCGGATCATAACCATTAATCAGCTTTCATTCTTTGGTCCCAATGTGACATCTATTCCACCATCTTCCCCACCACAGTTTAATTATGTGGCTACCTGTCCCGTGCCCTCATTCAGTGATAGTGCCAAAGTGCATCGTGTGCTGGGGGCATTGGGTCCCGATTTCCAAGATTTTGTTATCCCATCCTGAACGGAACTCTTGGATGCCATGACTTATTATTCGACATGATAAGTTGTTGTCGGAGCAAAGTTCATTTTTCTTGTGTCAAGCTCCTTAAAAAATGAAACAAGATCGTCAGAGAAAAGTTCGTTTTTCTTGTGTAAAGCTCCTTAAAAAATGAAACAAGGTGTTGGAGCACAGTTTTTTTTCTTGTGTCAAGCTCCTTAAAAAATGAAACAATATTGTTGAAGCAAATTTTGTTTTTCTTGTGTCAAGCTCCTTAAAAAATGAAACAAGGTGTTGGAGCACAGTTTGTTTTCTTGTGTCAAGCTCCTTAAAAAAAGAAACAAGATCGTTGGAGAAGAGTTCCTTTTCTTGTGTCAAGCTCCTTAAACAATGAAACAAGGTCTCCAGAGCATATTTCATTGTCTTGTGTCAAGCTCCTTAAAAAATGAAACAAGGTGTCATGAGGATAGTTCTTTTAATGTGTCAACCTCGTTAAAACAATGAAACACGTTCCCGTTCAATTCGAGTCTTTGATTAGATCTCGTAAAATCCCAGTCGATTCTTTCTCTTGGTCTCATAATTGAACCTTCATTCCATCCACCTGTCAGTAACTAGCAGTCTACTCTGGTGAATGCACTGAAGCTTGGGGGGCATGTAACTCGAATTGAGTCACCATGCTGGGGGAATGCAAACATTTCAAGCATAGTTTGTTTCCATTTCAAGCTTGTGTAAAAATGAAACCATTCCCATTTTACCTCTCGTGATTGCCATTTTATCAGCCTGTTTTGCCAGATGAGCCTTGGTTTTTTCATTCCATCGTCACTATCTGCTTGGCCGATCATATGCCCTCACTTGGTTATTTTACCCATTCCTGAGGAACATCTACAATGAGTGGTCTTGTTAGCCATCCTCTTGACCTTTACTTGTTCTGAGTAGTTCCGCCATTACCGGAACTAGTTGCTACCCTTTATACCACTCGTTCCTCCAGGAGGAGTCAACTTTCAGCTCTTTTCTGACTCTCTAAAATTGAAAAGATTGCTAAGATTCTTTTCGTTTTGAACTCATTAAATGGCTGTGAAATGATATCTACCCAGTATACGTTTAACCCTTTTTCGAGCTAGGATAGTTTATTTATGAAAAAGGAATACCTTAGCCTATCGCGACTAAGAGGTTCTCTCAGACTCAGTTTTCTACCTTTTCGGATCTATGAGACTACCTATGAAAAGGGATTGCTAGAGTTTTTTTTTCTGCTTTATTTTCAAACTCTCTAAACATGAAAAGATGTCGTCAAACTCGTTAAAAACTGATGACATCGGACTCCGTCGTTATGATTTTATTCGAGTTCCTCCTTCCTAGGGCTCATAAAATGTACTAGGTTGGATTTGTCTGAAGGACAAACTTACATCGCAAGCAGATGTTATCCCCTTCAAGCTTGTTTACGAAAATAATTGGGGTACTTGCTAGAAATGGTGGGGGAAAATGGAACTAGACTTTAGTCGGCAGTATGTCACTCTTGAACATGGCACTTGTCTGCATTCGTGTCGGGTTGGGCACATCTCACTTCGTCATTTGTTTGCCTCCATGGGTTTGGGTAATATCTTTTGACCGCTCATATGCTCTTTACCACGTCACCATGACCTCATATCCCTTGATGTCAAATACTGCCAAATCCAGTGTCATGCCACCGATATGTTCAAGAGAAGTTTTGCCTCTACAATTTTCAACCTCCCTCTGATTCTCTGTTGGTCCTGATTCACAAACCATCATATTCCTCTGTCTCATCTTGATGATGTGGGAAACATCATGGCCCTCCTTCGACCTAGTCGCTTCCTGTCGAGTTCAGCTCATTTTCCAGGAAGTTGATCTAGAGACTCCCTTCAGGTACCTTGGAGCTTGCATGCCTTAATGGCAGGTTGCTTTCATCCGACGCAAGGTTCACATCATCAGCCTTCGATCGGATGATTCTGTGGGTGTTTGACGCCATATCACTGTTCACATTCTGTGGATTGTACCTTTTGTACCTTGAGATTCGTTGTCATTATTGGCAGTTTCTCTCACGTCTGTTAATAGCTCTCATTATTGGCTGGTAATCAGACGATGTTCCTGCATGTTCGACTTCAACTCGTCTATTCGCATGCTCGAATTTATACTTTGTTCGGGTTGAGATGGAGAGCAAGACCCTGGGTTTTGTCTGATGAAATCCAGGCTACGGGTTCTTTGTGGATTACTATGACTTATTACATGACTCTTATGATTGGATCGTTGTGACCATACCTAAGTCTATTTGTTGATCCTTATTGCTGGATGGTTGCATCTATACCTCGTATCTCACTTTTTATGTACTCTATTATGGATGGTTTCACCCATGCCACATATCATATATCAGGGATATCAGTTGTATTTGTACTTGCAGGTTTTCTGACAGTAGTGTTTGGGTCGAACGTGTTCTCATAAAACATTTCACCCCTCCCTCTCTCTCGAACCTCATGCTTTTGGGGGCATCTGTTACACAGCATTTTGTCACCGTCCTTGCAATCCCTCGCCCTGCATATTGTAGGGTCATTCCCGTGAATTTTGAGCAGTGTCATACTTGGAAAACACCTTCTTTTCATCCTTCTGCATAAGGACATCATTTCTCCTGTTGGACATTTCCTCAAAAAATCACACAAAACCTATGTTTTGGCCTTGGCGCGGATAGCCAGTTCACCCCTCATGCTGATGTGGAAGATTTGCACTAGAGCCCACACCACCTGGCGCTCTGTCTCAGTGCAGTGCCTGTGCCAAGCTGTTTTAGGAGTGTTTTTTAAAAATTAGAGTCGGAATTTTCCTTCTAACCACCTCAGGGATGAGTCACTGGAAGTGGTTAAGTTGATTAGCCACGGATCTCCCTCTTTAGGTAGTGGTTTCCACCTCCCATGGAACACTCCTTGAAGATAGGCCTCCCTTCCATAATTATAGGGATCCTAACCTCTCCCTCTCCCTCTATATAAACAGGCCTTCTCCCTTTATAAAAGCTAGCTGAAATTGGAGAAGAATACTATAGCTAAATAATTACTACTGAGAAGGTAGAACCAAGGAGAACTCCGTAGAGAGAGCCCCGTCCGAATTCCCGATGAGCCTTTGTGAGACACGCCCCGCTTGAACCCTATTGGAGGATATCGCAACGTCGAAGCTTGGTTATACTCTTCATTTCATGTATTAATATACTCGACTTTGGTGTTGGTTCCATCATTGTGTTATGTTGTTTATTTAATGCAATTGATGTATTCCTCTTTGACTGACTAATAGTTACGAATGTGAATTAGTATGATGTATATTGTTCTTGTTCCTTGTTTGTGTGCAGGTTTTCGAGCGTGAAAGCGAGCGGATCATGATCTGTAAAACAAGGAGCAAGAGGTAGCCACTCTTTTCGATGACAACAACAGCATAGGACCTCCGGTAAGTCATCTATCGAATCTCCGTCCATTCGTTAACTAGGAATCAACATTATAGCTTGTTTCGATTGTTGCTAGACCCACCCTAGGGCTAGTGGGATCACCTCTGTCTGCAGAGGGGATTTACCTCACCAACACCATGTCTATGGGCGGGTGGTATTTGGAAGTCTCAAACCTAGTTGGCTCTTACTTATGTTTAATAAAAGCTAAGTTCTCTTTATTTTGTACTTGTTAATGTGTGGCTTTAATGGATGTTATCTCATTGTTATTTACAAGATTAGTATGTTGGTTATAAGCATGGTTATATGATTGGTTCAAGTCATGGTTTTTCATGTACTTACCTGTAATTTTAAAGATAATGGATGCAAGACCTAATTGATTTCATATCAGTTCAAGGGAGAGGGTAGTGATCCTTCTTGTCATGTCTCATCAGAGTTTTTAGTCATTCATGCTCTATCTTGTATCCTAAACCTATATATTGCATTGATATCAAGTGTTTTACATAATTTCAGTCTCGGTTGGGTATAGTCAAGCCTAGTCCTAGAGTTATTTTCTGGTTCTTAATCCTTGTCATCATGTGTTTGATGGATTCTAGAAGCTACAAGAAGTTCTAGGCAGTGACCAGGATTCTGGGCTTAAAAAGTGGTTCAAATCCTAAGGATGCTAGCACTAGTATGAGGGAAAAATTCCTTGGACACATGCATTCCCATGTTGTGGGATCGTCCGGAGCCTCCCATATGCACCATTTCCCATATTAAGGGAGTGTCTGAGGGTTTAATTATATAAAAGCTTAGTGGGACCCTATGGCTAGATACTTGAGTGGTTGGAATGGCTCATGAGAGTTTTTTAGTTGATGTGGAAGGTTTCTTTGATGTGTTTATGTCAATTCCACTTCCTTAAGGTCACCTAGGAGGTTTATTCTTGTCATGGTAACCCCTCATATCATGTTTACCCCAGATGATCTGGTTACTTGGGTAGATATGAGGGGAGGCGCCACCACATCTGGTACCTTGGGTGACTTGAGTACAGTTTCACATGAAAATCACTCAAGATATCCTTCTTGAGCTCAATGTTGTATGTTACATATATCCTATCCATAAACCTGATCAAGCCATCTGTGGAAAGATGATAGTCCACATCCTGTGGTCATGTACCTTCTCCTGTACCTGTACTCCATTTTAATTTGTTCCTAAGCTCCATGTATCTATTATGTTATTTTCATGCCTATAAGATATGATCCTATAAGTACTCCCCATAATAAGTAATAATTTCTATATGACTAACTTGTATCTGCCTGCTAAGATAATATACAACCCTATTCTATTTAGCCTTGATGCACCTAATCTCAAAGTCGAACTCATTAATTATGGCTAACCATCTAGATTGATTGACATTCATATTTAGTTGGTCAAACAAGTATCTAAACCCACTGTGATCACTCATCAATACGAACCTCATTCCAAGAAGATATTGCCCCAACATCTTCAACGCATGGATGATCGTTTCCAACTCAAGATCATGTGTCAGATAATTTTTCTCGTGCTCATTCAATTTCTGTGATTCATAGCATACTACATGTCCTTCCTGCATAAGGAATCCACTAAGTATTCTCTTGCAATCATCTGTACATACAACAAATTTCTTGTCCAGATCCGCAACCTTTAACACTTGATAATTTGCCAACAATTGTTTCAATTGTTCAAAACTTACTTCACATTCCTTCATCCATTCGAATTTCTTACCTTTCCTCTACATTGACATAATAGGATATACGATCGAAGATAATTTCCTAATGAACCTCCTATAATAACCTGCTAGTCCCATGAATGACCTTACCTCTTCCACATTTCTAGGAGCTTCCAAATCCATGATATCCCTTACCTTCTCTGGATCCACTACTATACCTTCCTTGGAGACCACATGCCCCGAGTAATGTACCTCTGTCTGAAATAAAATACATTTTCTAAGCTAGATACAATTGATGTTCTCATAGCAATATTAATTTTGTTTCTAAATGATCAGCATGTGCTTACTCATTCTTCGAATATATCTAGATTCCATCAATGAATACAATGACAAACATGTCTAGATAAGGATGCAACACACTATTCATCAATCACATAAAAGTAGCTAGAGAATTATTCAAACCAAATGGAACTACAAAAAACTCATAATGCCCATACTTGGTCCAGAAATATGTCTTGTAAATTTCCTATTCTTTGATGCATACTTGATGGTATCCTGATCTCATATGAATCTTTGAGAACATTGATTCTCACTTCAACTGATCGAACAAGTCATCAATCCTAAACAACATATATTTATTCTTGATGGTCACTTTTTCAACTGCGTGTAATCAATTCATAACCTAACAGTACCATCCTTCTTCTTCATAAACAATACTAGTGCACCCCACAGTGATACACTTGGCCTAATTTATCCCTTTTAAAGCATTTCCTTCAACTACAACTTCAGCTCTACTAACTTTGGAGTGCTCATTCTTTACATTTCCTTTGATATTGGAGATGCCCCTGGTACCAAATAAATACAAAAAAACACTTCCATGTGAGGTGGAAACTATAAAATATATGCTGGAAAAACATCTTGAAACTACTATAAAACTAGGTACCTACCCAATATATATGCATCTTCATCCTCCTTACCTTTATCGCTAGAAATATGCGCTGAAAATAATACACCCTTTTCTACAACTACACTTTTCCTGCATCGTTGTCACCATCCCAACTAATGTTACTTTCTCCTTACCATGCAAGAATATACGTTCCCCATTGTCATCCAAACACTCAATGGATTTTTCATAACGATCCACTTTGGTCCTATGAAGATACAAATAGTCCACACCATACAACATAATGTATGACAGCAGGAAGAGAATAAGAAAGAACAGGAAAAAAAGCAGCCTCCTAAGGATACTGAAGTCCTTAATAGATCAAAATAAGTTAAATCCACAGAAGCACACACTAATAATCCATTGTTTTCCAGTGATTTATACCAAGTCTAGAAATATTTTGATCAGCAACTTAAGGGAGATCAAGAGGTGATGATCATTGATCCTCAAAAGACAGTCAAAACACCTCAGGACAAAAGTCAAAACCCGTTCACTACTGGATTTACTGACAAAATTGTTAACAGAGAAGGAGTTGAATTCATCCTGACCTACCCAACATCTGAAATTGTATTAAAAATAGAAGAGATCCCTCCATTAGATACCTTCTACAGCCACAAACATAAGGTTGTAATGAGAAGACAAAGAAAAAGGATGAGAGTTGAACAACCACAAGCTTTAATCCCTAGTGATGTTCCCATGGAGATAGTATGGAAGGATCCTCAAGTAGATCCATCTCAGGATCTAACAAGTTTGACTCAGTTTGCAGGTGCTTATGCATCTGCCATAATTTACAAAGCTACAGAATTCCAGCAATTGATTAAAGAAAAATATGATAGAATCCTACATCTATAACAAGAGATACCCACAGAGAAATAGAGCATTAACCATCAATTTCAAACCCAAGTGTCACAGCTCTAGCAAATCATGGATCAATTAAAGTTGCAGCATCAATCTGACATTGATGCCAAGGATGATCAAATTCACCAGTTGCAATTTACAGTGGAACAGTTAAAGGATAATCCAAAGCTGGATGATTTGAAAAAAAAAGCTCTCGAACTCAACCCTTTGTTGGCTTGACAACAAGTGATATTTTTTCAAATATTGACTGACATCAATGAACTATGTGAGAAAAGTGATTCACTGATAAATCAAGTAGTTGACTATAGGATAATATTTGATGAAACTGATGATAAATTATCTCAATATATCACTTGGCAGGATACTGTAGACAATCGAAAGGCCAATCTACCCAGGATTGAGGATTCAAAGAAGGAAATTTTATTCACTAATTGGGATATACTATTAAAACAGACAGAGAGGGTGATATGCAGTGCAAGAGATGTTGCCAATAATACTATTGAAACATTCAGCAAGAATCTCATTGCTGAAAATTTAATTGATAAATTCCGACCTAGTTCTCTCCTTGTTGTGAAATAATTAATGAAGTAGTGGCAAGATATGTCAAAGACAAAGGAGGAAAACATCATAAAATTGGAAAATATATATTGGGACAAGTACTGGAAGTACTTAGTCAATGGCTAATGTTGCGTGGCCTAACTGACACCTCATCCCACATGAAACCTCCACTATTAGATGCGGTCTATGCAGGATAGTTGTGCATCAGACCAGGCCAACCTCCTAAAGTTCATCCCATGTTAGAGATCCTTTAGCTCAAGCAAATAATGGCCACAAGGACAGCACCACACTCTTGAAGTGAGTCACCCAACAAACTCTATTTATGTTTTTATTTCACTTATTTTAAGGAGATTTGTTTAAACCTCCTCAGCACTTTATGTATTTTATATTTTTATACTTTTAATTTTACTATATAGACCCTTTCATGTCATTGAAGAAAAGGTCCTAAAATTTTGTAAAGAAGGCTTTGAATAAGTTGCACTTTTGTACTCTTGAAGTTCTTTTAATAGAAAAGACTAGACCAAGGATTGTTTTCTCATGAGCAAAGTTAAAATATACATGGTACTTTTTTCTCTATATTGATGTTCTGTTTATGAGAATAATAGTTAAAATTCTTTATGATGTTTTGTTTTATGTATCTTTTCAATACAATGCAGCATTAATTCACTTATGCACATGCTTATATTTCCATTTTTCAAGATATATACAATACATGTAATTATTAAATGCAATATGTGCTTAATAAATTGAATTGATTAACTATTTAATCAATTCAATTATCTTATATTGTCTTTCATTTCTATAAGTTCTTGATAAATATTCATTTAAATTCACTTAATATCATATTAAGGTTGCATATAAGAGAAACATAATTCATCCCAGGATATATATATATATATATATATATATATATATATATACTCCTTTAGCTTTTTTTCACTCACATTCATCCAAGTCGTAGTTAGTTATCAATACCACACATCCATACAATTACAAATTGGGAAACTGGTCCCATCATCCCCAGTTGGAGCCACTATTCCAAACGAAAAAGGGACAGTTTTGAATTCCCCGACTAGGTGGTTATCCTCCGATGTTGTGTAGAGATTTTTGAGGCATCAACATTTTTGGCGCTAGAAGGAGGGAAAATAGACTATGAATGGCATTAAGGTCCAATACTAAATCCATAGGCCATCAAAATATTCAATCCCCCTCCAAAACTCCTACAACTTCACGACCATGCTCAAATTCTCCTACCTCTAGATCTGAAGTTGTTCAATCACCTCCTAAATCTCCTAGTTCAATTCCCAAAGAATTATCCCCTGACTATACTCCAGAATCACCTAAAGTCCAAACTTTGATAAAGAAATTAAAATAAATTTCTATTTCACCAAGAATCATGTGCTTTATGAAACCTCTGAAGGAAGTGTTACTTAAATTTTTCAAGGTAATGGTGTATTGACTCATTGTCAAAGTGAAAAAATTGGAATAACCTCGTTTGAGTTTCCTCTCCATTCCCATCGAAGGAAAAATCCTACATCAGAAACTCAAACATCTGCTATTGATATTACCTCATATTCTCCTCCACAAATCCCATCACTCATTCCTCCTTCATTTCCATCTTCCCAACCAATTTCCTCATCCATTCATATTTCTTCATCACAATCAACTAGTGTTTCCTCAAGCAGTGCTATTTCAGTGGTTTTTTCTTTTACTACTACATCAACCTATGGAACTACTACAATGTATTCTATTCCCACAGGTAATACGATGGAAAATAGGCTATGGACCAATCCTAGAGTTGTTCAATTGGTTGGACCTCTTTATGATTTACCTAAAAACCCAAAAAAATGGATGCCTAAGTATAATCCTGATGATGGAGTACCTATTGAAGAGAACCTACATAATTTCATGCTTTCCATGAACCTTAATGCAGTATCTGAGGAGGATTGTGTATTTATATTGTTCCCTTATACTTTCCAAGGATCAGTAGGATCATGGTATGTTTCTCTACCATTGGGCACTATAACTAGTTGGGACATTTTTGAAGAACAGTTTTTAACCTAATTTGGCGATGACCGCACCAATGCTACTCTTATAAATGATCTTTCTAATCTCAAAGCTAACTCAGGAGAAAAGATAAAATACTTTAATATCATATTTAATAAATTTTAAAAAAAAATCCTAACCACATCAAAGCCTGGTTTTGATGTATAGATTGAATGGTACATATCCTCTCTTCATTCTAATATTGCAAATTTTGTAGATAGAGATAACAAAGAAACTTTAGTTGAGAATATGAAAGAAGCATTGTTAGTTTAAAAGAGAATAATTGCATTAGAAAAAAAAAACCTCTCAAGAATAAATGAAATCAAAGAAAGTCACATTTAAGGATGAGCCCAAAAAGAAAACTCCTAAAGATCCTTTTGGTCTTGATGGGTTACAAAAATTCCTTAAATCAATGTCTAATGAGATGGTATGAATCAAGAAGCAGGTAGTTGAGTCCTCTTCTAAGGAACCCTTTAGATATTTCAAGAAATCTCAAACATCTAATCCTCAACCACCTAATATTATATCCAACGATGAATCTAATCAAGACAAGGATGAAGATGAAACATTATTATATGTTGAAGAATCCCAAGATGAAGAACTTGTCGAAGTACATGGATTATGGGATTTCATACTCCCTAATTCTGATAATGAATATTGCTTGAAGATAAGCCCTCGTCCCCTACTGCTAAAGATAAGGTTGTCACTAAAAATTCTCCTTCCACGTCATCTCAATTAGTCCCATCATCTTCATATTATCCCTCTACGTCAAAAAATTTAGTAGTCTCTCGCACCATCAAATACAGTATATTCAAATATATAAATAAAATCAAAGAAAATATCTCCCCACATGAGGTAGCTAAATTGAAACAGCATCATAAAATCCTACTAAAAGAATTGAACGTAGTCCTCACTTCTCCTCTACCTTATCTTGTTACATCCAAAGCCTCAAAAGGAATAGGTAAACCTCCCACAGATTCATCATAGAATATCAATGCCACAGACGCTATTCTAATTGGAGATAGATCCAATTCACACCCTTCGCCTTTCCTTCTGACTTTCAATGTTTTCAATAAAAATGTGCACAATTTCCTTATAAACTCTAGGACTTCTTCAAATATAATGCCATATTCTATTTGTTTAAAGTTACACATCTCACCCAAAAAAAAAATTGTACACATTGTTCAATTAGATAGAACCAAAGTCAAGGTTTTATGAGAAATTAATTATTTTCTCATTAGACTGGCTTCTAATTCAAAAGTTCATCAAGTAATTGAAATTCTAGTTGTTTATGTCTCGGACTTTTACGCTGTGATTCTTAGTAGAGATTGGTCTGAAAAGCTTCATAGATATTTTGCCATAGATTGATCTCATATGTGGCTTCCTTACCAGATTCGATTTGACCATGAAAAAAACATGAAATACTCAGTAAATGATTTTGAAGATGAAAATGAAACAATGGCCTTTACCAAAAACATCCTTGGGAACTACTCTGCTGAATCATTCTTGGGTAATTTCAATGCATAGAAATCTCCATTTATAATAAATTCAGTTACTTCTCAAATCGAAAAACATTTCATAATCAGATTCTTCCAAATTTGTAAATATTGTAGAAAAATATTTTGTTAAATATTTATTTTGGACATTGTATTTTGATGAATATATATCTAATGATGGTGCAAGAACAGGTTGTATATTAATAAGTCGAGAAGGAGAAAAAAATATGCTAGCTCATAGATTATATTTTGAATGTAAAAACAATACTGTTGAATATGAGACACTGGTCCAAGGATTATATAAAGCAATAGAATTAAATGTCAAATATCTGCAAGTATTCAGATTTTGAAATTATTGTAAAACAGGTAAGAAACACCATTCACTATGTTTCTACTAATATCTCTAGTTCAAACCCTCACTTCTCATTTTTTGGCATTTAACGTCTCTCCTATCCCAAGACTCCAAAATTTCAGTGTTGATCTTATGGCCAATGTAGCATCTAGACTTATACCATCTGAATATTATAGTCCAGATAGATTTTCCTTTGAATTAATTTTTCGACCATCCATTCCAGGCAATGTCACCAATTGGCATGTATTCAATGATGATGAATACATTATGACCTTTTTAATATCTAAAGGATCTTATGATGATCAAATAATTGATGAGGATGAACATGAGACACAATTAAGACCAAAAACTAAAGAAAATTCTCTGCCTAAATCTGTGGTTAAACTTGAAGATTGCTATGATTTGAAAGGCAAATTTAAGAAGGTCACTAATTCCAAAATTCAAATTTCAACTTTGAGGTTTGAACTAGTAAACCTTGGAACTGATCTCAAACCCCAAAACATCAATCTAGGTCTAGGTCTCTCACCAAATGAGAAATTAGCCTTCATTCATTTATTAAAAAGATACAAGAATGTTCTCTCTTGGATATATAAATATCTTAGAACATATGACACCTCCATTATCCAACACACTACCCCAATGATATCTAATGACAAACCTGTACAAAAAAAATTAAGGAAAATTAACCCCAACCTTGAAAGTCAAATAAAATATGAGTTGAATAAGCTCCTTAAAGCTAAAATCATTTTTCCTGTTAGGCACTCCAAATGGGTATCAAATTTAGTGCTAGTCAGGAATAAAAATGGTGACATACACATTTGTATAGATTTTAGAAATCTTAATAAAGCTTGTTAAAAGGATAATTTCCCATTACCACCCATGGAACAAATTTTAAAATCAATTGCAGGTTCTGAGCTCATGTATTTCCTTGATGGTTTTTCAGGATACAATCAAATCCTTTTTCATCATATGATAGATTAAAGACTACATTTAGAACCAAATGGGGAACTTATGCTTATCATAGAATGACTTTTGGTCTAATAAACGTAGGAGCAACCTTCCAAAGAGCTATGGGCATAGATTTTAGAGGTATGATAAATAACACAGTTGTTGTTTACTTGGATGACATAACAATCTACTCCAAGAAAAGAAGCATCCATTTTCATGACCTAAAACAGATCTTTGAATGTTGCCAAAAATATGGGATTTCATTAAATCCAAAAAATTATTATTTTTCTCTTAATGAAGGAAAACTTTTAGGATTCATTGTATCCAAAGAAGGCATTTGCATTGATCCTGAAAGGATTAAGGAAATATCTGAAATTTCTTTACCCCATAACAAGAAATCCATGCAATCTTTTCTAGGACAGATAAATTTTTGCAAGAGATTTGTTCCTGGTTTTTTCCAAATTGTTCTTCCATTACAAGCCATGATCAATAATATTTCAGTCTTTAAATGGGGCCACAATGAAACAGAAGCTTTTGATTTAATTAGACAAGCCATTATAAATTCTCTCTCTTTAACTACTCCAAATTTCTCTGATCATTTTATTTTATATACTTTTTCTTTTGAAACGACATATGTTGTTGTTTTAACACAACTTAATGATCAGCAAATCGAAGCACCCATCTCGTTCTTTAATTAAAATTTTCAAGGTTTTGAACTAAATTACTCTGAGGTGGAGAAACAAGATTTTTTTGTTTTCAAATCCATAATGTACTTCAAGAATTTTCTCCTAAAAACATGTGCCAAGGTAATAGTTCCATTTATAGCAGTAAGACAATTGCTTATCTAAAAGGAACTAGGAGAAAAAAGGGAAAATTGGGTCACAACTCTGCAGGAATATGATATTGATATTAAGCCAACAAAAATTGTCAAAGGACAAGGTTTTTGTAGATTGTTCACTATAGCTTCCAACATACCAGCTGATGAGGATTCAGAAAATACCATACACATTTTTTAGGTAAGCCTGATTGATTCTAAATCCTAATATGTTGATCCTCTATTTTATTTAAAGAATGGATATGCTCCCCCTGAACTCAATTATAAAAGAAAAAGAGATTTAAGGCTAAAATCTAGTCGATATGAAATAATTAATGATGTGTTATTCAGAAAAAACTATGACTCTGTATTATTAATATGCCTTGAAAAGTATGAAGCACAAAGGTTTTTGCAAGAACTCCACAATGGACCAGTTGTTGGAAACTTTGGAGGAGACACTAATACATAAAAAAGCATAAATGCAGGGTATTATTGGCCAAATTTGTTCAAAGATACCCATGCATATGTAAGAAAATGCAAGGTTTTTCATACTGCTGCAGGAAGACAAAAACAATTGGCCTTACTGTTGGAACAGGGTCCCCTAAAAGATGTGAATTTTGTATAATTTTGTATATCTTTGGTCTTAATTAGTCTAACGCAAGGGTTTTGGGGTGGGTCAAAGCCTCGAATGCACTGTAATGGGTCAAGGGTAGAGCAAGAGTCTGCAAACCACAGTTTGTGGGCCATTGGAAGCATAGGCTAAGACGATTTAAATAGATGAACATTTTGAGTCTTAAGGTAGGAAAGGATTCAGTCTGATGATAAGTGTGAATTGTTAGATCTGTTGTTGGGCCATTAGGGTAAGTACTCCTGTTGGCTGTGTGTGCGGAGATCCTCAGTCCTACTGTGTGCAAACCCTGCTAGCTGTGTGCACAGGTTGTGTTTGGATTGTACTGGATTTTGGATGCTAATATATGTGGATATGGTTAACGTATCTATGTGTTATCTGATTTGATGTGTTAATGTGAACCTTTGGATCTATTGTAGCTACGAATACAGTTGTGTTGTCTGTTTATGCTGCGAATTTTTCTGTGTTATGGTACATTTGTAATCTGTTAAGGATGCGCTATGGTAACTACTGATACGCACGTGGATGTGAAGGTATTGACTAGATTTGTAGCTCTATTATATTGGGGATTATATTGTTAACAAACTTGTGGACAGATTTGTCTTGTGCGAACCCGATAAGTTGCGAATGCAGATCTACTTGACTTACCTTCTCTCTCTCGCAGGGTGCAGAAACCTAATTCCAGCACCCTCCCATACTGCTTCGGATGAGACTTTGGCCTACGTAAGCGGGTCACTACCAAAAGGGCCAGTAGTATAGGGGTTTGTTGGCAAACCTTAACCTTCAAACCTGGGTCAGGTACCTTCAAGCCAACAAATGGTTCTATTGCTGGGATCGGGATAATTTTGAGAGAGGGATCGGGTAATGCCAAGAAAACATTGGAGACCTGAGAATAAAGAGATTGAAGAGTGGTTTGAAAAACAGGTTCAGGAATTTGCGATAAAAGAAAATCATAGCACAAAGTTGACAACAGAGAAGTGGAAGAATAAGTACAATTTCACAGAGGTCTACGAAATTTTATTTTTTACATTTTCAACCAAGCTTCAGGAGTGGCTCGCAAGGCTTGTAGATTTCCAAACGTGTTGGAAGGATGAACGGGTCATGCAGTGGACTCCAGAGTTGATCCAGCAGTTAGAAAGGACTGATAATACCATCACTCATACAGTAGGTCACTGGGTGGATAGTGTGATGGGAGGATTTGTGATGGAATTTGCAATCGATCAATTCGTGCCCTATTATGAGGCAAAATGGAGGTACTTCAAGGGTTTTCGGGGTAAGTTTCTAAAAACCTTGCCATTACTAATTAAGATATTATTTTTTGAAAATAGCATTTTGTACAGCCATACAAAGTGAATGAGATCCGATCATAGAGAGGGTACAACACGAAGTGGTAAATACTACAGAACTAATCAAGAAGGAGATAGATCTGTCTACAGTCTAGTAAGGGACTCGGCTGTGCATAGCCCTCCAACTACACCACCTTCAAATCAGCATAAGGGTAAGAACTCACCCGTACCTCCTCCACCAGAAGACGAGATGGCCTTGCACATGACGCTACCTACCTTTAAGGATGTAGGGGACAAAGATATCTTCAGTTCTGGTTTGTCACAGAGTCGGTATGGACTACGCAGAATGTGGCCAACGATGTTGTAAAAAGGGCGTAGTTGTCCCTTGCCTTTGAAGGAAGATCCCTAGACTAGTATATGGGATACGTAGCTCAACATGCAAATGAGACCATTCAAGAGGTTAAGAATGCTCTAAAACAGTAGTTTTGGAAGCCTAAGTCCTACTCTCAGATAGTGAATGATATAAAATATTTCAAGCAAGGACCTTCCGAGTCTGTATGGGAAGTTGACCAGCGACTAAAGAAGGTAATCGGGGAAGGGGAATTTTTGTATGATGACAGACGTCACAAGGGATGGTTCATTGCTATGTTACTACCTCACGAATCACAGGAAAAAGCTTTGGAGATTTCTATGAAGTTAGAAGTTGTGCCAAGGGATGATACCTAGTTGGGAGTACAACAAATCCAAGAGCAGCTGGGGACGATGCACATGGAGATCCAGAACCTACGAAAGGACCGAGGGAAAGAAGCTAGCCCAGACGTATGGTGCATATGATGTAGGGTATATGGGCATACCAAGGATTAGTGCCCACTGCTGGCAGACTACCTATAGGTGGGGGGACCCAATCCGTTGTGCTAGGGACCAAGTGGACCAGCATTGTGGTGTGATGATTGTCACATAGTCGACCTGCATGATACTAACCATTTCCCCTGTCTAGGTGCATATGTCCCAGAACTAAAGCAACAATGGTGCAGGTTTTGCCGATCAGTAGGACATGATGAGTATAAATTTCGAACTTATGATCTAATGATAGACCGAGGAAACCTACATAGGGTACAATCAGACCCTTCTTCACCAAGACCCCCCTCAGGCATAGGTGGCTCTCCAGCTAGGGGTAGGGGAGGGGGCCGAGGTGGAAGCGCAGGTAGGGGAAGAGGACAGCTGATCTGCTATAACTGCGGAGAGGTAGAGCACTTTACGAGGGACTACCCAAACCCTGCAAGACAATCCTACAGATACTGCAGATAGCTATACCATGTGATTGAATACTATCTGATTCTAATAGCAAATATGCAGGAAAAGTAGTAGACACCTATGTAGAATGTACAAAGGGTTAAGGCAGAACCATGAGATGAAGGACCCAGCATTAATGTCATAACACGCAGTGGCTTGGCCACTTAGGGAGTTGAGGAGAAAGCTGCAGCTGAGCCTCTTATCTAGAAAGCAGCCATCAAACAAGAAGGGTTGGACTTACATAAGGAAAAGGAAACCTTTGTCGCAGCTCGCCAAGACTTTGCTAAGGTCGAGGCATCTACTGCTCAAGCCCCTACAAACCTCAAAGCAGATGATGAGGTCAAACCATTTTTGTAGGCATGTATGAATCTATTATGCAACCAATGGGCCATAGAAAACCTCCAAGATTTAATAGACAGTTACACAGAAAGGACTAATCGACCCCTAGATGTTAAGGATGTGTGCAAACTATACAAGCATAAGAAACGCATTGGTAGGGAAATGCGGCTGACAGCACAAATTGGTGATTATGAAATGGATCAGGTTATTTTGGACCTAGGATCAGATGTGAATGTACTACCCAATAAAAATTGGCAGCGAATGGGAGAACCCAAGTTGGAATGGTCCACTATCCAGTTGTGCATGGGCAATCAGCAAAAGATCATACTATTGGGAAGACTGTCAAAGATCATGGTAGATATCGCAAGAGTTAAGGTCCGGGCTGACTTTGAGGTCATTCAGACTATAGAAGATGAAGACCCTATCCTGCGCTCCTAGGATTGGACCAGGCCATAGATATGGGAGGTATCATCAACCTAAATAAAAGAAGCATGGTGTTTGAAAATGAAGGTATGCTGGTGATAGTACCATTAGACCCTGCGGAAGGATAATGGTATACAGAGCCTATGCATGAAGAAGAGGATGTGAATCATATCTATAAGTTAACTGCACAAGACGAAGATTAGATCAATCCCACGGCTGATGGTGTACCTTGCTGGGAAAAATACAGTGAATGTTTTTCTGACTCCGATGGAGAGATGGAAAATTGGCAGAATCAGTTACATGATGTATCTGCACTGTGATGTCTTAGAATCACAAGGAACTTCCAATGCATGTTCTCTGAAGTAAGAGAACTGCCCTATTTTGATGGTTCTAGTAGTATTAAAGGGTTTTTGCGAGCATTTGGAGCTGAGGTTCTGAGAGAGCAAAGGTTAAGGGCCCTTAATCTAGCCATGCGCGCAACACCTATGAGGTGGTGGGACATGCATAAGGGGGAATTCCATGATTGGGAAGAGTGTTAGGACATGATAATCTTGTGATTTGAACCTCCAGTTCACTTGCGCGTAAAGATATTCCTTGGGCCAGGGGACCCACGCGAGCATTTTTTCACTTGGATGGATAAATGGTGTGACCGGACTATAGAAGAATGGGTTCACCTGTTTATTCATGCCTTGGGACCAATCCCCACCGCATGGTACTTAGATGTGGAGCTACATCAGTGCACCTGCCATTGGGAAACATTAAAGGATGAATTCGTAGGAACGTTTGGGTTAACAGGGGGAATGAAGGCGCTTGACAAAGCTCTGCAGGATATAGATACCTTCGTATTTGATGAATCACGCCCTTATGCAGCACTTGGGGCACCAACATGGGAAATGAAGATGTAGGATATTGTCAACTTCTGCAATATATCCATCGAAGAGTGCGATGAAGATCTGCGCAATGTCTCTATCCCGAAATCGGAGGGAGAGCGTGCAGTTGCGGGATCCCCACTACAAATTGTCGATGTTACTAAACCTCTGAAGCTGCGAGAAGTCAACATTGGCACGGAAGACCAGCCTAAGTTGGCTAAAATTAAGGATTACTGGGATGATGACACAATAGGAAAAGTTGCAGAACTGGTCACAGAAATATCAAGACTTATTCCCGATGAAGTTTTCGGAGCTTAAGGGGATCACAGGGGACCTAGGGGTCATGTGCATCACGTTAAAACCAGATGCGCACCCCGTGAAACAGCGGCCTTACCAACTGAATCCTAAGTATAAGCAAAAGGTTAAGGAATAAATCGATAAAATGCTCACTGCAGGTATTATCGAACCAGTTGAACAGTCTGACTGGGTAAGTCCGATGGTGGTTCAAGAGAAAAATACGAAAGGAGAAATACAAATCTGTGTAGACTTATGCAAATTGAATGATGCCTGCGTAAATGATCCTTTTCCCACGCCGTTCTCAGATGAAATCCTTGATAGTGTGGGAGGATAGGAAGCGTACTCATTTACAGATGGGTTCTCGGGCTACCATCAAATCAGAATCGCACTTGAAGATCACAACAAAACTACATTTGCCACTAAATGGAGATCCTTTCAATATACTGTCATGCCATTTGCGCTCAAGAATGCCCCTGCCATCTTTTCAAGGGTGGTGGTCGCAATGTTCAAGGAGTTCATCCAAATTTTTTGGAGGTGTACTTTGATGACTGGATTGTCTTCAGCTTGGTGAAGAAACACGTCTCAAACCTGCGCATGATGTTAGATGCCTGTAGAAAGCACCATATTTTCCTAAATATCAAGAAGTGCATATTCTGCATACCCTTTGGAATCTTGCTCGGACACATAATTTTCCGACAAGGGTTGATGGTTGACCCTGTGAAAGTCGCAGTCACCGTAAACCTGGCAGTACCTATAACTGAGAAATAGTTGCATTCAATCCTAAGACATACAGTCTACTACAGGAAGTTTATTCAAGGATACGTGATGATCACAGCGCCTATGGAAAAGCTGCTTAAAAAAGATGTTTCATTTTTTTTGGATGACGATTGCTAGAAAGCTTTGAGCTACTCAAGGAGAAGATGGTCTCTGCACCTATTCTCATATTTCCTGATTGGGTGAAGGTATTCCATGTTCACGTAGATGCATCATGGACTACCCTGGGATTGGTCCTTACGCAGCCTGGAGATAGGGACATTGATCATCCTATTGTGTTCATTGGTAGGAAACTCTCTAGTGCAGAGTGCAACTACTCCACTACGGAGAAGGAAAGATTTGCCATGGTCTATGCATTATAGAAGTACCATCACTATCTGTTAGGAGGACATTTCAAAATTTTGAGAGATCACTCGGCTTTGAAATACCTGGTGAATAATCCTGTGTTGGGGGTGGGGGGGGGATCTTTCGATGGCTTCTGTTGTTTCAGGAATATGACTTTGAGATCATTGTCAAGCCTGGGAAGTTGAATGTCAGGCCGGATCATTTGTCCCGAATTAAGAATGGCGAGGAATTGACCAACCTGGAAGAAGGATTTCCTGACATGCAGGTGTTTACTATTAAGATAGTTGATGCACACTTTGCCGACATCATTCAGTTCCTGACTACAGGCATGGCGCCTGCAGAGTATTCAATACAACATAAGAAAGAGATGGTAACCAGTGCTGCAAATTTTACCATCATCGCAAGTCATCTATATAATATGGGAGTTGATGAAGTGCTGCGAAGGTATGTTTTGGAGCATGAACAACATGCTATCTTGGCAGAAGCCCGTGACGGGGTAGCAAGAGGTCACTACACCGGGAAAGCAATGGCGCAAAAAATCTTAAGAGCTGGATTATGGTGGCCTACCCTGCATAGTGACTCTCACGAATATTGTAAGGCCTATGATACATGCCAATGAACAGGAAGGCCATCACGCAGAGATGAAATGCCCCTTCAACTGCAAATGGCCCAGCAAGCATTTGACAAATGGGCCATCGATTTTGTAGGACCTATCAACCCACCCAGAAAGAAGATAGGTGCATGTTACATTACAACTGCCATTGATTATGTAACCAGGTGGGCCGAAGCACAAGCAGTGAAGGATTTCACTGCAGATACCACTGCACACTTCATCTTTGAGAAGATTCTGACAAGATTTGGATGTCCAAAGATCTTGATGAGCGATAGAGGTACGCATTTTGTTAATGAAACAATACAGGCCTTGATGGAATAATTTCGTATCCATCATGTGAAAAGCACTCTGTATCATCCCCAAGAAAACGAAGTGGTCGAAGCTTTTAATAAAGTCATGGAGCACGCATTGACTAAGGTCTGTAACGCCGATCACAGTGACTAGGAAGTGCACATCCCATCTATTCTTTGGGCCTACTGAACCATGTGTAAGAAGCTGACATGGAAAACACCGTTTAGGATGGTCTATGGAAAGGAGGCCATTATTCCCATGGAATATATTGTTCCTAGCCTACGCATCGCAGCCTTTACAAATATGGAGGAGCCTGATATCATGGAGGAGTGGTTAGCACAGCTTGTGGCTTTGGAGGAAGATCATTTCATTGCTAATTTCCATTAGCAGGTTCAGAAGGCTCAGGATAAGGCATGGCATGATTGACATATTCAACAAAAGACCTTTGCGGAGGGCGAATTAGTCCTACTGTATGATAGCCAGTTTTCGAAGCACCTGGGGAAGTTTTGATAGCACTGGCTAGGGCCCTACACAGTTAAAGAAATCACGGATGGCAGAGCTATTCGGTTAGCCACCCTGCACGGCGATATGCTACACGGCTATGTCAATGGCAGCCGGCTCAAACCATATCGGATCAAATGACTATATGGCTAGAGTAGTTGTATGAAGTGGGGTATGCCCACCAAGGAAGGTAAGAATGGAAGGTACCATGGTATGCATAGGAAGCGGTCGTAGGTTTGGAAGCTCGGAGGGGTGCGTTGAAGGTGCAGGCGTATGTTCAGAATGCAGCCAATGCACTGGACGCGTAGAAGTGTGTTGGGCGCACAGGAGGTCCGCTAGGAGTGCAGGGGTGCGCTGGGCACACAGGAGGTGCGAAAACTAGCCGTTGGAATAGTAAAATCAGGTAAAAAGAAAAGTTTACCATTGAAAGGAGCGGGCGGCCGGCATTTAATGAGGCGATTTCCGAATATTTTTTACCATTTACTTGATGGTAACTTCCAAGTGAGGTTTACCCAACTGTTGGTCGATCGCAAAGGCTATAAAAGGAGAAGGATAGATCAGACAAGGGTTTTGTATCGCTTGAATAGTTTGTACTTGGCGTGTTTGTCCTTGCCAAGTTTGTGTTGTAATATTTTCTATGCCTATTGTGTCCCTTTCATGTCTGAGCAGCCTACACCCTCTGACAGTCACAACCCGGAGTTCATCTTCCATGCCAAAATGACAGCCACTAATCCCGCTAAAGCCTCAGAACCAGTGCTCTTGACGGAACAAGAATCTGAGGAAGTAGTGGAAGCCTAACCTGAATTCGAGGAAGTTATATCTACGTCAATTCAAGCAAAGAAGAAGGGGAAAGAAAAAGCACAGGGGTTGGGGAAACCCGTGAAATGGGTTGGGGTGAAGCCTCGTACTTCCCCACGAAATGTGAAATCCCCGCGAATGACACCCTAGGCACGTTCTCCCAAACCCAAAAAGCGACCTCTACCTGCTCAGGAAGAGGCCCAGGTAGCCAAACCAATAAATTGGCTACCACATTTTTTTCGGCCTCGTAGGCCCTCCACACGCACGCCGAAGAGTATCAATGGCTTGCGCACCTACCTACAGATGCCGCTGATCCCGGGGGAGGTCCCTGTCATTGGAAAACCCTTTGGAAGGATCCATGAGGTGAAATTTGATGATCATGACTTGGCCAATTTGGAGGCCTTCCCTGAGTTGGCACCCGAATTGTATCTTGACTGAATACAGGAAGACGATGGGATAAATATTTTAACCATGAGCTGGGTACGCAGATTGGCAGAGTCTGGGCTCTTAAACCTGCTATGAATGCTGCACTTTGGCCACTACAATATCACGGACCGTTTAATACGTCAGTTTCTCGCCCTAGTCCATGATGGTTGCTTATGGATCTAGGATCGAATCCCCATCGATGTTGCGCTCATTCATCGAATTACTGGTCTTTCCATGGAAGGGTTTGACCCTCTGTTGCACATGGGTAAGAATTATAAGTGGGATATCGTTGAACATGTGCGAAAAACCTACCATGTGGAGCAGAACACTCAAGGCTTCATGTTCAAATCCATTAGCGACCCTGGTATGTAGTTGGGTACCCTGTTATTGGCATGCAAGATGATGTGAAAATTCCAGGTGGCCTTAGTCCCCACATATGTCATTCAGTTGGCAGGCCAGTGCGAGAAAGGAGTCTGCTTCAATTGGTCCCAGTACTTCTACAATGATTTTTTGGAAAATGTCCGCGAATCTCAAGAGCAAGGACGAGCTTTTTTCTATTCCTGGCTACTGCTTCTCATCGTGTTGGTTGCCTGGGAAGCACCTGAGGAATAAATCCTCCCTGAGCTCACCCCAGACATGTGTGAGGGGGCTCGATATACGAACTTGTGGGACTCTAAGGATGCGCAACACCTCGAGGACAATCAAGTCTTTTGGGTGTTGTTTTAGAGTGGGCTTACAACAGCTATCAACTCCCGGTCGCGTCTGTCATCGGCCATCTATGATAAGTATAAAAGCATCGCTACATTCCAGGTGACTATGCATAACATCCAAATCTGAGGCCGTAAGGGCCTTGCATGGACTTCGCTCCCCTATATGGATGTCGATGAAGAAATTGATCGTTTAATTGCGCAAGGGCCTCCCCACTGGAAGATAGGCTTCAAAACAGGCACGAAGGGCACCGAAGGAACGAGCACCACGAAGGTTACCCCACCTATCATCACCAAAGAAGCTGGAGGACTGATCAAAAGCATGGGGAAGGCCACCGAAGCCACATCACAGAAAGGTTCGCAGCCCAGTAAGAGTACAGGGAAAGGCACGGAAGGAGCAGTGCAAAAGGATGTGTAGTAGGATCTCGGTACCAAAGGACAGGAGGTGGGAGGTGCTGACTCCCCTCGAGGAACAAAGTGAACGGGTGACCCTACTAAGGGGCCACGGAAGAAGCAGTGCTCCCAATGACCAGAACGTGACAAAGCAGTTACTTTGACTGAAGGGGACCTCAAGCAAATTGCAGATTCGGTTACTTTGGTTGCTGAAGTAAAATGGTTGGCTCTGGAAGAGCAGTAGAAATTCATGGTTGACACACTTCAGGCCGAGGTCCAATCTCTATAGCTAAAGATGGACACGTTGCAAAAAAGTATGATTCAGGTATGAATGGCCTCAAAAACTAGCAGCGCAGCACTTATTATAGCAGAAATTCACCTCTGTTCCTTTCCAGATGTAGCCCTCGCAATAAGTCCACCTGACTTGGGAGCGCAAGTCCAGGCCTGTGCAGAGGTACAGCTGGATCTAGTGAGGTTGCCACATGAATCATTGCAGGTTCTCCACACCTCCTTGTTTGAATAAATTCAACACCAGGACCATTGAGTGCACCAACAGCTCAGTGTAGCTGAGTAGACAATTGAGGGAAAAAATGTTGAAGTTTCCTAGGTACTGGCTGCATGTACCCTCGGCACTGCACAGCAAACGAAGCTGGAACACCTCATTAGTAGGCTCTGTGCGGACATTTCCGACGACATTCCAGCTTCTACCACCCCACAGGCCAAGATTGAGGGGTTGGTCGCAGCTTTAAAAGCCTCGAAAATAGATATCCAGGTGGTTAAAACATATATGGAGCAACAGATTGCGGATTTACAGGAAAATTTGCAACAGGAAACACCACTAGAGGTAAGGGCCCAGCAGGCTGCACTTGTTATGGAGGCTACAAATGTTATCACAGGACAAATCTCTCAAGGTGCCCAACTTCTGGAAACAGCAATGTAGTTATGGACCAAAGTGCAGTGTGATCCTCTCCTGCGTGAGATCAATTAGGTGTTGCGATAGAAGGAAGAATAGTTCGAACAACGGGAAGCTACGATGCCTACTCTAATCCCTGCTCAACGGTTGGCACAGATACATACTAGCCACACCTTGCGAGATGAAATTGATGAGCTCCTCTAGAAGAAGAAGACCGTTGGTAACCGTCTCAAGCCTTGTGTTGATGAAGCCCTCAAGCTCTCCCAAGACATTTATCTCGTAGTAAAAAAACTTAACCAGAGTTTGGAATGTGTCACAGCGGCCACAGAGGGACCAACTTCACAAAAATTCGTAGATATAGCTCAAAATGCTGCTGCGCAAAGTGAAGGATTGCTACCCGAACTAGTTGATGTGATCAAGCTGCTGCAAGCAAAGGTGGAGAGCCCACCACCGTAGTGACTCGGGACAAGTCACAAGATTGTGTTGGGGTACTATTGGAATAGCGTCCCCTAAAAGCTGCGAATTTTTTACAATTTTGTATATTTTTGGTCTTAAATAGTCTAACGCAGGAGTTTTGGGTTGGTTCAAAGCCCCAAATGCATTTTAATGGGTCAAGGGTAGACCAAGAGTCTGCAAACCACGGTTTGAAAACCATTGGAAGCGTAGGCTAAGACGATATAAATAGATGAAAATTTTGAGTCTTAAGGTAGGAAAGGATTCAGTCTGATGCTAAGTGCTAATTTTTAGATCTGTTGTTGGGCCATTAGGGTAAGGACTCCTACTGGCTGTGTGTGCGTAGATCCTCAGTCCTGATGTGTGCAGACCCTGCTAGCTGTGTCCGCAGGTTGTGTTTGGATTGTATTGAATTTTGGATGCTAATATATGCAGATATGGTTAAAATATCTCTGTGTTAATTTATATGATGTGTTAATGTGAACCTTGGGATCTGTTGTAGCTACGAATAAAGTTGTGTTATCTATTTATGTTGTGAATCTGTTTGTGTTATGGTATATTTGTAATCCGTTAAGGATGCGCTATGGTAACTGTTGACACGCACGTGGTTGCGAAGGTATTGACTAGATCTGTAGCTCTGTTATATTGTGGATTATATTGTTAACAAACGTACGGACAGATATATCTTGTGTGAACCCGATAAGCTACGAATGTAGATCTGCTTGACTTACCTTCTCTCTCTCTCAGGGTGCGGAAACTTGGTTCCAGCACCCTCCCATATTGCTTTGGGTGAGTCTTTGGCCTGTGCAAGTGGGTCACTACCGAAAGGGCCAGTAGTATAAGGGTTTGTTGGCAAACCTTAACCTCGGAACCTCTGTCAGTACCCTTCAAGCCAACACTTACCCCTTCAACTAGTCAACATTGAAAAACCCTTTGAACAATGGGGATTGGACATCATAAGTAATATTGTTCCTAACTCTTCCATATATCATAAGTAAAATCTTACTGCAACAGACTATTTTACTAAGTGGGTGGAGGCCATTCCACTAAAGGTAGCCAATTTTGAAGCCATTATTGAATTCATAGATCAATTCATTATAACCAGGTTTGGCTTACCAAATGCACTTATGTTCGACAATGCATCTTACTTTTCAGGTAATAATATGACTGAATTTTCTCTTCAGAGAGGCTTTAAGCTTAAATATTCTACTAATTACTATCCCCAAGGGAATGGTTTAGCAGAGTCAACTAATAAAAACTTCATAAGAATTATAAAAAGAACTGTTGATCAGAGCCAGAATAATTGGCATAAATATTTAAAATTTTCTCTATAGGCTGACCGAATAACTGAGAAATCCATTATAGGCACTTGTCACTTCAATCTAGTATAATATGGGAATGAGTTTGTATTTCCTTCAAATCTAGCCCTTCCCTCACTAGCCCTAGTCCAATTCATTGAAGAAATACATTTATCTTCTTTATAGCTAAGAATGTCCCAAATCCTTAAATTAGAAGAAGAAAGGGAAAAGGCCAAACATACACATGCTCGACACCAACAGATTGTCAAATATTCTTTTGATGCAAGTTCTTTTGCCAAAAAAACTTTTCAAATTCAAGACCCTGTTCTTTAGTGGGACAAGGCACATGAGGAAAAAGGTAAGCATACCAAATTCCAGAGAATGTGGCTTGGACCATTTCAAATTGATGAACAAGTAGGCCCATCAACCTTCATATTGCAAGATCTACAAGGGAAGAAAAATTATCTTCCTGACAATGGGCTTATTTTGAAAAAATTATTTTCTTAGAAGAACATTTATTCTAATGTAATATAATTTTATTTTCATATTTAGGCTAATAAAAGAATAATGTTATATAACATACTTTTTGTTGTTTATCAACATCTCTGAATCATTTTATGACTTTTAATCTTGAAGAATAGGAATTATTAAAAGAAATGATTACAAACTTGATAAGATAGATAATTATCATACAACTCTGAAATTGTTTTTCCATTGAAATTGTAAATTCTTTCAAACTTCAAACTTTACAAAATCGTTTCACCTTATTATCAGTCAAAAGAGATTCACTCTTACAAAGTAAATATTATTTGTTACTAAGCATGTTTAACTCTAAATTTCCATCCAAAACTCTTAAGGAGTCAATTATTCTCCCCATCCATTAATTATACTATTTTTAGAGTGTAATTCAAAAATATATAAAACTTAAAAGATATGAGGTCTCATCATGAGCCTACTTACCATGATCATAGGAAAATAATAGGCTAACATTACCACTACTTCGTATCAAACTAGGGTAATGGCTTATGATTGTTTTTTAACCATAAGACAAGGGGTCTCATTGCGACCCAGCTTGTTCAGTCCAATTACAACTAGTGAATGCCATTGTCACTATCTGGCCACCAAACCAGGACAATGGATTTTTATGAATAATAAAAACAAAACAAAATAAAGTATACATATATTTTGTTTAATTTATCTCTAAATATTTTAATGATAAATGGATAGGGTATTGAATCACTGATGGTTAAAAGGTAACCCTGTCGAGGCTATGAACCCCTGCTGGCAGCAGTGGCTCTACCTATGACAAAATGAGTATATCAAAATGCTAATGCACAAAATTCCCCTTGTTTTACCTATTTAATTATTTAATGACTGATATATGGAAATAAAGATTTTCATCTATAAAAGGTTTGTAAAATATCACAATAAGATGAGTTTTTTATAATTCAGAGTAATTTTACTTATCCAAATATTTCATAAAAGTTTTCATTTCCTTAATTATTCTTACTTATTTAAAGTTTCATAAATTTCATTTTTATATAAACCAGAGATAATTGGTTCTTCCAGTGAATCTCCAATTGTTGTGCTATTCAACAACTCCCCATTATTTGTGGATAGATGCCTTAGGAAATAATGGGGACCCTTTTAAAAATTTTAGATTAAGACAATAAAACCCTTTGTGGCTTATAAAGATAGAAACAAGAATTTGAAAATATAAAAGTCATGTTTTGTTGGCTAAGGACTTAGGTGAAAAACAAAAATAAGCCTTTATTGCAATCGCAAATTGCAAACGCAACAGGTAACATATAAGGCACTCCATATAAAATTTATGATGTGATATCGTCAAAAATCATAAAAGGCACAAAAGGGATTTTTAAGGGAAAAGGTGATAAAAGCCAAAAATGTGATAACAAACGAAAAAGGCCCCCGAACAAGTTGTATTTCGTAAGAAGCGATTAGCGAGACCCACCCTCTCCCACGTCACCAATCGCAATCACAAAATCACAATTCCTTTCTCCACCATGCACTCTATCTGCCTTCATTTCCCCGATGCAATATATTGCATCGCAATTTCCCCAAAGCATCATTTCTCTCTAACATCCATATTCGCCAAGATTGTGATGTGATATCACATCGCAAATCATTCATCACTCCCCCCCCCCCCCACTAACCTTCCAAAGAATTAAAACCTTTGATAAATGAATTCAAAAGCATTATTTATAAAAGGAAAATCTTGATCGAAAATCGGCAAAATAAGTGCGATCAATGTCTTAGAGACTTGACATACATGTGAAACTGCGATGCAGGGTGTTTTAATTTTAAAATTCTTAAGTGTCCATTTAGGCACGTGAATTCGTGTTTTTCATAAATGCACATCCATAATGGTATGACGAATTTGAGCCTCCAAATGTGATTTGATGGTGGATTAATTAATGTTTAGGATTTCTAGACATGCGACACTATATTCTCCATCATTTCAATTTTATTGCTAAAATTGCTTCTGCATTTTCAAACATTTTTTCACTCCCTATTCTCCTTTTTTGCAGGCTATCCTTGAAAAAAAAAATCCTATGATATGTCTAAAGCTACAAATACATCAAAGAAACCTTTGTCTCCTCCAAATCCTGCAACCCCCGTTGCAAATGTGGCAGAGATGTCTCCCTTGTTTTCAGATACTACATGTGCTATAGAAAGCAGTTCTTCTTCCTAGGAATCGATGTATAGGACTTTTGGAGATGAAAAACCCCACATAACCAAAATAACAGCTACAGTGGATGCCCCTGATACCTTAGAAGCTACTATTTCTAATGTATCCAACTCTTTTCTTCATAGAATTGCTATATGCCCTAAGAGTTGACCATACACAGATATGGTAAAATGGATAATTTATAATCTTAAAATTGGTGACAGAACATTTCTGACTACAAGAATCATAGTGATAGGGTCATTCATGGCAGAGGATTTAAAGAGAGTTTACAATATACCTAACCTGCAGAATATTTATGACAAGTATTTCCTCACACAATTTGCAAAGGAAAACAAGCTACAATCGGACCCTATAAATAAATGGAGGAATCATTCCAGTAAGCACAAGCATGATGAAAAGGGTATGTATTCCACTACCTCTCTTGTTGGTCCCTACTTTTATATCTCTACTATGATGTATAGACTATTCGGCTCACCCAATACCAGTAAATTTTCCATTGAATGGGTCCCTCTTATGGAGGTCGTAATACACTCCTATATCATGGGTTTGGGTACCATTCTTTCAAATAATATCGCTTCACAAATCCTTGATATAGGAAAAAACGCTCTTTTACCTCCAAGAACCCCCCCCCCCATTCTTTATGAGTGTGTACAACATGGAAATTATGTTTTTTACCTCTGATTTTCAAACCATGCCTGGAAATGGATCATCCAAGACCCTACCCCCATTCATGTTTACCACAATATTCTTTGGAAATCCAAGTATGAGTCTATTTTTTACAAGATTTTTCATGGATTTATTCTGCCACTCTTTCAAGTTGTTTTTAATAAAAAAATCCCCAACATTGTCTAAGGAAGCCCAAGTTGACTTTACAAGCATAGGGAAATGGTTTGGGGAAGAATTATTTACTTATATCAGATTCTATGGAAGCATTGCTAAACCCCATGTACTCCCACTATATGTAATAAACAAGCTTCTCGCCAGAGAAGTTTCTTACCAGACAATGGGGCATGGATTGACTAAAGCCTTGAAAGAGGCTAAGAAAACTTCCTAGCCTACTTTTCCCGTCCACTGTTGGGTTTATGCATTGGACAATTTCAAACATGTTGGATTAGAAATTGATCAAATCCAGTGTTTGAAATTATTTACAATTCCTAACAGACAATTTGATCCTAATAAGGTTTCTCAAAATTTTACAACTCAGGTTAAGATCGGACAATTCCTTGATGAAGATGATGATTATGATGACTTATTTGAGTCTTCCAATACTTATCTAGATGTTGAAAAGTTGGCAGCCATGCGTCTCAGCCCTGAAAAACTTGTACATTCCAAAGAATATAGGAACGATAGGTTGGAAGGTATTCCTCTTGATATTTTAGAGGTATCCCAACCTATTTCACAAAAATATCATCAGACAAATCAGCAGGAAGAGCAAAAGAAAGAACAGGAAAAAGAGCAACCTCCTAAGGATACTGAAGTATTTAATAGATCAAAAGAAGTTAAATCCATAGAAGCACAAACTAATAGTCCATTTTTTTCCAATGATTTAGACCAATTCTAGAAAGATTTTGATCAGCAACACAAGGGAGATCAAGAGGTGATTATAATGTTCCCAATTTTTATGGAAAATTAATTTTTGTATAGAAGATAAATAAAATGGGTAGGAGACCCATTCATTTGATGAATAGGTAATAAAAATCCTCTTAGCATGAAGGAGGATCACTTTCGGAGCTTTATTTCACACCTCCATCTGTGAAATGGGGCTTATGCAAGAAGGCAAGGCTAGGTTTGACCAATTCAAACTGCGCAGTAGCATGAGGTGGAGAGCACATTGTGGGCCAACGCAATGGGATAAGGAGGGAAGCTTATAGAGGAAGGAAACCCTAATGAGTGGGGTCCATTGAGATGGAGCTCACATTGTTTAAAAGGAGGGCAAGGTAGCCATTGAGGATCATGTTGAGTATGATTCATCTTTGGTCTGGTGGACTTACAGCAACTTCTTGCTGGTTAGCAAGAATTGTCGGAGGAATTCCTGTTTAGGATTCGTTCCCCTTCTTGAGAGGCCTCTTGAAGTTTTTTCTTCATTCTCCACATTCCATGGCTCAAGGCCAAAGCTACTATCTCCAGTGACAGCGTTATTCTTGTTCAAGAGTGTTGCTACATTGAAGAGAGTTGCAGTGGAGGACATCTACATCGCTTCTGGAGCTGGTTTTCAGAGGAAGGGAGTCCTATCCCTTTGATGATTTAGTGAGGGAGATTTTAGAACATTATTGTAGACTTTGGCACTAAGGCCATCTCATTCCTTGCCCCCACAGCGCAGTTCACCCAGTGACTGTGTTATTTTCTTGAGAGCATTTGTAGTGGGGCTCTTGCAGATTGTTGGAGGGAGAGATCTTTGATGAAGGGATCAGCCTTTCATTCAAAAGATCCATTGGAGGAGGCATATTCAGATTGAGCATCATCTATAGCCATCTCCATCTAGTTCTATTTCTGAGTTGCACCTGCTACCCAGCAACTTCGGCATTTTGCAGATTTTGGGTTCTATGATCAATCCTTCCAGGATTGATAGGAGGTAGCCTTTGGGAGTTGATATCTTCACTCCTAAAGTTATTTTGTACCATATCATTGTATATCTATGCATTTGGCATTTGTAGCATGCAGTTGCTCTTTAAAACTATGTTGTCATAGCTATGGTTTATATGTGCAGCAGAGTTTCTTTCATGATTTATGTACTCTTCTCTTGAGGCTTGGCATTGTATATCTTGAGTATCATTTCCCTCAATATTTGTATACATATGTTTCTACTATTATTATAATGAGATAGCTATGGATTCCTCTCACATTCTATGAGTATGTGTCACTTCTATTTGTCAATTGGTGTATTTGCTTATTGTTGTAGCTCTATCTTGAGGCATTCTCAATAGAGTAGCTTGTTCCTAATAGGAAGTCTCACATAGCTATAAACAGAGTCTGTGAAGGGCCAGGTAGCCTCTGGATCTCACCCTCTCTTTAGAGGTGGCATATCCGAAAAATTCCCCCACAGTCTATCTCTGGAATAGACTTGTGATATTTCTGAAAAAGGAATATTACAGTGGTATCAGAGCACCTTTCTTGGCTCATCATGTGGCCTTCAAGCCCAAGAAAGAGGAAGAAGATGATGATGCAGAAGATGAGCTTGATCTCATCTATTTTCAGAATAAAGAAGAACCTCCCCAAGGAGGAGAAGCAAAGAGAAGAAGAGGAAGGTCCATGCACTTCCTATTCTCAAAAGGGAAGCAAGCATGAGAGATGCTTGGATCATCTAGTTCTAAATCAATACCTGGATGAATATAAATCCCATTCTACAGCATTCAGGGAATCTACAACATTCCCACATTTTATTCAGCAGAAGGAGGAGAGAAGGCCCTGCAGTAGAGGAGAAATCAGAGGCAATAGGTTTCTATTGTCTACATTTGATGGGGACACTTCAGCTAGAGCTTGGGTGAAAAAGCTAGAAGCCTTTTTCTTGCTACATCCAGTGGCAGAGGAAGAAGAAGTGGAGATTGCAGCGCTGCACATGGAGGGTGAAGCCTCTGTTTGGTGGTTCAAACCCTTGGTCCATTCAAGGGTAACCTCTTTTAAATACTTTCCTCAAAGGTTGATTCAAACCTTTGATGGAGAGAGGACAAAGGAAGAGCAGCCTTTTTCAGCTATGGAGGAGGAAGCTATGGCATTAGAGGAGGCAACTATTGCAGCCACACAAGAAGACCCCAGGATCCATCAAGGTATGAGTTAAGTTCCATTTTTCATTTCAGCACACAACTTAAAGGATTGTGGAAATTCATCTTTAAAGGTCCCAGGATCTACATCGTTTGCTATTCCAGAGCACCATGATTGCACTGTGTTGTGCAAAGGGTTTAAGGAAGAGATAAACCCTCATCCTCAGGCACTTTTTATGAGTCTCATTTAGCCCTCAAGGTTGGGATGTGAACCATTGGAGGATGAAATAAACTATGGCACCTTCATGATAAATCAGGGAACAAACCTTGAATCGGAGGATGAAACAGCTGCTACACTATTGGAGGAATTAGCAGTGCTGTCAGAAATTGGTGGAGAGGAGATATTACCTCCATCACAATTGGGTCCTCATGGATCCAACATAGCCATGGGTGAGAGATGTTTTCTAAGAGGTCTCCAAGGAGCTGCATTTCAACCTTCCATGAAATGCAAAGGGGAAGATATGGCTTGGGAGAATGGTAGCCCTCATGGGAGGAGTACCAAAGGAGGAAAAAGGAGAAGACATCCACAAGGATATGAGTGGGTGTGGATGAGAAGCAAGGGGCTGATTTTCCACTTGAAAATATATGATATCGGGAAGCAAGAGGCTTGGCTGCGCTGGCTCCTCTTGAAGGAGTTTGGCCATCACTTGGAGTACTCTTTTTCCAGGAGGATGGGAGTAGAGGAGAGGTGGCAAGATGTTTGCATCATTGGGCAGCAGAGAGTAGGGATACATGGAGCTGATATGGCATATATATCAGTCATGGTACCTTCATCACATGAGTTACATGATGTGAGCATGAGGAGGCAGCAAGCACTTGGGTTGCTTGAGCTATCTTGGAGAGAGCACAAGAAGATTTGCTCTCATATGATTTATGGTGTTGCAAGAGTGGAGGAGGGCACTCTCATAGTGAAAAGGGATTACTCTTTGGCTTGGAATGATCAAGAGGCATTTCCATATTTGGAAGAGCTTCAAATTTGTAGCAGCATCACCGGAGATGTTCTTGACAAGGAGCATGTCAAGAAACATAGATTGGCATGGGCAAGAGCCTTTCTACATGAGCTCACAGCGCTGACACTTGGGAGGATGATCATATACATAGATCCATCTATCATCTTACTTCCAGCTTATGGTAAGAGTCTTGTGTTTACATTTTCTGATCTACATGCTCTTATCATTATGTTGTAGTGCATGGCTCCTCAAAAGAGCAGATTTTTCATGTTGCTCCATGAGCAAAGTTGGGCCAAACCATATGATGGAGACAGCCATCTTTCACATGGCCTTGGGAAAATGTTTTTCCATTATACACATGATCAGCTAATTCATATAATTAGCATTGTACCTCAAAACATTTTGCCTTGTACATTTCTTAAGCAGCAGTTTGCAAAACTGCGTTATGCACTCTTGGGAGACTGTTGGTACTTTCCAGCACCAT
Source organism: Pinus albicaulis (assembly GCA_034641835.2). Classification (NCBI taxonomy): domain Eukaryota; kingdom Viridiplantae; phylum Streptophyta; class Pinopsida; order Pinales; family Pinaceae; genus Pinus; species Pinus albicaulis. The sequence goes on along the minus strand of CM076577.1, from coordinate 215,437,065 downwards.
ATGAAACCGTCAGTACTTCCTCTATTTTGATGAGGAGAATGTTTCCATTTGCTGATATTTTCCATGTTATTATTGGGAGCATGATTGGTGAAATGACACATGAGTTGAATGTGTCTTTGAGGGGAGGAGATTCCCGTAGCTTTTACATTGCATGTTCTAGTGGGAACATGAGGCGAGACATGGCCACCACAGCCACTTATTTGCCTTCTTTGGAGGTTGGCCATGAGCTTGATGATGATATCCATCCATTGTATATATGTGGGCATGTATCTGATTTTTTATTTCTAATTCACTCATCTATTTACTATTCAGTAGTAGAGGTGATATTTTCTATACAATGCTTGCCATGTTATTTTTTGCAGTTGCAGTGGATGAGATTGCATTGTAGCCCTATGAGAAATTGTTTGTACCTTGATGCACATGGTATAACCTACATAATACATGTCATTGGGGTATTCTATGATGATCATGTCCTACTCATCATGGAAGAACTGTATTGGGCCAGCCGGATTATCATTGATGGAGGAGAGATACTTGGAGGATTGCTCTTCATTTTTCCAATTGAGGGAAATATTTTTACAGCCCATGATCAGCACACACTCTACACTTGTCACAATTGAAGAGGAGGACAGCATGAGGCAAGCTATAAGGCTTTCCATATTCAGATTTGCAGCCCACCTTCATTTCCGAAGCTCAAGGTGGAGGGAGATTTCTGTGAGTTGCCATGTTGGGAGGAAACTTATGTTGTATGGATGATTGCTTGGGGATGGGAGATTCATATGGGGATGATGAGTCCCATTATACATCATATCTCATGCCTCAAGGGGGCCCTTAGACAGCCCATTGTTTCCTTCATGGATATTTGCTTCTACATGACAGCTATTTGGGGATGTTCACCAAAGGCTAGATTGCATATGTTGGAGGGACAACCTGAACACTTGATTGATGAAATAGCATCCTTTTCTTGGAGGATTTTATCATGCATGGATGCTACAGGGAAAGTAAGGGGAATTAAATCATTTTATCCTTGTACTTGCTTGAGGACAAGCAATCTTTGAGAGGGGAGGACTGTAATGTTCCCAATTTTTATGGAACATTAATTTTGTATAGAAGATAAATAAAATGGGTAGGAGACCCATTCATTTGATGAATAGGTAATAAAAATCCTCTTGATATGAAGGAGGATCACTTTTGGAGCTTTATTTCACACCTCCATCTGTGAAAGGGGGCTTTTGCAAGAAGGCAAGGCCAGGTTTGACCAAGTCAAACTGTGCAGTAGCATGAGGTGGAGAGCACATTGTGGGCCAGCGCAGTGGGATAAGGAGGGAAGCTTCTAGAGGAAGGAAACCCTAATGAGTGGGTTCCATTGAGATGGAGCTCAAATTTTTTAAAAGGAGGGCAAGGTAGCCATTGAGGATCATGTTGAGTATTATTGATCTTTGGTCCGGTGGACTTACAGCAACTTCTTGCTGGTTAGCAAGAATTGCCGGAGGAATTCTTGTTTAGGATTTGTTCCCATTCTTGAGAGGCCTCTTGAAGGTTGTTCTTCATTCTCCACATTCCATGGCTCAAGGCCAAAGCTACTATCTCCAGTGACAGCGTTATTCTTGTTAAGGAGTGTTCCTGCATTGAAGAGAGTTGTAGTGGAGGACATCTACATCACTTCCAGAGCTGGTTTTCAGAGGAAGGGAGTCCCTATCCCTTTGAGGATTTAGTGAGGGAGATTTCAGAACATTATTGCAGACTTTGGCACTGAGGCCATCTCATTCCTTGCCCCCACAGCGCAGTTCACCTAGTGACTACGTTATTTTCTTGAGAGCATTTGTAGTGGGGCTCTTGCAGATTTTTGGAGGGAGAGATCTTTGATGAAGGGATCAGCCTTTCATTCAAAAGATCCATTGGAGGAGTCATATTCAGATTGAGCATCATCTACAGCCATCTCTATCAAGTTCTATTTCTGAGTTGCACCTGCTACCCAACAACTCCGGCATTTTGCAGATTTTGGGTTCTATGATCAATCCTTCCAGGATTGATAGGAGGTAGCCTTTGGGAGTTGATGTCTTCACTCCTAATGTTATTTTTTACCATATCATTGTATATCTATGCAATTGGAATTTGTAGCATGAATTTTCTCTTTAAAACTACGTTGTCATAGCTATGGTTTATATGTGTAGCAGAGTTTCTTTCATGATTTATGTACTCTTCTTTTGAGGCTTGGCATTGTACATCTTGAGTATCATTTCCCTCAAGATTTGTATACATATGTTGCTGCTATTATTATAATGAGATAACTATGGATTCCTCTCACATTCTATGAGTATGTGTCACTGCTATTTGTCAATTGGTGTATTTTCTTATTGTTGTAGCTCTATCTTGAGGCATTCTCAATAGAGTAGCTTGTTCCTAATAGGAAGTCTCACATAGCTATAGACAGAGTCTATGAAGGGCCAGGTATCCTCTCGATCTCACTCTCTCTTTAGAGGTTACATACCCGAAAAATTCCCCCACAGTCTATCTCTGGAATAGACTTGTGATATTTCTGAAAAAGGAATATTACAGTGATGACCATTGATCCTCAAGAGACAGTCAAAACACCTCAAGAAAAAATTCAAAGCTCGTTCATTGCTGGGTATATTGACAAATTTTTTAACACACAAGGATTTGAATTCATCCCGGCCTACCCAACATATAAAATTGTAATATTCCAAATAGGAAATAAACAGTAATACAAAGAAAAATAAACAAAAACTATAGCTAATAGAGATGCACCACAAAAATAATAGCAAACATTTCAGACAATTTGAGCCATTTTATTATATATCTGAGAATAGGTAATGAGTACAACAAGGTGATCAGAATGATGGCACCTTGGCTTGCTCAAGGAAATCTGAAATAACGCTCCAAACCCTAATATGGTTGGCTAATTTTCCTAGTGATTGTGTAATATCCTGAGTTGTTGCTACTATTGGAAAGTGTTGCTTCTGGTTGGAATAGAGCTTCTCTTTGGGGTTGTTTCGCTGGTCAGAAAATTCTAAAACTTCAGCTATGAAATCTCCTCCCAAAACCAAGAAAAACCTATGAAGAAATTTTGGAAAGGCTAACCCCGGAATTTGACCCCTTAGGAAAATTACACACTCCTGGTGAGTACGCTGGTCTCTAAACTTTATGTTTGGAAATGTTGGCCTCTCTCTACTCCAAAATACTACTTTTGAAGGGTTGATCCCCTCACACTACTCTCGAATAAAACTCCTTAATCTCCCTCTATCCCTGAGCTGCGCTCCTCCAAAACATTAGGGAATTTTTTGAGGTCTAAAATGGGCCTCATAAGAAAAATGTACAACAAAAATAAACTTTATAACAACCAATAGGATTCAATATGATGATGTCATCCATAATGGATGATTCACCATTTTTGAGTAAAAAAGTAAAAATATTAAAAAATAATAAAATAATAAAACTACTTTTTCAACTCGTATTTTAAACTTATCTCCCAAAATTTTTACTCAAATTTCGAGCGGGAGTACTCGTTGGATGCGGAATTTAATTCCTCATCCAAGGAGTACCCATGTTGCATACTTTTGATGAACTCTTCTACACGAAAAATGAGAAATACATAAAAAAAAACGTGATTGTAATCACGTTTTTTTATGTATTTCTCATTTTTCGTGTAGTAGGACCCATCAAAAGTATGCAACATGGGTACTCCTTGGATGGGGAATTAAATTCCGCATCCAACGAGTACTCCCGCTCGAAATTTGAGTAAAAAATTTGGGAGATAAGTTGAAAATATGAATTGAAAAAGTAGTTTTTCATTTTCCTCTAAAATTTGATGATGTCATCAAATCTTATTAGATTTTTTCCACGTATTAATTTATTCTCTCCTTGAGGCCCATTTCATCTTAGACCTCAAACTCCCCTAATGACCGCATAACCTTCGTGAGTGGTCACGCCCGAAGACTGCGTAACTCCTGGATGGATGGTTCTACTTTCTCTACTTTGAAAATTGAAGCTAAAGTTCCTCACCTGAGTGGGCACTCGAAGTCCCCCGAGGTTGAGGTTGGGATCTCCACTCAGAGACACCCACATGTTGAACAACACTTGCAGACTTAGATAAACAGCGTAAGCGTGCTCAATATCTGATAGACAGAATTCTGAAGATGAATAACAGAATGAATGAGAAGTTAGGCCCTCATTCCCTTTTATTCTTGAGACCCTAACATTCCCTTGGGCCCCACTGTGTTGTGATGTCCTCCTTTTCAATGTTGTCATGGCCCACGCTGCCACTAGGCTACCTAGCCCATGATGCATCTACGATGTCCCTCTCCCTGCATGGTCAATTGGTCCCCCTGGGCCCCACGCTAAAACAATTATGTTCGCTAAGTGACTTTAGGGATATTATTTCTCCTAACTTGGGTTATGGGTCCCAGCACCCTTTTATTTATGGATGAACATTAGAAAAGAAAATTTTGAGCAAAGTTTAATATTTCCAATTAGTTGCTTCTAATTGGGAATATTACAGTCCTTCTCGCCAAAATGTTTCTTGTCCTCAAGAAACTGCAAATATGGATGCTACAGGATATTCTCACTCTCCCAAGTGGCATCCTCATCCAGAATATTCCTCCATCTCACCAAATACTCCTTAATTGTCCTGCTTCATAACTGTCTCTCCCGGGTGTCTGAAAATGGCTTCTAGATATAACACCAAATGCCCCTCATCATCTATAAGTGGAAGCTCCCCTATTGCAGTCACTTGCTACCCCAAAGCCTTCTTCAGGCATGATACATGGAAAATGTTATGTATCCTACTCCTTGTTGGCAGTTCCAACTCATAAGAAACATATCCTACACGTCGGATCACACCGTAAGCGAGGCTTAAGCTTCTCAGCTCCCTTTTGCTTCAGCGTAGACTACCTGTAAGGCTGAAATTAGAGGTAGACCAAGTTGCCTACCTCAGATTGTCTCTCTACCCACCCTATATTTTCATACAGCTCCTGTTGGTTCTGCGTTGTGGCTAAGTTTTCCTTAAGAGCTGAAGTATATCTTGGCTCTCTTGGATCCATTCCTTGGCCTTGGGGGCCTTGCTAGCTCCAAACATAACATCAGAAAAATTCATAGCATGATATCCATACAAAGCATAAAATGGAGACATACCGATAGACATATGGAAAGTAGTGTTGTAGCAGTATTCTCCCAAGTGAAGCCAATGCAGCCTTGCCTTTTGCTACCCCATGACATAGTTCTGCAAGTAGCCTTCCAACCAATTTTTCACTATCTTCGTCCACCCATCTATCTGTGGGTGATATCTAGTACTATGAGTTAACTTTGTACCCACCAAACGAAAGAGCTCCTGCCAAAATCCGCCCATTAAATGGTTGTCCCTGTCACTGACTATGGTCTTGGGAAGACCATGTAATCTGAAAACATCACAGAAAAATAGCTTGCCCACTTGTGAAGCTGTGTATTGCACTGATATAGAGAAGAAATGGGCGTACTTTGTTATTCAATCAACAACCACAAAGATGCAATCCTTTCCCTGCACTGTGGGCAACCCTATAATGAAGTCCATAGAGATATTTTCCGACTTTCCTTCCGAGATGGGAAGCAACTATAGCAAACCAGTAAGGTGGTCATCTCCCCCTTATTCCTTTGACACACTTCGCACTCCTTGACATGTCAGAGTACATCCTCCTTGAGGCCTCTCCAAGAGAACCTCTCCCTAATGGCCCTGTAGGTATTTTTGAATCCCTGGTGGCCTGATAGTCGAGAATAATGGGATGCATGCAATATCTTCTCCTTGAGCTGGGAATTCCTAGTCAAGAAGATCTTGTCTCGGTAATAGATGACCTCATCCATCACCTTGTACCTATCATCTGTAATCTAGCCATCTATTAGCTCACAGGAAAATTGGTCCTTGGAATACTCCACCAGCAGTTGAGCCCTCCAATATGCATCTAATCTCATCAAGGATAACGTTGATGGCCTGCATGACAAGGAATCTTCCACCACATTGTTATTCCCTTTGACATACTCAATATCAAATTCATAGGCCTGAATCTTACTGACCCACTTATGTTGCCTCTCCTGCAACTTCTTCCGCTCAAGGAAAAACTGGAGGCTGTTGTGATCAGTCCTCACCTGAAACTTGTTACCTACGAGTTATTGTCGGAACTTGTCCAATGCATGCATAATGTCTAGCATCTCCTTGTCATATATTGGATACAACCTCTCATGTGGTAGTAGCTTCTAGCTCTCAAAAGCTATAGGGTGGACCCCCTGCATCAACACTATGCCTACTCCTTCCCCTGAAGCATCACACTCCAGAATGAAGGGTTGCGTGAAGTCTGACAAAGCCAATACCATAAAACTACTCACCATCTCCTTGAGCCTGTCAAAATCCCTCTGTGCAGTATCAGCCCAGTGAAATTAACCCTTCTTGGTAATATCTGTGAGGGGTGCAGCAAGTTGAGAAAACCCTTTGACAAATTTGCAGTAGTAGGTGTAGATGCCTACAAATCCCCATAGCTCTGTCACATTCTTCGATTTCGACCAATCTCGGATGGCCCGAATCTTCTCCTCATGGACTCCCACCCCATCCACATCAATGATGTGCCCTAAGTAGAGAATATTTTTCAATCAAAACTCATATTGGAGAACTTAGCATAGAAATTCTCATCCTCCAAAATACACAGTACAACCTCAATATGCTATAAGTGATCCTCCCACGTGTGGCTGTATATGAGGATATCATAAAAGAAAGCTAACACAAACTTCCTTAGTTAACCATGGAAGATGTGGTTCATGCAAGACTGAAAGGTGGTTGGTGCATTGGTTAGCCCGAAGGGCATCACCAAAAACTCGAAATGGCCATAGTGGCACTGAATGCAGTCTTGGGGGCGTCCTGGTCCCTCACCTTGATCTGATGGTACCTCGACCTCAGATCGATCTTGGAGAAGAAATTTGATCCCCTCAGCTCATCCATCAACTCCTAGGGATGGGGTATCTATTCTTCATGGTATTTTTGTTGAGTGTTCGGTAGCCAATGCACATCTGCAATGTGCCATCCTTCTTCTTCACCAGAACAACAGAAGAAGAAAATAGGATAGTATTGGGTCAGATGTGTCCCAGTGCTAATATCTCATGGATAGCTCTCTCAATCTCATCCCTGTAGGCATTGGGGTGCCTATAGGGGGTGGTGATCACTACCTGGATCCCCTGCTCCAACTCGATAGTATGCTCAAACCCCCAGTCCGGCGACTTCCCCGGTGGTATGTCCCAAAAACCCGTGGAGTATATGTCCAATATCGACTACACATCAGTGTGTACTGATTAACATGTGACTCCTGCCTCTGAAATATGCAGATCTACTACCCACTCTATGTCCCCCTTCTGAAATTTTTCCTTCATCCGTTGTGCTGAAACTATCTAAGGAGGGTTTTGTGGTGGATTCGACACACGGGTGTACGAAATCGCACAAGTTTAGAGAGTGTGGTCTACCCTCTAAAATATAGGTAATAGGCAGTATCTGGGGGGAGCTCAGAAGTATAAGACTTAAATGAAGTAATACACTAAAGTATTCTCTGTTAAAAAAATAAAACTAAAAACACAAAAAGAAGCTATATAGAGAGTTCCAAACAGTAACAAGATAAACAATGGCTCGATGGCCTCTTCTTATTAAATTCTTGGAATGAAAACAAATCTTACCCACTTGCCAAAGGGCCTAGATAGTGGCTCTAGGACCCGATGCAAGGATGTTTTTCCTTCAAGTTTTGACTTCTGACGCAGTCTAACTCTCTCTCTCTGCTGCAATGGACTAAGATTGTTGGGTGGCCAACAATCGAGTCCTCTTCTTCAACTCCTTGGGTCACACAAGATGCTGGTGTTGCTTGGGAAACTTTGGCCAGCATAACTTTGTGATCACCCATTGTTCATCTCTTGGTGCGTTTATATAGGTGAGCTTTCAAACCTCCTTCCCTCCCTTGGTACATGGTGGATGGTGACCCAAGGGAGGGGCATGATTCCATTGTGTGCTGAAATATGCTTTTGTGTGCTCACACAATGCCTAAGGAGGCGTTGGTGCTGTCCTTAGGCGGCTTTCACGTAAGGAAAAATTGTCCTTTGCTTTCTTTTGGTCCCGGAAAGAGACTTTTTTCTACTTCCAGGAATGCGCACTTATCGGGCTCCGGTGTGCGCAGAAGGCACTCTTTTTGAAGGAAAAAGCGTGCATTTGGGCATTTATGACTAGTTCAAATTTGATTTTCTCAAAACCTTAGAGATTTTAAATACTTCTTGGTTCCATAATGTATCCCTGTCCTGTAAATCCTTAGCCTCAACATTACTGTACGATTTTCCAGTGTTAACAGTTTCCCCCTAATGTGTGAGTTCTAGGAAGAACTTTATAGCTGAAATACATTATAGTTTCTTTTCCGTATCATACAGAGAGAGAGAGAGAGAGAGTGAGGCTTGTGTGTAGAATAGACAACACCTTGCACCGTTTCTGAGATAACCATGGCCTAAGGGACCCCCTGTAAGCAGAAAAAATATACAACATATTTGCAAAATTTCAACAGGGCGGGCATGTCCCATGCTCGTGATGCTATGGCTAGTTAAACAAAATTGACAGATACATGTGTTGTCTGTGCCACTATTGTGGTAGTGATGTTGGTGGTTGTTGACGACGACTGTTGACGCCCTCAGGGGCGTTTTTTATTTGACGATGGGTGGAATGTGGTACCCTTATGCGTAACTTTGGTATGGCATATTACTGTGCTATGTACGCATATGTACTGGTTGGGGCATTTCCGTGTAAGCATTGTTGTTAGAGACGCTTATAAAGGCATGGTTCTTCGACAGATCTTGATCAAAGTGCAATGGTTGTAAGGTACGATACCATCTTGACATGAAAGCTTTTGCTGTAGTCGAATGTCAAGAGGATCGATGACATCTATGGACAGTCTCCCATAGTGCCACCCGAGGATACCCCTTTGCATGGGGAGGGGTCATCCAAGGTACCACTTCCTTTTTGGAAAAGAGGTGTTGATGTCGACAAAAAGGAAGCCTTAACCAAACCATAATGGGTTTAACATAGGCATGTTGGTGAGCGGTAGCTAAAAACGGATGATGGAGATTCAATGGCCCGAGGTCAAAGTATAATTGAGCAGCTTGGCGGCAGTCATAGGTATTTCTGAAGGGAAAATTCCCTGGAGTCGATAGGACTTCCAGGGCAGGTATGAACTGGCTATGATTGTCGTAATGGTGCATGCACGAGGGGTATGGAATACTTCGACCAAGGGAGATGTGGGACTGCTGCCATGGGAGGAAAAGTGCAAAATGAAGGTGAAGAGGCGAAGGGCATTGTTTGTCATCTTTGTACGCTCACCAAAAGAATAAAATAATTGGGTTTGGTTTGTACAAAACACATAGATGGGTACCCCAAAACATGAAATAGGGTCGCTCACTTGATGGTGTGAGGACGGTGTTTTGCTGGGGGTAGGGGTCCCATTGGTTGGTCTCATGTGCAAGATTGATGAAGCGGAAGATGTCGTAGATGGGTTAATGTTTGATGGAGGTATGGTGGGCCAAATACGGTGCACGAAGGTGCGCTTTAATTCTGCTTGTACAACCTGATCGTCCGAGAAGGGGGGTAGTTTAAAATGGTGAACTTGACCTTATGCATGGTATATGGATGGGCATGAGGTGCTTCCCGGACTAACAATGGTATGGCCATGGCATCACTTGTGCAGTGATGTATGATCTACTTGAGATGACGATCACCATGGAGGGGAGGCTCTACCGACCATCGCAGACATTTATCATATGCAGGGTGAGGTGATGATAAACGTGGTCGGGTATGAGGATCTTATGGTTTATTTTTTATGGAGAAATGATGTCAGGATATACAAATTTTTCTGGGACTCTATCATGCTAAGGGTAGAATGATACCTGCTTCGAAACTTTCAGTGGTCGATGTTGTGAATGGTTTCCAGGTTCTTCCTGGAAAAAACAACTACCTCAAGTGAAAGCATCTTCTTTTCATCCAATATTATTGAAAAACATGAATTTTGGAAAGGAAGATGGGAGGGTGCATACCTGTCAGCGTTGAAAAAAATATTTTTCAGGAGTGCGAATGTGTGGCATTGCCTCTGTTTGTTATGGAGTGTTTATCACAGTGCTGCTTTCAGTCTAGTGATCAGATATTCTCAGCTCCAGTTTTCCCTTGGGAGTTGTTACTTGGCTCCTAGTTTTGATTTCAGTTGGGGTTGCCCCCAAACTGAGATCAGGGGGGCGTTTCCGGTTATTGCCCCTTGTCCAGGATCTCCCTTTTGTTTGTTCCTCGGCTTATTTTTGCATCACTTGGAGGATTTTCATAATTCTCCTGGTTGTATGGTTGTTGATGAGCCTAGGAAGGCTTGCACTAGATTGAATGGCGCATTACATTGTGCGATTGGTCCATTCTGTGCGTGGAATGGGGGATATCATTTCCCTTGTCCCTAGTTGGTATATGAGTGCCAAGGTGACTTTCATCATAGTTAGGTTGTGATACGTTCTAAGTAGAATCGTATGAGTATCCAGGGTATATGATTACTACTGCCTAGGTTTCCTTGGGCCAACGACCTGATCGAATCGTCTGCAGAATCGACATGCATGGTATCACTGCTGCCTAGGTGATCTTGGGAAAAATACCCGATCAAACCGTCTGCAGAATCAATGCGCATGGTACTACTGCTGCCTAGGTGATCTTGGGTCAAAGACCCGATCAAGCCGTCTACAGAATCTACCTACCTGGTAACTCCCTGAGTATCATGGGTGTTACTGCTACCTAGGAGATCTTGGGTCAAATACCCAATCAAGCCGTCTGCAGAATCGACGCACATGGCCACTCCCCAAATACAGATTATTGCCGCCTAGGTGACCTTGGGTCAAAGACCCGATCAAACCATCTGCAGTAATCAATGCGCGTGATAACTCAAGAGGATGAGGCAACCAGGTTCCCCTATTCTTGGTTGGTGTATGGTGGTTTGGGGAGAGGTGGTATATCAGGGGGTCGTTCGGGTGACCTTTGTTCTTCTTGTACGTACAAGATGATGCGTGGCTCGTCATTAATAGACTGGATGGAGGGATCCTCTTGATAGGATTGCTTGATCGCGTGTAAGGCGTCCCTATACCATGGTATTTCTAGACAGTGGTGGGTATAATGCCCATAGGTGTCACATAGGGCGCATGCGTGATTGGTACGCAGCGGTTTTCCTATACTTTTGGTGGCAAGTTCCTTATTACGGGAATGTTGTTTTGAGGTGCCTGCCTTGCAGCCGAGGAGTGGTTTTAACTCGTACAACTCTAGGCATATGTGAGTAGGGTGTCCTGTGACATCACATATAGTGCAGGCTGATGACTCCCACTATATGGTGGGGGTCACCACTTTCTTTCCTTTCTTGCCGATTTTCTTTATCATGGTTGCCGGTTTCACAGTGTGGATTTCCCTTGTGGGGGCGGTTTCAGCTGCTACTTGGGTAGGTTGGGGCTCCTCGGGACCGGGGGGATTTAACCCAAACTCAGTGACGTTGGTAGATGGTGTTCCTGGAGGGGGAACGAGATACCACACTGGGAATGCTAATGATATGTTGGGTAGTACCAATGTTGCCAAGACCTGCTGGGAGGTGAAGCCAGGAGGTGGGTATAGGAAAGGAGTTTGGGAGGCGACATAGACTAGGGAGGCTGTAGTAGCTGATGCCTCGGTGTCGTTACTGCTTGAGTCTATGTCCTGACTAACCTCAGTGCTTGATGTGGACATCATGCACACCGGGGCCCCTATGGCATCGGGCGATACGTCAGGGATAATAGGAGGATATTCTAGTAATGAGCCTAGGACGGACGACATTTTGAATTGGCCAAGGCCATATTCTTGATACCATAAAATACCATCAGTGGCTATGCCTACATAGGGTAGAACCATATTTGTGCTGGTCAAAGGACACTTTTCAGTGTGCGTCAGTTGGTCTACTGTAATGATTCGATCCTCGTGGGGAAACATCATGATGCGGAAAACGGAGGATGTTATGGTAGACATGGCGTACATGTAACTCCGCCCAAGGAGTATATTGTAATCCAAGTGAGTGTCCAAGACTTCGATGTCTATGTGGACCGTTTTCCTAGCTAAGCAGGCTGGTACATTTTGGAAGAGACCGACGGGGGTCGAGGGCCGGCCGTCGTATGCTCTGAGTGTGATGACGGAAGGTTTGAGTTCTAGGGCTCCTAACTTCTGCCATACATTCTTTTACATGATGCATGTGGATGCACCCTCGTCAATGACACATTGGTGAATAGTGATATTTTGTACCGATACTGGTATTTGGAAGGCGACCATGGAAGGAAGCCTAGGGGTGGATTTATCTAAATCAAAAGCCATCATGCACGTGTCATCAGGGTTGATGGCGCCTAATGCGGAAAGCAAGGCTTTCCGTTGCTTCGGGCACGACTGCAGTACCTCCAAAGTGGACATAGCAGTAGGTGACTGGGCTAAATCATCTACGATTTTGTAATTGTGGGCTACTTTGGAGTAGTTACCTGCTCGCCTATTAGGCCCTTTAACCATTTTTGGCAATGGTTCCAAAGGAATCTTTGGAATGGTCAAAAGTGAAATCGGCACAGACGTACTAGCCCTTGACGTACCAGCATCTGGTGGGGTGTCATAGTTGCAATTATGGGTTTGGAAAAACATTTCCTCCCCAGCCATGTAAATTTCATGGTTGTTTTTCTCAAAATCGTTGGGGTTTTGTTGCTGAGTGCTAAACGTTCCTTAATGGGGGAAGGGTTCTTGCATAACTGCAATTTTCTGGGAAGATCCTCCTTGTCCTCGGTTACTCTGAAGCTTTTTAAGCTCAGGGAGTTCAGGAAAATGGTGAGTATAGTGCCCGTACTCACCACATATCGAACAAGAATGGCTTTTTCGTAGAGGTGGCCTTTTGCCTTGCTTTTGGGCATTGCTTGGCTCCTGGTTCTGGTTCTGGTTGGGGTTATCTCCAGCCCAGGTTTGTGGTGGGAGTTTTTGGTTGCTGCCTCCCTGTCCAGGGTTCCCTTTAAGTTTTTTTTTTTACCTTTATTTTGACCACGTTAGAAGGGTAATTCTCCTGATCATACTGGTGTGGTTTATTTTGGGATGGCTGCACAAAGTTCACCTGTGCATTGTTTTGCATCGGTGGGTTATGTTCTTGGGACTGAGCATATTGTTGTCCCATGTTTGCACCTGGTCGTTGGGGGGGAGTTCTTCTGTCATTTTTTCTTCCTGCATACTAGGTCCCCTCAGCTGGAGGGTAAGGTCCTTTTTGGTGATACGTTGGCGCCCCATTAGTCAAATTTTGCTGCTGCATATGATGACTTTGAAATCCGGGTTGAGACATGTTCTGGGTAGACCCATGTGTGTAACTGGGAGTCTGACTGCTGCTGCCTAGGTACCCTTGGTTCATTGACCCAATAAGTCCGTCTGCAGAGTTCGACGCACTTGGAAATTCTTGATAAGATTGCAGGTGCGGGGCATTAGGCAGGATATTGTATATGTATCCTGATTACGTATAGATCAGTTCAAGTTGTTGGGCTTTACTGATTGTGTCCTCTTCGGATGTGGGGTTACATTGCGCCACATCCTTTGGAATCTCCAGCGTCAGAGTTTTCAAGAATAAATCTAAAAGGACTCGGTCATCGAGTTGTGCTTTGCATAAGCTACGACACCGTCTCCACTCATGAAGATGTTCAAAAATGTGGGTAAAGGGGGATTGTCTGAAATGAGTCAGTAAATCCATTCCCGAATCGTGGTGAATGGGTAACTGAAAGTATGTGAGGAACACATTAGCGAGGGTGTTAAAGGTTCTATGTGAAGCAGGGGGTTGCTCAACGTACCATTTCGCGGCCACTCCCATGAGAGTGCATTGAAATAGCCTCAATCGAATAGTATCATCAATGATGTTATTCGATGAGCACCACAAGTGAAATGTCATTATATGATTCCCTGGGTCTTTCGCTTGCTTGCCCTCAAACTTTGGTATGTCTGAAGGGAGCTTCGTGGGCATGGGAGGAAAATTGGGGTCGTGTGCGATGGGGTCATTGGTGAGCTTGGTTAAATCCGGTAGATTTAACGCTGCTAAGAAGGGTGAATGAGAGGTTGACACCATGGCAACGTGTGAAGACACAAAGTTCTGGTTAGAACGAGGGTTATTCTGTGACGTACCCGGTTGTGAATTCAGCTGGCTTCCCGTATGGGATGCACTCTTCTATCCCCTAAAGGACGAGGGGGGAGTGATGTGCGCTGTGGTGTTGGGAGATTGACTACGGTTCCCAACTAAGGTTGCTCCAAGAAAGGAGGAACCAACCACTGTGGCAACGTTCTATCTTTGACGCCCAAACGGCAAAAGACCTGGAACCCCTCCCGATAATGAGGGGAGGTCCAAAAGACGCCTGGACTGACGAGGTTCCGTTGGAACCGTTTGAGGGTCGTCCAGGTTAGGTTTTGGAAAAAAAAATTGAGGAGATTGAGTCTGTGATCACTACAATTTTATGGCCACATACATAAGACAAAGCTAAAATGAAATGAATTTTCCTTTAACTTAGTCTATGTGAGCAATCAAGAAAAAAATGGTTTTGTTTGTTTGCGCGTGATACTCAAAAAATCCTAAAAGACCTAATAACGTCCTCACAAACTCAAAAGTAACTGGGCCTTGAGAGGATTTCTTGCGAGTGTTGGCACAACGTCCCGAAAGAACTGGCGACGCCCCCAGTCAGCCAAAGAGAATCAACCAAGGTAAGGGTAGAGGGTCTGGCGCTTACCTGCACCGTCACCTATAGGGTAAAGGATGCCCTAGTTTTGGCCACTAAGAACCACCGTCCCACGTGAGCGTTCGAGTCTTGGGCTTCTTGGTAGTCAGCTAATAGTACCGAGTATTAGTCGGGTTAGGTAGCCCCAACTGATACCGCGCGCACTACGCCTAAGCCTAACCCCCTCTGAATCGGGTCTCTGCCACGCTTGGGTTTTCTTTTCCGTGGGCTGATAGGTGGATTTTAAAGCTCCCTAAAAATGAAACTTCTATGTTTCAAATGTGAATTGTGATCAAGGCGGCTTATTGGATGCCTACCCCCTTGATCCTAACTTAAACTATAACTTCTCTTGTGGCCCCTGTGGGGAGAGTTTAGTGAGTTGGTTTAAGTTATTTTTAGGTGGCTTTCTTTTCATAGTGGGTGAATGTGTGTGAGCGTATGGTGAACAATCTCATAATTTGAACTTTTGGATATCGGTGATCCTTTAAAAAATTCCCCTAGTTAAACTATGTGACTTTGTTCCTTGCTCAAATAAAAATCATTTGCGGATAATGGGCCACTTCCAAAACCTCCTAATTAGTCTATGTGAGTGACTAAAGGGAGATGGAAAATCACAAATATAGAGTTTTCATATTCTTTTCTAGGGTCACCCACTGGCGCAAAGACAGCAGAGATTACTTGCTCTAACTTGCGATTCAATCGTAGTCCCAAAATTTCCTAAATGCAAAAATTGAAATTTAAACTAAACAATTTCTACACTAGCTTATGCATGTGCGGTCATGAGCCACTTACTTGGACTAGTTAAACTAAGTGTGCATACCAGAATTTGCAAAAAACATAAATTGTTCGGAAAGCAATGGTTAATTTGCCCCCTACTTAAACTATGTGAACACTTTTTGCAAAAAACCAACTTAAATGAAAACTAACTAAATGCCTACAAAAAGCAGTGAAAATCAGTCTTCAGAAGCTGTGGGGTATCAACATAGGTGTTGGCAGATACATTAGGGGTTTCCCAACACACTTACAAGCAAAAAAAATGTAGAAGATAGGGATAAAAACTCTCTCTGCAAATTGTGGGCAAAAACCTCTGACAGGTGTGCTTTCCTGCGCGCAGGTCACTCATGAACGCGCGTCTATGTGTAAAAACTGCGCGCAAAATTTCTGCAAGTGAAAAAATTAGAAGCTGCCTTCTTCAGTCTGTCACCTTATTGAGTCTAGGGACTGCAATATGGGTCAGAGGACAGTCAGCTCCACTCCAGCATAGACTAAGGGTCTCCTGCAAAAGAAGGCACAACCACATAAACTTGAAACACGTCAGTGGAGTCGCCAATCCTGTTGTGGTGGATTCGACACACAGGTGTACGAAATCGCACGAGTTTAGAGAGTGTGGTATACCCTATAAACTATAGGTAACAGGAAGTATCTGGGGGGAGCTCAGAAGTATAAGACTTAAATGAAGTAATACACTAAATTATGCTCTATTAAAAAAATAAAACTAAAAACACAAAAAGAAGCTATATAGAGAGTTCTAAACAGTAAGAAGGTAAACAATGGCTCGATGGCCTATTCTTATTGAATGCTTGGAATGAAAAAAAATCTTACCTGATGCAAGGATGTTTGTCCTTCAAGTTCTACCTTCTAACGCAGTATAACTCTCTCTCTCTGCTACAATGGACTAAGATTGTTGGCTGGCCAACAATCGAGTCCTCTTCTTCAGCTCCTTGGGTCACACAAGACGTTGGTGTTGCTTGGGCAACTTTGGCCAGCATAACTTTGTGATCACCCATTGTTCATCTCTTGGTGGGTTTATATAGGTGAGCTTTCAAACCTCCTTCCCTCCCTTGGTACATGGTGGATGGTGACCCAAGGGAGGCGCATGATTCCATTATGTGTTGAAATATGCTTTTGTGTGCTCACACAATGCTTAAGGAGGTGCTGGTGCTGTCCTTAGGCAGCTTTCACATAAGGAGAAACTGTCCTTTGCTTGCTTGTGGTCCTAGAAAGAGACTTTTTTCTACTTCCAGGAATGCGCACTTATCGGGCTCCAGTGCACGCAGAAGGCGCTCTTTTTGAAGGAAAAAGCGCACATTTGGGCATTTATGACTAGTTCAAATTTGATTTTCTCAAAACCTTAGAGATTTTAAATACTTCTTGGTTCCATAATGTATCCCTATCCTGTAAATCCTTAGGCTCGACGTTAATTGATGTCGTCTTCTGCTATATGATTTTCCAGTGTTAACAGAGGGTATGTGTGCATGCCTTTGATCATCACATGCTTCCCATTCTTCTTATTTATCCACTCCATCTCCAGTGTCTCCCAATCTATGGTGACCTTACCTAGCATAATCAACCACTGCACTCTCAATACTACATTGGTATCTGGGATGTCAACCACAAATAAGTGGTATGTCATCGTGTACATTCCCATGGTCACTGCCAACGCTGGAACATACCTCATACACTGCATGGTTCTAGCGCCCGATACCAACACTAAGAAGCCATCAAAACTCGTTGTCAGTATTCCCCTCCTCTATACTAGTTGGGCATCAATGAAGTTATGAGTGGCCCGGCTATCTACCAGAACTAAAACACGTTGTCCCTGAACAGTGCCTCAGACATGCAATGTCAAATACTTAGGAACCCCTCGCAAATATGCAAGGACTCCTCCTGTGGGATCAAACGTTGCCCCTCTTGCTCCTGAGGGAGGTGGTGGTGGATGATCTCCTCTCGGTGCCTCAGCACTGTCCTCTCCCTCTAACTCATCATACTCATATTCTTCTCCCTCACTGTCAAAGAAGAACTCGATGTAATTTTCCTTCTTTGTGGCACATTGATGACCTGGTGCCCATGGCTCATGGCATGTGAAGCATAGCTTCCTCCATCTCAAATCTCTCTAGGTGTCATCTTCCAAAGGCCCTCGGCCCTAGTTCCCTTTCAGCGATGGAACTCTCGTGTCTTTCCCCTTTAGCTGAAATTCCAGTCTCTAGGGGAAAGGAGCTCTATTCCTGGGAAAATCATCCTGCAAGTCCCTTGTCCTCCCAACTACGTCCTGAAGTGTAGCAGGCCTAGTGGACCTGACAAACCGACACAGAGGCTCTACCAACCCATCAATGAACATGTAAATCCTTCTGGTTGTAGACAAGTCTTGCACCATCTCTGAAAGTCTCAAGAAATCATAAATTTAAGTTTCTAGGTTCCCTGTCTGTTTGAGCTTGGTCAGCTCGACAAAATTCTCTTTCGTATCCTTCCGATCAAATCTCTCCACCAATCTCTGAGTGAAATATGCATATGTTGTCACTATTGAGTGACCCAGTGTGGCCATCCCATGGAACCACCAGTCATGGGCTTCCCACTCAAGGTGCAGCGTTGCCACCTTGATGGCTTCCACCTTTGTCATTTGGTTCAGCTAAAAGTAAATGTCCAACTTTTCCACCCAAGCCTTTGTTGAACATTTTGATGACCCGTCATATGTTGGTAAGAAAAATCTGTCCATGGTACATTGCATCTCACCTCCCTGCATGTACCCACCTCCTTTATTCTGGTTACGGGGTCTGTTTTTTTTCTTCGTCTGGCAGAAATCGTGAAAATAGAGAACTTCACCAAAATCTCGAACATATGACTAATAATCTGCAAAATAATCCTCATAATGAGCCATCTCCAGCTCTTGGGGTCCTCCTGTTCTCGTACCTGTAGTCAATAATGTTGGCATAGTGGAATGTGGGGGAGTGCGTAGCACCACCTGCTGCACTGTGTTCTGCTCCTGTGTGTGATGAGAAGTGTCGGACCCTTATCCGATGTGAAATCCCCTTAGGGTCTTACGTTGTCTGTTCTCCCCAGCAATATTCTGACCCATCTCCTCTATTTTTCTAGAGCTCTTGTAGATATTTCAAGAGGATATTATTGAACTCCTTCTCGCCATCTACTTCTTCTGCCATGGGTGATTCCTCCTCTGCATCCTCTACTAGAACGCAGTCCCCTTCACCAAATGTGGGCTCGAGCCTCCGCTCTCTGCTCTTGTACTGATGCTTCCAGTAGGTGATATATTATTTGTCTCTGAGTGTCATAGACTGATCTGCTCCACAGGTTGAGCCAAGTCTATGAGCTCTGATACCACGGTAATATTCCGAATAGGAAATAAACAGTAATAGAAAGTAACATAAAAAAACAACTACAACTAATAGAGATGCACCATAAAAATCGTTGCAAAAATTTCAGAAATGTTGGGACATTTTATTATATTTTTGAGAATATGGAATGAGTACAAGAAGGTGATCATAATTATGGCACCTTGGCTTGCTCAAGGCAAGTTGAAATATCACTCCAAACCCTGCTATGGTTGGCTGCTTCTCCTAGTGACTGCGTAATCTCCTAAGTTGTTGTTGTTGATGGAAAGTGTTTCTTATGGCTAGAATAAAGCTACTCTTTGGGGCTATTCCCCTGCTCAAAAAATTATAAAACTCTGGTTATGAATTCTCCTCCCAAAACCCAGAGAAACCCAAGAAGGAATTCCGGAAAGGCTGACCCTGGAATTTGACCCCCTTAGGAAAATTACGCACTCTTGGTGAGTACGCTGGCCTATGAACTGTATGGTTGGAAATGTTGGACTCTCTATGCTCCAAAACACTACTTGTGAAGGTTTGATCCCCTCACACTACTCCCATACTAAAACTCCTTAATCTCCCTCATTCCCGGATATGCCCTCCTCCAAAATTGATTAACATCTGTGAGTAATTGCACTGCCTGAAGACTGTGTAACTCCTAGATGGATGGTTCTATGTTCTCTACTTTGAAAATTGAAGGTAAATCTCCTCACCTAAGCATGCACTCAAAGTCCCCCGAGGCTGAGGTTGGGATCTCCACTCAGAGACACCCGCGTGTTGAACAGTACTTGCATAATTAGCTAACCAGCGTAAGCGTGCTCAATATATGTTAGACAAAATTCTAAAGATGCATAATAGAATGAATGAGAAGCTAAGCCCTCAGTCATTTTATGCTTGATATCCTAACATTCCCTTGGGCCCCATTGTATTTCATTTTCCTCCTTTGCCACGCTACCCTGCCTACTCTACGTTGTCCTAGCCCACAATGCCTTTGTGATGTCCCTCTCCCTATGATGTCACTTGGTCCCCGTGGGCCCCATGCTAAAATAATTATGTTGGCTAAGTGAATTTAGGGAGATTATTTCTCCTAAGTTGGGTTATGAGTCCCATCACCCTTTTATTTATGGTTGAACCTTAGAAAAGAAAAATCTTAGCAAAAATTAATATTGCCAATTAGTTGTTGCTAAGGGGGAATATTACAAAAATTGTATTAAAAATACAATATATCCCTCCTTTAGATATCTTCTATAGCCCTAAACATAATGTTGTAATGATCATACAAAGAAAAAGGAGAGTTGAAAAATCGCAAGCTTTAATCCCTGGTGATGTGCCCATGGAGATAGTATGGAAGGATCCTCAAGCATATCCATCTCAGGATCTGACAAGGTTGACTCAATTTGCAGGTGCTTATGCATCTGCTACAATTGAAAAAGCTATAGAAGTCCAGCAATTGATTAAAGAAAAGGATTAGAGAATCCTACAGCTAGAACAATAGCTACATATAGAGAAATAGAGCATTAACCATCAATTGCTAACCCAAGTGTCACAACTCCGGCAAAGCATGGATCAATTAAAGTTGCAGCATCAATTTTCCATTGGTGCCAAGGATGATAAAATTCACCAACTACAATTTATAGTGGAACAGTTATAGGATAATCCAAAGCTGGAGTATTTCAAAAAATAAACTTTGGAATTCAACACTTTGTTGGCTCAAAAACAAGTCATATTTTGTCAAATATTGACTAACATCAATGACTATGCTAGAAAAGTGATTCACTAATGAATCAAGTAGCTGACCAGAGGATTAGCTTTGATGAAATTGATGATAAAGTATCTCAATATATCACTTGGAAGGATATTGCAAACAGCAAAAAGGCCAATCTACCCAGGATTGAGGATTCAAAGAAGGAAAATTTATTCAGCGATTGGGAAAATTTAAAACATGCAGAGAGGGCGATATGCATTGCAAGAGATGTTGCCAATAATATTACTAAAATAGTCAGCAACAATATCATTGCGGCCAATTTAATTGATGAATTCCCTCCTGGTTCTATCCCTATTGTGAAAGAATTAATGAAGCAGTGACAAGAGATGTTGAAGACAAAGGAGGAAAACATCATAAAATTGGCAAATCTAGATGGGGAAGAGTACTGGAAGTACTTAATTAAGCCATATAGTCAATGATTAAGGATGTGTTGCCTAACTAACACCTCATCCCACATGAAACCTCCACTATCAGATGTGGTATACGCAGGACAACTATGCATCATACCAGGCCAACCTCTTGAGGTTAAACCCATGTTAGATATCCTTCAACTCAAGCAACGAATGGCCACAAGGACAGCACCACACTCTTGAAGCTAGTCACCCAAAAAACTTTTTTTATGTTTTTATTTCACTTATTTTAAGGAGATTTGTTGAAACCTCCTCAACACTTTATGTATTTTCTATTTGTATACTTTTTATTTTACTTTATAGACCCTTTCACGTCTTTGTAGAAAAGGTTTTCAAATTTTGTAAATAAGGCTTTGAAGAAGTTTCACTTTTGTACTGTTGAAGTTATCTTAATAGAAAAGACTAGACCAAGGACTATTTTCTCATGAGCAGAGTTAAAATATACATGGTACTTTTATCTCTATATTGATGTTATTTTTATGAGAATAATAGTTAAATTTATTTATGATGTTTTGTTATATGTATCTATTTAATACAATCCAACATTAATTCACATATGAACATGCTTAGATTTCTATTTTTCAATACATATACAATACATGCAGTTATTCAATTATTAAATGCAATATGGGCTTAATCAATTGGTTTGATCAACTATTTAATCAAATCAATTAACTTAAATTGTCTTTCATTTCTATAAGTGCTTGATAAATCTTCATTTACATTCACTTAAGATCACATATAAGATAAACATAATTCATCCTGGGATAGAGATAGGTATATATATATATATATATATATATATATACTCCTTTAGCTTGTTGTCACTCCCATTCATCCAAGTCATAGGTAGTTATCAATACCACACTTCCATCCAATTAAAAATTTGGAAACTAGTCCCATCATCCCTAGTCGGAGCCACTATTCCATATAGAAAAGGGACAGTTTTCAAGTCCCTGATCGGGTGGCTATCCCCCGATGTTGTGCAACAATTTTTGAGGCATCGAAAATACCCTACCTATGACAAGGAGCTCTATTCCCTAGTGCAAGTTGTGAATAATTTGAAACACTATATGGTGGGGTACGGATATAGTAATCCACACAGATCAACAACCATTATAGTTCCTAGAGGCCTAGAGTAAGATATAGAAGACTAAGCATTACAAGTGGATGGGGTTTCTATAGAAATTTCATTTAGTGATCAAGTATAAGAAGAGAAACACAAACAATTTTCTTGACGTGCTTTGAAGTTCACCCACACAAAATATCGCAGCTTTGGGAACTCAAGTGCACATGGAGCCAGTCACCCATGATGCATATAGAGAGGCATATTGTAATAGCCTCAGGTTAAAAGTTCATGTAATAAATTTGATAAAGGAAAAAATAAGACCAAGATCATGGGACACGTATTCCAAGTTGAATGTTGGGAAAAGCATCCTAGTGGGTGTTCATTTTGATTTATTATGGCTAAGGAAATTGGCAAAGGCTTTGCAAAGGCATTTAATATTCCCAAATGGGAAAAGCAGGAATATAGTGAAAAATGCTTGAAATAGCAGTGTAAACATCACATCAAAACATGAGACCAATATGGAGACCTTCCATTCATCATAACAGCAATATATATGCATAAAATAATGGGCCACAAAGCATAGAACAAGATACAATAAGCCTCCAATGAAGAAAACCCTCAATATTGAGGTGCCACTACTATATCAAAATGTTGGAGACACTACTACAGCGCAGTCATAGAATCACTGCTATAGTAAATGAGTACACAAAAGATAAAGGGCCGATATATGCCTCAAATATAATGTACAATGAAGTTCAAGGCTCTAAACAACCTCCAGAAAAGAACCCAAGAGGGTCTCCAGGAAAAACACCCAATCATACAATATGAGTTGCAACAAAGTAACTGAAGAGTTATGGCTGACGCTGATATGAAAACAAGAATACTCTCCTCCAATGTATCCTCCAGATGAAAGGTTGTCCCCTTCACTGAAGAAATTACGCTCCAAGGACTTCTTTACTAGCCTCCCAAGAGAAAGGGACCTCCCTCCAATCAGATCTAGCTCAGAAATCACCCAAATCAACCCTCCACAACTTCTACCCTGCAACACAACACAACCTCTCAACAGAAATTGTGTTGTACATTAAGACTGAAGCCTTGGCCTGATGCATGAATGTGGAATGTAGTGAAATTTTCTTCCTAAAGGTCACTTAAGGAAAGAGGTGGGATTCCCGCTCAGGAACACCATGTGCTAAACAACACTGCAATCTTAGCTAAATAGCTGAAGAAAGCTATATTTCTAAACAGACCATATAATCAAAATACCATAAACATAACATGAATGAATATGTCTACCATCCTCTTCCTTATATAAGTGATGAGCTTCCTCACCCTAGTCCCCACTCATTAAAGGCACTACTTACATGCATGGCGTCTCCAACCAAAATTGTGTTGTCCCATAATGAATGCCACTCCTCCATGACAGCGCTGTTGATTTGGTCAAAGTTGACCCGTCTATGTATTTCAGCCCCTTTTCACACACAAGGGTGCTTAAAAAAGCTTCTAAGAAGTCCTCATTTCACGTTAGCAATGATTTTATTCATATTAAGGATATTTATGGGTCTCCATACCCTCTTATTCATCAAACAAGGAAGAAAAAACAAAAATTAATATTCCAACTAGCTCATGGCTAATTGGGAATATTACAAGCAAAGAGGCATTAATTGGAATTTTATTTATGAAACAATGGAAAAATAGGAGAAAAGGGAGATGAAAAGCCACATAATTGCATGGGGATGAAATTGAAGGAAAATTATGGAAATGAAGAAAACAGAGGCCTCAATAATAATAAAAACTTTATGAGGATGAGTTCACATACTTTTGTCAATTCATTTTTGGAGCTATCTATATTCTCTTATAATCTTGAACACTTAGAGAATTATTGGAGCACTCTAGCATTTCAAAAAGAAAGCAAAGGAAGGAAAAGGAATGTCAAAGAAACCCAAGGACAAGCAAGGAAAAGTTGAATGAAGCATCTTCAATAGGAAAAATTATAGGTAATAGGTTGCATGTGTAATTTCCTAGTTGGCTTATGAATGCTTGGTACATGCATGTGAGTATTTGGTTCTCTTTTTGTCATTGGCATGGGTTTCTCCAGGTGTGACAGTGGTTTCAGCCTTACCTTGATATTTCTGGATAGCCATAGTGTGATGGGGTTCTTTTACTTTGTCGAGCTTTGGATTGTCGGATGGTTTTGGAACCGATTGAGGTGGTCTCAGGAAAATTCCCAAGGGCCTAGGAATCCCTTAACTGGTTTTGGTTGGATTGCCTTAAATCCTAAGGGTGGAGACAGGAAAATTCCTCAAGGTATTGGTGAATAAATTTTGAGGCATCCAAGCTTTTTTTGGGTCTGGTAATCCCTTGACCATTTTTGGCAAGATTGCGATAAATCCCGAGGGTGGAGATGGTTTAATCTATAGAAATGCCTTGTTATTTATGTTTTTTTTTTCCTAGTGATCACTTGACTAATTTTGGTGGGATTGCAGTAAATTCTAACAATGGTGGTGGTTTATGTTTTTTTTTGTCCTAGGAATCCCTTGACCATTTTTGGAGGGATTGTGGTAAAACCTGGTTTTTTATACCCTTGTTTGGGCCTAGGAATCCATTGACCAGTTTTGGTGAGATTGCAGTAAAGCCATAGGGTGGAGGTGGTTTGATATTTGGGAAGCCCCGGTAGATTTGGTGTTGAGTCCCATATTCATGTTGGAATATGGCACAGGGGTGATTGCAAAAATAATTATTTGGTTCATCCCAATCTATGGTCGGGTGGTACGTGGAAGTCCCTAACTTGGTTGGTTTTTACATATATTAATAAGAGCTATTTTCCTCTTCTATTTCATGAGTACTTGTACTTGTTATTATGTGCCTTTGATGGTTGTTATATCATGGTTATTATTTTGGTTATATGTTGGTTATAATAATGGTTCCATAACAGGTTCTAGCTATGGCTATTAAATAGCTTTATTAGCTTATGAATGGTTATTGAATGCATGAGCTAAAAAATGTTATTGCAGCTATTCATGAGAGGGAATTATACCTTCTTAATGATTCTCAACTAAGCATCAAACCCCTATGTTCAAATATTCATTCATGACCTATATATTACATGTTCTCAATGTGTTTGATGAAATGATTGTCATGGTTAGGCTTGGTTAGGTCAAGTATCTCACTCAAGTTTGAGTGTTTAGATTTTTTGTTATGTCATTTATGCATATAAGAAGTTACAGGAAGTTATGGCCAGTGGTCTGGAGAATGAACCAGAATTTAGGCTCAAAATCTAGGACTGATGGCCCCTAACTAGAAAGTTTGGGTTGCAACCGGATGGATGCAAGCTTGTGCATGCAATTGGAGGCTTGAAGCCTCATGGAGGCCTTGTTGTGGGTGTGTTTGAGCGACCAGGGCAGGGAAGGAGGGGTCCATCTTAGGGTTTGGCCTCCTGGAATGGTTTCTCATCCTTGTTTGTGGGTGCGGTTGAGCGCCCAGGGTTGGGAAGGAGGGGTCTAGCTTAGGTTTTGGCCTCCTGGAATAGTTTCTCAGCCTCTGTGGGTATTGTAGCACCTGTAGGATGTTTTGGAAGGTTAGTAAAGTCTTAGTTTGTCGATTCCACTTCCTTATATGTACTTAGGAGGTTGAGTCATGTCATAGTAGATTTATGTCTCATGTTTATCTTGGTAGGCTGGTGAAGGTGGGTAAATCTGGGAGGGGTGGTTATAGATTGGTATCAGATCATGGTTCAATACTTGGACTAGATGGGCTAGATTCATGTTGTTATGCATGCATTATTTTGGTTATGGGTATGCATGCCTAGTAGTTCATACATGCATCGCGGTGGTCATTATGTGATTTGTGTCATCACAATGCTATTGGTATGTTATGATGCTAAAATGTTGGCTAATGTGGAGTAGAAAATACAAATTATTAGAGTGAGGTTGCAGCACTGGACCTCAGGGTAAGAGAATATCGTCATATAGGTTTGTATGTTGAGTGTGCAAGTATGTTGGCTAATGGTTGTTATATGCAATATGGTTATATACATGTTTGTCATTTTATTATTGGTGTGGTTACATACATCATAGATGCTAGTTAATCTTTGTGGAATTATGCACGTACGCCGATTATTCATGCATGGTAATTAACTTGTCATTACCTACATTGTGGTCATATGCATTATTATTATGGTTATTGCAGCTAAGATCTTGATGTTATATGTATTTTTCTAATCTAGATTGGCCTGAGTAGATGGTTATGGTTATGATATTCACGTATGATTTGATATACTTGTGATATTGTGTCATACTAATATGGACTAATATGTGCAAGTGTGATAGAATCCCCTGGGATATATTGAGGTATGAGTTTGATTATGTCATCCATTTGGTTTATCTAACATGTATGTTTACATATTTTTTGTACTTTTGATTAATTGCATGATATGAATTTGCATCTATAAGATTGCAGGAAGGAATGGTCATGTTTTAAGATGGTTGTACTAACACAATATGTGTTGAGACAACTAATATGTACTTGCGTGTAAGTGGGTTCTAGTTATAGTATTATGACTAATGATTGTGAGTTGATTATGACATGGTTGTTAGTCATGGTAAAGGTTGATTTCAAATTCATAGACAAGATGTCTTGATCTTTGGAACATGTGACTGACATGTGTGAATAGTTGCAGGGAAACATTCTTGGTATTAGCATGGAAAGGTAGCATATGGTTTGTTATATAACTAACAACTGGGTGATGTGGTAGTACATAGTAAGACTCAATTGTAGCAAGGAAGAAGGTAAAGGAAAGGAATTGGGTAAGAATTCCTTCAGTTATTTTTGGAAACCACAATTCCAAATGAATGAGTGTTTTGCATGAGTCCATGAAGTATTATTAACCTTGATTTTTTCTTGAATTATGTGGATATGTGCTATATTCATGAACATTTATTTGGAAATTATAACAGTCAACTTCCAGTTATGGTTGGATTCATCAAGGAATTGGATTTCCTTGAGAGTTGGTAGATGTATGTGTTCAATTACGGGTCAACATGCTTAGCACAACAAGGTAAGTTAATTGGTATATTGTTATATTTATTTATGCACTGACAGTTATTTTTTTATGGTAGTATGATGCAGGGGATTGCATGGAAAAATTTACTACCATGATATCTTGAAAAATGCTCGGGTTGAGATTTCCCTTGAAAGCACTAGGAACCATGGGGATAGAGTCATGGTGTATGTTGAAAGTTTTTTGCTTTCGGTTCTTTGCGATTTGTTTCTCTTGATTTTTAGTTTTGTTTAATGTGGTGTGCATGGCCATGCCACTTCATTTATAGTGTCATATTTTTATTGGTTTTCACTTATTTCTTCTTGTTTGTTATAGTACTTGCCTTTTTGTTTTAAGGGTCTTGGGAATTGGTTGGGGAAAGATGAAAGGTAATGGAGCTAGGGAGAGTTGAATGAAACCCAAAAGGTAATGTAAGGCACGGATGAACCTCAATGCATGAGTAAAGGGCAGTTTAAGTCAAGAATATGACATTCAATTGGATTGGTTGGGTCCATTAGGATAAATGGACGATGGCAAGACAGTCATGAGAAAGGTAACAAGAAAGGGAAAGTAAATGGATATGATTCATAAGATGCCTTGGCTATGTTGCAATCATTTTTCTCAATGTTTTGCACGGATAAAGCAAGTTCTCTTAACTTCAACCTTATGATATTTGGAAATTGTGTTGTGGTGGTAAGTGAATGGCATGAAGAGGCTCCCTGTTTTACGAGGAATCAAGTGGGAAGAGTAGCCCTGATAGATATATGAGGATAGTATCATGTGGATATGATTTGGTATTATGTGATTATGTTATTCCTATGTTTATGTTATGGACAAGATATGCTAAGGGGTAAAATATCAAAATGAAAGTAGTGTGATCTGTGGCATGTTGGACAAGCATGCATAGTGGAAAGGCACTAGAAGCAAGGTTTCTTGGTAAAGATAGTGTGGCTTCTGGATGTATAGTACTATTTTTATGTATATGTTGTATATATTGTACCTATGGTGTTGTGCGAATGTTATATATGCGATGTTGTGTACATGTGGTACTAAATGCATGTTTTACATGTTGTACTATGTGCATGTTCCATATATGGTGTTGTGTACATATGATGTTGGGTACATGTTGTATATGTGGTATTTTGTATAGATGGTGTTGTGTACATGTTGTATATGTGGTGTTGTGTAGATGAGGTGTGGTGTGCATGTTGTATATACAGTGTTGTGTATATATGGTGTTGTGTACATGTTGTATATGCGGCATTGTGTATATGTGGTGCTATGTACATGTCATACATGTGGAGTTGTGCACTTGCAGTGCTATGTACATGTTGTACATATGGTGTTGTGTGCACGTGGTATTGTGTACATGTTGTGTAAGTGGTGTTGTGTACACATTGTGCAGATGGTGTTGTGTACACATTGTGCAGATGGTGTTGTGTACACATTGTTCAAGTGGTGTCGTGTACATGTGGTGTTGTGTACACGTTGTGCAGGTGGTGTTGTGTACAAGTGTACATGTGGTACTGTTGTACATGTCATACCTGTTGTGTTGTGTACATGAGGTATTGTGTGCATGTAACACCCTCATCCCATGTCTACTCAAGTAATCATCCAACTGGGGTAAACATGAGTTACTATGATCTTATTCAACCTCCTAGGTGACCTTAAGGAAGTGGAATTGACACAAACACACCACACAGATCTTCCACATCAGCAACAGGACTCCTAGAAGCCAACCCAGCCACTCAGGTATCTAGACACTAGGTCCCACTTAGGTTTTAGGCCTTCAAACCCCCGGATGCTCCCATAGTATAGGCATGGGTGTGTATGGGAGGCTCTAGATGCTCCCACATCATATGCATGTGTACGTCCATGGAATTTTTCCCACATACCTATGCTAGCGTCCCCGGGATTTGAGCCCAGGTCACTACCCAGAACTCAATGACAAGTTCAGAAATGAAATATAATAGTGAAACAATGGTGCAAAAGAAAACACTTGAATAAGGACTTGACTGGACCCATACTAGCCATGACAAGAATTTCGTCGAACATGTCACAAATATGTAATCTGCAAGTTTAAATAAAAAATCTGAGCATAGGGGTCTCATACTTATTTAATAATCACTAAGAAGCATTGTTCCCTTACATCATTATCTACATTATCATCTATTAAGTCACAAATACATTGTTTATTTATTTACAAATAAAAAACATGAGGAGAGACATACATCATCATTGTCATAATACATGCTTATAGCCAAGACAATAAAAACATAAATAGATAGGATACATCAGTCATATAATCCACATATAGACTAGTACATTTACACATAAATTCCAAGGACAAATTTCTTATTAATGAATGTAAAAACCAATCGGGAATGGGACTACTATGCCCCACCCGACCATAGATTGGTTGATTCAAATCTCTCTTCATCCAATCACTCTCGTACCATGTTTCAAGCATGAATGTGGGACTCATAACCAACCAAAAAGAACCAAATAAGCATGGAGGCTACCGGAGTTCTCCACCTAAACTATGAGGAATTTTACTTATTCCTAGTCTCTCAGGCTTTATAGTAATCCATAGTCTGATCCAGGGATCACTAGGCCCTACACCAAGACCCACTCTCCAAGTACATCCCATCTTGGGACTACTATGCCTAACGAAGAGCACCCACCTCTTGGCTTTACCATATATCCCGCCATTCACCGGCAAGGATCCCTAGGCCCACTGAGGCACGCAATCCTGGATTTACCACAACCCACAGTCCAGTTCAGGGGTCACTAGGCCAGTGGATTTACCATAATCCACATTCTGTTTTATGGATCACTAGGGCATGTGTTTTTCCTTTCATATATCCACCTCACTCAGCTTTTAATCCATCCGAAAATCCAGCTCAATCGAACATGAGAACTTGTCACCTCAAGACTATTCGGAAATGGAAAGACTAGGCTAAAAACCTTGTCACACCTGGAAAAAACCATGCCTTGAAAGAAAAGAACCACATGAAATATCATGCATGTTAGATCTAGGAAGGAAATCACACATGAAAATCAATACCTGCTAAGAATATTGTTATATTTTCTTGATCCTTCTCTTCCTTGTTTTCTCATTCCTTCCTCTTGCATTCTTTTCCTTTCTTGATCCAATGCCAAAGTGCTCCAAGAAAACTA
Source organism: Pinus albicaulis (assembly GCA_034641835.2). Taxonomy (NCBI): domain Eukaryota; kingdom Viridiplantae; phylum Streptophyta; class Pinopsida; order Pinales; family Pinaceae; genus Pinus; species Pinus albicaulis. The sequence continues at coordinate 215,406,704 of CM076577.1, read as the reverse complement.
TAAGTGTCCAAGAGCGCAAGAGAGAGAGATAATAATGAGAGGGCTCCAAAAATGAACTAACAAAAGGTACCTACTAATCCTCATAAGACTTTTTATCAATTAGGCCTCTATTTTCTTCATTTTCCATTATTTTCCTTCATTTTCCTCCTCACATGCAAACTGTGACATTTCACCTTCGTTTTCTCCTAATTTCCATTATGTTGATAAATATATGTGCCAAAAATTTCATCCTTTCCAAAGCCTTTTCCATTTCCTTTTCCATTTCTGTTTCCAATTTCCTTAGCCATAATAACCAAAATGAACACCCACTAGGATGTTTTTTCCCAACATTCGGCTTGGAATAGATTTCCCATCAACCGTGGTTATTATTTTTCCTTTATTAACTTTAATTACATGGAATTTTCACCAGGGCTATTACAGAACCCTCCCCCTTGGGGGACACCATACTCAGTGTTCAACAACACATATACCTCAGTGAAACCGCTGGAAATAAAACATACTTCTCATGGAGCTTTATAACATAGCTCGATGCAGTATTTGCAATGATCACCCCGCTACCAGAAAACCAACATTACAACATAACAAGTTGACAACTATAATGACATGACACCCTATCACTTATTGGATATTTATAACATAGCTCATGGCAGTATTTACATCCATATATATATGTATAGCAAAACATCACACCAAAACATATACCAAACATCATACCAAAAATGATTTTCCTCAAATGGCAAACAATGAAGGATACATAGCCCACATCTAATCTTCCATATCCCATGTAGCTTCATCTGGCCCAAAGTGCTTCCATTGCACTTTAACTTGCTCAATTTCTCGGTTCCAAAACATGAACACCTTTTTCTTCAATATACACTGAGGCTACAGCTGGAATTCTCCATCTCAATCCACCTGCAATACAGACCAGTCAATCACATGATCATCATCTTTAACATACTTCTTGAGCAATGATATATGAAAAACATCATGTGCTTTCACTATGGAAGGAAATGCAAGTCGATATTATACTGGTTTGATCCTCTCATTAATCCTGAAAGGTCCAAAAAATTGGGGTGCCATCTTGGCACGTGATCCAATCCGCAAGGATCTCTTCTTGGGAATGATGTGGAAGTACACATGTTCCCCAACCTAAAACTACTTAAACAAATTGTTCTGATATGCATAACTCTTTTGCCTATCCTACGCTACTTTCAAATTCTTCTTCATTACATGCATTTCATGTTCCATCTCTGCCAACATTTCTGGTCTAGTCCAATCAACATCCTATTAACCATATCACTCCGACTAGTGGGATTATTGAAACTTCGCCCATATAATGCCTCAAATGGACTCATCCTCAATTATTCCTGGTACCCATTGTTGTAAGCAAACCCTTCCAGTGGAAGATACTCCACCCACTTTCTTCGTTGATGCATCACATACATCCTCAACATATCCTCCAATATATTATTGACCCTCTCTGTCTATCCATATGTCTGGTGCCCAAACCTACAAACAACTCATTCCAAAACTTGTAAGTGAACTTTGCATCCCTTTCTGACACAATATTCTTTGGAACACCATTCAATCTAACCACATCTCTAATGAAAGCCTATGTCACATCGCTAGTTTAGTATGTAGTATTTACTGGAATGAAGTGGGCAACCTTTGTCAGCCTATCCACAACAACAATAATGGAATCATGTTGTCTAGATGTCATGGGAAAACTTGTGATGAAATCCATGTAAATGAACTCCCATTTCGACTCTGGAATCACTATCGGTTGTAGCATTCCACCTGGATGCCTACACCTTGCCTTTACCTACTGGAAATCCAAACATCTAGCCACAAAATCTACCACATCCTTATTTATATTCAGCCAATAATAGAACTATTCACTACATTCAATGTCTTATGATATCCTGGGTGACCTGAATATGATTTCGCATGAAAATCCCTCAAGATCACCTTCTTGAGCTCACTATTGTCTGGAAAATATATCATGTCTCTACACTTGACCAATCCATCTATCGTGAGATGATAGTACACATCATGTACACCTACACATGTACCTGTACCCATACCACTACCTGTACTTGTACCTGTACTCTACTACAACATGTGCACAATCTCCATATACTTGTCACCATGTTGACCCACCTGCAAGTTCCTATCCTATAAATCTGTCCCATAGGAGCTCATAGTTTCTATGTGATTTACATGTATCCACCTGCTAAGAGAATATACGACCATGTTCTCCTTTCACTTGATGTACCTGATCTTGAATTCAAACTCATTGATCATGGCCAACAATATAGCTTCCATATCATTCAGATTCGGTTGTTCAAACAAGTATCTCAACCCATTGTGATCACTCATCATTACAAACCTCCTTCCAAGAAGAAAGTCCCTCCACATCTTCAATGCATGGATGATCGTTGCTAGCTCAAGATCATGTGTCAGATAGTTTTGTTTGTGCTCATTCAATTTTCCTGACTCGTAACATACCACATTTCCTTCCTACTTAAGGAATCCACCAATTCCTCCCTTTAAATCATCTATACATACTACAAACTCTCTGTCTGGATCTACAATCTTTAACACTAGATCATGTATCAAAAATTGCTTAAGCTTCTCAAAATTGGCCACACACTCCTTTTTCCATTCAAACTTCTTACCTTTACTCTGCAATGATGTAATAGGATAAGAAATCTATGAGAATTTCATGATGAGCCTCCTGTAATAACCTGCCAACCCCATGAAGGATCTCACCTCATCTACATTTCTAGGTGTTTCACACTCCATGATAGCTCTTATCTTCTATGGATATACTATGATGCCCTCCTTAGAAACATGTCCCAAGTAATGTACCTCAGTCTGAAAGAAACTGCATTTTCTAAGCTTAGCATACAAATCATTTTCTCTTAGAAATCTCAATATTGTTGCTAAATGTTCGGCATGCTCTTCCTCGTTTTTAGAATATACCAGCATATCATCAATAAATACAATGACGAAATTTTGCAAATAAGGATGTAACACACTATTCATCAAGCACATAAATGTAGTTGTAGCATTAATTATATCGAATGGAACTACAACAAACTCATAATTCCCATACTTGGTCCTAAATGTGGTCTTGTAGATGTCCTCTTCGTTAATTCCTACCTGCTGATATCCAGATCTCAAATAATCTTTGATAACATTGCGACTCCCTTTAGTTGATCAAACAAGTCATCAATACTCAGCAATGACTACCTGTTTTTTATTGTCACTTTGTTCAATTTCCTATATTTAATGCACAATATGAGAGTACCATCCTTCTTCTTTACAAACAATATCAGTGCGCCCCATGGAGATACACTTGGACTAATGTATCATTTTTCAAGCATCTCTTTCAGTTGCAAATTTAACTCTACCAACTCATGTGTGCTCATCCAGTAAGGTGCCTTTGATGTTGGATTTTCCCCTAGTACCAGCTCAATATAAAAGTATACCTCTCTGTGAGGTGGAAACTCTGAAATATATGTAGGAAATACAACCTAAAAATATTGTAGAACTGCGTACCTACTAAAAACATATGCATCCTCAACTTCCTTACCTTTTTAACAAGAAATGTGTACTGCAAACAGCACACATCCTTTTATGCGACTATGCTTGGATTGCATAGCTGTCACCATCCTACCTTACGTTTCTTTCTTCTTACCCTGTAGGACTCTTTGTTCCCCATTTTCATCCAAGCACTCAATAGCCTTGTCATAAAAATAGATCTTGGTTGTTTGAAGATATAGCCAATCCATATCCAGTTTCGTACTATATGATCCCAATGGCAATATGTTCAAGTGTGATGCTGTAGAAATTCCATTCAACTCAAATGCACAAGCTCTTACCGAATGATGAACTCTTTTCTTTGTACCTGTAGCCAACTGCACTAACCAATATTTTGCATGAATTTCTTTATTAAACAACACTTATCCACCAAGTTTGGACTAACATAACAATAATTATATCCAGGTTCAATCAAAATAGAAATAAATTGATCACAAAGCTTACCATCCATCTCAATGATAGATGTCTCAGTGATCTTCCTGCATGTTGTCCACATCTGCATAAATACAAGGAATGCTCTGCCCAACATCCCCAATAGTATGTGCCTCCTGTGCACTATATATCTTAGGCATACCACCCTGATTCTATGGAAAATATCTCCAAAGGTGTTCCCTACTGCATGTCCAACACTACAACCATCTAGTACCATCACCTCTATGTTGCTCTTGTGACCCATGTCCCTATCTAGTTGCACTGAACCTATTTTGCAGTGCCACATTTTCTTTCTCTTTTGCATTCTGAGGCCTTGTTCTCTTCGGCTGACATTTCCCCTTATGTTTATCTTTCCCTTTCCATCCTTGCTGAGATTCATTCTTATGCTTTTATTGTTTATAGAAATGCTTCAATTTTCCAATAACATCCTCAAGTGACCGAGGCTCATCATACTCAATCTGATCTATAAATTATAATGGGAAACCAATGACAAATATCTAAAATTTAGCCTTCTCATCCTTAAGATATGGTACAAACCTCAATAGCTCCATGAACTTGATTATGTACTCTTTGTCTATCATTGATCCCATCTTTAGCTCATAAAATTCTTTAGACTTAATTTCATAGTACCTTTCTGACAAGTACTTCTTCCTTAAAATCCTCTTGAACTCATGCCAACTCAAGTCCTTTGTCCTAATGTATATAACCCGCTTCACAAATTCCCACCAAATTTTTGCTTTGCCTTTCAGGCTGAAGATAGAAATTTTGGCCTTCACATTATCTGTGTACTCAGCAACTCAAAGAACTTTTTCATCCCGAGTATCTAAGCCTTTGAATCTTCTGGTTTCTTCAAATCTCCATCAAAAGTAGGTGGATTTTCTTTCTTAAATTCATCTATAAAGTATCCCCTATCACTCCTCTTGTAAGGATGATAATGATGGCGATCATAATGCCTATTTAAACCGAAACTAGAGTACTACATGTGTCCATCACCTCTCCTATCTGGAGTATCCAATAGCTTGTCATCTCTCACTATGTCATCCCTATATGACATTTGTCCTCCTGACCATGGTTGATCTGAAGTGTCCCTTGTCACTAAAATTCAGATGAACTTTGAAGGTGTTTGCATTAACCTTTGCGTGTATATCTTGTGCTTATATGATTATGTCGTTGTCTACCTTACAACTCCTTATTTCTTCCTTCAATATTCTCAATTTGTCTTCCAAATCAAAAGAGTGCCCACCATGTTGCTCATCTGATTCATAGGGAGAGTCTTTGTACTCTACCATATTTCTATTCATTTTGATCTCTTTCCTGCAAGGCATAATATTTCATCTAAACTAGTGTACCTTAGTATAATTTGGGGAGGATACCTCATCTGCAAGTTCATCCAAATTAGCATAATACATGTGCAAACAAAATCATGGTAGCATATAGACATATAACAAATAAGTGTACCAACACATGAACATCATTCTATCTAGATTCCAATCATCACTACATGACCATATCAGTACACATACTATGACCTCATGCATGACAACATACAACATACCAATTTACATGGAAAATACACAAGCATAAACATGGGCAATACACAAGCGTAAACACGGAAAATACACAATTATACACACAGACAATACATAAGGATAAATATATGTAACCAAGCATAAAAGAACAATACCTGTGATAAAATGTAACCAATCATGCATGGATAATGCATGTAAGCACTTGACATGTATAAACAACACGTAACCAATCATACACTCATGATGACACATTCCACAACAAAAACATCCTCTTCCACATGGTGACATAACTATAACCATAACCGACACCATGCATATGCAATAAGCACATAGACCACAAGGATGATTAACACACGTGCAAACTACATGAATGCATGACCAACACACACCTTCGGTCAATTCCAAGGGGTGAACCAGGCCTTGATACCACCCTGTAATAATTTCATCCCACATCTACCCAAGTAACAAAATAATTGGGATAAACATGTGACAAAGAGTTACTATGATATTATTCAACCTCCTAGGTGACCTTAAGGAAGTGGAATCGAAGGAAACACATCACACAGGCCTTCCACATCAGCAACAGGACTCCCATAATCCAACCCAACAACTTAGGTATCTAGACCCTTGATCCCACTAAGGTTTTAGGAATTCAAACCCCTATATGCTCCCATAGTATATGCATGGGTGCATCTAGGAGGCTCCAAATTCTCCCACAGCATATGCATGTGTGCATCCAAGGACTTTTTCCCACAAACCTGTGCCAGCGTCCCCTGGATTTGAGCCACTTTTTCAGGCCTAGAACCCAGGTAACTACCCAGAACTCAATGAGAAGTTCATAAATGAAATATAATAGCGAAAAAAGGGTCCAAAAGAAAACACTTGAATAAGGACTTGACTGGACCCCTACTATCCATGACAAGCATTTCGTCGAACATGTCACAAATATGTAATCTACAGGTTTAAATAACATATCTGATCATATGGTTCTCATACTTATCTGAGAATCTCTAAGAAGCATTGTTCCCCTACATCATTAGTTGCATTATCATATATTAAATCATAGATACATTGTTTATTTATTTACAGATAAAAACATGAGGAGAGCCATACATCATCATTGTCATAATACATGTTTATAACCAACACAATAACAACATATTTAGCAAGGATACATCAGCCATATAATCCACATATATACTAGTAAATTTACACATAAAATGCCAAGGAATTAATTTCTTATTAATGAATGTAAAAACCAACCAGGGATGGGACTACCACATTCCACCCGACCATAGAATGGTTGATCCAAATCTCTCTTCGTCTAGTCACCCCCATGCCATATTCCAAGCATGAATGTGAGACTCATAACCAACCAAAAAGAACCAAATAAGCATGGATTCTACCACTACAAGGAAACTACCCTCTAGCAGATGTTTTTGAGGGACCCCTTATAAAAATAGTCGAGATATTCGTTTGTAGCGGAGGTTTCTAGAGGAGGTTGGCAGGTGGAGGTTTTTGTGGATATTTTTGTCTGGTGCGTTTAAAATCATAAACCACACCAGTGCGTTTAACTGGAAAAGCACCGGTGCATACAAAAAATTGGCACACCAAGACACTGTGCTCTCCGTACAAACCCGCTTGATTCATCTCATTACTGTAGCGCACCGGTGCGCTACACATATTCAGGCCCTCTGCATCATAAAAACCCGTGCTAAACATAAATAGGCCCAGTGCACTTTGAAGAAACCACCTGGTGCGCCTCAAAAACCCACGCACCGGAATAGGGTTAAAAAAAAATTACGGCCAAAAAATCTGCATTTTCACTTCTTTAGTGCTCCAAACCTCTCAAGCACCAGTGAGAATTTCCCTTGTGTGAGGCGCCCTGCCATCAGTGCTCCCATTGCACGCATTGTTGTCATCCATTGCCCACCTTCTTGATTTCAAATTTTGGAAGTGGGAAAATTTAGTTTTGAGATTCTTCAGTAAATATGCCTCCTCGATGCCCAAATGTACAGGTATTTTACTAGTTTCTCCATAATTAAAATTTTTAGCAGATTATATTTCTAAAAAAACTTAAAATTTACCCTTCTTCTTTTTTAAATTCCCGCATGGTGTGCTCGAGTCTTTCGACTCACACCGGTTCGCGGTGCTGCCTGTAAATTTACAGGTCACACCACGAACGGTGCTAATGGAAACTGCATCGATTCTGGTGCAGTACTGAAAATGTGCACCGTGTTTTTTTTTTAAACATAAATGGAGGTGCGGTTGTTTAACCACCCGCACCGCTAACTATGTCCAAGTTCGGGAGGGTGGTGCACTGACCAAACTATGTGCCCCGAGGCAGATAGTTTAGTCAATGCACTGCCCTCCGGACATTAGTACATAATCAACGGTGCGGTCATTTAAATGACTGCACTGTTGACCATGTACTGATGTCAAGAGGGCGGTGCACTGACTAAACTATCCACCCCGAGGCGCATATTTTGGTCTGCAGCACGCCACCCTCTTGACACTGGTACATAGTCAACGATGTGTTCAGTTAAACCACCACACCATTTTCCGTGTAATGATGTTAGGAGGGCGGTGCGCTAAGGAAACTATCTACCCTGGGGCAAGTAGTTTGGTCAGCGCACCGCCCTCCCGAACTTGTACATAGTCAATGGTGCGGTCGATTAAACAATCATACTGTTGACCATGAATTAATGTTGGACAGTGCGTTGATGTAATTATCTGCCTTGGGATGGATAGTTTCATCAACATACCACAGAATAAAGTACATTTCATATTGTGTGGTGTGCTTCAAATTTCCAAGCGCACCGCGGATGGTGCGCGATAAAAACATACGCACCGGTATTGGTGCATGACTATTTTTTTGGCGCACTGACTATTTTTTTTAATTTTTTTTTTTAATTATATATATTTATTTAAATACATGTCTCATTTAATAAATAAAAAATGTATTTACTATGTGAATCATTCAGCGACGTCAAAGGAGAGAAGAGAGGGAACAACAAGAACATATGGTGGACCAGTATAAGGTGGTTCGCTTGTGGGAGGCACGAGAGAGGGAGAGATTTATGTACCCTCACCCTATTACGGCAGCCACCCAGTTGCTCCTAAGGGAGGTAGGCCTCCTCAAGTTCTATGAGGAGACTACATCCCTGAATGGCCATAATGGGTTATTGTGACAGCTCATCTTCAAGTGGAATGCCCCTCGACAGACTTTCCGGGTTGGTCCTAACCAGTGGTATGCGCCCTCTGAGGAAAACATATATTTTATTACTGGCCTATCTAGGAGAGGGCAGGATTTTCCCTCGTTCCCAGAGGTACCCGTCGGCTATGCAGCAGGGAGTCATTTGGTGTACTCCCAGAGATACATTAGCATCGATATACTTTCTCCTGCAAATTTTTAGGTCTCCGATGGTCAGTTACGTATTGCTTCGTTTGGTGCAGAGGAGGTGAGGTGCCTCTCATTACTGATGTCGACCATTGCACACCATACCAGTGATGTGAAAAACGTTATTTGTCGTCTTTTATTTTATGTTGATTCTTTATTACAGGCGCCACTAATTGTGATGTGGTCTGCTATTTTTTTGCGGCAGATTTGTACACCATTAGATAGATGTCATTCTTACGCACAAGGGAGGGTGAACTTCTCTTTTGATTTAGAGTTGTTTTGTTTATTTTTTGATAGGTTTCTAGAGACGAGGCCTACTTTTATTCAGTAGCCTCATAGGTCGATGCTGCACGTACAGATGGAGATGCGAGGCCAGTTGATGCCCAAGAGGGGTGAGTCTGACTTTTCCGATAGGATATCTCATGACGCACTGGAGTTGTTATCTAGTGTTGATGATCACTCCTACATTTTGGTGCCATTTCCATATGCTTGTTTTGATTGGAAAGGGTGTGCCAACATCCTCTTCACAGATGATGAGTCCTCGGATGAGAGAGGTAATATTAGTGTTTTCTTTAAATTTATTCTAACACGTTCTTTAACTTGTTTTATTAAATTGTTTAACGAAATTTTCTAATTATTGTTGTGTACTTATATATATTTTGTAGATATAGGTTCATTTGTTGGTGATGAGATTCCACTGCCACCAAATGATCTGGGTGTAGATCATGCTGACAAGGAGATGAAACATGTGAAGCATCATGTCAGTGACAGACCTAGTCCTAAGGATCATGTGCAGGTACCAGCAGGTGTACCTATTATGGAACGAGCTGGATTTTGAAGAATTGTCCATTCGATATAATTATGATATTTTCTCCCTGCATTTGAGAAAAATCAACAATAAATTTTGGTGTACACACCTAAAAGTAATTTCGGTGCCTTAAAAATTGACTTATTTTTATCAGTGCTAATGTACAAATAACCGCACACGTGCATTTTAGTTACTGCACATCGGTACGGTGTTATTACTTGAAGCACTGGTGCCAAATAGCCGCAAATAAAAAAAATTCAACTTTATTTTTTTTAAGTAAAAAAAAAAATGGTAAATTGAAAAATGGACGAAAAAATATTTTCAAAAATCTAATTTCATAAAACAATTCTTTAAATAGTAAAACAATTTCATTATTTCATTATTTTTGCAAAAAAAATCAGGGAGAGATTTTCATGAGACATACCTGAAGCAAGAGGGCACGAGAGCACTGTGGAGCAGCGAAATACTTTCGAACAGAACTATTCAGATAATCATAATTCCAAACCTCTGGTGATTCAAACCCTGTAGCATAGAATTGCAAACCATCTGGTGATTAAATTTTATTGTTTTTTTTCCATTTTCTGCAGTATTTTTTACACAATGAGTAAAAAAATTAAATTTACTGTTCATTTTCAAAAAAAAACAAAAAACAAAAAAACAAAACAAAACAAACAAAAACAAACAAAAGAATCCATTCTTACGCTAAACCCTTGATTCTTTTTGTTTTTTCCCTTGCTTCTTCCTTTTTCTGTGACTTCAGAATTAGGGCTTTTCATTTTAGATTTATAGGGTCTGTATTTTTATATATATAGGCCTATGAAATCTAACCTGGGGACGACTTGCATAGTTGGATCTCAACCCATGTCGGCCCTTGCGTGAATCTTTAAAAAATAGAAATTTTTTAATCGGTGCACCCTGTGTAAAATAGTGCACCGGTGTGCTATTTTATCACAGCGCGCCGCACACATACTGTTTGATAAAAAAAAAAATTAAAAACATGTTTTTTAATCTATGTACCCTTTGTAAATTAGCACACTACGCATGTACTGTTTTATAAAACCAATTTTTATTTTATGTGTTAATCGGTGCACTAGTTAACATATAACGCACCGGGTCTCCTTGTTGATAGAGAGCATCGTACGGTGGTCCCCTGTTTTCTCGATGTGTTTGTAAGAACATGTCGCACCGCCCCCTCCACGACATCATATGCTACAAAAACTAACACTAGAGGAATTTTATTAATTTATATGTGTTAATTGGTGTGCTAGTTAACATATAACGCATCAATTCTCCTTGTTGACATAGAGCACCATACGGTGTTTCTAATGTTTTGGCAGTGCATTTATAAGAACACGTCGCACCGACGTCGGTGCGTACTTCTTGAAAGGCACACCGTTTTATTGCTTTTTCTTACCTGAAAATTTTGTGATTTATTTATAAAATATATTAATGAATGGTATGGTACACGTTTCATATTGATAAAGAAATGGCTGACAAGAGATCAAGTAAAAAAAATACTGATAGCACATCGAGAAAAGAAAAAAATGCAAGTTCTTTGTAAATTCTTTACAAAAATTATTATTTTTGAACTATATGTAAGTTTAACTAATATGTATTGTTTACTGTGTATCATGCAAAGCCACAAAGTGACGAATCTCAATAAGATTATTTCCAATCTAGGACCAGAAGAGCATAAAAGCTTGATGGAAAAATTGCAGAAGGATGAATCAGGTGAATGAAAAATTACTATCGATCCAATATGAGTTTCTTTTTTTAATTTTCATTAATAATATACTTAAAAATATTAGATAACATGTTTAAAACAATCTATTAATTCACATATGTTTAATGTTCTATAAGGACCAGCAACTCGGAAAAGGAATGCTGTTCTAAGAAAAGAAAATAAATAGAACATGCAAATGAAAATGAATTGCTCCTTCGCTCATCTGGAGTGGTGTTGGAGGTTAACGAAAGGGGTAAAACCTTTTACAAAATTATGAGGGATCAAGTGGAACGAATGTATAGACGTTCTTTCCACTTACAATACAAAAATCAATCCAGTGATTCCAAGAACAAAATTTTATCTAAACTATAGGATGACTTTCCAGAGATTTGGTCAATGAGACATGTCAAACTTTTAATAGAAAAATCGTACAACAACAAAAAAGAAGAAATGAAAAAGTAATATTCCTTTAAAAAAAATTCTAGAATTATATGTATATATTACTAGAAATAAATCATTTATAAATATCACTTTTAATGTTATATTTATTTTTCATATATCAATATAAAAATTAAATAGTTTATTGTCATGTTACATTTTTAGGAATATTATGAAAATCTCAAAGGATGAATGAGTCGATATTAGAAATATGCCAGTAGGAATGTCCAAAAAAGTGTACAAGGAGATGGTCAAAGAAATGGACATAATTGCATCACACAAGGAGCCATCTCAATAACAACGTGCTTCAAATGTAATATGTAATCATTGAATTTTTTGATTAGGTACAGTAAATAAACAATTTAGCATTAAAATTTAATTTTCAAGTATTTTCTTGCAGAAAAGAAAATAAAATGGAACCGATTCAACACATAAAACAGGATGAAAAGGAATAAAAGGGTTGATATCTAAGTTTGTGAGTAATTTTTACTTCCTTATAACAACTTAACTAGATTTCATTTTTGTATATTTTAAGTTGTTTTACAAAAATCATCATTGAATGTCTTCAAACGGGTGCTAACATACAAAGAAGAACCATCAGATGAATTGATTGACATTGGGTTAAATATGGGTTGTGATGATATGTTGGCATATCATAAATTAATTGTGGAATTTGTAAGCATCTATCGATCTTGTTTTACTTACTTCCGTCTATAATTAATAGAACAAAAAAATCTTTATATTAAATATATGATTTTTTATGGGGTATAAACTAGTAGGAAACAAAGTATGGAACTGCACCAACAAAGGAAATGTTGAAATATGGCATGAAATTTGGTTTTAAAAGAATGTCTATAGTTCATGAGTCAATTCTTGCTATGGTACATCATTTCTTTTCGATTTACATTGATGTATATTATTTAATATTGCAATTTTTATTATTCTCACCAATGTATATACATTCATTACAATTTATTTTTATGTTTGAATATGGAATTTGAAGAAGAAGAAAACAATCAACACTGTGAACAAAACATTCCTCAAAATAACTCAAGTCATGGAAGTAGCTCGAGTAGTGACAACAATTCAAGCGAAGAATCATGATAAATATGTTTGCATATCAAAGCAAGGCATTGTATTTTTTGAAATATTTGCCTGTGAAATCAAACATTTTGTTTAATATAATGGACATAGTGTCCCAATTGAAAGACAAAGGGATACCAATAATTGTCCCATTTTGTATGACAAATAGTGTCTTATTCATATATATAGTAAAATGTGTTTTAATTTATTCTATTGCATTCACCATTGTCATTGTGAAATGTTACACCATTGATTAAATATATGGATGATTAAATATTATAATGAAGAGATGTGGAAGCTAATGATATGATATAACAAATTAATCCAAACATCACATTCGAATGCACTAATAAAAAATTAATTGATATGACTATTGTTATAAGATGTGTCGTCTTTTGATGAATAATGAATTTTAAAAAATCACAATAATTGCACTATCACAGGTCGATGTTTCTAAAAAATACAAAATGAACATCGGTGTGTGTTAGTTATTGTGCCCTGGTGCATTTGTATGCTACTGCGCACCGATGCGTTTCTAGAACCTATGGGCACCGCAAAAATTCCAATACCAATTAGAACTCTCGGTGTGTTTGTGTGATACTAAGAAACGGTGTGTTATGGTGATACTGTGCACCGGTTTGTTTCTAGGACCTATGGGCACAGCACAAATTCCAATACTAATTATAACTCTCAATGCGTTTGTGTGATACTGAGAACCGGTGTGTTTTGGTGATATTGTGCACCGGTGTGTTTCTACGACCTATGGGCATCGCACAAATACCAATACCAATTAGAACGCTCAATGTGTTTGTATGATATTGTGCACAGTGCATTTGTGTGATGTTGCACATTGGTGTGTTTCTACGACTTAATGACACCGCAAAAATACCAATACCAATTAGAACGCCCGGTGTGCTTTATCGATAACTACCACCCGGGCAGTCTGATAGGCATTTCATACACCGGTGTTGTGTTCTTTTAACATGCATCAGGTCATTGCTAAATGCTCCAGGGCATCCGAAATTTGTTTTCTATCTCGGTGCTTTGTAGGTTTACAGTACTTGTGCATTCACAGTACAATGCTTCAGTTTGTTGACACTTGATTACCACACCAATGAGAAAAACATCCATAAGAACCTCCAGTCGCCCATTTTTTTTATTTGTGTTTAAATTTCGTTAAAAGCTCTACCAAAACCTATGTTACCGAAAACGGATGTTGTAGCAAATTTTTTTTTGACAATTTTGGCCAATTCTATAACACTAAAAACCTCTGTTATAACCTCCGCCATAGGGTCTTTTTCTTGTAGTGTTCTGAAGTTGTCCAACTACACCGTGAGGAATTTTACTGCATCCTAGTCTCTCAGGATTTACAGTAATTCATAGTTTGATCCAAGGATCACTAGGCCTTACACCGAGACCCACTCTCCAAGTACATCCCATCTTAGGACTACTAGGCCTAATAGAGAGCACCCACATCTTGGCTTTACCATATATCTCGCCATTCACCGGCAAGGATTCCTAGGCCCACCGAGGCACACAATCCTGGATTTACTGCAACCCAAAATCTGGTTTAGGGATCACTAGGCTAGTGGCTTTATCATAATCCACATTTTGGTTCAGGTATTACTAGGCCATGTGCTTTTCCTTTCAGAGATCCACCTCACTTAGCTTTGAAACCATCCAGAAATCCAGCTCAACCAAACATGAGAACCCATCTCCTCAAAGCTAGAAATGGAAAGGCTATGATGAAAAAACTTTCACACCTTTCAAAACCCATTCCATGAAAGAAATAACCACATGTAATACCATGCATGCCAAATCTAGCAAGGAAATCACACATGAAAAACAATACCTACAAAGAATCATGTTGTAGTTTCTTTATCCTGCACTTCCTTGCTTGCTCCTTCCTTCCTCTTACCTTCTTTTACTTTCTTGATCCAATGCCAAAGTGCTCCAAGAAACATCTAAGTGTCCAAGAGTGAGAGAGAGCGAGATAATAATGAGAAAGCTCCAAAACTGGCCTGAAAAAAGGTACCAAATGATCCTCATAAGCCTTTTTATCAATTAGGCCATTATTTTCCTTCATTTTCCATTATTTTCCTTCATTTTCCTCCTCAGATGCAACCTGTGACATTTCACCTTTTTTTTCTCCTAATTTCCATTATTTTCATAAGTAGTCATTTTTCCTTTCCAAAGCCTTTGACAATTTCCTTAGCCATAATAACCGAAATAAAGACCCACTAGGATTTTTTAAACCAACATTAAGTTTGGAATAAGTGTCCCATCAATAGTGGTTATTATTTTTCCTTTATTAACTTTTATTACATGGAATTTTCACCATGGTTTTTACAGTGCATGTTATACATGTTGTGTTGTGTACATGTGGTATTATGTTATGTGTATCGTGTAGTCGTTGCATCATGACATGTGTATTTTTTATATTGTACGGGTGTACATATATGTATTGTGTTGTACACTGGGTGTTGGTGTATGTGTCGTGTTGTATACCAAGTGTAGGTGTAAGTATTGTGTTGTACATCAGGTGTATGTGTATGTATTGTGTGGGTGTATGTGTTGTGTTCTACACTAGGTGTAGGTGTGAGTGTTGTGTTATGCATCGGGTGTAGGTGTATGTATTGTGTGGGTGTATGTGTTGTGATGTGCACTATGTGTATATGTACATGATTGAAGAAAAGAGAATGCATTGGGTGCTTGCCAAGTTTGGAAACTGATTAAGTGTGTGTACGGAAATTAAAAAAGGTAGAAGCAAAGAACTAATTGAAGGATAAGTATCAGTATTTAATCTTAGTTTTTAATTATGCATGTGATATATGACTCTGATTTATGATGGGTACATGTACTCTATGATTTTGATTTTTTATGGTTGTGTTTTGAGCTAACCATATGTGATATGCTTATACATGATGATATGATCAAAGAGCTATTTTGACTTGTTGTGGCAGGAAATGAACAGAATTTAAATTGTACATATTGACAAGACACCAATGAGGTACGATTTGAATTTATTTCAATTCCTTTTAGTCTAATGGAAATTATGTGCTTGGTACAGCAAAGCAGGGAAATGTCTAGTTTGGGTGGTCGAAATTGGTTGCAAGAATTAGTAGAAGCAGCAAAGGAATTAGAACAAGAAGCAGTATGATGGTAAAGTAATCCAAGCATAGGGCCAATGTGGGGCACTGGTACCTAGTAGTGTCCATTGATTTCCATGAGAATTTTATGACTAGTATGATGGTTTTGAGGTAGGTATATGCCTTGCTTTTTGGATCTTTTGATATGAGGAAACCTTGCTAAGGGATGGATCGCCCGAAAAAGGGGATGTTAGGGAACTTGAAAGGTGAGTGACTGCATGGAAGGGGGTGACCGGATTTCCCCAGGAAAGTGTAGTAAAGAAGGGAAGTTCGGGGAATGAATTTGTTTTGGTCAATAACATTATCAGATGGGGCCAGATGCACATTGGGAGTGTGCCCTAGAAGAATGAGTTGGTAAATGTGCACTACGGTAATAGGTAGCGTAAGGTGTAACGTTGGACATTGGATGCAGGTTTGACTATGGTGGTGGATTCTGGACTTCCTCGGAAGGAGGTGAATCCTAGTATACTTTGAGGGTGGAGGTGTGAGCCTCTGGATTCCCTTCTTGAGGATGCAGGAATCATATCCTTTTATTTGTTGATTAGAAGCAAATGTGCAGCAGTATATGTGGTTGTTATTGTAAATATTGTAACAAGTTGGGTTATAAAACTCCATAGGCAGTATGTTTTGTTTTTTAGTGGTCTTTCTAGTCATAGGTTTCTTAAAACACCAAGGACGATGTTACCCTAAGGGGGAGGGTCTGTAACAATCCCGGATTAAAAGTTCATGTAATAAAAATTATAAAGGAAAAAGTAAGACCAAGGTCATGGGACACATATTCCAAGCTAAATGTTGGGAAAAACATCCTAGTGGGTGTTCATTTCGGTTTATTATGGCTAAGGAAATTGGAAAATGATTTGTAAAGGAAAAGGGGCATTAATTGGGATTTTATTATGAAATGATAGAAAGTAGGAAAAAGGGAGATACAAGGTCACAAAAATGCATGAGGAAATTGAAGGAAAATTATGGAAAATGAAGAAAATAGAGACCTCAATAATAAAAAGGATCCTGAGGATCAGTTCATATAATTTTGTCAGTTTAGTTTTGGAGATCTCTTTATTCTCTTATACTATTGCACACCTAGAGCATTCTCAGAAGACTCTATAATTTGGGAAAGAAAGCAAAGGAAGGAAAAGGAAGGACAAGAAAAGAAAAGAACAAGTAGGGAAAAGTTGGATCAAGCATATTTAGAAAGAATACTTACAGTTAACATGTTGCATGTGTGATTTCTTAGCTAGTTTGTGAATGCATGGTACATGCATCTGAATATTTGGTTCTCTTGTTGTCATTGGCATGGGTTTATCTAGGTGAGAAAGTGGTTTTAACCTTTCCTTTCCATTTCTATATAGCGATGGTGTGATGTGATTCTTTTATTTGGTTGAGCTTTGGATTATCAAATGGTTTTGGAATCGGGTGAGGTGGTCTCAAGAGAATTCCCAAGGGCCTGGGAATCCCTTGGCCAGTTTTGGAGGGATTGCAGTAAAGGTTGAGGGTGGAGATAGGAAAATTCCTCAAGGTATTTGTGAAAGCCCTAGTTATTTATGTTCATGTTTTGGACTAGTGATCCCTTGACCAATTTTGGCAGGATAGCGGTAAATCCTGAGGGTGGTGGTGATTTTTGTTTTTGTTTGGGCCTAGGAATCCCTTGACCATTTTTTGTGGGACTGTGGTAAATCCCAAGGGTGGAGGTGGTTTGATCTCCGGGAAGCCCTAGTAGATTTAGTCTTGAATCCCACATTCATGCTTGGAATATGGCACAGGGGTGATTAGCTGAAATAAAGATTTGTTTTAGCCCAATCTATGGTTGGGTGATACGTGGAAGTCACTAACTTCGTTGGTTTTTGCATATATTAATAATAGTTATTTTCATCTTCTATTTCATGAGTACATGTACTTGTTATTATATGGCTTTTATGGTTATTATTTTGATTATATTTTGTTTATAAGCAAGGTTCCACAACAGTTTCTAGCTATGGCTCTTGAATATTTTATTTAGTTGATGAACGGTTATTGAATTCATGAGCTAACAAATGTTATTACAGCTATTATGAGAGTGCATTAGACCTTATTTATGATTTTTAGATAAGTATCAGACCCCTATGTTCGTATATGCATTCATGACTTATAGATTACATGTTCTTAATGTGTTTGATGAAATTTTTGTCCTGGTTAGGCTTGGTTAGGTCAAGTCTCTTACTCAATTTTGAGTGTTTAGCTTTTTTGTTATGTCATTTATGCATCTAAGAAGTTATAATAAGTTATGGGAAGTGGTCTAGAGGTTGACTTGGAATTTAGGCTCAGAATTAGGGATAGTTGGCTCCTAACTAGAAATTTTGGGTTGCGGCCGCATGGATATTAGCTTGTGCATGTGGTTGGAGGCCTCCAACCATATGGATTCCTTATTGTGGGTGTGGTTGAGGGCCCAAGGTAGGTAATGAGGGGTCTAGATCAATTTTTTCCCTCTTAGAATGGTTTTTCAGCCTCTGTGGGTCATGTAGCACATGTGGGATATTGTGGAAGGCCAGTAAAGTCTCAGTTTATTGATTCCACTTCCTTAACTGTACTTAGGAGGATGAGTAATGTCATAGTAGCTTTTTGTCTCATTTTTATCCTGGCATGTTGGTGAAGGTGGGTAAATGTGAGAGGTTTGGTTACACATATTCATAGGATGATGACTTCAAGGATATGTTTCAAAAATTTTAGGGCCATCATCATGTGTATGATGGTGACAAAACCGTTTACTAACATCTCCAAGACGGGTTACTCTACAAGTTAGATAATTTATGTGCTCTTTAAAGTGAGAAATTGCAACTGATTAGATAGGCTCATACCTTCAAGGTTGCAGGGAAATTTGGTGTAGGGAAGACAGTGGCTAACTTTCAAAGGTATGTGTATTGGCCCAATATGCAAGAACATGTAGTTATGTTCCTAAGAGGATGCATGCTTAGTTGAAGCAGCAAGCACAATAAGTACCAAACTTGTTCTTTTGATAGGTTTGGGTGCACTTTGGGATACCAGGAGCATTGTTTTGAACAAGGACAAAATATTTATTAGTTCATTTTGGACTACAATATGGGAGAAGATGGACACGAAGCTAAAGAAATCTACAACATTCCATCCATGGAAAAATGGACAGACATAAGTAGTAAGCAATAATTTTGTAAAGATTTTGAGGGGTTAAAATCAGAAGCATCCAAATACTTGGGATGAAAATCCGATATATATACAACACTCTTATTACAGAGTAGTCCACACTTCTACTTGTAAGTCCCCATTTGAAACTTGTTTTAGATATTTTCCACCTTCACCTTTGCATATAACATATGGGAAGCAAGGAGGAGTAAGGGAGGATCTTATAAGGGATGCCTTAAGGACTAAACAAATTATAAAAAGATCAGTTAAATCCATATACATGCATAGTTACATTGCATAAGTCACAGGAAAAATACAAATACAAGCATGATTAACACAAAATTTAGAATTCGTTAAAGGTGGGAGCCAAATCATGGTTATAATTGAACAACGAGAGGCTACAAGGTGCAGGTAATAAAATCAAGGTTCCATGATATGGTCCCTTTGAGATACTGAAAAAGGTGGGAGATAAGACATATAGACTAAATTTTCCACCATGCATGTGCATTTGCTAAGTTGTGAGTGTAGAGAGTCTAAAATTGTATGACCCTTCCATGCTAGATAAAGAAGAGGAACAAGTCCTACCTTTTGTAGAGGATTTGGCACCAAATGCACAGGAAAAGTTGATAAAAGATACAATTTTTCAAAAAGAGTTCCAAAACTACAAGACAAGTGAAACACGTCCTTTGGTAGATTGGGATGAAATGACAAATTCCAAGCAAGGATAAATGGTACACCCGAGAGAAGGTGGAGGAAAATTTTTCTCACCTCATTTAATATAGGTTTTTGGGAACCAAAATCCTTCCAAAATGGGGAGGTGTGACCTATATTGAATCATTGTATTATTTTCCATCCACTTCTATGCTTTCATACTGGAAAAAGTGGAGGAATCATCTCACATGACCATTTTTTCCAGCAAGAGAAAGTTTGGAAAATTGGGTTCTAAAACCTTCTGGGATCATTTTAAGGTATCAAATGAAATTTTTAGGGGGTAAAACTTTATCGCTTTTGAATAGCACCTTTTCTTCATATTATACACATTAATACCTTTCGAAGCATAAGAATTTCCTCAAGTAGAGTGTGTATACATTGCCACTTGGAAGTTGACCTTCCTATTTTCACCACCTTTTTTTGAGAGGATGCCATGTCAGCTCCCATTAATCAAGAAAATGGGGATATCCATGTGAGAATGATGAACAAGACTCTAGAAGATTCCATATTGTAACTTTTTTAAAGAGTTTATGGAGTCAAACCTAACCACTAGTAGGTTATCGGGTTGTGTTATAATCAAGCCACTAGGAGGAAAAGGGGTTCCATTATTTTCGGGTGTATCTTGTTCCATAGAGGATTGATGTATCCAAAATGGATAGGGAGAGAGAACAAAAAGAGGATTTCTGCAATGCAATGTAGCCTTCCATGGGTCATAGGCCATACTTCTTTGCACTTGCATCCATTTTTTATTCAAAGAAAGAGAGCATAGTGGCCTCACCTTCCACCTAGGTTTTCTCCCAAAAGGATTTCCTGGGATATATCTTGTGTCAATTATGGTTTGTGAGGTTTTATTTCGCTGTTGTCTATTTTTAACATAATTATAATTTTCATGGATAGCAATAAAGAATAATTTACAAATCTAGAAATCTAAAGAGAAATAAACCCTCATAGTGTAGATTTCAAATTAAGTATAATTTATTAGATCTATTATGACAAACTATCCAGTGGAATATCCACGATAGTTTACAGATCATATATGGAAGTGAAAGTTGGCCATAATGAAGACATGTACATTTTCTACACAATTGAAAGTTAGGTATTGTGTGAAACTTCTTGTATTAATTGGAATATGATTGTTGCATTAACAATTGCAAAAAATGGCTAAACACTAGAGAGATGACTCATTATATTTGTATGTTTATGTTTATAACGTAGATCTACCTACAAAGTAAAAATGATGGCTATTGTACGTTGGAAATCCAAGTGCAAAATATATTATGATGACATCGAAACCCTATGATTTCCATAGGTTATTGATTGATTAGAAGTGGTGAGTGGATTGCTTGGAAATAGGAATCTGCATATTGGAACTCTTCTTGCAAGATAAAACCTTAGCAATATGGATCATCTAAAGGATTTTTTTAGTAGATAATGGGATACTTAAACCTAAAAATTCTAGTTTTTTAAAGCAAGAGGCAATTTAAAATAATATTCTATGAGAGATTCATGTGGAATGTTTGTTGGGACTAAGGAGGGTGGGTACAAATTTGATAGAAATTTAAATTTCTCGAGAACTGTAACTGAAAAAACATGAGACACTATTCTACTCTATTGATCTGCGGAATGGAAATCAGAATTTCAAATAACATTCATATACATGCAATAAGAAAAACCACAAGTACACTGTGATATCTATTAGGGGAACAGAACTAGGAAAACACCCTTAAGCCTTTTTGCATTAATCAGTTGAATAGAGAAACTATTACAATTGCATCTTCCAGCTCTGAGCACAACCTGAAAAATAATAAATGTTCTCTTTGTTGAATGAGAAACTTTGACCAACACTTAGCCAATTATTTTCTCCTCTAGCCTCTTATTCCTTGCGCAATCCTTGAGGAAATTTCCCTCTAAAAGATAGGAATTTCCTCCTATTTTCTTGTGCAATTCCCAAGGTTTTATCTCCTTACTACTTATAACAATTGTACACTCAAACTACTATACAAATCATGGTACACTAGCCTTGTCTCTTCCACTTCATCTAAGAAATTAAAATTCCATGCATACATTGGCTATTTTTGGATGATTAATCAGTTAAATTATAGATCTCTGAGTTAGAATTTTATCGCACTGCCCAACTAACCTTCAACTGACTCTATCAATAGTTAGAGGTTAATTAACTGAATGCAACTAAAAAATATTGAACTAGATTACTAAAATTTAGCAATCACAGATGCATAAATGAACTCCAAGCCCATTAAATTAAATTTACTGAGCTAACTGAGTGAAAAGATTTGGATCACACTAGTTAACTACCTCCAAGTTTTCATGTTGATGTGGAACTTTTATCTACTCAATTTGACTAAGGCTAAAGTCAAATTGAGCCTTTCTTGCTACATTTTTTTAACACTCCCTCTTAGAAAGAAAGGTATTTTTCACCACCCCTATATTGTACGTGTGGAATTCAAATTTACCTTTTTACAATGCCTTTGTCAAGATGTCAACATCTTGCTCCTTAGTTGGAATGTATTGTAGCATCATAATTATCCTCTACGCGTAGTCGTGCAAATGGTGATACTGGATATCAATGTGTTTGTACCTATTATGAAATACCAGATTCTGAGAGAGCTTAATGCAACTCTGATTATCACAATATATCACTTTTGAATCCATATCCTAACTAAAAATACCCACAAATATTTTCCTTATCCATATGGCCTCACACGTTGCTTGACTTGCAATCATGTATTCATCCTATACTGAGTTGAGTGCCACAAACCTCTACTTCTTGATGTACCAGGAAATAGATACCCAACACTGAAGATAGCACCTGAAGTACTTTTCTTGTCTAGTATACTCCCTGCCCAATCTGCATTGGTGAAGCCTTGAAACTTCACTGCCTTTTTCCTCATGTACCATAATCCATACTTGGTAGTTCCTCTGAGGTACCGTAACTCATGTTTTGATGCCTTCCAATATAGCTTGGTAGGCCTCACCATAGCTTTACTAAGTTGGTTTACTGCATAGCACATGTCGGGTCTAGTGTTCACAAGATAAATCGAAGACCCCACAAGCTTCCTATAAATGGTAGCATCAACCTCTTCACCTAAAGTGGCATTCTCCTTCCTCTAATTTGTAGCTAGAGGTGTGTCCATGGGCTTACAGTTCTCCATGAGAAACCTCTAAAGTATTTCAGAGGTATACTTCCCCTGAGACACAAACAATTCACCATCACCTTGCCATACTTCCAACCGGAGGAAGTAATGCATCAAACCCATGTATTTCATCTCAAATTCCCTTGCAAGAGCATATCAGCTTCTCATCACCCATCAGTATTAAATAATAAACATACAAAACAAGAATAAGAAACTTACCATCTACCACAATGTGATAGAGGTTCGCATCTACTTCACTTTTGGTGAAGCCCAATCCACTGAAATAATTTTCGATTCGAGTGTACCATGCTCAGGGTGCCTATTTCATACCATACAATTCTCTCCTAAGTCTGCACACATGTGACTTCCAATCATATGTCTCAAATCCTTATTGTTTCTCCATGTAAATTTCTTCCTCAGCAACACCATTGAGAAAGGCATTCTTCACATACATCTGGTGGATTTTCCATCCCATCTGTGTAGCCAATGTTAGAATGGATCTTATTGAGGAATATCCTCAAATAATGAAAACATTTCCTCATATTCCACTCCCTCTATCTAAGAAAATCCTTTCGCCACAAATTTGGCCTTGTACTTCTCGATGCTCCCATGAGCTGCATGCTTAACTTTGAAGATTCATTTGGAACCAACTATTTATTTCCTTTCTAGTCTCAGCACCACCTCCCATACAATGTTCTTCATGATGGATTTGTATTCTTCCACCATGGAATCAACCCGAATAGGTTGACAAATCGCTTCCTCAAGTGAAGAAGGCTTTGCCTTAATGAGATCTGTCATGAGATCCATGTATCCAGTGTACCTCTCATGTTATATCCTCTACCTACATACCGATGTGGGGGCTCCCACATTGTCCCTTGCATCCTACAACAATCTATCATCTTCTCTGGTTCTCTTTCTCCCTTCTCTGGAATATTCTAGTTGAGTGGATGCCTCCAACCTGCTCCTCTACATGTGGTTGATCCACAACCTCTTGAAGCTCATCCTGAGGCTCCTCCTTTGGATTTAGAAGCTCCTACTCTGGTGGGATACTCAACCCTCATTCCAAAGAGCATCTCATATCCTTCTCATCATCGAGCTTGATATCTCTCCTCACAATTGTCATCCTCAATGAAGGTAAATACACCTGGTAATTGTATGGAGTTTTGGTGTATCCTAAAATAACTCCCAACTATGTTTTGGGCTCAATTTTATTCCTTGAATCCTTGGAGACATGAAAATAAACAGAATCTCCAAAAATTATGAAATGATACACATCAGGCTTTCTCCCATAGAAATATTCCTCTGGAGTGATCATGCCAAGTATTCTATGAGCACTCTGGTTCTGCAAGTAGAGTGTTGTGTTGCATACTTCTGCCCATAGATGCAATGGCAACCCTGGATCATGAAATATGGTTTTTGTTGCTCCCACTATGCTCTTTTTCTTCCTCGCAGCTACCCCATTCTGATATGGATTATGGGGTGCTATCAATTCTCTTTGAATACCTTCTTTGGCACATAAATTATTGAAGTCATGCGAAACAAATTCACCTCCATTGTCACACTTGAGAGCCTTCAACTTCTTCCCAATATCCTTCTCAACCAATTCTTTGAATTCAACAAATTTTCAGAAAACTTCATCCTTCTTCTACAAGAATAAGATCCAACATTCTCTAGATAAATCATCAATAAAAATAACATAGTGCTTATGTTTTTCTATGTAGGCTATATAAAATGGTCCACAAACATAAAAGTGGAATCACTCTCAAATTGCATATGCTCTGTTATCTCGACCATGGAAAGTGGATTTGACATATTTCCCCAAAGTGCAACCCTTACAAACATCCTTCTAGTCAAGAGAGCCTTTAGGGAGACCGATGGTAATTTTTTGCGTGATTTTTAAGGCACTGTCGTGTAGATGGCCCAGTATCCTATGCCAGAGTTCTCCAACATCTCTACTTTGCACCTTTTTAGCCTTGTTGGTCAATGCAGCACAATCTCCCACCTCAAGTTTGTATAGGTTCTTGACTTGAAATATAATCTACTTCAGTTTCCCAGTAGTTATGTGTCTCAAAAAGGATTTCCCTTTACTGAAATTACATCAAAGCCACAATCCTCCAAAACTGCTATGGAGATCAGGCTCTTCTTCAACCTGAGTACAAACATAACATCTTTGAGGCACAAAGGAGAGGCCTTATCCATCTCAAAGGTGACAGTATTGATTACCGTAGCATTGTACCTCCCATCATCCCCCAATTCGATATGCATCTATAGATCCTTCTCCACTAGGCTACTGAAAAACTCCTTGCACTTTGTCATATAGAACGAGGCACCAAAATCAAGGTATCACACACTCCCCATAACAATGTTGGCCATGATGGTTGTTAGGGTGAAGCCTAAGTTGAATTGTGAAGTCAGTGTTTCACCCCCCGATCCTCCGAAATACTTCTTGGTAGACTTCTTGTGCGGACATTTTGTTTCATAATGCATGAATTCGTGGTAGAGGACACATTGTATCTTTCTCAAGTCTTTCTTCTTGCCATTATTTTGACTAGATTCAGGTTTTCTCTAGGTATTATTTCTTTTACCCCTCTTCCCCTTTCCAACCAAGTAAAAATGGTCTTCATCCTCTGCTCTAGATGATGTTCCATTTCTGATATTTCTCCAAAACTCTTCTTGAACCAAAACAGACCACAACCTTTCCCAATTTGGTAATTTTCCCCTTTCATTCAAGAGTCCTGGTAGTTGTGTCAGGATTTTTGAAGGCCTAGAAGAGTTAGGCTCACCGGGTCATCTTCTCCAATATTCACCCCAACCCCTCCAAGCTCATCTCAAACTTGTGTAAATATGGAGAAATATTGTGGAATAGTGTCATTTTCCTGCATCCTTATGTTTAATTTTGTCTTTCAGGGCCATTTTTTCATGGTCACTGTTATTTTCGAATAGCTCAGTCAGTGTCTTCCACATAGAAAATAGTGTCTCTTTTTCATGGATATTTGAGACCACATGGTCCCTCACACCTTCTAAAATAATTATCCTGGCCTTTGTAACATCTTTCTTCCATTGGGATAATTGTTGTGCATCCTGTTATCACAAATAAAATTTCATTTTTTGATTGATAGGGGCATTAGCATAGGTTTCATTTGTCTCATAAAATTGGTTCATGAAATTGATGAAAACTCATGAATTGGTCATTATCCTAAGTCTAGAAGGGTCCATTGGTCATGTCATCATATTCAAATCTATCAAAATCAACAAAAGGTCTACATGCATGGGTTTAAATTTAGGTAGTGGCCACCTGTCCTTTTTTCCCTGTGTCTGCAGAAAATATAACTGCAAACAAGTTGTTTTCTCTATGGACGCACATGACCAGTCTGTAGCGAATCTGTCAAATTTTAACGGAAAACGCTGCGGAATCATGATTTTCTGCACCAATAAAGGGAATGATGATGTGTCGAGTTTTTAGAGGTTTAGGGTGAGTATGAGGTCACGTGATCGGTTATTAGAGTCATCCAAACATGTGTAATCATAAGTGGCATCCATCATTACACTTAACTCCTCCTATTTGTCATTATCCCTCCCATATTTGAATTTCACCTTTTAAATTCACCTCCAGAATTGCTCTCTATCATCCTTCCTTCAACCTTTACATGCATCTGTTGATTATCATCCTTGAAAATTCCATCTCCATTGCGAGTTTCTTGTTGTTCAATTTGTCTCTTTGCAGGTGTCACAACATCGAGAAGGCAACGTAGTATTAAGGAATATGGTCATTAAAAAAAAACAAATAAAGGAGGCTCATGTGTAAGATATGAGCCCATGGATCTCAAGTTACTCAATGAATACCCTAACTTTGCAGAAGCTTTTAGCAATGTTGGATGCATGAAATTTTGCCAAAAACTACAAGGTTTTCATGCCCAGGTCTCAAAATATTTTGCAGTCAATTTCATAGGTACAGCTTCGAATGTGGGGGTGCTAATTTTTGTAGTGTCACCTGATACAATTGCTCAAACCATAGAGATACCAAGGATGGGTGAAGAGTGGTTCAAAGCCATTAAGTTTAAGATGCAGAACTATGATGAATTTATAAAACCTAAGTACATTGGATCAGACATGACATATGCAATTCCAAGGAGCTACATGAAATATAACTAATCCAAATTGTTGTTAGTAATCCAAAAATACTTCACTTGTGAGGGGAGGTTCCATATGGTCTATCAGTACCATTTCAGGCTCTTATTTCACTTCATTGGTAAGAAGACTCTAGATCTTCCATTTTTCTTGTTTAGGAGCCTAGGTAAGATGTCAGACAAGGTTCAAGCTAGGCCAAAAAGCAGTGAGACCTTAATTTTCCATCATGGGTTGATCAAACTTCTAGTGCTAGAGGAGTTGAAAAAACTAAACAGAGACTGGGCCACATTTATTTTTCTCATTGGTTATGAGGTAGACTCATTAACACCCAAGAAAACTCCAAAGTCAAAAACCACTCCTTCAAGCAAGAGTGACAAACCTGTAGTTGAAACAGAGGATGTGAACGAGAAGGAGATGGAGCCCATTATAAATCTCATGGATATTGAAGTAGAGCCTGCACAAGAGATATAAATTCCACATCCTACACCTATAAGTAGCAAACAAAATATCAGCAAGAAAAGCCATGAAAGGATAACCAAAAGCCAAACAATTTGGAAAGGAAACCTTGAAGATATTCTTCAAGCCATAAACATTGAGGAGAATCTAGTGGTCAGAGTTGAATATGTTAAATGGAATAAGAAGAAAAATAAGGGTATAATTGCTAAGAATCTTGATTTGTTAGGGGAAGATGCAGGGTTTATATTTCAACCAAGAAAACCACTCACCAGGCTACAACTTTCCAAAGGTTTCATGGCAAGTAAAAGGACAGAGGTTACCGACAAAGGCAAGAAGCCTATCACGGAGGATAACATTGATTTGTCTTCATTAAAAGAGGAGATCATTGTGCAGAGGATGGTTAAAGATAAAATGGTTGAGAAAACTGAGGTACAAATGTTAAAGCAACAGTTAAGAGAAGCTAGAGAGGAGGTTATTGAGACCAAATTGGAATTGAGGGAAGTCAAGATATACAGGAAGCTGATGGAAGATTTCAAAGAAAAGGTAAATGAGTAACTAAATCAATATGATGAGTCATTTACCAATGCCAAGAAACTTCTGAAAAGGACACTTCCTCTAAGAAGGGTAATGAAGCACGCAAGAAGGAGAAATATATGGTTGCAAGTTGAAAGAAAGCAACTCAAAATCCGACTCAAAGAGCTAGAACAACATATGGAGATGATACAGTCATAGTTAAATAAGAAAGGTCTTAAAATCGTAGCCATAAATGAACCTGAAGATATTCAAACTCCTACTGCCAAAGGTGAAGCTTCCAAAGCTTGAAGAGTGGAAAAAATACCTTTTTGACATTTTTACATCATTCAGAATTAGCATTTGCAGGTCCACAGGAAAAATTTTGAAGAAGAAAGGACAATTTTGAGTTTACTTCCAATTAGGCAAGTTCGTAGCGAATCCCAGGCTTGAAGCCCATATTTCGCTACGAACTCGTTGTAGGTGTCTTTTTGTTTAAAATCACAGATATGGTCAAAATCAAGGTGGGTAAAAATTTGTATTTATCTCTTTTGACTTAAAAAATAGTTCTGAATCAGCAAAGAGAGCTAAAAAATGGTAGATATAGGTGAAATCAATTTGCTACAAACGTTCGCTACAAAATTGCCTTAACTCCCCTATTTCTCCAGCGAGCAAGTTTTGTAGCATTTTTTAGTTTTTATGGTTTATTGGAGGTAAGCCAGCCACGTGAAAAGTTTAAAGAGTATCAGAGGAATATTTGGTGGAGGCATGGTCTTCGACAAGGTTTTTCAATCCACCAGCTCATCATGAAGACAATCATCATTTATCATGACACCACCTCCTTAAAATTAGGAAGACCAGTATCCTAACTTGGTGGGGGCAATTACGTTTTGATCATGGCTAGTGCCACCTAATCACATGACTATATTCGATGTAAATATGTTGTCTTTTGAGTTGGTTGATGTAATAAATAGGTTGATCCAGGTGGATATTGGTGGCCACCCGCCTATTCCACTTGGGGCCCCACCATTGTCTCTTTCAGTGTTTTAGTTTCGGCACAACTTACTATTTTTAGCATTTTTTCGGGTCCTGAACTTCCGGAGCTGTTTTGAGGCCCTAAATTACATTTTTTGGGCATCATTTGTGTTAAGAATTTACTGGAGAAATAATAAATTTACCGAGAGGAATAATAATCATGAAAAAGAACCAGCAACAAATCATAAACATTAACACAAATATTTTACCGGGAAAACCCCAAACTCCGGGGAAAAACCCAACCAATGAAATTTCATTAACCATTGGCCAAAACCCTGGCCAATCCGGCCAGGTGAGCCTTCACCACTCACCTCCAGGCCTACATTACAATGAAGTATTCCCAGCCTTTTATAGGCTCCATTACATGCAATACCATGGGTTGAAAACCATGGGTGCACAATACCATGTGCCCCAAAACCACTACTATTTACCCTAGTCAACATTGAATTTATCCCGAGTCAATTTTACCTAACAATTCCCCCCTTAAACTTGACTTGGGGATTATTGACTAAATCTAGCCAAACCTGCTAGATGAGACAACCCCGCTCACTCTAGCTCTTCCCCCCTCAAATTTTTACCCAGGGTAATTGTTAACTTGACATCCCCCCTATCACCTAGGTCTAAACCATACTTTACCAGTGATTACCTAGGGGTACGCATGCCATACCAGGTCTTACAACAGTATGCCCATTTACATGTAAAATTAACTCCATTATAATATATATTTTTGTTTCATTGTTGTTGTCTTTGTACATATGAAATCAATGTCCATATAAAAAGAACCCATCTACCGGATTACATGGGTCACCAACTTCTGTAACCACTAGTCTTCTAGGAGTTCTCTTCAAATACATGGTTCATCAATTAATTAATCCATGTGCAAACATCCTCTCATCTTTGAATTTCTCGGATCAACTTCTTATCACTGCTAGTAGCGAGATCTGAGCTGGCAGCACCATTGTTCTCTTTATCCATTGAGAAACCCTCCATGTAATTCCCCATGGAATCAATCAATTGGATATTTCCTATTTCCTAGAAACACCATGCTCCCTATGGCCAGATCTGCAAAAGGGTTCATTTATTTCTCCATTCACATGCCAATAAAACCCTTGGCTACAAAAGCGTCCCTCTGAAGCCAAATATGGCTCTGATACCATTTGTTAAGAATTTACTGGAGAAA
Organism: Pinus albicaulis; assembly: GCA_034641835.2. Classification (NCBI taxonomy): domain Eukaryota; kingdom Viridiplantae; phylum Streptophyta; class Pinopsida; order Pinales; family Pinaceae; genus Pinus; species Pinus albicaulis. The sequence continues at coordinate 215,376,232 of CM076577.1, read as the reverse complement.
TAATAAATTTACCGAGAGGAATAATAATCATGAAAAAGAACCAGCAACAAATCATAAACATTAACACAAATATTTTACCGGGAAAACCCCAAACTCCGGGGAAAAACCCAACCAATGAAATTTCATTAAACATTGGCCAAAACCCTTGCCAATCCGGCCAAGTGAGCCTTCACCACTCACCTCTAGGCCTACCTTACAATGAAGTATTCCCAGCCTTTTATAGGTTCCATTACATGCAATACCATGGGCTGAAAACCATGGGTGCACAATACCATGTGCCCCAAAACCACTACTATTTACCCTAGTCAACATTGACTTTATCCCGAGTCAATTTTACCTAACAATTTGTCTCGCGACTATGATTCCGTTCGAGAATTGATATTTGTGGCAACATTTGTAGTCCTGATATATATCTTTCTAACAATTTATCATGTGCGTCAAACGGAGATAGTTGAAACACCAATTTACCCAAACGGGGCCCATAGTTTTGGTGCTTCATTTCCTAGGGTTAGGTTTTTGGACGTTTATGGATTTCCATTGTTTCTAAATAATAAATAGGCTATCGAGACTCATTTTAACTCAGTTTAGAGGCCTATAGCCACCACATCTCTTCTCATAGATAAGCTACTAGCGCCCTAGCTAGTTTATTTCCATTCTGTCTGTAAGCAAATTTCAATTCTTTGATATTAATTTGTATTTATGGTTATATGTGTATTCTGTTGAGTTCCTGCATAAATCTGGATCAGTGGTATCAGAGGGTCTTCTTTTTCTCGATCCTTCTTTGCATGTCCCCAATGAGGTCGGGGTATAAGGAGTTAGGGCTCAATCTGGTGGAACCTTTGCAAGATCAACCTTGCAAACCCCGACAGATGCCCATGGGGGACGAAAAGAAATATGAGGGAGCAGGAGATCCTATCAAAATATTGCTCGAGGAGGCCCTCAAAAAACAAATGAATGTGATGATGGATAAATTTTCCCAAATCCTTCAACGATTGCCCACCGACGGTGCATCTGCATCCAGCAACCACCCTGGAGGCGCAACTCCCTTTAAGGTACAAGTAAACATTGACATTCCCATATTTGAGGGTCAAATAGATGCAGATGTTGTAGATAGATGGTTGAATCTATTAGAATTGTATTTCTCGGTTCATGACTTTTCCGACCAAGAGAATATTATTTTTTCACTCCTCAAAGCTACCCCCCATGTCAAGGACTGGTGGGAAACCTATTGTGAGAAAAAGGACGAGACAAAACCCTCTCTTTTCTCAACAATACCCACTTGGAATTCTTTCCGAGATGCCATCAAGGAACAATACTATCCCATGTGGAGCTATGAGGACAAGTACATACAATGGACCATGCTGCAGTAACAAAGGGATCAAGATGTGCATAAGCTAACGAATCTGTTCCATACCCTACGCAAAAAGTTGGGTATCAAAGATTCAGAGAAACATTTGGTGCTAAAGTATTGCAGTTGTCTGCACAAATACATTCAATAGGAAATGGAGTTCCTCGACATCTCCTCGCTTGGTACGGAATACTAGTATGCTGCCAAGATTGAGCAGAAATTCAAACAGAAGAAGCGAGACTTTGGATCTGCAAATCAAAAGCAAGGGAAAGGTGCCCCCAAACCGTAGAACAAAGGACAAAGCCAAGGCATGGAAGCCCAAGACAACCTTCCAAAGCCACAATCAAAGAACAACACCGTGAAGCCAAAGAAGGACACAGGAAAGTGGTGTGAGTTCCATAAGAGATCCACTCACAACAAAAATGAGTGTCGGGCCAAGCAGTCGCTAGTGGCCGAGATGAGGGCTTCTGAATTAGATGCATGCTCCGACTCTAAATCAGAACCTGACAAGGGGAATGACAAAGGGAAGCAGATTATTGATTTGGAGCCCAATGCCACTGTTACCACTTCGAAGATCCAGAGGAGGCAGAGCATCTCTTCCACTCCCAAATGTGGGTAAAGGGTTCCCCGCTATAGTTCATTGTCGACAATGGGAGCCAACAGAACCTCATTTCAGTAGATGTCATGAAGCGGTTGGACTTTCTGACCACGTCGCACCCACAACCATACACCATTGGGTGGCTTCGCAAAGGACGGGATCTCCGTGTCAGCCAGCAGTGCTACCTTCCCTATAGCATCAAACCCTTCATGGATGAGGTATTGTGTGACATTGCTCCTATTGATGTTTCTGATGTATTATTAGGCTAACCATACTTGTGGAAGTGACATGTTGTGTATGAGTCCCGGCCTCGCGCTGTTATTTTTACTTTGGGAAATAAGTTGTACAGGATACCAGAGGTACTACCACCTCCCACTATCTCTTTGGTTACTGCAAAAAAATGCAGTAAGCTCATTTCCCAAACCAGGAAAAAAAATTTCCTGACGATCGCCCCCAGGGCATGAAAAATATTGTGGCCATGACCTCCAAACATAGCTCCTTTGCATGACAACAACAAATGGATAAGGTTGTGGACGAGTACGGGGACATCTTCACCTCACCCATAGGGGTGCCTCTGCACTGTCAGGTCAAGCACCCCATTGACCTGACCCCAAGTGCACCGCTACCCAATGGACTGATCTATAGGTGCTCTGTTCTGGAGAATGATGAAATCAAGAGGAAGATTCAGGAGTTGCTGCAAAAAGGTCACATCTGGCCAAGTTCATCACCATGTGGGAGCCCGATTGTGTTGGTACAAAAGAAGGATGGGACTTGGAGACTTTGTATTGACTATCAGGCGTTTAACAAGATCACTGTCTAGAATAGGTACCTGATCCCATAGATTGATGACCTTCTGGACCAACTCAAAGGGGAAAAATATTTCAGCAAAATCGACTTGAAGTCTGGGTATCACCAAGTACCAATTGAACCCTCTGATGTGTGGAAGAATACCTTCAAAGCCAAGGAGGGCCTTTTCGAATGGCTCGTCATGCCTTTCGGGTTGATGAATGCTCCCGCAACCTTCATGAGGTTGATGGATGACATCTTGCATCCATTCACTAACTCATTTGTAGTGGTGTACTTGGATGACATTTTGATCTTCAGCCAGACTTGGGAAGAGCACCTCCACCACATCCGAGAAGTCCTCCAAACACTACAGCATCACAAGTTGTGTGCCAATTTGGAGAATTTCACTTTTGGCATGAACCAGGTTCAATATCTGGGATACATTATTGATGAAAGGGGGGTGCATGTGGATCCAGCCAAGATCCAAGTCATTTAGGTTTGGCCAGCCCCAACCACTCTAACAGAGCTTCGTATCTTTCTGGGTCTTGCTAATTTCTACTGCAGGTTCATGTTGGGATTCTCTCATATCACTTGGCCCTTGAGTCAATTCACCAAGGGAGGAGCGAAAGAAATATTCTTTTGGTCGGAATATCAACTAAATGCATTTGTAGAATTGAAACATCGCCTCTGTTCTTCCCCAGTGCTCACATTAGCATACTTGCAACAACCATTTTAGATCGAGATAGATGCCTATGACTATGCTATGGGGGTAGTTCTTACTCAACAGGGGCATCCAGTGGCATATTGCAGTGAGACATTGTCTGACACGGTTCGAAAGTATCCCACTTATAACAAAGAAATGTATTCCATTGTGTAGGCTTGTTGACAATGGAAGCTTTACATTTTGGGAAAGGATACAATCATCCACACAGACCACCGACCCCTACAGTTCATATAGACACAAGGGAAGTTGCAGAACGATCGCCATCAGAAGTGGTCCACATATCTGCAACAATTTCATTTGAACATCAAGTACAAGAAGGGTAGCACCAATAATGTTATAGACTGCCTCAGCTGACCACCGATTGTGGCCATAACCACCGTTCTCAACTCTTGTGTGCACAAGACTTCTGATTGGCCGCTTCTCTACAAGAGAAATCCAAAATTCAGCCACACATACAAGGCACTCTTGGGGGGTATGCAAGTTCCAAATTTTCACCTCCAAGATGCATTGTTATGTCACTTGGGACACATTTGTGTTCCTTCAAGCGAGTGTGCCAAGATGATATGGGAAGTGCACTACAATCGAGTCGTTGGGAATTTTGGGTTTGAGAAAATAGGGGCAGTACTACAGAATTATTTCTATTGGTCAAACCTTTGACAGGATGTCGGAAAGTACATCAGATGTTGCACTGCTTGCGCCATTGCCAAACCGAACGTCAATAAGCAAGGGCTCTATACTCCGCTACCTACCCCCAGTCGACCTTGGGAATCCATCTCCATGGATTACATGTCAGGCCTTCCTTCTACTAAGCATGGAAATGACTGTGTTTTCATGCTCATCGACAGATTCTCGAAGATGGCCATTATGGCGGCCTGCAAGAAGAATATCACAGCAAAAGCCTCTGTTAAACTCTTCTTTGAACGAGTGTGAGTGCACTTTGGGAACCCACATTCTATCATATCAAATCGCAACAGCAAGTTCCTCAGCACATTTTGGTCCAGCCTTTGGTCAATGTTGGACACCAAGCTCACCAAGTCCATAGCTTTCCATCCCCAAACTGATGGCCAGACAGAGGTCGTCAACAGGATGATTGTACACATTCTGCACATGTAGAATTCAAAGAATCCATGCACATGGGATGAGAGCCTCCCCTATGTACAACACATTTATAATCGAGCTCTCCATAGCTCAACTGGCCATAGCCCCTTTCAGGTGGGCTTGGGATTCCAGCCACTATGTCCCATTGACGTATCCATGCCATTTGTGGCTACTCAGGCCGATTCGGCTCATGTCCAGTCTGAAGCTGACAAAGAGAACAACTTCATTGAGCGCATTCAGCACATCCGCCAATAGGTTCATGACATATTAGACAGAGCCAATTCTAAGTACAAGAAACGACATGATCAACATCGGGTGCCACACAACTTCCAGGTGGGTGAAAAAGTGTGGCTACATTTGCAGAAGGAGTGCCTCACTGGACCCCACCACCAGCTTCGCCTGCTCTAATATGGGTCATACACCATCACCAAGGCTGTAGGGAAAAATGCCTTCAAGCTCAGTATTCCACTATTCCTTGGTCTGCACCCAGTATTCAATGTAGACCGCCTTCGTCCCTACTTCCCACCTCTACTGGACACCTCTGACATTGCAGAATAACTCACACCAAAAGAGTTAAACCCATACTGCATGGAATAGGCCACCACATATTTTATCATGGACATGCAAATCAAGAACACTTGCCAACAGAATATCCAATTTTATCAGGTTGTCAAAGCTGGCCAACTCCTACACCAAGGCAAGTGGTTCACCAGGGACCAAGTTCAACAAAAGTTTCCTCATCTCATGGAGGAACTCAATGCAATGGGGACTATTGCTTCCTAATTGGGGAGGAATGATCCAGGTGGATATTGGTGGCCACTCGCCTATTCCACTTGGGGTCCCACCATTGTCTCTTTCATTTTTTCAGTTTCACCACAACTTACTATTTTTAGCAATTTTTCGGGTCCTGAACTTCCGGAGCCGTTTTGAGGCCCTAAACGACGCTTTTTGGGCATCGTTTGTCTGGTGAATATTATTTTGTTCCAAAATAAATATTTGTGGCAAAATTTGTAGTCCTCGGGTAGATCTTTCTAACGATGTATCATGTGCATCAAACAGAGATAGTATGCCAAAGTTACGTCCCCGAGAAGTTGAAACACCAATTTACCCAAATGGCGCCCATAGTTTTGGCGCTTTATCTCCTAGGGTTAGGTTTTTGGAAGTTTAGGGTTTTCCATTGTTTCTAAATAATAAATAGGCACTTGAGCCTCAATGTAACTCATTTCATAGGCCTGTAGCTGCCACATCTCTTCTCAGAGATAAGCTACCAGCGCCCTAGCTAGTTTATTTCCATTCTGTTTGTATGCAAATTTCAGCTCTTTGATATTAATGAAATGAAGTGTTATTTTTGTTGCATCTTTGTATTTATGGTTATATGTATATTCTGTTGCATTCCTACATAAATCCGGATCATAGGTTGTAGTGTCCTAGTAGATATCTAAGTCCTAAAATTAGTAATTGTCAGTTTTATTTCCATGTAATTTTCTTATTGTTAAGATAGATGTCAGTAAAGGAACTCGATGATTTAGCCTTGTAGGCAGATCTAACGTAAAGATACTGGAGCCTATTAATAGGTAGAATTTCAAAGAATAGAAGCTGGAATGATGTTAACTACATAACTACTATTGCAAACATTTTTTTATCAGTAATATACAATGGTTGTGGGCTCTTTCTTCCCTTGAGATTCATATGATGTTTTCATGAGCACTTGTCTTATGTATCTTGTTATTTTTCTTTCAGTACTTTGATGTTTGATTACTTAGAATTCATCTACATCATGATATAAATTCCTTCAAGCATTAAACTATTGTGTATCTTTGTGTATTTCCTTTTCATAAAAACATCTATATGCCTCAGCTTCCACAAGAAGAACCATGTCACTCAGTTTCTTAACACTGACTCCATAAGCCCAATGGTAGTGAATTCTTTACATCTTTCACCTGCAAACAAACACATTTAAAACAATTTTTTCAGATTTATCCATCTGTGAGCTTCATTTACATAATATTATCAATATCTTTGAGAGAGCCCTCTTAGGCTGAAAACACTAATTTTCAGCTAGAAGTTGGTTTGAAAGAGTTACTCTATGTTGTCTAGTGGAGAATCCCATCTGTACCAACTTAGTGATAACGCATCCGACTATGGATGTTTTTCGATATCAGTTTTAATATATTCTAAAACATTGTTATCATCAATCATTTCATTTGATCCTTCCAAGCTATGAAATTCAAGCTACCCTCCAAGGCTTACTCCAATCTCAATCTGTTGAAATACATTCTCTCAAATATGAGGAAAAACTACCACACTGAAGCTACAAATTTGACATTCCTAAGAGAGAAATTTGAAATATTGATTCAAATGTGATTTCAAGGCTCTGATACCATGTATAAATTTGATAGAAATTACAACTTCTCAAGAATTCAATCTGAAAAAACATGAGACACAGTTCTACTCCATTGATCTACAAAATGGAGATCATAATTTAGAACAACATGCATAAACATGAAAAAATAAAAACCACAAGTACACAATTATTTCTATAGGATCCCAACTGGGAAAAAACCCTTAAGCCTCTTTGCATTAATTATTTGAATAGAGAAACTATTACAATTGCTTGCTCCAACTCTGAGCACAACTTGCAAAAGAATAAATTTTCTCTCTGTTGAATGAGAAAATATAACCAACACTTAGCCAATTATTTTCTCCTCCAACCTCCTATTTCCTTGCACAATCCTTGAGGAAATTAGCCCCTAAAATATAGTAATTTCCTCCTATTTTCTTCTGTAATTACCAAGGATTGATCTCCTTGCTACATGCAACAATTTTACACTCAAACTAGTATACAACTCATGTTACACTGGCCTTGTCTCTTCCACTTTAGCTGAGAAATCTGAATTACATGCATGCATTATCTATTTTGGGTTGATTGATCAATTAACTAACAGATCTCTAAGTTATATTGTTGTCGCACTGCACAATTGATCTTCAACTGACTCTATCAATAGTTAGAGCTCAGTTAACTGAATATAAATGAAAATAACTGAACTAGATTACTAAAATTTAGAAATCACACATGAATAACTGAACTCTGAGCCCACTAACTCAAATTTACTGAGATAACTGAGTGACAAGATCCATCTCACACTAGTTAACTGCCTCCAAGTTGTCCTGCTAATGTAGAAATTTTATTTACTCAATTTGACTAAGGCTAAAGTCAAATTGAGCCTTTCTTGCTACATTTTTTAACAATGTGTGTCGGAAAGGATAGTGAGTTAAACTCTTTCCCATGATAGCCTTCTAAAGAAAATAAATATTCATGTAGATAAGTATTCGGATAGAATTGCATAGTTACTTTATGTTATGATTCTACACGCTTATATTGTGAGTTGAAAAATCATATGATGGGAAATTTGTTGAACAAAAATGGCTATAATATGCAGGTATTATTTGACGATTGTTACAGGTGTAGCTTAAGAATGAAGACATGGTTTTATTCTTAAAAATAATAACAATAAGGTGAGTGTTATTCCAAAGGGGGAGAATAACCCATGTGAGATTTGGCCATAATGTGTAGGTTGTTGAAATTTGCAACAAGAAATATTGAAAATGGAAAAAAGAAGAGGCTTCTGATTTAATTTTTCCTTAATTAAACTAGAAATAAATTGTAATTCCACATCACATGACAGCTTGTACAAGTTAGCTAAGTCAAGAAGACTTAGTTAGTTCATTTAATTCGAGTTTACAGTCAAACTAGAGGCATGTAGAGTGTCTCCTACTTTTTAGGATCCATGGTTGATTTTATTCCCTTGAGGGTAGTTCGAATTCTATTGCTTGGAAGGACAAGATGGAGGCAGTGTTGGAAGATAATCAGATGAAGGAATTCATAGTTCATGATATCCCGACTCCTCCAACAAATGATGTTGAAGATCTAGTAGAGTGGAAGAAGTGTGTAGTAAGAGCCAGGAGGATCATCCTGGAGGGTGTGAGAGACCACATAGTCTTGAAACTGCATGGAAAAGGGAATCCCTTCGTTATGTGGAAGACTCTCAATGAGTTATTAGGTAATATAAATGAAGCTAAGAAACTTGAACTGATAAATAAATTGAGGATTGAAGACAATGGGTATGAGGCAGTATTCAGAGATGGGAAGGCCTACCTCAATCATCTTGCTTCATGTCAACTCAAGTAATTTTGTGTCTCAGTCGAGAGCCTATACACATTAGAGGAAGATTCATGCACAACCTTGAGGGGAAAGGCAGGGATTAGAGATGTTTTGATTGAGAGGGAGCATGATTTAACTCTCAAGAGGATGCCTCAGCCAGTTGAAAGTTGGGTTGACCATGAGGATGATGATACGTTAGAGAGCTCCAGTAGTAGGAGAGTTCAAGCCAAATGGGAAGAAGGAGTACATCCAGCCATACCTCCAGGAGATAAGTGGGGTGATGTGAAGTAATAGTCCCAAGGGTGCATAAATTTGGGCAGGGTCCATTGAGATGTTTTGTCTCATGGATCATTACCTTGCTATGGGATCCCACAGTATACAGTAGCAAGATGGATCAATGGTGGTTGATGCAGTCAGATGTCAGAGTGACATATGTGGAGACTGGTGGAAGTTTGATACTGGGGAGCGTAGAGCAGAGTTGGCAGCAGTGCAGATGGCACAGTGCAGAGTCAGCAGCAGCGCAAAATTTTCAGTAGAAAAGTGCACTAGCTAGTATCATTCAAAGACTCGAGTGGAAAATGCATAATACGGATAACAGTTGATTTAGTTTGGGTGCTTTTCAGTTTCAGAATATGTAGTAGCAACAACACTAAAGAGAAGTGTTGCATGCAAAACATTATAAAGGTATCGGATCGGGATAGAGTTGAATTCCTTTCTTGTTGAGAGGGAGTGTTGAAATTTGCAACAAGAAATATTGAAAATGGAAACAAGAAGAGGCTTATAATTTAATTTTCCCTTAATTAAATTAGAATTAAATTGTAATTCCACATCACATGACAGCTTGTACGAGTTAAATAATTCAGGAAAACTTATTTAGTTCAGTTAATTCGAGTTAAGGGTCAAACTAGAGGCATGTAGAGTGTATCTTACTTTTTAGGAGACCTGGTTGAGTTTATTTTGAGTTGTAATCAATTAACTTATTTTATTTTAGTTAAAATTTGTTTAACTAGTTCTAACTGATGGAGGAACTAGTGAGAGGTCAAGTGAATTAAATATGATTTAATTCATATGCGGTGATTAATCAGATAACTGATAATTCAGTAAAAATAACTCATGCATGTCAATCCTGAGAAAGACCCAGTTGAGATTGGAGTTAAAGGGAAGTGTACTATCATTTGTATAAGTATTCGCATTGTACATATGGTGCATGTAGTTAGAGGAATATCCTAAAGGAACTGCGCAATCCAATGGAGGAAAATTCCTATAAAATAGGGGCCTAATTCCTGATTGAAATGTGCAAGGAAGCAGGAGCTTGCAAGGCTAGGAAACTGGATAAGTATTAGTCAGAGTCAGCCTAGGAAGTAGTGAGACATACAAAGATAGTGCAGAGATCTCTCAAGCCTCAAAGAAGCATTGTATTGTTCTCATATTCTTTGACATATGAAATATACAGATAGTGGATTTTTTAGCTGAGGATTTCCCCATATAAATATTATTGTTGTGTGATTGAAATTATTTCTCTTTCTTGTTCATGTGATTTTTCAATCGTAATTGGTTTATGCAATTTGTAGAGTAGATTCAAGTATTTTATTTTAGCATATTACAAATATCAGTTTTAATCTATGTGTATCTTCTACATAGGTATAGGGTAATTTGGGTAAGTAAATTACCATTTTATTATATTTAACATTTGATAACAATAACACCTAGACCGGGTGAACAGAGAATCGATCATGATGTCACCATATGAGCTAATTATTGCAAGTGATATGCCACCTCCAACTTGAATTACATTGTGATGTGGCATGATTCAGAATTTAATGTAGATAACTGGTGGATGTCCATGTCCCAATTGGCTCATCAAATATTAATTATGTCAATGCTCTAGTATGTGTGGGAAGTAGTGGCCAGCATGCTCTCCCTGTTATTTTTGAAGCTCTTCCTCTTCTTTTCCATCATTTCCATCTAGAGCCATTGCATTTTTAGGTTATTTATATTTGGGAACGTGTTCTCCTTGTGGTTTCCCTTATCCTCATGCTTGTATCCTTTCTCAATTTCTTTGGTTTCCATCGATGACTAGTGCCTCTCTTCGCCTCATCTTACAACTAGTGAAGGGGAGCTCTCTCCTTCTCTCTTGCCACTTCTTATTTAACTCTTTCTTCAATGACATTCTTCTCCTCTCTAGTCATATTCACATTGGTGTCATGTACTTATCACCATGGTTAATCAAAAGGCATAGGTTCTTATGGGAGGCAACAATAGTTGGGGATTGAAAAGCTCACATGCTTTGGTGTGGGCATAAAATGAACAAATACCCAAATTAGTTTGTGAATAGTTAATAAAGTTAGAAGCATTGGCAATTGATAGGGCTTACACCTCAGATTTAGAGTTTATGGCATATATTTCATAATGGGTTCCCGACTCGGGACATAGCAAGGGAAGAAAAAATTAGTATTTCCTCACCACTGACCTCTACTAGAAGATAAAAATTTCATTGTGAAAATTCATAATGGAAATAAATGAAGCAAAAGAAGAAATCTTGCATATTCTATAAAATATGGTCTTGAACCAGAAAGAGATGAGGCTTTGTCTCAAGCACCTAGAAGAGAAGTTGCCTCTGGGTATTTATCCTAGTGGTGGAAACAAGGTTCACCCCAATCCCATTGAGGTGGGCGTCTCAAGTTCTCCTTATTTTTTATGAATTTAGATGTCCATTCATGCTATTCTTTTTGTTTAGCTAGGCATAGTTGTCACAAAATTGAAATCTTGCATATCATTCCCTTTATAGAATTATCCAGGCTTAAATTATTTAATATTTTATACTACAAGATACTTCATTAGTTCATGACTCATGGTTTTTCATTCAAGCCTCATTTTTCTATTGAATCCTTGTTGATTTTTTATTGGGTTGGTTTCCCTAGTTGGACCACTGACGGGAAAGGGTTAAACTTTCCATATGTTCATGATATAATAGAAATTTTAGTTGTCAAAAAAAATGATAACAATAATAAAAAAAAGGTGCACTTGGTGTGATAACTCCCTAGGAACACCATGGGGTCAATGAGCCAACGACAAGGGATGTAAGGAGAGTCCATAAAATATTATTTTATTCCTACTGCAAAATTTCCTTATATTAAGCCTCCATGTTATTTTGTCTTATATACATTAAGGGTGGCCACATATTCCTTATGCAAGCCTTGGGGGTGGATGTTGCTAACTTTTGGAAAATATAATTCTTTCATTCATGCTCAGAGGGTTGGAAAATGGTTAAATATGTTGATATGATAATGTTGGTGTGATGAGAAGGCATTTTACCATGACTAGGTTATGTTTCCATATATTTCTTCTACCATTTTTTGTTTCCATGCATGTATGTGGAACTTATGGTTAAATTCCTTGGTTGCTTGAGGTAGATATTTCATGGCTGACCTATTAGGACAATTGGATTGAAATTGGATATCTTGAGGGGTTATTTAATAGTGGACGAGATCCCATTCCCCATGTTTTGTAGGGATTATGGGGAAAGAGGCTAGTGAGTGGGATGGTTATAATATAAAGAGGTTTGGATCATAATTACTCACCTAATATGTATAAGAATTGGATTTAATAATGAAAATAATAGCCATAGATAGTAAATTCATTTCTTGGCATGATGGTCACTCCTACATGAGCATATTCCTATAATTACGAGGAAAAAGACTCCAATGGAGCTATTTTCCCAAGTGTAACTTTTAACAACTAAATAATTAGCTCTCTCTTAATTATATTTTAATGACTAATGCTTGTAGTTTCTATTGCAAATAAGTAATATGTGTTCATTTGGGAAAGATACAAGTTTGGAATTTATTATTGGCTCATAAATACAATAATAATTTGTTTGGAAATTATTAAAATGCAACTTTAATAATGTAATGTTCATTATTTGTAGTGTAGCGGTTATATTTGTTCATTTTTTTTATATGATGATGATGATGATGATAATCTAATTTTAAGGTCACAGCTAATATAGACACCAAACTAGTGTATGAGACCCCATTTCTTGTGGGACAAGGGGAGCCGCTCAACAAAATGACTTGACTAATAAAGTCTAAAAAGGTGTACATACTCTACCCCCCTAGGAATTTGAACATGTGACATGTTAGGAAGTAAAATTTGTTCGTAACCATGAGGCCCACTCAAGCTATGTCAATTTGGTGTAAGTGACTATTTTGTATATTAATTTCCAACCATGTCAATTTTTTGTAAATTGCCTTGTGGGTATCTTAGAAGAGGCCATAATCATGGAGGAAATGCAATATCTTTTATTGAAATTGATTGTATATATATGTTCTTGTAAATTCCCATGTATCAGATAATAATAATACATATCTAGCTATAAATTGTGGCTTATATTGTGTTGAAATGGCACCAAGAAATGGCACCCCAAAGTGGGGCTTCTAATTTAATTTTCCCTTAATTAAATTGGAAGAGAAATTGTAATTTCATCTCATAACAACTTGTATTAGTTAACTAAGTCAGAATGACTGAGTTAGCTTATGAAATTAAATTTGAGGGTATAAGAGGATGCATTTAGAGTGATTCTATGATTTAAGGGGGTCCAGTTGAATTTATGCATGAGTAGTAATTAGTTAACTCAAGAAATTGAGTTAAAATCAGTTTAACTAGTTCTAATTGAGAGATGAGCTAGTGAGAGGTCCAGTGAATTAAATATAATTTAATTCAAAATGAGAGATCAATCATTTAACTAATAATTCTCTATAAATAGTTGTTGCATGTCAGTTCTGAGGAAGACCCAGTTGAGATGGAGGTTAAAGGGAAGATAAATTAGAAAATTGTAGAGATCAGTTGTAGAGTTAGTGGGAGGCCTAGGAAGGATTGCACAATCAAGGCGAAAGTTTTCTATTTAATTCCTCAAGGAATGTGTGAGAAAGGAAGGGTGAGCAGAGGCAAATAATTGGCTAATTATTTGTCTTATTTTGCCTAGATCAGTGTGAGACAGTTGGCAAAGTGCAGGTGTTCTCTTGTGAGAGAAATCATTGAATTGTTTCATGATCCTTGAATTTATATAATATACATATAGTGGGGTTTTAGGTAGCATGTTTCCCCATATGCATATTGTGGTTTGCGATTGATTGTCTCGTTCTCTTACTTGTTATGTAATTGTGCGATCATGTTTTGTTTCCGCAAATTGTAGAAGGATTTGGTATCTTTTTTTGGTACATTATAAGATCATATTGAATATCATTGTTATATTTTCCACATGGTATCAGAACACCAGGAATCACAATAAGAAGAGAAGAATAGAGTTTGCTTTGATCAGGTTAAAATTTGCAGATTTATTCTTCGATATCCATCAGCAAATCAAGATGTATTTCAATGGCTTGAGACTCAAATATGCACTCAAGGGAAATTCAAATTATATTGCACGGAAGGATAGGATGGAAGCAGTGCTTGAGGACAATGGATTGAAGGCTTTCATATATTTTGATGTCACGTAGCCCGCAACGGTAGATGCTCAACTTCTTGATGCATGGAAGAAGAATGTTGTGAAAGTGAGAAAGATCTTGTTAGAGGGAGGTAGAGATCGTTATTGTCTTGAGCCTCCATGGGAGGGCGACTCCATATGAAATGTGGAAGGCCTTGAAAAATCTGTGTGAGAATGGCAGTGACCATAGAAAGTTGGTCCGATTTGGCACAAGAAGAAATTCGACATAGCACCAGAGATGGGTCCTCGTCAAAGACTGATGATGAGGATAATTGTGCCTTAGCTAGCAAGGTGAAGAAAGGAAAAGGGAAGGCGTCCCATTCCAAATCCGATACTAGCAAGGCATACAAGAATCTATACTTGTCAAAGGTGAAATGTTTCAACTGTCATGATCATGGACACTATGCCACAAACTATCCACAAAACAAGAAGAACAAGAAGGCATCAGGAGGAGCAGCAGGTGAAGTATTGGCTTCACAATTTGAGTTGGACTTCACCCTCATCGCATGCATGGTTTCATCGGTGTTGGGATCTGTGTGGTACTTGGATTTTGTAGCCTCATTCCACATGAACGGCAATAGATAATTCTTCAGCGGCTTGGAGGAGAAGGATATCCAGATGCACATTGAGATGGGTGATGACGGGAGGTATATCGCTATTAGGATTGGTACAGTTACTTTCCAAAGAGAGTCAGGTAAACCCCTCATACTAAAAAATTTCATGCATGTACCTGGTTTAAAGAATAATTTGGTTTGTGTTGCTATGTTAGAAGATCATGGATATGATATGATTTTCATTGAACGAAAGGTGTTCCTTCTTCACAAAGCCACGGGACTGGTGAAAAATATTGGGATTCGAGTGAATAACCTCTACAAATTTGATGTTTATGGTTTCATATCATTGAGCAGTAAAAAAGAGAAGGTGGAAAACTGAGACATCGGTGAGTTATAGCACAAGAGGTTTGGCCATCTACACCACAGTGCTTTGAGGATCATGCAGTAGATTTCTACAGGGCTTCCAAAGGGTACACTTGCGCAAAGAGACACATTCAAAGGGTGTACTATGGGGAAGTATACAAAGGCTACCTTTCACGATAAGGAAAGCCGAGCAGCGGCAATCCTTGATAGATTTCACTCAGACATGTGTGAACCATTCTCAACAGCTTCTACAGCAAAGCATAGGTATTATGTGATTTTTTTGGTTATTTTTCAAGAAATTGTTGGATTTTCTTCATGCAGAAGAAATATCAGACATTCTCCAAGTTTTGTGAGTTCAAGGCACTTGTCTAAAAAGATACATGGAAGAAGTTGAAGGCTCTGAGGAGCGACAATAGTGGAGAATACATCTCTAACGAATTCAATAACTTATGTGCCTCAGAAGGAATTCGAAGAGAATTGATTGCACCTCATAACCCACAGAAAAATGGGGTTTTATAAAGAAAGAACATAACTATTATGGGAGTAGAAAAAGTTATGTTTCATGATCAGGGCCTACCATTGCATCTATGGGTGGAAGCAAGCAATACAGTAGTATTTGTGCGAAACAGAAGTCCTCATCAGATACTTGGGATGAGTATGCCACAGGAGGATTTTTCAGGTAAGAAACTGGATGTTTCATATTTTAAAAGTTTTGGTTCATCTGTCTATTTCCATGTGACCAAAGATGCCAGGAATAATCTAGAGCCAATAGAAAATTTTGGGATATTTGTGGGGTACAATAATACACCTCGCAACTATCGAGTGTACTTGTTAGCACATCGGATGGCACTGGTCAGAAAAGATGTGAATTTTGATGAAGACAAAGCCATGTGATTGTCCCTTGAGAGGGAGCTTGAGTTGCATGCTATTGAGGAGCTCTTAGCACCAAAGGATGAACCTCAGGATGTGGAGCAGCCACAAGTAGAGGAAAAGAGGGTGGTAGAAACCACTCATGCAGAGACATCCACCAGAGATGGAAGGAATCACACCAAAAAGGCTGAAAAATTATTGTTGGATGTGAGAGATAATCTGGGAGCACCCACATCACACCATAGGCAAAGAAGGTCCCCAGAGCAATACACTAGATACATGGCTCTTATGAGCGAAGGTATTTATATAGAAACATCCTCTTTTGATGAAGCAATGCAGCAGCCAGCATGGGTTGATGCCATGGTTGAGGAGTATGACTCCATTATCATAAACAGTGCATGGGAAGTTGTACCAGGACCAGTGGGGAAGTTAGTGGTAGGATCCAGGTGGGTCTATAAGGTGAAGCAGGCAGCATATGGGAGTTTGGAGAAACATAAGGCTAGATTTGTGGCCAGAGTGTTCTCTCAGGTGGAGGGGATTGACTATGATGATACTTTTGCACCAGTCACAAGGTACTCATACATTAGATCCATCCTTGCACTCTTAGCATAGATGGGATGGCGGATACATCAAATGGATGTAAAGACAGCCTTTCCCAATGGATTTATTGAGGAAGAAGTGTACATTGAGCATCCGAAAGGTTTTTAGACCTTAGACAGGGGTTCACCTATGTGCAAACTCAAGAGAGCATTGTATGGGATGAAGCAAGCACCCCATGCTTAGTACACCAGGATTGACAGTTATTTCACTGGGTTGGGCATCATCAATGGTGAAGAGGATTCGAAACTATATATATTGTGGTTAATGATAATATTTTGATTATTGTACTTTATGTTGATGATCTGATACTAACAGGTGATGAGCAGCTCATAAATTCTTGCAAAGATTATCTTGCAAGAGAATTTGAGATGAAGGACATGGGGATATTGCACTATTTCCTTGGATTGAAAATATGGCAAAGAGATGGGGAGTTATTTGTATCTGAGGGAAAGTATGCCAAGGATATTCTGAGGAAGTTCCACATGGAGGGAATTAAACACATGGAGACTCCTCTTGCAGAATACTGAAGGAAGGAGGATGTTACTTTGGGTGAATTAGTGGATGCTAATGTTTATAGGAAGCTTGTGGGTTCACTCATGTATTTGGTGAATGCACGACTCGACATATTTTGTGCAGTTAACCAGCTGAGCCAAGCTATGTTTAAGCTGACCAAGCTCTTTTGGAAGGCAAGGAATCATGTGTTGAGATATGTCAGGGGCACAATAGAGTATGGATTGTGGTACAGACGGATAGAGGGAGTGAAGCTTCAAGGCTTCACCGATGCAGATTGGGTAGGGAGTCCATATGATCGGAAGAGCACATCAAGAGGCGTAGTTAGCATAGGATCAACAGCAGTTTCTTGGTATAGTATGAAATAGAGATCGGTTTCACTCAGTTCAGCAAAGGAATAGTACATGGCGGTCAGTCAGGCAGCATGTGAGGCCATCTAGATAAGGAAGATACTTGTTGGTTTGTTTGGTCAGCAGATTGATCCGATGGTGATACATTTTGATAACCAAATTTGCATCAAACTCTCGATTAATCTAGTATTCCATGACAGGTCCAAGCATATTGATATCCAGTATCACCATCTTAGGGATTGTGTTCATAGGATGATTATCTCATTAGAGTACATTCCCACGGAGGTGAAGGATACATACATCTTGACGAAGGTTTTTAGGTCCCTATATTACTATTTTCGTCCCTTATTGCTGTTAGTGTAGCCCCCTTATTGTTATTGTTGTACCCTTGTAGTCCCCATATTTTTATTATTGTGCCCATAAAAGCCCACCATTGTTATTGTTGTGCCCTTATATTATTATTGTTAGGTCGACTAGGATTATATAGTGACCCCATGGACTCCTATATATAGAAAGGAGTTTTTTTCATTTATATCATCCAAGAATTGTTCATTTATGTAATGTAAATTAGGTTTCCCACTCGAAGAGACTAATTTCTAAGGCATTGATCTCTCTTTTCTTCTATTTTTCGAGTTGGTTTCTTAACATTTGGTATCATAGCTTTGGAATATAGGGTTTCGTTGCTACAAAAATGTTATCGTGAAATTTTCACTATAACTTTTTCTACGAAGGTTCAGAAGCTAAAAAAACCCATTTCAGCCAAAATCTTGAGGAACATCATGTAAAAATTCCATATATTGGTGTGCAATATTTTCAGAGATATGATATGTGGAATTTAGGGTTGTGGCAGGCTCTAGAATTTCATCTCAAACAGGTGACCGAGGGAAAATCATCATAAATTTTGTTTCAGGCATCAAATTTGAATTCTGTAAGAAGTGACCAAAAGTGCACAGACTTTAATTTCTTGTATATCGATTTCAAAGTTGAAGTTCAAAATCGTGACATGTGGCACGTCGTACAAGTTCGCTCTACTGAACCAACCCATAATTAGGTCATTGTGGGAGATTGAGCATAACCTATTCTTGAAGAATCCAAATTAGGTATGACCTATGGGATTGGATAGAAGGCTAAGAGGGATACTATGGGACCGAATTTCAGATATTGAATATCCAAACTCGCAGAGATAATTCAAATTCAATATCGACCTCCTAAAAAGCAAGAAAAAGGTGTGTATTTGTTTTTTCTAAAATTGCATAACGTGTGTTTGAAAAAGAAGTTTGAAGTGATTCCAAGGGCATATTGAAGCATAGATATAAGTATTGGATTATATAACGCCTCACAAAAAGAATTCCATAGCCATTAAGCCTTCAAAAATATCTACTATGATGCATGAAGAGGAAGAAGTGCAACATGACGTATCAAAATTACAAGACCAAGTGCAACAAATGTCGCTCTCACAAAAAGTAACCAAAAATAAAATGGAAGATAAAATGGATGGTTTGAAGAAAGGAATGGAAGCTAAGATAAATGGCGTGGAAGCTGAGATGGATGTTTTGAAGAATGGCATGGAAGCTAAGATGAATGGCATGGAATTTAAGATGGATGGTTTGAAGAATGGCATGGAATATAAGATTAATGGCATGGAAGCTAAGATGGATGGTTTGAATAATGGCATGGAAGCTAAGATCGATGGTATAGAAGAAAAAATAAAAGTAGAAATGGAAGGTTTTAAGGAAGGCTTGACAAAGTTGCTACAAGAAATAATTCCTAATGGTGAAAATGTAGTAGAGGAAACTCGTGATGAGAACAAAATAAACGTTAATCTTGATTTCATAAACTCTAACGTTGGATTGAAGACCCACCATATTCCAAAGATTGATATGAGGAAGTTTTATGGCAAGGATCTCATAACATGGATACTACAGATGGAGAAATATTTTGATCTCCATAATAAAACACACAAAAGGTACGTATTGCAACTTTATATTTAGAAAAAATGCATTTGTATGGTATCTATGGCTTTTATCTCATAAAAAATTGTCACTTGGTCAATTTTTACGGAGGAAATCACAGCACATTATGAGAATACAAAGAGAAACACCCTCTTTAGCCAATTGATAAATCTCAAACAAAAGGGTTCAATGGTGGAGCACATTAAGGACTTCCAAAAATTGAACATAAGGGTAACTAATATTCCAGAGGAACACAGGATTGATGTATTCATAGGGACTTTAAAGGATAACATCCAACATTAGGTTCACCTTTGGGAACCTGATTCATTGGTGAAGGCATTCAGGTTGGCAAGAAAAATTTAAAGTAAAATTATGGCGACAAGGAAGCCTACCACTCACATCTATAAAGATGGAAGTGTTGCTACTTTTAGACTTCCACAACCTACAAGGATGGTACCACAACAATTGGAAGAAGAAAGAGAAAAAGGGCTTTGCTACAGTTGTGATAGAAAACACATTAAAGCTCATAATTACGTTGAGAAGAAATTATTATACATATATTGTGAAGAGGAGGAAGAAAATTCAAAAGAAGAGGATATACACCAGGAACTGTTGCACAACATTTTGTCACCGTCCCTGCAATCCCTCGCCTCGCATATTGGAGGTTCTTTCCTGTGACCTGTGAGCAATTTCATACTCCGCAAATACCTTCTTTGCATCCTTCTGCATAAGGACATCATTTATCCTATTGAACATCTCCTCAAAAAGCACACAAAAACCTATGTTTTGGCATTGGCGCGGGTAGCCAGTTCACCCCTCGTGCCAATATGGAAGATTTGCACTAGAGCTCGCGCCACCTGGCACTCTATCTCTGTGTATTGCCCGCGCCAGCTATTTTAGGAATGTTTTTTAACAAAAAGAGGCAAAATTTTCCTTCTAACTACCTCAGGGATGACTCATTATAAGTGGTTAAACTTGATAAGCCACGGATCTCTCCCTTTAGGTAGTGGTTTTTACCTCCCATGGAACACTCTTTGAAGATAGGACTCCCCTCCATGATTATAAGGATCCTAACCTCTCCCTCTTCCTCTATATAAACAGGCCTTCTCCCTTTACAAAAGTCAGCTTAACATATAGCCAAGAAGCTGAACTTGGAGAAGAGATACTATAGCTGAGTAATTGTTATAGAGAAAGTAGAACCAAGGAGAATTCCGTAGAGAGAGCCCCGTCCAAATTCCCGACGAGCCTTTGTGAGATGCGCTCCGCTGGAACCCTGTTGGAGGAGACCACAACGTCGAAGCTTGGTTGTATTCTTCCTTTCTTTCATTAATATACTTGACTATGGTATTAGTTCCATCATTGTGTTATGTTTATTTAATGGAATTGATTTAGTCTTCTTTGACTGACTGATAGTTACGAATGTGAAATAGTATGTTGTATATCATCGTTGTTTCTTGTGTGTGTGCAGGTATCCGAGCGTGAAGGCGAGCGAATCATGATCTGTCAAACCAGGAGCGAGAGGCGGCCACTCTTTCCAATGACAACAACAGCATAGGACCTCCAGTAAGTCATCTATCGAATCTTCGTCCATTCGTTAACTAGGAATCAATGTTATAGATTGTCTTGTTTGTGGCTAGACCCACTCTAGGGCTAGTGGGATTGCCTCTGTCTGCACAGGGGATTTACCTCACCAACAAATTCGTGACTCCGCTGGGGATCAGTGTGAGTTTGTCTTTCATCCATTAGGTCTTCTTCTTGGTCTTTGCTTGCTTAGATTTCCTTCTGATTATTTTTGTTGAGTCTAAGACCCCTGTTCAGCCACGGAGGATCAGATCTGACCTCTGTTTTTCCAAAATTTTCCTTTTACTAGGGTTGACTTGATTGGTGCAGTTTCATGTTTGACATTCGCGCCCACTGGCACTTGTTTCTAGTTCATCACTCGCGCCATCCCCTGTTTGGTGCTGATTATAGCCAAACAGTCGCCCCAATTCCTGTAGGTGTTAGGGTTTGCTTGATTT
Organism: Pinus albicaulis; assembly: GCA_034641835.2. NCBI lineage: Eukaryota > Viridiplantae > Streptophyta > Pinopsida > Pinales > Pinaceae > Pinus > Pinus albicaulis. The sequence continues at coordinate 215,354,814 of CM076577.1, read as the reverse complement.
TGGAGTTTTGGTCAGTGCTTGTGCTTCTAGGTGATTTCTTGATATGTTTTGAGTGCTTTGGGATTGTTTGTGATTGTGAAAAACCTCCTTCCTTCAGTTGTTCGTCTGTTTCCTGCCAGCATCATAGCCTTAGGGTTTTCTAGTGCTTTGGTATGTTGAGCCTCCTGTAGGAGTCTGGGTCTTTTGTTTCACGGTCAACTTCATTCCTTGTTTGGTTGCATTTGGCTCCCTTGATCCATTTGAGTGATTGAAATGGTTGAATGGTTTTTGCCTCTTTCATTTAGTTGTGCTTCCTGTCGCTCCAAGCATAGATTACATTGCTTGTATGGGTTCGTTTCAACATCTTTCTTCGATTTGGGAGATTGCAACATTGGTTTGAGTTTTGTTTTGTTTGCTTTTGAGTTGATTGAATTTTTTCTCTTCGACTCTTGCATTGACATTCTCGAACTAGTGTGTTGGTTTGCTTTAAATGTCATTTAGTGCACTGTTTGCCCTATTACATTGAAAAATCAAAATAATTTTGCGCTTGCATTCTTGTTTGCATTGTGGAATTGAAAATATTTCGTGTAACTAGCATTGGACATTCTAGGAAAGATTTCTCATTTTCATTAGCTCGCATCGGATACCATATTGGATGCTTCTGTGTGTTCTCATTATTTGCTATCGCTTGAAAACTCCTAAAATTTCTCCTAGATAGCTTTTCATCGAAGAATGTGTTAGTATGAATCTTCGTCGTAAAAGATCACTTAGCTACGCATAACAAATAGCCCTAACATCGATTATGGCTGCAAAATATCTTTAAGTTTGCCGCACAAATTCGTGATCACATGAACCAATACATTGCGTATAAAATATAATATGGCTCCATGTATCAAATAGAAAAGACAAGAACAAAGTGTTTAAAAGAATGATTTGTATTATATTAAAGAATGGGGCACCTGAGAGGAAAACAAGAAAGGTGTTTTCTGGTTCTCCTCAATGGGATGGGTTCTTGAAAGTCCTCATTGTTTCAGATCTAAAATTTCTCTCTTATTGTGGTAGAAAACCTAGACAAACATAGAACTCAATGGGAGCTCACAAGGGAAAAATGGAAAATGGTGACCAAGAGTAGATCCAGTGTGATCTGATGCAACTAAGGTGACTAATGAATGAGGAAAACCCTTCTATTTATAACAAAATATTGGGGTTTTCTAGAACTCAGTGCATGAATAACATATTATTAATCAAATTCTAGAATCACCCGGAATATTTTATTATATTTGTTGGAGGGAAAATGAATTTGAATTTGGTCAAATCCCTTTATTTGTAAATAATAAATAAATAAAATGATTTATTTATTATTTTTAGGATGTGGTTGAGTAATAATAAAATAAATAATGATTTATTCAATTATTTATAAATGATTTAGTCAAATTTAACAAGGAATATTATTTAAATAAGGTTTAAATAATTATTCCTAGAAAATAATAAGATAAATAATGATTTATCTAATTAATTTTCTTGTTTTGGGTTAAATATGACCAGAAATATAGAAAAATGTTATTTTACATGGTGAAAGAAATTCTACTTAGGGTAAAATTCGTCTTACATGGTGTACTTGGGTTCATCTAATGATAATGAGTTAGATGACCAAAAAAATGGTGTAACAGACCCCCAACGTACAAGTGTTAGGAGCAAATCGTATGACCGAAGTACGTTGTAAGAACTCAATCAATAGGCATCAAAAGGGAAGTGAGAGAGAGGAATGTAAGGTATTCTAATGTGATAAAGGACTAGACCTGGAGGAGACGAGACTTACAGGTGCAACAAGTCTCTAGGTGATGAAGTAGTACCAGTGTTAAAGGCGGCGGGGGAGGCTTACCTATGGTCGCTGATACAATAGTACAAAGAATAAGGTGCCCGGAAAACCACGGAATGCAAGAATGAAGCCTATGCTGGCCTAAACATGAGCCAGATAAATAAAATGATGAATCCCACATACATGCGATGCTTGGAATAACCATCAGGACTTATACAAGAAGATTTTAGTACATGAGATACAAATATACCCAAATTCCTCCTACACACGGGGAAGGGCTCACAACATCTAACTGATATATGCAAATCGAAGAGGCGCTGCAAGTGGTTGAGGCTGATATCATCAAATGAGAGGAGCTGCATCAAGGGCGGAAATGAAAAAGTCATCCGGGCATGTGGGGGGCTACCTGCAGGGCCACCCCCTCATGAGGGTTGAGACATCTCACACACGCCCGATAATCACCAATAGCTGCTGCTGCATCACTGGACCATCAAGTGTATAGATCACGATCATGCTGAGAAGAGCTCGAACCAAGGTACATTGCCCCCCTAGACCTAGCTTCTGGAGTAAATGAGCTGATGTCAACAGAAGTAGGTCTGCCATAGTTGAGGCAATAAGGGAACCCCAACTAAGGCACGAGGGAAAATAGTAGAGCGACGAACAGATAGACACTAATGATGATGATGGAATGAGGGATATGGAGGAGCGGTTGGACAACTTCCCTTGTTAGAGCATAAAGGGCATGAATGGCTTCGTAACGATTGACACAATATCAGGAGGGATAGGGGACAAGGGTGCGGAAGGCCATAATGTGCGACACGAGAGAGGGATCAAGTAAGAAAGGATGGAGGACTATAGCGGGGTACAAAGGGAATTGGAATGGACTCCATGAATGTGATGATGACTCAACTGGGATGCTCTAAACAAGGGCGAATCGATGGTGCTACCTCATAGTAAGGGTCCAATGGGGAACCATAAAAGCATGAGTACAATAGGGTAGCTCATGAAGAAAATAAATATGAACGAAGACGAGTAAGGAGGCAAAGTGGTGCCCCAAGTACAAGTGTCGTAAGTGAAGAAATTCGATTTGGAGAAGAGGTGAAGAGACCCTTCATGGACAAAATGTGTCCCGGTGAAGTATCAAAACATGGAAAACTGACAAATACCCATTTGAGTGCTCGGTGAGAGATTTCCAACGGTGAGGACGGTGTGTCAAACGGGGCTACGGTTTGGTCGTAGCGGGCGAAAGAAAAAACAAGGGTTTTCTTCTAATAAGGCATTTTGCCTCCAAAATCATTCATTTGCTTGTGTAGCTATGGTGAATGTGGAGAGGAGAGAAGGCCCTAAATCTTGCGGCGATCGTAGCAGACAAACCGACCGTTGGAATCGTGATCCGTCAGTTGCAGGTAAGAGGACTAATCCTACTCTTTGTTTTTGATGGATTCAAAGTTTAGATTAGGGTGTTAAATCTCAATAACTTCCCCTACTTCATCATTACGGTCGGGTTGCACTTTTTGGGGAAAAAGCTGCGAACTGAGACGCAGGTTTTGGCCTGAAAAGTGCGACCTGGCCCAGGATTTGCCCAAAATGTGCGACCTGTTAGATGTGGGAGGTTTCAATGTTGTTATGGGCTGAGATTCAGTTTTGGTGTAAGTTAATGCAGATTTGCTGATCTGTAGACTGACAAAAATGGTGTTTTTGTGCACGTATGGCAGAGATACACATCAAGTGGAGAGAGAGAGACTTAGGTACATTACGGATGGAGATCCAGATGGATCAGGGTGTCCGTCATGCACTGGCTAGGTATGGGGTTCTGAAATTTTGGAGAACCCTCTAATGATTGCTGGGGAGCCCTTGTTGGCCTAGATTATCAGTTATTGGGATCCAGATCATGAGGCATTTATAGTGCAGGGGCATAAGATCGAGCTGACGGTCTAGGATCTATATTTCTTGACTAGTATCCCACCATTAGGGATGGTGGGAAATATGCAACCAGTGTTACCACGGGGGCATAAAATTATCGAGTTTGTTGAGCGACATTTTCGACTAGGTGTCCAAGTCAAAGGGACTCGGATATCCATTGGAGATCTAGAGAGGTTGGAGACTCGGCCAGTGGCCGCAGCAGTGTTGCGGATCTTGGGAAGCCAGGCGTTCCAACACATCACTGGAGGGCAGATGATGATTGTGGAGAGTGTGTTGGGAGGGACCTACTATGGGTGGGCCCAGATGATGTTGGTGTCGGTGAAACGACAGCTGTCGCTATGCAAGCGGCAAGTGAATCATGATTGTGCCTATGGAATGGTGTTGTGTTCCTTCTTTTTTGAGAAGATCTCGACCTTGCGACCTCGTATATAGTTACCTGATGGAGGTCCGAGAGAGCCTCGGATGCATCGGTGGGGACGGTTACTGTGTAGAGGAGGGGGAGGGGTGGTCAGATGGGTGTTCCGACCAAAGTTCTTCGCCCATTGGGATTAGATGCCATTATACATAGACGACTATCCCTATAGTAGGATGAGTTATTGGGGAGATCCGGACTTGCCGCTTCCGCCTGGTCGAGTGTGGGGGCTTGATGGTAAGTGACAAGAAACTAATCTGTTATGTGCATTTTAGAGTTTGTGACTAGTATTCAAGGTACTAATCGTTGTATTTTTGAAATGTAGATATAGCTCCAGTAAAACCGACCGGATATATGGGACGACTAGTAGCAGCAGGAGCTACATGTGCAAGTGGATCAAGGACAGCAAAAAACGAGGATATGGCCACTATGGTGGAGGACATCCATCTTAGATGTGAGGGGTTGCTGACCGGTGTCTCAGAACGTGGTTGGCAGGATTTAGATGACCAATACATAGAGTTATGTATTGGGATACCCTCGGAATGGCGAGGTATCATGCGATGCATGGCGATGGCCGGTCAGAATGGGCATGATCTACGAGCTGCGGGAGCATAGCCATTGGCTCGGGATCCTTCAGAGAGTGATTAGATGTAGGGCAGATGGTGCCCCCCAGCGTTTTTTGTAGGGGCAAGTGGTGCCCCCCATTTTGTAGTTTTGTTTTTTGGATCATGCTATGGGCATGGCATATCTTTTAGAGCAGATGGACACTAAAAACACATGTTATATGATATATATGATTTATTTACATTTTGATGATGTGAAATGTTATTGTCTTGTGTGTGATAAATGCCAGTCTAGAACATGATTTGTGATTTTATCTACGTAGTGATTTTGACGTCGAGGGATATGGTTGAAAGTAATGAATCTAAATTCACGTATCAAAATTTTCACTCGTAAATATTGTCTAAACAGGATAGGGTTATGCACATGATAGACACCATTAAGTTGTAGGACAAGAAGCAGGGAATCTAAATGAACATGCAGATGGAGGATGTGATGAGAGAGGGCATCGGCTAAGAGACCACGCATTGCATCATATTCGGCCTGATTATTGGTGGTATTACCAATGCAGACCCCATGTGAAAGAACCAGGGTATGCAAGGGGGTGAAGATGGCCCATGTTGTTGAAGCGAGATTCCGGGAAAAGTGACTTGCCCCATCGGCATAGCCAAGATAATGGGTGAAGGAGAGGGCCGGTGTAACAGTGTCGCAAGACAAGAAATGGGAAGGATGAGAAAAAGGATGGCAGCATGAGTAGAGGAGAGACATCCACTGACGGCTATGGGAGGGAGCAGTCTGGGTAGGAAGTCTAGGACTCATAGATCGATGAGAGGGGGATGAATGAGAACTATGGGATGAAGAGCGGGAACTCAGGCTGTGAAGAACATCAAAGATATGGATGGTATGATCATGATTATGGGAGGGAAAGGAAGAGTCAAGGAGACCAGACAACGCTGCAAAGCTACCTAAATCATCGGGACGAGAAGAGAGGCACAGATACAGGTCATCATGGGGAATGATAGAAGAACAGGTGAAAAGATGGTCAAAACATGAAGAGCCTGAGAAAGTGTCTGAAGGAGGATCAAGAAGAACAGATGGAGTGGATTCAGAGGGAATGTACTCCGATGGACGTGCGGATGATGATAGGTATAGGAGGGGAGCAGCAGATTCTGACATTTCAACATCAGGGGGAGGAATGTCAATGGTAGCAGGGGGATCCTCGAGTAGACCTGACGCATATTGAGCAAGGATGGGAGAGGCAGATTGGTTTTTTTCAACTTCGTACTCACGAATGACCTCTAAGGAGGCTCGGTAATGCGTGAGGTGAGGACAATGGTGAGAGTAATGGCCATGGACACCACACAGAGCACAAGGTTTGTTGGTGCGAAGAGTCTTTGGTTTCTTGGCTACAGATGAGGGAGAAACAGAGGTTTCAGGGACCGTAGATTCAGGGAACATGACTTTAACCATGGGTTGGATCCGAGGCAACTCAAGACAAGTATGGGTGGGATGACCGATACCATCACACAATGCACAAGGCTTGGCGGGTGGGGGAGGGGTAGGGTCGGGTGCGGTGGCCTTGTCTTTGGATGCCCCCTTTCGAGTTTTTCTTTTCTTTCTTATAGTTGTCGCCGCATGAGGAGGGTCCTGCGGAGGGGCTAGGGGCATTGTAGTGGTGGAAGGGGCGAAGGCAATTGGTTGTACTGGTGTCACAACTATGTATGGTTTGGGGTGGCCCGGTGGGGTCTCGGCTGGAGGGGTAAGATACCATACTGGAATTCCCAAGGTTAAATTAGGGAGGGAAAGGGTGACCATGACGGGGACCGAATAGATGCCGGGGGGGGGACCAAGGAAAGGTATTTGACCGACGGGTTAATAACCAGGAGGGAAAACTCCCATAGGGTGAAGACCTGAGGGAACCGACTCAGGAGGGTAGGGAGGTTCCTGAGTGTGAGGGGGTGGGATGGTCGAGGCGAAAAAGGTTCGGTCGACTAAAGCGAAGGGCGAGGAGCAGGTTGCAGTAGGAAAGATTGAGGTTGCTGACTAGCCGAAGCAGGCTGTGAAAGGACAGCCTGAGACGATTTCATCATGTAAACATTCGCTAAACTGGGGTCAGGGACAGGAGAAGGAGGAGGACGAGGAAAAGTTCCAAGCAAGGAGGAGTCTTTGTAGATGTCAGGGGAAACACTCGTCAATGAATTGACAGTTGGATTATTGGTGACAAAAGAGATGGTGGACTCCGGGGAAGTCTGAGAGTGTGGTTCATGGTAAGTCAACTGGTCAATCGTGACAATTTTTCCATTATGAGGGAAAAACATCTTGCGATGGACTCCGGATGGGACGGCAGACATGGTGTAGGTGTAACTTTGCCCCAAAAGAATGTTGTAGTCAAGAGGGGCGTCGATAACTTCTACGTCGACACAAACAGTCTTGCCAGCAAGGGTGATAGGAAAATTATGGAAGAGGCCAATGGGCTGGGAGGCATGGCCATCCCATGCACGAAGGGTGATTGTGGAAGGGGCCAGCTCAGGGGATCTGAGTTGTTTCCAAACCGAAGCGGACATTACACAGGTAGATGTTCCCTCATCAATAATACACCGAGCGACATTGGCATTGTGGATTTTGACTAGGATTTGGAAAGCAACCGAAGGAGGAAGAGGGGGATGGTCTGACTGACGGGCGTCAAAAACAATAAATTGGTCATCAGTAGGATCTACAACACCCACGGAAGATAATAGAGCCTTATTTTGAGAAGGGCATGACTGGAGAAGTTCCAGTGTTGAAATGGCAGCAGGATATTGTGCCAGATCATCTACTATGCTGTATGAATGGGCGACCCGACCAGAGGTAGCGTTTCAACGTAATGGTCCCTTATGAGTCTTGGGATGAACCACAGCTTGGGGCGGAGGGATTTGTAAGGGACCATGGGGTGTCGACAGAGGCTCTGTAGGACCTGAAGATGGAGACTCGGAGATAGAGGGAACGGGGGGCGTGGAATACTGACGGGACCGAGTTTGAAGGCTAAGGTCGATGGTGAGAGGAGGGTCAGAGGCCATCATGAGAATTTGGTAATTAGAGGAACCAGAAGGGGAAGGTTGAGTGGTTACCGGGGCATGAGGAGGTTGAGTGACCACGAATCCTTGGTGAGGGAAAGGATCGGTAAACACAGTGGGTTGAGAAGTAGTTGGGGTGGGAGGGACGGTAGGGGAGGAGTGCTGTCCCCGCATGGTGGCCTGAGATTCCCACATCTGCCACATTTGTGGTAATAAGGGACAATCGTGAGTGTAGTGACCATAAACACCGCAACACGAAAAGGGCTTATTGGTGCGAAGTGGCCTGTCCAGCTTGGGCTGAGGGCCCTGTGGCTGGTTGGAAGTGGTAGGGTCATTATTGGAAGAATTGGGTCCCCGGTTACCACAAGTGGATTGGTTGCCTTTTCTCTTTCTCTGAGAAGGAAGAAAATTAGGTGCCCCCTGCTGTGCAAAGACTTGCCCTGGGGGGGGTAGTAATTGCGGTTGCAGGTGTGGAAAAGGCAAAGGAGTGGGAGGTCCAAATGCTGGAGGAGCTGGGGCACCAGGTTGTGGATAGGGATAAGGGGTAGGATGGGCAACATTGAGGTAAGAAGGAGGGTGGGCAAAAGGAGGAGGCATGCCATATCTTGGATACACGCTACCTAGAAGGGAAAAAGTGCCGGAGGGGCTGGCCCCCCCTGAAGGGAAGCCCGGAAGAGGCTGGGCAGAGGTATGGGATAGAGCTCCAATGATACTGTCGGCGGAGTGAGATGCCCCCAAGGCATTAGGGCCACCGGGCTTGGGGAGGTCAGGAAGGACGGTATAAACATAACCAGATTGGGCATAGATAAGGTCATACTTCAGGGCGATTTGGAGGGTGGCTTCTTTGGTTTGGGGAAAATGGGAGGTGACATATTTGCTAATGGGAGGTAAGAGAGAGCGAAGGAACTAGTCCATGTAAACCTAATATTCAAAGGGGGGGGTGCGACACAAGCTCTGTCGTCGTCGCCATTCCTGGACATGAGCGGAAAGGCGGGTCGAAGAGGATTGATGAAAAGAAGTTAAGAGTTTAGTACCAGTGTTGTATCAGAGAGGGAGCTGGAAATAGGATAAAAAGGCTTGGGCAATGGTCGCAAAGGTGGTATGGGAAGAGGTGGCTTGATCAACATACCATTTAGAAGCTTCATCGGTAAGCGTGCATTGAAACAAACGAAGACGGATGGAGTCATCGATGATGGAATTGGAGAAAAACCACATGTGGAAAGATCGGATATGGTTAGAGGGATCTTCACTAGCAAGGCCTTTGAACTTGGGAATGTCGGAGGGGAGCTTGGTTGGCATAGCAGGCCAACTGACATCATGGCGAATAGGATCATTAATCAGCTGATTGAAGTCGGGGAGACTGAGGCCGGCCATATAAGGGAGCAACGGGGCAGTCGAGGTAGGTCCCGTAGTGGTTCCACTGGAAAGGGACCCAGCGGTAGAACTGGGGTTAGGGCTAGGTCCTGAACTAGACATGGTGAAGGTAAAAGAGGAAGAGCCAAAACTAGGGGGAGAACTCGAACAATCAGAAGAAGAGTCGGAGTGCGGACTCAGGGGGGGACTTACTCGATGACGACGGGCAGGAGGAAGTAGACCGACTGGAAACTGAGGGTGAAGGCCAAGAAGTCTCTGGGAGAAGCACCTTGGGGGCGCAATGATGACGGGAATAAGAAAAACCGACAGGGGCAGGGAGGGGAAAAATCAAGTGAGGTCAAGGGCGGAGAGGTGCAGTGACAATTGATTTTAAAGTCTGTGCCAGGCGGTGTTAACCAGGCTCTTCTTCACTTAGGTTTAGTGTGTGGCGTGCGTTAATTTTAATTTGTTTAAACCCAGACATTGTGAGAGTAAAAGAAAAAGTGTGCTGTGTAGCTGAAAATAAATCTGCAGTAAATAAAACTAAAAGAATATAAAATTAACAGCTACTAATGCATCAATCTAACCCAAGAAGGCAGGTCTCTCAAAACTAGTCTATAAGAGGGAAAAACTAGGCAAAGCACACAAAAAGAGGCCAATAGATCTAAGGTCGGGAGGGACAGGGATCTAGAGGAGAAATTTGCTGAAAAGAGGTGCAGAGAACAACAAAGAGGCAGAGGCAAGGTTGCTGCTAAAAAGGAGGAGATCAGCTAAAAATAGAAGGGACAAGGAGGCGGCCCTAGAAATGAACCCAAACAAAACTGTATGAGGTGATTTGAAAGGGAGAAGAGCTTATCTAAAGAGATCTGAAACTAAGGTATTAGATCGGAAAGCAATAAGGCTGAAACTGTGGAAATTCAGACTTCTGAAACAAAAAAAACTCTCCCACAAAAGTGGAGGGTACTAGAGCCCTAAGGGGAAAGATTCCCACTTAGTTGAGTGAAACAGATCAGAAACAGGTCTAAACAGGCGGAGGCAGAGGCTGGAAAACCCTGACAGAAGCTTAAGACAAAACCAGAAAAAGTGCTGGAAAATTGCAGAAAACAGTGCAGGTCGCAGGTTTTGACCTATTTGGCAGTCTAGGTCGCAAATTTAGGGCAGAAAAGTGTGACCTCAAGGCCAGGTCACACTCTTTGGGCTGATAAGTGTGACCTGCAGATCCGGCTCTCTCGGCCGCAGATTTCAGAAAATTTTGTCGTCTCAGCTGCGGTTGATGTCTGTCACCTGCGCAATAAGGCCAGAAACACACGGAAGTTAAAAATTTTACTATTTGAGGGTTTTAGAGGTGGAAAGCACCATAAAAATAGGAAAAACATAAAATGGAAGAGAAACCCTAGGGTCTGAAACAACTAGATATGCAGGAATATGTAAAACGACAGCGGTCGCAAAAGAAAGCCCGTGTGGAGTCGCCAATTGTTAGTATGAATCTTTCGTCGTAAAAGATCACTTTAGCTACGCATAAAAAATATCCCTAACATCGATTATGGCTGAAAAATATCTTTAATTCTGCTGCACAAATTCATATCTAAGCACAACAGACATTAAACAGATAAAATATAATATGGCTCCATGTATCCAATAGACAAGACAAGAACAAAGTGTTTAAAAGAATGATTTGTATTATATTAAAGAATGGGGCACCTGAGAGGAAAACAAAAAAGGTTTTTTCTGGTTCTCCTCAATGGGATGGGTTCTTGAAAGTCCTCAGCATTTCAGATCTAAAATTCCTCTGTCTTATTGTGGTAGAAAACCCTAACAAACATAGAACTCAATGGGAGCTCACAAAGCAAAAATGTAAAATGGTGACCAAGAATAGATCCAGTGTGATCTAATGCAATGAAGGTGACTAATGAATGGGGAAAACCCTTCTATTTATAACAAAATATTGGGGTGTTCTAGAACTTGGTGCATGAATAAAATATTATTAATCAAATTCTAGAATCATCCTTTAGGAATATTTTATTATATTTGTTGGAGGGAAAAGGTCTTTTGACTTGGGTCAATTCCTTTATTTATAAACAATAAATAAATAAATGATTTATTTATTATTTTAGGGAGATGGTTGGAATATAATTAAATAAATAATGATTTATTTAATTATTTAAAAATGATTTAGTCAAATTTAACTAGGAATATTATTTAAATAATGATTTGAATAACTTATTCCTAGGAAATAATTAAATAAATAATGATTTATTTAATTACTTTCCTTGTTTTGGGTTAAATATGACCAGGAAATATAGACAAATGTTATTTTACATGGTGAAAGCAATTTTACTTAGGGTAAAATTGGTCTTACATGGTGTACTTGGGTTCATCTAATGAAAATGATTTAGATGACCAAAAAAATGGTGTAACACTTTGCTTTAGTTTGCAAACCTAAGGTAGTTCTTACTTCTACAAAGATTTCTGATTTTCCAATAGAAATCCAAGAGATGTTAGACAATTATTGTGACATTGTTGTGGATGATTTACCTGATGAGCTGCCACCTGTGAGAAATATCAGCCATCAGATAGATTTTATCCCTGGTTCAAATTTGCCAAATAAGGCAGCCTACAGAATGACTCCCACAGAATGAGGAAATCAGGAGACAAGTACAGGAATTGGTGGACAAGGGACTGATCAGAGAAAGTTTGAGTCCATGTGCAGTACCAACAGTATTGAGCCCAAAGAAAGATGGAGGCTGGAGAATGTGTACTGATTCTAGAGCAATCAATAAGATAAAAATCAGGTACAGATTCCCTTTGCCCAGAATTGAGGATTTAATGGATAGTTTGAGTGGTGCTAAATATTTTTCAAAGATAGATTTAAAAAGTGGATATCATCAAATTAGAATAAGAGAGGGTGATGAGTGGAAAACTGCCTTTAAAACAAATGAAGGACTGTATGAATGGATGGTAATGCCTTTTGGGTTGTCAAATTCACCTAGAACTTTTATGAGACTTATGAATGAAGTGTTGAAAGAATTCATTGGTAAATTTGTGATAGTGTATCTGGATGATATACTAGTTTTCAGCAAAACTAAAGAAGAACATTTAAGGCATCTTAATTATGTCTTGAAGAAGCTGCACCAAGAGAAACTGCTAATAAAATTAAAGAAATGATCATTCATGAAGGACGAGTTGTTGTATTTGGGTTTTGTTGTTTCTGCAGAGGAATTGAAGATGGACCCAGAGAAGGTTAAGGCAATTGTGGAGTGGCCTTCACCCAGGAATGTCTTTGAGGTAAGAAGTTTCCATGGAATTTCCAGTTTTTACAGAAATTTTATAAGAAACTTCAGCAAGATTAATGCACCCATCATTGAGACAATAAAGAAGAGCAAACAACCATTTAAGTGGACTGCTGAAGCAGAAAGAAACTTTAAACTTTTGAAGCAAAGGATAACTGAGAAGCCTGTTTTGATTCTGCCTGATTTTACTAAACCATTTCAAGTGAAGCATGATGCCAGTGGGGAGGCCATTGGAGTTGTGTTGAGTCAGGATGATAGGCCTGTAGCCTATTTTAGTGAAAAACTGAATGACACCAGAAGGAATTATTCCTCTTATGAGAAGGAATTCTATGCAGTTGTCCAAGCATTGAAAAAGTGGAGACATTATTTGATGTCCCAAGAATTTGTATTATATTCTGATAATCATGCTTTGCAGTATATTGTACAGCAGCCCAAGTTGAATCAGAAGCATGCAAAATGGGTTGAGTATCTCCAAGGTTTTAACTTTTTTTTGAAACATATAATTGTCCAAGCAAATAAAGTAGCTGATGCTTTGAGTAGGAGGCACATGCTTGTTCAAGAAACCAATTTTGAAGTTGTAGGATTTGATTTCCTCAAGGAATTGTATAAAACAGATTCAGATTTTAAGGAAGCATTTGAGGCATGTTTTAATCCTGTTCTAACAGATAGAAGCCAGTGGCTGGACTATTTCTTGCAGGAGGACTTACTATTCAGAAGAAACCAACTGTGTGTACCAAAATGTTCCATGAGAGAAAATTTGATCAAGGAGAAGCATAGTGGTGGACTTGCTGGACACTTTGGTACTGATAAAACTTATGAGCAGCTGAGTCACTTTTATTACTGGCCCAAGATGAGAACAGAAGTGGAAAAGTTTGTGAAGAATTGAAAAATCTGTCAACATGCCAAAGGAAGGAGCCAGAATGCAAGATTGTACACTCCCTTGCCTATTCCAGACAGGCCTTGGGACATGGTGAGTATGGATTTTGTTCTAGGATTGCCCAAGACTCAGAGAGGGAATGATACAGTCTTTTTTGTAGTGGAAAGATTCTCTAAAATGGCACATTTTATTCCGTGCTATAAAACTAGTGATGCCACCCATGTTGCTAACTTGTTTTTCAAGGAAGTGGTTAGGTTGCATGGGTTGCCCAAGAGTATTGTTTCAGACAGAGACACCAGATTTGTGGGCCATTTTTGGAGGACACTATGGAAGAAACTTGGTACCAAACTGAGTTTCAGCTCAGCTTATCATCCTCATACTGATGGACAAACTGAGGTAGTGAATAGGAGTTTGGGAAATTTGTTGAGAAGTCTTGCAGTGGAGCATCCCAAGCAGTGGGATAATATTTTTCCCCAGGCAGAATATGCATATAATGACTCACCAAACAGGAGCACAGGGCAGAGCCCATTCCATATTATCTATGGAATGCACCCCAGGGGAATATCAGAGTTAAGAAATTTGGGAAGGGCAGAGATGAGAAGTGCTGATGGTGAAGAATTTGCTTCAGAGATCCAGGCCATACATGAACAAGTGAAACAACAATTACAAGGCAGCAGCACCAAATACAAGGGCAAAGCAGAATTGAGTAGAAAATACGTGCATTTTGAAGTAGGAGATCTGGTTTTGGCACACTTGAGAAAGGAGAGATTCCCAAAGAAGCAGTATAATAAATTGAAGTTCAAAAATATTGGGCCATGCAAGATACTTAGAAAGTTTTCTGAAAATGCTTATGAGATTGAATTTCCACCTGATGTTGGAATATCTCCCAATTTTAATGTTGAGAATTTGTACAAGTATGAAGATGATGGTGAAGAAGAAAGATCAGTAGACAAGGAACAGATTGAGTGGGAAAAGCAGCTACCTCCAACACAACCATTGCAACCAGAGAAGATATTGGATAAAAGATTGTTCAGGAAGACTAGAGGACAAGAGTACTTTCAGTACTTAATCAAATGGAAGGACAAGCCAGAGGAAGATGCCACTTGGATGACTGAAAGAATGTTGCAGAAGATAGGCAGATCAGTGTAAGAGCTCATGGACAGGAGTCCATGAAGAAAATTTCCCTCGGGAGTCTGATGTAGGGGCATTAGACACTAGCCAGAAATGTAGGAGGTTTTGTCCACATGTTGTGGCAAGAAGGGTTCGAAATCATTTGAATTGTAACTGCTAGGTGTCAATACCTCAGCTTCCTGTTGCACTTAGATCAGTTAGGATTAGTAGAAGTCGAATAGTTAGGTTCAGTCCATCTGTCATGTTTCAGTTATTTGAGTAATTTGTAATTAGGCCTTTGAATTTCAAAACGGTCCTCACCGAGGAACCAAAGAGACACATTGTAATGTATATAAATTGTATTCCTCGGATGTATTGAAAAAAAGAGAGATTTGGGCAATAAAATCTGTGTGTTAAGCAGTTGCTTCCGGTTGAATGAATTTAAGTTCCTGTTGATTATCAAACAGTCTTTAATTGGTATTTGTGAGGAAATTTGTTTAACTGTGAGGTGATTGAACTCTGTGCGTATATAATTTCTGAATGGAACTGTTGTACAGTCTCTGCATCCCTCTGTCTACTGTTTCTCTCAATTTTTTCGAACGAGCTCTGTGACTTAAATCCCAACCCAAGACGAAGTCTCTGTGTAAAACCGTGGTCGGTGAAATCTATTTAATGATAGTAGAAATCCCACTTAATGAAGAGATAAATTTGTTTTGCTGTCAATTGGAATCCTGACCCGAGGCTAGACCTGAGTTAGTGAATACAGAGGATAGCGTAACCTGAATTAAACTAGGGTCAACCACTGTTCCAAACCTGCGGGTGGATTTGCGAAATCGGACTGCCATATCGCACCGCTTCTCGTGAGATAAGTGGTATTTTCCATTTGGGAGCGATTCCATAGAGCAGTGGACACGTGGCGTATGACGGGATTCCGAAAACCGCCTTTTCACATGCCATCGCGCGCTAACGTTCGACTAGGGAGGCCGCACGATATCATTGAACGCTGTCGATCTGGAGGGAAGCCATCAGATGGTGGTCGTATTCAGAAGATGCACGAAGGATAACCAAGGTACGGTGTGAGTATTTGATTGGGCCATTGATTATATATGTAGGCTGAGGCCTAAGGTTGTTTGGTTAAGAAAAGCGTCGGGTATTAGTATAAAGTTTCGAAGGGTTAAACCTTGGTTATAAGGTTTGGCAGTAGAATATAAAGTTCGAGAGATATAATTTAATTTCAAAGTTTTTTGATCATGTTTATTTGTCAAATTTCTGGAATTTGACAAATAAAATTACAAAAAGTCGTGGAAGACCACGTGGCGAGGAATTGAGTCAATTGAGGTGAAAATGATGATAGAGCGACAATAGCAGGCCAACTCTCCTTGGGGGGTTCAAATTCAGTTTTTTTTCTGTCAGACAGCCAAAGGACTCTATGCAGGAGTCATCTTAGCCATCTCATCCTTATCTTAAAAGAGGAGAAATTCCCATGCCCAACTCCATGTGTGTGGGAGACTTGAATGGTAAAGAATCTGATCTTATGGAGCATGTTTATTTTTCTAATTTGAAATATTCTCTTACCATATGTATGCAGGCCATGGCTCCTACAAGGAGTGATATTACATGCAGATCTCATGGCATTGGTGAGGCCAATAAAAATTCTAAATCTAGTCACTCCCTTGAGGTGCAAAGGGAGATTCTTTATCATGATGGGTGCTTCCCAAAGGCACCTAACTTGGGTATCACTTTCAGCCATGTCAAAGTGACCCATGCAGCAAAGGTGTGGTGGGAGTACCACTTACCACACTCAAATCTACTCAAGACAAGGAGTGCATTGCGTTGGTATCTTATGTGGGATTGTGACCCACCTCCTCATGTGAAAATTTCAGTTTTCATATATGTAATTTTTCTTCCATACATAGATAATATATTGGTATTGTTTATGGGTCTGTATGGACAAAGAGTGGGCAGTGTATATGTACCACATGGGATGGAAATTCATCTTGTACTTCATGATACATTTTTTAGATGTGACATTTCTTCACCCATGTTTATTTCTGTTGAGTTTTACACTCCTGAAGGGGTGGAATATGCCCCTATCATGCCAGCCTTGGAGGAGCAATTTTTGATGTATTGGCATAATGAGCACTTGGCCCATGATGAAAGCTTGATCCTTGATGGTGCCATCAATGGATAAGGAGAAGAAATGCAAATCTTACCCTATCAGTTGCTTGGGGACAAGCAACATTTT